>OX463836.1:5549628-6749628 GCA_949825045.1 Argyresthia goedartella | reverse complement strand
ACCAGTTTGTACTTGCCACTGCGTTTTTATATCAATGGCAAGTTATGTGTATTTTTGACCGAGCGAGCGAAGGGCTCCATTTCGACAAGATAGGAGGCCGATTTTGTTTTCGTCTGTCTCTGTCTGTGTGTCTGTCAGTTCCGGTCTAGGGGCCACAGTTTTCAAGAGATCCTTACAAAACTTGGCACACGTGTTCCTTGAATTAAAAGTATATTTTTTTGTCGAGAGCTTTTCTCGATTTTCCCCTTGGGGAGGAGTTATGACGTCATTAATTTTTTGTATGTTTTCTTTTCTTTTCTGAAATCGTGTGGGATATCAAATTAAAGGGCTTCATGAGCCGGTTCTAAAAATATACTACAATATTACATTTCGGCCGCCTGTTTTCTAAAAATCCAAGAAATATTTTCAAAACTCACCAAGTTTGGACTCCTCGAAGTACTATTTTCGTGAAAAGTCAATAGATTGTATTTTAAATCGCAAAACGTAGTTTACAAAGTTATTGGTGCGGCTACTTTACTACATGACTTTGATTGAATCTAAAATAGGTACTTACCTATAAATTGGTTCACAGTCCCCCCTGGTAGCGAGGTCTACTGCCCACAGGGCCACTAGCATATTATTTTCTGTAAAAGTGGTAGGTAAGATTGTGGTAAGGTATTTGGTATGGCTGTACCTATGAGAAATACTGTTTTGTTCTGTTTGTTATATTTCGCCTAAGTTGACTCTGAAAGAATTTGTGGCGTTGAAGCCATCTTGCAAAAATAAATTAGGCAGGTTTCGGTTAGGCTGGTTATTAACCGTTTCCGGCGATTCTCTATTATAATCAAATGCTAGAAAGCTGTTTAAATGCCGGTCCTTAATGAACGGTTTGGGCTATTAATTACGTGTGTCATTTAACAAAATGGCGACGGCATACATATTTGAGGACCTCTGTGGAATTGTGGCACGAGGCTCTGCCTCTCAAGGGATGAGCCCCGGGTTCACATCCGGCTGGTAAGAAAAAAAAACAGGTCTTAGATGTTTATAACGGTTGTGACGTGATGTTGCTGGCTCCCACGAAACAGGGTATCCTAGTGTGGGGCCAGAAGCAATGTATGTGCCTGTATATATTATAAATATTTTTATGTTTATATTAAGTCATTAACCTGCCCAATCTGCTAAAGACGACCTTCATCATAAATCCATTGATAAGTATTTAACAATTGATCAACTCGAATCGAAGTGTTTTCTTGTGATTCACAATTTTAAATCGAGTACAGTATTTACGGATGTAATTTGAAGATCTTTAATTGTTTGAAACATCCGGTATTAACAGTTGTATCCACGGTTATTCAATACTCAATTTTTGCGTGACAGGGGGCTAGCCCATCGTCGCAGCTATGGAGATTGAAGTTCCACTCACGATGTTTTCCATCACCATTAGAATGGCCGCAAAATGTAATTAAGATAACTTACTTATCTCATTGCTATGCTCAGGACCGGATTCGAAGCCGTATCTCCCGCGCGAGATGCGCGTAAATCTGCTAGTCCTTTAGATCCGGCCTTCATTTTAATTCGATTAATACGTATTTAACAATTGATCAACTCAATGGAATCTAAGTGTATTTTTGTGATTCAAAATCGCTTAGAGAATTTACGGATGTAATATTGATGAGTTTGCTAGTTTAGAGCATCCGGATATATTAGTAGTCGTAAAGCTATGGCTTAGCAGCGATCACCCAGTTATTCGTCCGCCCATTTCAGTAATTCCGCTGCTCGCTTAGTAATTTAATTATTTTATTTAGGGTTTGCGTCACACAGCTCACCATTGTTACTAAATTAGAGCCATTCTTAGAAGTTACATTACATTTGACGACCCGAATGGCCGAGTCGGTAGTGACGCTGCCTACGAAACCAAGGGTCCCGGGTTCGAGTCCCGGTGGGGGCAAATGTTTGTTTGATGAGAACGAATGTTTGTACCCTAGTCAGGGTTGTTTATCTATCTAAGTATAATATTTCTCTATATAAGTATATATATCGTTGTCTAGTACCCAAGATACAGGGAATCCTAGTTTGGGGCTAGATCAATGTGTGTAAAAGATGTCCAAGGTATTATTATTATTATTATTACATCTGTCAACAGTATAGGGGCTGCGTCAGGGACCCTAAATAGACAGCGCACCCTAAAACTTCTGACGGTCGGGTTGGCCACTAGACTGACAGCCTTCGATCAACCCGCACTGAGCCAGCCTCGGTGGACTCCCGGCCTGTGCTCCTCGGTGTAGACATCAATGGGCTACATTATATATTTTTAAAACATTCATGTTTAACCAGTTTCAACTCATTCTATTATCTCCTGACGCGCAACTGGAGATCGAGAGAGCAATTCTACAGAATATTTAACTGAGTTATTAATAATTATGATTGATTGTACGATCCTAATCAAAGGAATATCACAATCATTTTGAGCAAAGATGATCACAGTGCATTTTAAAGTGTAAAATTTCAACACACACTAACGAAAACCAAAGTCAACATCAAAGTCAAAGTTCTTGGGTACTTTAGATATTTACAAACATGCCAAAAATAATTTATGATTTTACACGCTATTTTAAGTGTTTTTTTAAGACCCTTTAGGCGGCCGCGTTTATTATTGGCACATCGGGTTTTCCTGTGATTGTGTATGTACGGTACTCATATCGACGGGGATTCCCGCCTGCCGCCGCCCTCTGCTGGCCAGCTTGTCCAACAACGAACAAAATAAGGGCTTTAATTCTGACGACCTCTGTGGCGCAGCGGTTGTGGCTCTGCCTACCATGCGAGAGGTCCCGGGTTCTATCCCCGGCTGGGTGTAAAAAAATAATAACCCCAGGTCTTGGATGTTTATATGTGTGTGAAGTCGCTGTTCCTGGTTCCCACGACACAGGGTAACCTAGTGTGGGGCCAGAAGCAATGTATGTGTCTGTATGTAAATGTTTAAAAAAATAAAAATTACATTGTCCAATAAATAGTTCGATTAGTGTAAGATTGTCCTCTAATGTTTATTTTATTTTTTATTTTATCTTGGATCCAATCATAGTTGTTTCTCTCTTTAAGCGTTTTGCGTGAGAGGTAATGCTATCGAATCCAAGATAAATTATCATTTATTGGTCAATGTAATAGGCCCCTAATACAGGTGAGCTATTTGAAGGTCAGTATGACAAAGTCAGAAATATAAAAGATAGATAATTTGCTGCTGAGTTAACAATTTTGATGCGAAAATATTTATCGGTAGAACTGATTTATATTTATTGTTGTTCGTAAATTGACGCTGGCTGTTTCATATTATGTTGCTGTAGTAAAGATGATGAATATATATATATATATATAGAAGCTGAATCGTTATTCGATATTTACAAAAAAGACTGTTTGGCCTAATGCGTCGCCTTAAATGTCTTACCTGTGGTGACTACTTCCGAGATAGCGAAAGAACGGTTTTGAGTCAAATTATGAGACTGTAGAGCGAGCGAAGCGAGCCCTGACAAGAGGCCACAACCCGGCAAATTGTTTGTTAACATTTATGAAGACTCTATAACACCTATATGTAGGTTTGAGCTTTGAAATAGGGATTTAAGTGTACCAGGTGTACCTCCACGTGTACGCCGATTGAAATATAATTTTCTAAATAAACAAACAGACAAAATAATTTGTATGAACTGCAATGATATGTACCACTGACGCCATCTGTTAAAACGAATTTAAAGCGAATCTGCGCTTTATGCAAGTGTAACTGCACTATATTAATGTCAATGTAATAGGCCCCCAAATACAGGTGGCCCATTTGAAAGGGTATGGCAATGTCAGAAATATGAAAGATAGAAATTTTGTTGTGGGAACCATGACAGCGATTCTGATAAAAACTCAGGCGGGAATTGAACCCGCAGATTCTGATTAAAAATGCGTCTTCATATACAGTGGTTGTCATATAATACGGTATGTGACAAGGTAGTCCAATGAATCTAGAAACGTCTCTCAAGATGAACCTATTTCAACGAAAACGTTTGACAATATCAGAATTGGATATTTCCAGCAGATAAACTCAATTTTGTATTAAAAAGACAGCATTTGACTATGACGTCACATGCTAGTATTTCATAGAACTCGTGAACAAAATTACCGTTTTGACAGTTCCTAAAAAGTATCTATTTTGACTAGCAGTCAAGTACCGTATTGCAGACGCTGAATGCATATTAAAATAACTAAGCTATTCCTCTCTATATTTTTTATCGGACTATTATTGGAACTTGCTAAACAATTTAAAAATATTTGTGTAAAAACGAAATATTGTCAACAAAACTGTTCCTAATCTTTTACTCGGTTTATCCTAAGCAAGCAATATAAACTTACCAAAGATATGGCCATATACTTAATTAAAGACACTCCATTTGCTTAGAAGAAATAAAAAATATATTGTTATTATTGAAATTATCTTTATTCTACAAAACTCCTAACACATTTCTAAAGCATTCCGGTACTTATCAATATTTCGCATAGGTCGCATGTCCTTTGGCAGAAATGACAGCACAACATCTCTTGGGCATGGAAGCGATCAATTGTGCACAAGCTTCAACAGGAATCTGCTCCCAAGCTTCAGTAAAAGCTGTGTAAAGTTGATCGACATTTGATGTCCGCTTTGTCGCCACTGCCTTCTTCACCTGGTACCACTAAGCCTTCTTCACCTGGTACCACAAACTTTCTATTGGATTTAAATCCGGACTGTACGGGGGTCAATCCAAAACTGTCACAGACTGGTCCCTAAAGAAGTCTTTTACTACTTTTGCACTGTATTTCGGATATTATACTGTTGGAAAGTAAATTTTGCACGGCATAGGGCAGCATGGCTTGTTTTAATACATTCTTGTACTAATATTGATCCATGTTGCCTTCTATTTTTCTGACAGGTCCAACACCAAGTCCTGAAAAACAGCCCCACACTTTGATATTTCCGCCCCCATGTTTGACTACTTTCTTGGAATACTTTGGATCCATTTCTTTGTTCGAGTGGCGTCAAACATCGTTTTCCGTCAGAATTAATCATATTAATGTTTGTTTCTTCAGAAAAAAGTACATGTTTCCCCTCTCGTTCAGTCCAGTGTCCATATTTTTTTAAAAGAGCTAATATTGCTGTGCTAATATTGCAGACTGGAGAAGACAAGCTAGAGACAGACACAAATATTGCAGACTGGAGAAGACAAGCTAGAGACAGACACAAATATTGCAGACTGGAGAAGACAAGCTAGAGACAGACACAAATATTGCAGACTGGAGAAGACAAGCTAGAGACAGACACAAATATTGCAGACTGAAGAAGACAAGCTAGAGACAGACACAAATATTGCAGACTGGAGAACACAAGCTAGAGACAGACACAAATATTGCAGACTGGAGAAGGCAAGCTAGAGACAGACACAAATATTGCAGACTGGAGAAGACAAGCTAGAGACAGACACAAATATTGCAGACTGGAGAAGACAAGCTAGAGACAGACACAAATATTGCAGACTGGAGAAGACAAGCTAGAGACAGACACAAATATTGCAGACTGGAGAAGACAAGCTAGAGACAGACACAAATATTGCAGACTGGAGAAGACAAGCTAGAGACAGACACAAATATTGCAGACTGAAGAAGACAAGCTAGAGACAGACACAAATATTGCAGACTGGAGAAGACAAGCTAGAGACAGACACAAATATTGCAGACTGGAGAAGACAAGCTAGAGACAGACACAAATATTGCAGACTGGAGAAGACAAGCTAGAGACAGACACAAATATTGCAGACTGGAGAAGACAAGCTAGAGACAGACACAAATATTGCAGACTGAAGAAGACAAGCTAGAGACAGACACAAATATTGCAGACTGGAGAAGACAAGCTAGAGACAGACACAAATATTGCAGACTGGAGAAGACAAGCTAGAGACAGACACAAATATTGCAGACTGAAGAAGACAAGCTAGAGACAGACACAAATATTGCAGACTGGACAAGACAAGCTAGAGACAGACACAAATATTGCAGACTGGAGAAGACAAGCTAGAGACAGACACAAATATTGCAGACTGGAGAAGACAAGCTAGAGACAGACACAAATATTGCAGACTGAAGAAGACAAGCTAGAGACAGACACAAATATTGCAGACTGAAGAAGACAAGCTAGAGACAGACACAAATATTGCAGACTGGAGAAGACAAGCTAGAGACAGACACAAATATTGCAGACTGAAGAAGACAAGCTAGAGACAGACACAAATATTGCAGACTGGAGAAGACAAGCTAGAGACAGCCACAAATATTGCAGACTGAAGAAGACAAGCTAGAGACAGACACAAATATTGCAGACTGGAGAAGGCAAGCTAGAGACAGACACAAATATTGCAGACTGGAGAAGGCAAGCTAGAGACAGACACAAATATTGCAGACTGGAGAAGACAAGCTAGAGACAGACACAAATGGAGAGAAATGGGAGAGGCCTAGCTCAAATAGCGACTTCTACAACTTTATAAATAATATTGAGTATTAAGTATTTTTTAATAATATGGCATGCAACAAAAAAATAAACTAAATTGCAATTCAATAAATTATAAATAATTATGTAACGGTCATGGCAGAATAAAGGCTGTTTTTTTTTTTTTTTTATTTATAATATTGCCTCAACATTTTCCTTTTTCAAAAGTGGCACCTTCCGAGATACTCTTTCGTACTTTGCCTCCATAGTCTGCGTCTAGTTGTTTTCTTGCAGACACACCCTTCGACCCTCCTGCACCAAACAACTCCGAACGTATCAGCTCTGATCCCTTGAAAGGATCTTTCTTTGCCCACAATACCATCTTAGAGTCTTCCCTCAGAGTAGTTTTCCTGGGTCTCGGTTTTCTAGGTACGTTTTCGGTCGTGTTGAACTTCTTGAAATGCATTCATAACCATGTTCTTAGACTTGGACTTTGTCCTAGTTCATTAATCGCAACTTTTGTTTTTTCCCATATTAATTAGTTTATAACGTATTAATTTTAATGAAAAAAGTTAGGTTTTAAAAGTTTTAGGTAATATGCGGAAAATCAAAGAAAAACAGAATTTAGTTTTCATTTCGTTTCAAAACTGAGAAAACACCTTTTATTTATTATCTTTAATTAGCTGCCCTTAAGCCAGCTACATTTAACCCATTGTGATGAGCTTCTCCAGTGGGTGAGCGCATAATGTGACCGAAGAAGCCGTTTGGTGATCTTTAGATCACTCAGAATGGACTCGTTAGTTCTCATGGCGGTCTACGGAATTCTGAGTAGTCTTCTCCAGCACCACATTTTGAACGCGTCGATGTTGCTGCATTCCCGGCACTTCAGACTCCAGGTTTCTGCACCGTAAATGAACATCGAGAATACCAGGGTCCAGACAAGTCAAACCTTCGTTTGACTTGTCAAATAAAACAGCTTGTTGCGAGGATATAAATTTTTTTTCATAAACCTAAAATGATTAGTTAAAAATATATTTAAGAAAATATTATTTCATAATCTGTGGATTCGAATCCCGGCTAAGCATTTTTTTTAATGGAATGATGCAATTTTATGTTTCATCAAAATCGATGTAAAATCTACTCACAGCCAAAATATCCCTACATATTTACTTCACCTCGAAGCGTCACTATGCACGCACACACTGACCCTTTAAAATGGCCTATCCTGTATATAAAAACAAAAAAAAACTCGCTCAGTCAGCCAGTATTTTTTGGGCGTGACGGCAAACTAGAGACTTACAGGCGTTATTATGAACATACATACTTGTTCAGTATGTTCATAATAGCTCCAGCTCGTCGTCACGCTTATTTCCGTACGGGGTTGGCAGAGGCATAGATGTGCCCGCGTTTAGCCGGTTATTTAAAACTCCATTTTGCGTGGCAGGGGGCTAGCCCGTCGCCGCAGCTATGAGTAAAAGGTATTAGTAATAAATTAACACTGAGCTCAAAGAACTTACCTGACATCTGTAAATGTATTACAGGTAATAACCTGTGTTCACAAATAAATGATCTTTATCTTTATCTTTATGAAACATACGCCAGGATAGTGGCAAGTTGCATAATTAAATATTTAACATTACATATTATCAAGGCTTCTCCCAAACCGGGTGATTAGATACATAGATATACAGGGTGCACCAGAAACCGGTGGTCATATTTTGCAGAGTAGTTATCATACATACATCATGCTGAACAAATTTCACTATGGAAGCAATTTTATCGGAGCTGTATTTAAACATAAATATAAACATTTATATACAGGCACATACATTGCTTTTGGCCCCACACTAGGATACCCTGTGTCGTGGGAACCAGAAACAGAGACGTCACACACGTATAAACATCCAAAACCTGGAGATTTTTTTTCTTTACCCCCAGCTGGGAATCGAACCCGGGACCTCTCGCATGGTAGGCAGAGCCACAACCGCTGCGCCACAGAGGTCGACATTTTTAGGTCTCCATACAGTTCGGGGCAAGCGGTCAGCTGATCTGTATGGAGACGTGAGAAATAAAGTTGCCCTGGTCAAATCAGCTTCACAGTGAAAGTCGTTCAAAATAAAATCCCTAAAAAACCCCTAGAATAAACTAGGATTCCCTGTATCTTGGGTACTAGACAACGATACACATACGTATATAGATAAATATTATACTTAGATAGATAAACAACCATGACTAGGGTACAAACATCCGTTCTCATCAAACAAATATTTGCCCCCACCGGGACTCGAACCCGGGGCCCTTGGCTTCTTATGCAGGGTCACTGCCGACTCGGCCATTCGGGTCGTCGAAATAAAACCACACATTTCGGATACACCCTGTAAATGTCTAGGTCTAAGAAAACAAGACAAAATAATGATCAGAAAATTGCAAAAATCGATCTATTGACCAATACTGAGCTAAAAATGATTAGATGCAGAATTTAACACCTGAACACAATATGAAGTCAACACGTTAAGGAGTTTAATATACAAGAAGTTTCATCTATGGTGGATACTAAATACCGCAATGTAACGTTTATGTAAATACCCATAGGGGGAATATTGAGGTCAAATACCGAGAGACTAGGGCCCACTACTTCGAACACGAGTCAAGACAGTTCTCTGAATAACTTAACAACTTCTTACAGGGGTTGAAAGTTTTCTCATTTTTAGGGTTCCGTACCCAACGGGTAAGAACGGAACCCTATTACTAAGACTTCGCTGTCCGTCCGTCTGTCACCAGGCTGTATCTCAAGAACCTAGCTAGCTAGAGAGTTGAAATTTTCACAGATTATGTATTTATGTTGCCGCTATAACAACAAATACTAAAAAACAGGATAAAAGAAATATTTAAGGGGGCTCCCATACAACAATTCTTTCAATACCACATACAAACTTATGGATGCATCTGGTTACGTACATGGAGTGAGAAAGTAACCGCACCAAAAACTTTGTAAACAATATTTTGCTGTGTAAAATCCAAACTATTCACTCGACACCATCGCTTCCATTGAACGGTGGTACGGAACCCTTCGTGCGCGATTTAGACTCGCACTTGACCGGTTTTTATTTATTCGACTGAATTTCAACGCTCGGGAGTCTATCAGCCAGTTGCAAAAACGAAAATTTTCTTAAAATCACCGCAAAACCCTTACCACAAAAAAATAAACTATTGTTCAACACATGATTAAAAACAAAAGTGTATGGGATTTGACGTTTGCTTTGAGGTTAAACGCTGTTTTTTTTTGTGGTAACACGGTAATGGTTCGTCAGTTCCAAAAAAATTTTTTTTTAACACATGGCTCTTATTTCTGAATACAAAATGTTGATAATCCTATATCAATAGGCCAAAACACGGCAAATGTTTTGGTTCCATTTATAAAGATTATATTACACATGTAGGGTTGACCTTTGACATAGTGATTTAATTTCCTTTAGGTGTGTTGACGATGATTAAATAAATATATAAATAAATATGGGAAACAATTATTATGACCACCAACATATTTTTTTCCTACCCAAAGTGGGTAAATGCTACACAAAATCGGTAGAGATCACAAAAAGTTGCACAAAATATCAGGGAAAAATACTGCGGTAATCATAGGTGAAGGGTAAAGATGGTGAGCGAAGCGAAGCCCCTTTTATCCTTCGTGTTAGGTTGAACATGTAATAACAACAAAAAATACTTCAAACTTGAACTTAAATACACAACATAAAAAGAAGTTTGGTGATCATTTATCCAAACACAATTTGGTGGTCGTTTACTAATTCTGGCGGTCAACAAGGCTTATGTTATGGGTACTAGACGACAATATATTTAATAGAGATAAATTATTACGTAAATACTAGAAAACACCCAAGACTAAGAAACGAATATTCATGCTCATCATACAAATATTTGCCCTTACCGGGATTTGAACCCAGGACTATCAGCTACTCGGCAAGGTAACTGCGCGGGGCTAAACCGGTCGTCAGTGAAAACTTATTTCTAAATAAAGAAAATAATAGAATACAAAATTATTTGCAGGAACTGCTATGTTAACTACTACTAACGAAAGTAATTTTGAAATCGTAATTTATAAGTAATTTCGAAAAAGCTTTTTATTTATTTTTTATTTAGAGACCAGGACCAGGGCAGTTTTTTTACCTAAAACATAAAAAATCTCGCAAGCCCTTACAAAGGTGCGCTTTCTGCAAGTTATCATGTTAGAAAAAAAATAAAACTTAACTTAACTTTAGTTAAACTAGAAACATCAGAGTTCAATATTAGGTTAAGTTATGGATGAATTGTCAGTATGTAGTGTTCAGATGGACGAATGATATTAAAAAATAAACGAAACTGGTTTTCCCTTAGTTGTGCCCTCCACCATACATTTCTCATTAGTTTTCCTGTAATATTTAAGTAAAGGCCTATATAACTTAAAAAAATTAGGATCAGTTTGAGAGATTACGGGTATTATTTTAACCTATATTCTTAAATAACTTTTTATTTCATAATTATTTATTTATAGTATTTTAAAGTTATGAAAAAAAAATGTGATCCTTGCAATAAGTTCTTTCATTTGACGTTAAAACAGTTTTTAAATATTCTACTGTGCCCCTCTAGTACATTTGTAAAAAAACTGTGATATTAAAGTAAATACCTTTATTACTCCGTGAAGCTTTTAGGTTAGCAATGGGCTAACCCCCTGTCACGCAAAATGGAGTATTAAATAACTGGCTCAAAGTGGGCACAATTGTGCCTCTGCCACCCCGCATGGAAAAAGGTGTGACGCTATGTTACGTTATAACTTTACAAAGTATTTTTTCAAAATGCTTTGATAAGTCGTTTCGTTTCGACGAATGGTCTTTTTTTTCTTATTTCTTGTTTTTTTTTTTACATTGGTGTTTTAAAATGAAAAAAAAATATATATTTGAAATCCTTACAACAAGCCCTTTCATTTGACAGGTCGCACAGTTTTTTTTTTTATATTATTTACCGATTTACCCCTATTTGAGCGCCCTTAAAATTCAAAACGATTTTGTTTACGTAACACGTCGTGCACAGAAATACGCATACAACAAACAACTTAGTCGGTTCAGAATTCGGACGTTCAGTTCAACTTTTACACACCTAGGACAGGCACAAGAGTGAACCTATAATGATTTTTCCCTTTTAAGGTACGGAACCCTAAAAACAACATAAAACGGCTTCTGTTTCGTTCGGAACATTTCAATGAAAAACATTTTGTTACCTTTTTCTCTGTCTCTATTACGACTTTTTAAAATAAATCGGCTCTGTAAAAAGCATTTTAAAATCAATGCGCATGCGCATTAAGAAAGCTTTCAACTGTGCGTCCGGCACATTGCATATTCTATAAATTTTACCCCTCATCTAAAGTTCACAACGCATTTTACTTCAAACATTTCGAAATTCGAACGTCATATTATTGGTTGGTAGCATGGGACCACATTTTTTTTCAATATTGGATATCCAGTTGCTCTGATCAAATCAGTTTCATAGGGAAAGTTGTTCAGAATGACAGGTCCTACCATTAGCTCCAGGATTATCCGATGTCTAGGGGACATCTTGTATATGTCACCGTAAGATTTCCAAAACCGTTAGTTGATCAACTATCGACAGATAGTAAACCAGACCGACAGGGTTTAGAATTTATTTTCTTTTATTCTTACGTGTCAACCTAACACGAAAACTATTCGGGGGCTTCCCTGCGCTCTACCCCTCTAGTCTTCACCTAAGCTACCGCAGAGTTTGCCCTGGCATTTCGATTGCAATTCAACTTTAAACCAGTTTACTATTTAAAGGTTTAACCGTTAGTTTACCAACAAACGCGTCATATAGTAAGCACTACGCTACAGTTACTATCTGTCGATAGTTGACCAACTAACGAGAAAATAACGTTAGTTTATCAACTAACGGTTTTGTCAATTTACGGTGACATATATTTGTATGTATGTATCATTGTTTCGTTAGACAGATTTTATTAAAATAGGTTGGATCGTTGGATTCTCGGTTGTGGGTGGTACCTACGTAGGCGTATCATTTTAGTGAACAGTCACTAAGTTGGATTTCAAGATAGCAGCTTCGCTGCGCTCGCCCCCTCTAGTCTTCAACCAAGCTACCGCAGTGTTTGCCCTGGTATTTCGTTTGCAATTCAAGTTTTAACCAGTTTACTATTTAACGGCTTTAACCGTTAGTTTATCAACTAACTCGTCATATAGTAAGCAGTAGGCTACAGTTTACTAACTGTTGATAGTTGTCCAACTAACGAGTAAAAAACCGTTAGTTTATCAACTAACGGTTTTGACAATCCTACGGTAACATAATAAGGTAGATGGGGTCACAGGACTCAGATCTCGTCTCCTTCTTCTATTTTTATTTAAACACGTGTCTAACCACTTTTGAGGTTAATTTTGCCAGTATCAATTGTATTTTGTTGATAAAAACTTGGTCAATAGCTCAATTGTTTCACTTGACATATGTCGATATCTTACAAACTCAAATCCTAATCGCTTCAAACGACAGCTCCTGTGAAATAAACCCGTTCTGAAAGACCAAACGTCCATTTGAAGTTAGGGACCATTTGAAATATAAAACATAAACATAAACATTTACTTACATGTACATACATTGCTTCTGGCCCCACACTAGGATACCCTGTGTCGTGGGAACCAGAAACAGCGACGTCACACAACTAAAAAACATCGAAGACCTGGTTTTTTTTTCTGTATCTCCAGCCGGGGATCGAACCCGGGACCTCTCGCATGGCAGGCAGAGCCACAACCACTGCGCCACAGAGGTCTTCGCGTCGAGAAGTCGCCGGCATACATGTCAGAATTATATATGGGAAAAATTTAACTGCATATCAAATACTGATTTGCACAGCAAATATCAAAATGCTGCGGTAGCTTAGGTGAAGGGGGTGAGCGAAGCGAAGCCCCCTTTATCCTTCGTGTTAGGTTGAACATGTAAGTACAACAAAAAATACTTAAAACATAAACTTGAGTACAAATAAAATATTTAAAACATAAAAAGTGTTTTTGCTGATCCTTTTTTGCTGTGCAAATCAGTATTTTTGATGTGCGATTAAATACTAGCCAATAGAGAATATAGTATAAGCCTAGCCTTAGGGTTCTCATGAGAACCTGGAAATTGACGTCTTGGGAAAGCTTCGTTACCCAGGGGACACGCGCACGGCCGCGTAATCCAAGTACAGATAACCGGATCAAAGTTATGACGTTGTCTTTTTTAAAACTACCAGAAAAGTCCGATGCAACGACTAATCCACAAAGGCCACAACAATGTCATTCCGCAAAATTTCTTCAAAAACAACACCAACCTATCAGAATTTTATATTCAGATTCGGCCACGGGGTTGTGAGCTCTGAGGTCAAATACCATACGCAGAAACGCATGTTCGTCTACCAGGCTCTTAGATATAAGGAAGAGGTCGCGTGTTCTTAAAGCTGTTTTATCTGAACCGCGAGCGTGAACACACGCCTACCATAGCGCGGCAAAACTGACACAAGATTTTGCACCCGCGCGGTTTCCAACGATTTATTCTTTTCAGTGTTGTGGTGGACAGTGTTGAGTGTGTGGCCAAGGAGGTTGGACGATGTGAGTTCTTGAATTTTGTATTTTTTTATTTGTTTCTTCTGTGTCTGTGCTAATTAAAAATGAAGGCTGTAATTATGTTGGAGTACAATTGGACGATTATTTTTATAGGCTTTTTTCTAGTTGGTTAGTTACTTTTCTGTGATTGAAAGTGTTTTTTTTTACTATTGAAGATGGGAGTTAGATGAAACACTTATTTAATTATGTTTGCTCGTTTTAAAACGCCTCGATTCAGTGCGCGTTCGCGTTGATATCTTTTGATTAGGGCGCATTTCACTCCAATACCTGTTGGTGCTTTTGAAAATTTTTTCTACTCTGAAGTTATATTTATTTATTTATTTTAAATTGTTTTATGGTAATAATCTCGTGGTTTGAAGTTTGACCAGCCGCCTTATTTAGTATCTAGTCCGTAGTCAAATCAAGGCAAGAACAAACTGACAAGCTTTTTAAAAGTTTAAAATTATCGCGTTTCGGCAACTTTTATATGATTTGATTCAGTGAAAAATGGGTAAGGCCTTATTAATTAGTAGAATATTCAAATAATATAGTTTATTGCTCAAATGTGTATTTTTTGGCCATATGAAGTATGAAATACCAGTTTTCGAATTTTCAGTAGTGCCTATTATTGGCAGTAGGTACTTGAATTATATATTTTATTTTCACGTTCTTGAAATAAATGGTTTCTTAAGTTTGGAATTATAACTTATATTTTGGTTTGATCACGTAATAGAATTTCGTGAGGAAACCTTCATAAAGACATGTCTGCGGCGGAGAGCTAGCTCCCTGTCACGCAAAGTGGCGTGGGCGCAACTTATGTGAAAGGGCGTGATGCTGTGTGTGTGTGTGTGTGTGTGTGTACGTGAATATTCCCTATTTTATATAACGGGTGATTTGAAACACCCGAATCAAAGTCGAAGACTAACTCAAAATTTCTTTATTAATGTAGATATTTACATAGACTTAGTACTCGACATATTTTGCGTCTTCTCTACGTCAAACCACTGTAGGAGAAGAAGGGCGCAAAACTCCCATAAATCGATTTTAGATATCTTTTGAAAAAAAGCTGTGATAAAATAATAAAAAAAATACAATATTCATTATTATAAGTAATAATTAATAAATTATTAACAGCGTGTTCAATTAACCCTATACAGCCTTTTTGGACAGATCAACCTACAAATCTTCATGCACTACGCATCACAGCTGAGTTGGTTCCTGCGGTAGTGTTTCGGTGCGGGAGGGGCGTGTTCTCGTGCTGTCTGTATGGTGTCACGTCACCCCTCCCCCACCACAGGAATACCGCAGGGCACCCGCGCAGCTCAGCGATATGGGTGTACAGTTAATATTCCGATGAAAACAACCTCCTTACATAAGACGTCATAAAAAAACATGTAACAAATATCCACTTCAATTGGGCCCGTGATTTTACCCCGCAAGGTCCGTAACGTAAAGTTGTAAGAGTCAATTTGGCGAGGCATTTAGCTGCTGCAATTTTGGTCATATTCTGTTGGGCAATTTAAATGCATCCTTTGAAATATGGCTGTATTCTGACGAAATCGAAAATATCAAAAGCTGTGAATATAGTAAATGCCCTGACCGAGGAGCAGATGCCTTTACCCGAATACTATTAAGACATATTCCACCAACTATGGTGGCCCAGTGAGGGTTGTTGGAGGGTTTAAGCCGCTACCTCGTCCGTGCAAAGGTCCCCGTTACTCCAGGCGGAAAGACCCGCAGTGTGAGAGGGACGGAATCGGGAAAAAATTTAAAAACGTAGCGCTAAACCACAGAAAAATTGTTTAAAAATAAACTACGCTGTTTTGTTAAAATGTTTTTTTAGAAGATTTTGCGAATATATAATATCTACAATTTGAACGCAGTTGCACAATGAAATTGGTTGGGATTTCAGAATTACAGGAAAAAACTAAACAATATAGAGGTGTTTCGTAATTAAATTCTATCGAGAAAATATCATCCAATCGCGTTTCCCTTTAGTGAAAATCTTAATCAAATACTCAACAAACGTCAACCCAAAATTCAAATCTGTAGATGACTTCATGGTGTAGTAAATGGAATCGAAAAAACCCCATTTTCTTTTTAATATCACCTTAAAAAGGTGTGAATGCTAAATGGATAAATCATACTACATACATGTAAAATACAAAAAATCTACTAATTACTAAAGGAGTAAGCTTATCGCCGCAGCTGTAGAGATTTAAAGGTTTCCTTACGATGTTTTCCATCGACATTTGAAGGTCCGTGATATAGTACAACAAGAAACAAGTGTGCAAAGTTGTTCATTATACACGAGGCGGTATTCGCGTGAGCCGTTGGCGAGCGCGATAAGAGAGCCGATTGTCTAACGTATTTCATTCGATGTTTTCCAACACACTTGTAAGGAAAAACACAGACTTTTGATAATTATTAAAAACACAATGAAAACGTCTGCAAATATTCATGGAAAATGGCGGGCTAAAGGGGTGAAAAAGGCACTGGCAAAATCGCTAAACAGCCTATAAAAGTAATTATTGAATTCGTAAATAAATGATAATATTTCGTGAAAAAGCAATGAAAAAATTTGATGATAGAAGTTTAATGATAAGATTTTGTACGCGACCTAAAAAGTTTATTTAATCACAAAAATATTTATGGTTTTGGGGGAAAAAATCTTTTATTGAGATTGACAAAAAAGTAAGGTAAAGGAAAAAGCATTAGTGCGTTATTACGCTCCATTATGAACCAAAATGAGTTGCCAGCAAATGTGTTAAAAATGACTTATCTTAAAGGTGGTTAGCAAACTTCGGGATTTAAACCCGCATCTTCTGCGTGACAGGAGAGCGTTAGCATATAGACCAAGGACGTTTCTACTATACAGATATATATCCATTGTCAAAAATATTTTGAATAGCAAACTCATAGCTATCAAACTTACGAAATGCGGGACAAGGTAATATTTTGACAATAATAGATGCAATCCCAGGGTTGATCGAAGAAATCTCATAGAGAGATAAGCTCGCTAAGCTTTTAATGCGCAGTTAAGTATTAAAATAAGTATTAAGTTATTGTATTCTCAAAGGAAGTGGTCAGAGCTACATGTTAACAGAGGAATCCCACAGCCCAGTTAGGCAAACATGTTTAATAAAAACGATCAAATCAAATCAAATATATTTTATTTCAAAAAGAAATGTACAGTAAGCAAACAAAGTCAAACAAATACACAATAGACCTATTAGTACATTTAGTATGTGAGACCAGCTGGTATCCTGGTAGCTAGATTATGTAATAATCTGTATTAAGGAATACCAGGCGCAGCCCCTTACATAGGGTGATTAGAATGTGAGAACGATAAAGTGCGAGTTGGACTTGCTAACAAAGGGTTTCGTACCATCGTACAGGATTAAAACAATGAGTACTTTTATTATGAAATACGAGCAAAAACGCAAAACATACTTTCTCGTTACCCCCTTTTTTTAAACGCATTTCGTTCATTTTTTTAGAGCGGCAGTAATTCTTTGATAATTTTAACTCTCTACATAGATGGGACATAAGACAGATAGCTAGAGGCTTAATAATAGGGTCCCCTTCAGGTAAGGAAAGCTAAGAAAGGAGAACTGTCAGTGTCAAGTTGCTAACTCATCGCCTGGAAGGAGTCTAAACAAATTTTCTGAGTCGTCGTGTGGCCCAATATGTCAAATGAAGATGACGAAAAAAATGACGCTCATGATAAAGCGACTTTACAAACGTAACACGATTTTTATGTAAAACTCTTGCATTCCGATTTATTTACGTCACCAAGCTCAACCTTGTGGCTTGAGGTCGGCACAAGTTAGTTAAAAAAAATGAAATATTATCGAAATTCAGTATTTAAGCGGAAAAATATGATGATCGACCCGGACTTGATAACAAAACGGACAATTATTCCTAATATAAAAAGGTCTTTGGTTTATGTTGAAAATAACATCGCGTAACGTAGTGTCACGACTGTTTCCATACGGAGAGGCACGGCCCAGTTCACAAATAATGTAAATACATCAGTTATATAACCTCCTTAAACGGTATTTGTAGGTAGTCAATTAAAAGGAAAATATCCCTGAAGCTGAAGCATTATGTAAAGAAAAATTGTATTATGTAATGGGAAATATTTAAAAACTGATTTGCACAGCAAATATCAGGGCAAAATGCTGCGGTAGCTTAGGGGAAGAGTAAAGGGGGTGGGCGAAGCGAAGAACAACAAAAATACTTAAAACATAAAATTGAGTGCACATAAAATATTTAAAACATAAAATGTGTTTTTGATGATCCTTTTTGCTGTGCAAATCAGTATTTTTGATGTGCGATTAAATGCTAGCCTTATGTACAAATAAAACATAATTTTGTGTTTGTGTCGAGTATGGCTCAATCTTACTCGAACCCGGTTTAAGACCAATGCCCCTCGACGGGGACATTCAAGGGGTACATATATCTTAATATAATACAGCTTGTAGTTTTATAAAACTTGCGCCCGACTTGCGGGTGGTTAGTTACACGACACTGATGCAAAAAAATATTCAAAAATACCTAAAAATCATTAAATTGTGGTCTTAATTCCAGCGCTTGCAATATCGGCCACTCGGCTCACTCGCGTGTCCACAATTTGTGATCAAATTTTTGCGCGGTAAAAATAAAACAATTTATAGTTACAAGCGATGCGTAAACTGTCGTCAACAACACCCTGTGTATTATAAACATTGTGTAACAAATAACAGAATTATGACACCACAAACAAATATTTATTGGCGTTATAAAGCTCACGAACAAAACGAACGTTCTAGTTCATAATTTTTTGTTGTGGCGGCAACAGAAATACACATTCTGTGAAAATTACAGATACATCCAACTGAAGGATAGACGGACAGACGGACGGACGGTCAGCGGAGGCTAAGTTATAGGGTCCTGTTCGGCACCCATCGGGTATGGAACCCTAAAAATTTATATTTTTTCTAGCCTGATTTCCAATCAACTCTAACATAAACATAACATAAATATTTACATATAGGCTTACGTAAAACTCAAAACTCAAAACTCAAATCGTTTATTGCAAGTAGGCAAAATAATGCACTTTAACAATTCAAACACTAAATATGGAAAAAAATAAATCAAATATGATCAACTAAACTAATGAGTAGGTACATAACTGATTGTGGTTTGAGTTTGAGAATCGAAGTTTCCCCTTCAAGTGGTGATTCATGGCTTCTGGCCCAACACTAGGATACCCTGTGTGCTGTGTGTGAAACATCACACATATAAACATGGCCAAGACCTGGACTTTTTTGGGAATCGAACCCGAGACCTCCACAACCGCAGCGCCAAAGAGGAGAAGCAGGTAACATATGACAAGCAACCACGGGAGCCATTTTAAGTTAGGTCCGTATATTCCAATATCAAATTGTGTCCTTGTTGATCTTTCTTAATAACTGGTAGCTTCTGTTGCGAAAAGACGGACCGGACTTACAGCAACTCATGTGTGCGAAGAGAACCAATTTTGAGTAATTTTAGTCTACATTGATCGCGCGTCATCGAATGTCTTTGGCGTGAGCCGAGGGGCGCGCGCATTGAATAGTGAAATGTCTCGAAGGTCGTATCGCGGATGCGATCTCGGGGTAGAGAAGTAAAGTTTGCGGCAAACTGGAAGTGGTTGTGACGTATTTTATCGATATCGATAGATTTCAACAATGTATGTGTAATCTGTAATGTCTTATAAACACAAATGCTAAATAATTGGTAACAATAAATAATATTCGCTTAATGTTAATTAAAATGAGAAACTTTACTAAACAGACGAACCGACTGTATTCAGACATTAGATAAATATCACTGATACTATTTATCGCAATTATACAGCTATGCTAAAATATTGTTTGAAAGTTGTGCTTTTTTAGCATATTTTTAAAGTGTAAATTTCGTGATATAATTGTTACTATACGTATGCATATATGACGACCCGAATGGCCTAGTCGGCAGTAACCCTGCCTACGATGCCAGGGGTCACGGGTTCGAGTCCCGGTGGGGGCAAATATGTGTTTGATTAGAACGGATGTTTTTACCCTAGTCTTGGTTGTTTATCTACCTAAGTATGTGTATTGTTGTCTAGTATCCAAGATACAGGGAATCCTAGTTTGGGGCTAGATCAGTGTCCAGGGTATTATTATGTATATATTGTTAGAAACTATATACTCGTCCTATAGCTACTTACCAAAACCGTCTTATTTTCTGACCAGTCGTTATTCTTCTTAGATGATAGGCAATACTAATCTATAATTATATATGACACATTGGCACCTGCTTGAATGGGTTTATGTTAATTAGACAGTTGTTGTGGACTTCATATTGTAATATCTGGTAAATAATGCAGAATTGGTGATATTTAAACTTGCTTAACGATTTATGTCTAACACTTAATAAAAAAAATCTTGTAAGTATGTCGACTCAATGATAGGATTAGATTAGCCACTTAGACGTGTCAATTCTGGACTTTTAAAAAGCCTGATTTCAAAACGTCAGACGACTTCTGTGGCGTTGCGTTCGTAGCTATGCCTAACATGCGAAAGGTCCTGGGTCGATCCCTGGCTAAAAAAAACCCAGGTCTTGGTTGTTTATATGTATCTGAAGTCGCTGTTTCTGGTTCCGACGACACAAGGTATCCTAGTGTGGGGCCAGAAGCAATGTATGTGCCGGTATGTGAATGTTTGTTTGTTTTTTATAGAGCAGATTCTAATAAAAATAAAGTTGTCAATAAACATATTTTTTTCAGCCATAGGAAAAAAGATTACCAAAATAAAATAGTATTCTTATTATTTAAAAGTCGTTTTGTTAGAAATACTGTTTAAGAGATCTGCGCCATTTTGTGGTTCTCTTTTTATATTCTTCATCCATAAGGACCGTCAAAAAACTTCCTAACAATGAGCCAATTCTTAATGAAATCTTCGTTTCTTACATTCATTTTATTTATCTACGGTCCAAATATGTAAAGCTGACTGTGCATGTACTAATTTGAGAGAAAAAATAAATATAGGGTAAAAATATGCGTAAGAATTTAAATACTTCTCGCCTCCCTGTACGTTTCCCTTAGATAGTTCTAACGAGCCACATATTCTATGAAATACTACAATTTCCTGGTTTTTGAAAGGAATCTGACCATAAACAGTGCATTCTAAAACAAGTTTACCATGGCCCAACAATCAACCTATAATATCACCCTTAACTGGTTTAAGATTAGCTCGCCTTTGTATACTATTTCTATGATATAAAATTTTCTGTATGTTATTTGTACATTGGCAGTATTACGTCGTCAAACCGCGTTTAAATTGAATCGATGAGACATATCGTTCGCTATTTGAATTATAACTGGTATACTTATATTTTTATATGAAGTAGACCCGGATCTCACTTTTGTTGTGCTTCAAAATTTATGTAAATATATCCATACAGATGAGTCGTACTGCCGGCCTTGACATCTCGTTGTTATAGAGTATCAGCAATATCCTATTTCAATAATATCTATTTTATTGTGCAAAAATATCCTTTCTAGATTTAATCTCCTTAGATGTTTCGCATTTTGGCCATCTTTAAGTGTTTACAAATTATTAAAAAACTTATTTCAAAAACTACTTTGAAAATGGAACCTCAGGCAACCGAACCAGAGTTGACGGATTTTAGTTAGAAGTTAGTTTAGAAGTTAGCTATTTAGTTAGCTTAGAAGCCTTCAAATTATATATTTTATAGTTTTCTCTGACTCATAAGGCGGAAAATACACAGGATTATTCATGTGGTATTTTACGAGAGTACATCTCTTACTACTGCTATAAATATTCTAATAACCTATCTCACAATGTCCGGATAAGCTCTATGTGACATAGTCATCTCTCATTTTATATAAAACATTTATAATTTATCTGTCACATTATCTGACATATTAAAACAGGTCAAAGTCAAAGTCAACGTTCTTTATTACTGGAGATATTTACATATACTTAGCAAACGTAATTTTTTGCCTCTTCTCTATACTGGACGACTGTCTGTGGGACCACGTGGTCCTTAAACTTGTCAAAAGTCTACATCGTGCCTTTCCCATATGGGGTAGCAAAACCAAAAATTCTTTATTTTTCTTCGCCAGATAAATATTTACATACAGGCACATACATTGCTTCTGCCCCAACACTTGGATATCACCAGTATCGTGGGAACCAGAAATAGCGACGAGACAAAATATAAACATCCAAGACCTGATGGGGTTTTTTTTTACTCAGCTTCGATTCGAACCCGGGACCTCTTATTTAAGATGTGGAGCCTCAATCCACAACGTTACAGAGGTGGTCAGATATTAATAATGCCTTTTCCGGCAGCAAGGCGTGAGCTTATGCATGTTTGTATGTAGGTTGATAACGTAGTTCAGAAAGGAAACAGCAATCAGTTTTTCCCAGACGATGAAATAGCAACTTGTCACTTATTCCTTTTAATACCTGTACCTTTATTTTGTATCTATGAATTGAATCCAAATAGCTTTCAAAATAATACTTTGAAAGCTAGACCAATCAGAAATAATTTCAAATGAACTGTCATTTCAAGCGACTGTAATTTGAATTTTAAAAAGGAAAAATGGGATATGTCATTAGATGAGGAAGCGAGATACTGGCTTATATTGTTTGATTCCTGTCTGAGCAAATATAACGCATGCATCTCTGGCTAACCCTTGAGAATACTGGCGTGAGTATATCAGATAAACAATAGGGATCGTCTGCAAATTTATGAGAAATTTATCATTATCCTAATATCGTCATTCATTCGTCACTTTACTTTAGAGACTTGCTTTAAAAACTCTCCTTGGAAAGATAAATAAAACAAATACATATCATAATAATCATTTTTTCAAGTTATCACCCAAAAAGTATCTAGCTTAGCTAGCGATTTTCTTGCAGCGCTAAGCGCCTGTGAACAAATCCCTAAAGACAAATGAAATGTCAGTCTACGCAGGCTTATACAGAATTACTCGTCACACTAGTTTGTTATGTTTGCTTTAAGCATTTAAGGTTGAAGACATATTAGTTTTATGCTTTATGCTAATGTAATGGCTTCTAAAGCCGCCAAGGAAAGACTGCGTGTTTTCAAATTCTACTGGTAATTTCAAAATACTCAATCCTTTATGTCTCCAGAGCTGCAGCGGCAGACTAGCATCTGGCGCAACTGCGCGTAGTCTAAACTAATAATAAAATTATCGTTAGTTGTAACTATTAATTTTCCACTAAACTTATAGTGTAATATCAATATTTACAAATCAGATATTTAAATAATGTATGGTAATTTAGCGTCAAGCTTTCCCCATAAAGAGGTCGTTCTCTTATGTTGCCAATTAATTATTTATTAATATGCGATATAACAATTTATATTTTAGCAGTAACAAAAAAAACGATTTCAATTCATATTAATAAATCAATATAAAACATTTGTTACAATACTTACAAAACTACGATTAGTATATACTCTCTGACGTGGTATAGATGTGAGTCTGCCACTCCATATGATAAAAGGTATGATACGATATTTGTTGTAAACCTCTCCAAGTTCGATACTATATCACCGATAACATCCCAACACTAGTACTTTGCGTAATTTTTAAAGGTAAGCGAGTTTCAGCTCATCATGTTCCGTATAAATAAAAACGAGTTTTATCATCTTAATAATAAACATTACGAATCGTAGGATTAAGGCTCGGATGCACAACCGCAAACTCAAAGATGATGGTCACTCAAATTCTCATGAATTTGAGTGACCATCATCTTTGAGTTTGCGATAGATAGATGTCACCTCTATCGCAAGGGAAACAGTAACTAAATCAAGTCTTGTCTAGCATGATATTTAAGCAGGACTTGAGTTGAGCAGCTGCTGTGAGTTCGGCCATTGAAGTGTTGATAACGGAATCATTCTTAAATTAGAATAACTATTATACCATTTTCACCGAAACGAACAGTGAAGTAATGAATTGGCGATATTTTTCATTTCAATTTCAATTCGTTTAATTGAAATTGAAATAAAAAATATCGACAATTCATTACTTTACTATTAGTTTTGGCGAATAGGGTATAGTTATCTTAATTTAGAAATGATTTCATTACGTTACAAAGGTGGATCTGTGCACATATTGCATATACCTACACATTATAAAACTCTGGCTGATGCCCGCAACTTACCTGGATAACGTTACTGTGGGGGCTGGGGGATCCTGGGGCTGCGAGCTTGGGGTGCAGAAAAACTACCAAGTTACTCAGAACAAAATGGCGGCTTGGGCGTGGGCGAGGCGAGTAGGCGAGGTGCGTGGTGTGTTGACTCGACGACGTTCGGGCGTGGAAAAAAGAGGGATCGAACCAACGCGGTGGCTCGCTTTTATAGCGACGCGGGCAGGCACGCACCTATTTCACCTCCCCTCACCCCCGCTTTAGCTAAAATCTTTATTTCCTTAAAATTGGCTACATACATGGCTATTTACACCTGCCGTGTTTATATACACTATCATCATTTACAAATTCTAATTAGAATCCTTACTATTAGAACTAAAATTCTCGCTTACGACGCCCCGCTAGCCTCCGGACGCGCGCTTCCCCGCTTCCTCACCCCCTCACGTAAATACGGAGGGTTTTGGAAATCGCGCTCCAGAAGCCAGCGAGACGCCGTAGCGATAACATCGTGTACTCTAGGGCATAACTATGCGTAAACTACCTCTACACCGAGTTACAGACAAATCGGTTGTTACCTACTAAAATGTTGCTATGACATACTGTCTGAGTGACTACGTCTCTATTTACTTTCCTATCTGCTATCTTTACTCATTTCCTGACAGCAACAACAACAGAAGCGGACTCTTTATTTATCAGCCTATCTCTATAGGGGGTAGGTACATCTTATTACACGTTATAACAATTACTAAATATTTACGAATTATTTACATTACAGAGCTATAAGGTACTTAGGTATTGCACACATTTATTTAAGTTTTGTCGCACATCACGGAGGGGTCATCGTGAACATTCTCCCGCCGTCGCTGCAGGCGATCCCGTCGGCAGAACGATGACTTTCTTGGTCGGCCGCCGGAGTACTCGTCCGCTGCTGGTGGTGACATCGACGACTCGCACCTCGCCATCCTTGCCGGGGTAGACTCGTGTTACTCGTCCCCGGGGCCATGTGTTGCGGGGCAGGTTCGAATCGCAGATCACCACGACGTCGCCAATCTTGGGTGGAGCCCCGGTAGCGTGGGGCTCCCGCCGGTGTTGGAGTAGGGGCATGTACTCCTTCACCCAGCGCCGCCAGAAGATGTCGGCAAGGCGCTGGGCGCGCCTCCAGTGTGTGCGCGCGGCGGTCTCGTCCTCTTCGTACGCGCAGGGGGCCGGTATGTGGCAGTCGGGCCCAAGCAGGATGGAGTTGGGTGTCAGCGCGGGTGGGTCTTCCGGCGTGACAGGTACATGCGTCAGAGGGCGGGAGTTGACTGTGGCTTCAACTTCCGCGAGCAGCGTGGCGAGTGTCTCATCGCTCGGGCGTTGCTCGTGCAGGGTGACTCGTAGGGCTTCTTTTACTGTCCGCACCATGCGTTCCCACACGCCAGCCATGAAGGGGGCGCTCGGGGGCAGGAAACGCCAGTTGATGCGGCGTCGCGACGCCTCGTCTTCTAGGGCGCGCCACGCCTCCGCGAGTTCGCGGTCGGCGGCGCGGAAGCAGGTTGCATTGTCCGACCATAGCTCGGTCGGGCAGCCCCGGCGCGCAATCATGCGGCGCAGGGCGTGGATGGCGGAGTCGGCGCTCAGCGACGCGACGACTTCCAGGTGTACGGCGCGCGACGTCATACAGGTGAAAAGCGCGACGTAACGCTTTTCGCGGCGCCGGCCCACAGTGACTTCCAGCGGGCCGAAATAGTCGAGACCTGAGAACGTAAAGGGGCGGTTATGGTGTGCGAGGCGCGCCGACGGCAGGTCGCCCGTGCTCGGTTGGGCCGGCTTGGCCCTCTTCAGGCGGCAGGGCGGGCAGCTCTTCAGGACTTCTTTCACCGTCGGTCGAATTCGCGCCATCCATACTCGCTGTCGTAATTCGTTTACGACTATCTCGACGCCGCCGTGGTGTAGTCGCTCGTGGGTGTGCTGCACGTATAGTCGCGTGTAGCGGTGTTTGCCATCCAGAATGATGGGGTTGGCCGCCTCGAAGCTCACGTCGTTGGCCTCTCGTATGCGTCCACGTAGTCGTAGGACGCCATCTGGATCTGTAAACACGCTGAGATCGGCGAGGGGGCTGTCCTTGTTCGTTGCCCTCGACATGTCTCGCTGCGATGTTCGGACGAGTAACATTTCCGCCGCATATAGATGGCGCGCGGGTAGTGGGATGTACTCGCGGGGGGCAGCGACGATCGGGGGGGGCCTTTTGGCCGCCTTATTGTTGGCGGGACGTTTTCTCCAGTCGTCATCGCCTTCAATCTTCTTCGTACGCTTGCGGCGCGCGGCGTTCGACAGGTGGCGCTGCCGGCATAGCTCTATGAACTGCAACGCGCGGGCTGTGGCGCGCAACAGTCGGTTCCACTTTGAGAAGCGGTCGACGTCGATGAGCGGGGCCACGTTTGCAGCTACGGGGAGCGCGATGACCGCTGCTCGTTCCTCTCCTGTTGTAGGTACCTCTTTCTTGTTCTCTCGCGGCCACTCCTCGGGGTCGCTGCGCAGGAACTCGGGGCCGGTAAACCAGCGGTGTTGCGGCGACATGTCAGCTGGGGTGGCACGCGTGGAGTCATCGGCGACGTTCACAGCGGTGGGGACCCACCGCCACTCGTCTTTCTTGGTTAAATCTTCTATTTCAGCGAGGCGGTGTGCTACGAACGTTTTGTAGGTACGTGGCTCGTCGCGGATCCAATGCAGTGCGGTGCGCGAGTCACTCCAGTACGTGCGGCGGGCGAAGTCGAAGTTGTGGCCCTCCTGTACCGACCGTGCGAGGCGTGCACCCAGTAGCGCTGCTTGTAGCTCGAGGCGTGGCACGGAGATGGGTTTCGTGGGCGTGACGCGACTCTTTGCGGCTGCTATGCTTACTTGTATGGACCCGTCGGCGCGCTGTATACGGATGTATACGACCGCTGCGTATGCCTCCTCGCTCGCATCGACGAATGTGTGTAGCTCGTACTCAGCTGCCGGCTCCTTGTCGTAGCATCTCGGGATTTGTAGTGTGTGTAGCTCACGTAGACCCATGAGCCACGACTGCCATCTGTCGTGAAGCGCCTGCGGGATGGGGTCATCCCACCCGGTTTTATACTTCCACGTATCCTGCATTATCCGCTTCGCTGGAGTGGTTATGGGCGAGATTAGACCCAGTGGGTCGAAAATCGACATAATGAGGCTGAGCGCCTCCCTCTTGGTCGGTTCGCGCAGGCCGCTGAGTACATCGGGATGGACACGTCGCTGGTTCACACGGAACCCTAATAAATCTTCTTTGACATACCATAACAGGCCCAACGTTTTTTCGTAGTCGTTGCCGCCGATTTCAACCGTGTCGCTATGTGCGCTGTCCAGCCGCGGCGCGAAGTGTCGTATGGCCGCCTCGTCGTTCGACGTCCAGCCGCGTAGCTCGAAACCAGCTCGACGATGTATGCGGTCGACGGCGGTGGTGATGTGGGCGGCTTCCTCGGTGGTGTCGAAACTGTGGAGGTAATCGTCCATGTAATGGTTGTTTACTATTGCGTCCGCGGCGGCTGGGCATTCATGCGCGTTTTCTTCTGCGTTCCTATTTTTGATATAGAGGGCGCTGCAGGGGGACGACGAGGCCCCGAAGATGATTGATGTCATCCTATATTCTTCGGGCGGGGCGGCGGCGTCGCGGCGTGTTCCCCTCCACAGGAAGCGAAGCGCGTCGCGGTCTTCTTCACGTACCTTCACTTGCATGAACATCTCCTTTATGTCGGATGTTACTGCCACTCGATGTTGACGAAACTTCATTATTACGGCCGGCAGGGACTGTAGCAAGTCGGGGCCGGGTAGCAGCATGTCATTCAGCGAGACGCCGCGCGCCTTCGCAGCGGCGTCGTGCACGACGCGGATCTTCTTTTTGTCGGGGTTTACTACGGCGAAGTGCGGGAGATACCATACTCTCCCGCCGATAGGGGGCGCTGGCGCGCGCTCGGCGTAGCCCGACGTTAGCAAGTTCTCTATCCGCTCGCTGTACTGCAGTTTCAAATCTTCGTTCTTGTCGAGTTTTCGTTCCAAACTCACCAGTCTCTTTTTGGCGTCTTCGTACCCGGTATGGCGGATGGGGGCGCTGGGATCGCGCCACAACATGCCGGTCTCGAAGTGGCCGTCGGGCAGACGGCGGCTTTTCTCCTTTAAAATACTTAGGGCGCGTTCTTCGGGGTCGCTGGCTTGGCGGCGCGGTGCTACTCCCAACGATTCTAACTCGAAGTGTCGGCGCATGAGGCCCTCCAGCTTGTCTTCCTCGGGGGCGGCGTCTAGGCGCCCGCAGAATACCATAGGGTAGGTGGTTGTCGTCCTGCAGCCGTGCAGAACCCAGCCGAGGTGAGTGCGTGATGCCACGGGTTGGTGGCGGGGTCCGCTACGTACCTCACGCGATACAATCAACTCCCAGTTGTCCTGGCCTACTAGTATTGTGGGCGTGGCGCTGTCGTAGAGCAGCTGCGTCTTCACGTCGTCGAGGTGGGTGCAGTTCTCTATGTCGCAGGGGCGGACGGACTGTGTGAACGAGTTCATGTCCCCGAAGGTTCGCGCGTCGTTCATTTCGTGGGTCTCCGTCTCGTATCTGCCTTTGATGTGCGCCGTGACTCGCTTACTGTCTGCGTGTGTTGTTACCTTTCCGCTAACGCCTTGCACCTTCATAACTTCGGTGGGGCCCTCGAGGCCTACTGCGTCCGCCAACTGCTGGTCGATGATCGTCACGGTGCTGCCCTCGTCTAGGAGCGCATACGTGTCACGACTCCCCTTGGGTCCTATTAGCGTTACCTGTGCGACCTTTAGGTAGGCGCGGCGCCGCGTCTGGGCCGCGTTCGCAATCTCGGTGCCGATGGCCGACGCGTGTATTTCTTCGGTCTGCGGCGGTGGCGGCGCGATCGGCAGCTCTCGTCGCTTGTAGTGCAGCAGTCGGTGGTGGCGCAGCGTGCAGCCTGCCTCGCCGCATACGCGTGCACGGCAGGAGTCTCTCCGGTGGGTGCTGCGTAGGCAGCGGAAACATACCTTGTTCTTCTTGGTTACTTCCCACCTCTTCTCTACGTCGGCCTCGATGAAACGCTTGCAATCGGGGAGTGCGTGCGGACGGGCGCACATCGGGCACTCGTCCTTCGTGTCTTCGGTCACGAAGGTGCGTTCCATCTTCTTCTGCCTGGCCGGGTTACGGGGCGCCTCGGGCTTCGTCTCCAGCTCCGGGGGCGCGTAGGGGGCGCGCATGTCTGCCTGGTGGTTTAGAAATTCTGTTAGTGTGATCAACTCGGGGCGACCGCTGCGGTCGCTAGCGGCGCATTCATACCATTTATCGCGTAGTAATGGCGGCAGCTTCTCGACTGCCGCTCGCAGCATTTCTGGACTGTGTAGATAGTGCGGTTTGTGCAAAACTTCTATGGTCCGCACTATGTTATTCAGTTTGTTTGCGAACACGCACACTTCGCGTGGCGTGTCGCTGACTCGCGGCAGCGTCCTTAGCTTCTCCATTTCTGCCATCACTAACGCGTCGGGCCTACCGAAGCGCCGCTCCAGCGCGCGCATTATCTCCTCTGGCGCCGACTGGGTGATAAGTAGCGAGGTTATTGCTTCTAGCGCGGGCCCCCGGAGACTGTGACGTAGGCGCGCCACGTTCTCGCCAGGTGCGAAGCGATCGCACGTCTGTTCGAAAGTAGCTTTGAACAACAGCCACTCCTCTGCCCGGCCCCCGTAGCTGGGCAGCTCTGTTATGTAGTGCGGCGCGCGCCGCGCATTCACCTGCGACGCTACCTGCGCCGCGAGCGCGTCTATTTGGGCGTGGGCGGGCGCCGCCGGGCGCGGTTGGTTATCACTTAATATGGGCATAGTTACATACCTCGTACTTTGGTACTCATGGTTTTCTCGGGGGCGCGGCGGCGGCTCTGCGACCGACGCTGGCGCCGTGATGGCCCTCGCGGGGGGCCGGGGAGGAGAGGGGGGACGCTCAGCTTCCGCGGGCGTCGGCTGCTGCTCGAACCACTGTTCCACGCGGCGCTCCATAAGCTCCTCCTCTTCATGGGCTTCGTCTTCGGACGATGCTTCTTCTAACCTGCATTTTTCCATTTTTGCGCGCTCTATCCGGGCCGCAATCTGGAATTCTCGAAGTTCCAGCGCGGCGAGCTTCTCTTCCATCTCTGCTCTCATCATCCTTTTCTTACGGGACGCTGCACTGCGGGCGATGGACGCGGGAGGCCGCGGCGGCGGCCTGGGTCGATCGGGGCGCAGCGTCTGTGGCGGCATCGGCGGCGGCGGGCCTATAGGGGAGGTCGGAGGCGCGAATGGCAGCCTCTGGGCGACCTCTGGGTTCGGGGGCGCAGCACCCGGCGAGTGGGAGGAGACGATGGTCTCCGCGGTGCCGGACGTGGCCGTGGTGCCCGTCGACGCGCTCGATGTCGCTGTGGTGCCCGTAGCCGTCGAGTCGGTGGCGGTGCGCATCGTCGCGTCTGATGCGCTACCGCTGGGAATGTCACACTCACTTGAGGTTCGGCGTCCCTTGCTCCTGGTGACCCTGGCGTTCTTCTCGCTCATCTTCGCAGGATCCGGCTCGAAGGACCATAAATGTGGGGGCTGGGGGATCCTGGGGCTGCGAGCTTGGGGTGCAGAAAAACTACCAAGTTACTCAGAACAAAATGGCGGCTTGGGCGTGGGCGAGGCGAGTAGGCGAGGTGCGTGGTGTGTTGACTCGACGACGTTCGGGCGTGGAAAAAAGAGGGATCGAACCAACGCGGTGGCTCGCTTTTATAGCGACGCGGGCAGGCACGCACCTATTTCACCTCCCCTCACCCCCGCTTTAGCTAAAATCTTTATTTCCTTAAAATTGGCTACATACATGGCTATTTACACCTGCCGTGTTTATATACACTATCATCATTTACAAATTCTAATTAGAATCCTTACTATTAGAACTAAAATTCTCGCTTACGACGCCCCGCTAGCCTCCGGACGCGCGCTTCCCCGCTTCCTCACCCCCTCACGTAAATACGGAGGGTTTTGGAAATCGCGCTCCAGAAGCCAGCGAGACGCCGTAGCGATAACATCGTGTACTCTAGGGCATAACTATGCGTAAACTACCTCTACACCGAGTTACAGACAAATCGGTTGTTACCTACTAAAATGTTGCTATGACATACTGTCTGAGTGACTACGTCTCTATTTACTTTCCTATCTGCTATCTTTACTCATTTCCTGACAGTAACAACAACAGAAGCGGACTCTTTATTTATCAGCCTATCTCTATAGGGGGTAGGTACATCTTATTACACGTTATAACAATTACTAAATATTTACGAATTATTTACATTACAGAGCTATAAGGTACTTAGGTATTGCACACATTTATTTAAGTTTTGTCGCACATCACGGAGGGGTCATCGTGAACAGTTACCTTCCTTCTGGTGCAGTCGGATAAAAGTATCCTATATGTTAATCTAACTCATATACTATCTTTTTGCTAAATTTCATTCATATCCGTTCAGCCGTTTTAGCATGATTGAGGCACAAACACACAAACATCCAAACATCCAAACATCGAAACATCCATACATCGCCACTTTCACATTATAATACATATAGTTATATAATACAATATACAATCTGGATTATAATATTACACTTTTAGACAATAAATCGCTTGCAACCGTCGCGTCGTTCCATCGTACTTCTACACTCCTTCACCAAGCACGCCATCCCGCTCGCGAATATGTCACACAGGATATGCGGCGAGCACGGAGTTGATCTGCGTCTGCGCCTGCGCAACGAGCGAGTATAGGTTGAATAAGGAATGCACCTTTAGTTCTTACCAGTTTAGTTGACGCCTTCGAACACGAGACAAAGCTTTTCTTTGAATAACTAAGCCAACTCCAGGAAGAAGTGGAATCGTCAAAATAACTAATTTCCCGACTGCATTTTCTTACAATAACACATACAAACTTATGAATGCACCTGGTTACGTACATGAAGTATGAAAGTAGCCGCACCAATAACTTTGTAAATATTTTGTGTTACGAAGCCAAGCAATTTTTTTTCTAATTTTAATTTTATAGAATGATCACTAAAATTCTATAGCTTTCTTATTACTCCACTAACTGAGAATCCAACGACACGTCATTTATTGAAATCCGTCGAGCCGTTTGGGTTTTAGCGCATGCCTAACGAAATAGCCATACCATATTACGGCCAACTATTGAATTAGAACTTTCATTGAATGAAGAAATCTTTTAGGAAAAACACTGCGGTAGCCTTAGGTGATGTGACCTAAGGGGGCGAGCGCAGAGAAGCCCCGAATAGTCTTTGTGTTAGTTTGACATGTATATCACAAAAAGACATTATGTAGTACTGAATAAAAATGCTTTTAAAAAGACTGTTTCATCAAATTAAATAGTTTCTGACCATTTCATGAGTCTCATGATATCATGACACGTTCAATTCTATGATATAGCTATACATATATACGCTCGAAAAACACTTTTTTGCAGTCGGTTAAAAATATAATGGAGTTGTCGAAGTTTTCAAAGTAGTATGTAGTAAGTAGTGATGGGAACGATACATTCTTTGTCTAAGCCTCGACTTTTATCATTTATTTAAGGTGATACGAACAAAATGTTTTTTTTTTTAAATCCAATTACCCCACCATAAAGTCATCTACGGATTTGATTTTTGGGTCAACGCTTATTAAGATTCTCACTGAAGGACAACGCGATTAGATGAAATTATCTCGATAGAATTGAATTGCGAAAAAACCTCTAAATTTTTTTTCCTGTAATTCTGCAATCCTGATTTCATTGCGAAATTGCATTAAAAATGTGGATATTGTGTATTTGTAAACTCTCCTTGAAAATCTTTTTGACAAAAGTTTGGCTTATGTTTAAACGATCACCAAAAACGCACCTATTTTACTACCAATAAATTCGAAACAACCGCCATAATTAGTAAACGATCACTAAATTGTGTTTGATCACAAACTTCTTTTTATGTTGTATGTCCTTAAGTTTATATCTTAAGTATTTTTTGTTTTTCTTATATGTTCAGTCTAACACGAAGAATAAAGGGGGCTTCGCTTCGCTCACCCCTTTTACCCTTCCCATGAGCTACCGCAGTATTTTGCCCTGATATTTTCTGCAACTTTTGGTGATTATTTACCCATTTTGGGTAGGAAAAAATATTTTGGTGGCATTTAAATTGTTTTCTTTTAGTTTGAGTCGAGCGCATTGCTTGCGCTCTGTCTTATTTCTTATGTGGAAGTAATTAACGCTGTCACACGTTTTCGTTTACATATATTTTTACGTATCGTCTTAAGGCCTTAAGGCCCCGGGCGTCGCCGTGGCTTATTTCACATTTATTGTCTGGTATGGGTGGACTAACATGAAATGTTGACATAGTCAGACGACCTTCGTACTCTGATGTTTGCCGACTATTGGTATGCGTATACATACATACATACTTAGGTAAACTGATGATTGGCTACCGTAATTATTTACACGTATAACTTACCACATACTCAGGCCTTTTACCAGGCGGTGTAGCAGAGGCAAAGTTGTGCCCAGCTGGTAAGCAGCAGCTATGGAGAAACTTACCACATTATCGGTATAATTCTATTTTCCATATATTATGGAGAAGTGAAAATATTCCGACTAATTGTGAACCTTTTTTGAATCGGTTAAAGATTTGTTTGTGCTTTGGGATCCCGAAATAGATTCTTACGGTTACTTCTGTGTTCTTAATATTTCATTCGGTGGAGCTAAAATTTTTTTTTAAAGAAAAATAAATGGCGTGGAAGAGTTGAGATACGTTAAATGTGAAAGGGAACAATATTTTCTGTCACCTCAATTTATATTATAATATCTGTTCCTAAGAAATATATGTGTCATCAAAAAAAACTAATCGGTCTCTAAATATGTATTGTAAACATGTATCCTAAATTATAGTTTGACCACTTTTGTCTATTGCGTATCTTAATGTAGAACAAAATGTAAAATAAAAACGATATATCTATTATCGTAATAGGTTGATATGTAATGATAAAAAACCCTCAGTTAGTGACCAATTTGTTTACTATTTCGTGAGACAAGTTAGGCGATAGATTCACTATTAAGATTACTAATCTAACAATTTGATGATAGATATGAGAAATCACATCGATCATTTCATTTATGATATTATTTTAAATTGACAATTTTTTGAAAAAGACGTAATGGACTTAGGATTTTCCCTAAATATCCACCTAAAACAACAAAAGAGAAAGAACAAAACTCATCAAATCATCCCTTTATTAACGCTCAGTTTGTATACAATCTTGCGATGAGCACCTGGGTCACATTTTCTGCCACTGAGTGTGTTTTATATATGTCACCGTAAGATAGTCAAAACCGTTAGTTGATAAACTAACGCATTAATCGATCAACTATCGACAGATAGTAAACCAGACCGACAGGGTTTAGAATTTACGTTTCTTTTGTTCTTACACGTCAACCTAACACGAAGACTATTCGGGGGCTTCGCTGTGCTCGCCCCCTCTAGTCTTCATCTAAGTTACCAAAATGCTTGCCCGGGTATTTCGTTTGCAATTCAAGTTTAAGCCAGTTTCCTATTTAATGGTTTTAACCGTTAGTTTATCAACCAACGCGTTATATAGTTAGCAGTACGCTACAGTTTACTATCTGTCGAGAAAAAATGATAGTTTATCAACTAACGATTTTGACAATCTTACGGTGACACATACAAAAATGATTTATCAGGTCATCAAAAAGGAATTAATTAGGGTATCGATAAAATAATTCTCAACTTGAAATAACCTATGTATACTAACCTTAATGTGTGGTCGAGAACTATTACGGTGTGTCGCAAGGTCGTATGAATAAACTTTCGGTATGAGCAACTGCCATCACGCTGAATGTGTTGTGTGGGCGGCAGAGATGATAGCCACGTTTCTATTCTATTGTCTGACAATATCTGCATGTTGCCACCTTGTACAACAACCTTGACTGCAGCCCTACACTAGGATACGAATGTATTTGCTACTGACATCTTTATTTATCTTCTTTTAGGGTTCCGTAACTGAATGGTGCCAAACGGTATCCTATTAACGCCTTGTTTTTTTTTTGAGGGTTCGCGACTTTGAACCTATGCCATGGTAATAAAATTTAAAACCTATAACGGGTTTTTGGTTACTACTGTACCCAAGTGTGCCCGAGGGGTTAATCTGTCATTCAGTCCGTCCGTCAGCGGGTGGTTTCCCATGAAAAGTAATAGGTAGAGTTGAAACTTTCACAGAATCTGTATTTCTGTTGATGCTGCAGCAAAAAATAATGAACAACACGCAATATTTGAAAATTAAATGGGGTCCCCCCTATATAAGAGATGAATCTTTGCCAGTTTCCTTGTACGATGCTCATACCAAGTGCGACCCTTTGTTTACGTGCGTCCTACTCGCACTTGGCCGATTTATTATCTTTCTTATTTAGGGTTCTTTACGTGTTATCTCGTCCATAAGATAGAAAAGTGAAGAAATGGGAGTTATCTCTAATCCAGAGTTAAATTAGACATTCTACAGGCGTAGAGCGTCAATGTGAACCCGATTTTAAAGGCTCAGGCTACACTAGGGGCAAAATATCTCCCAACATGACGCTGCAACGTTGCACAGTATTCCGAAAATGGCCCGCGTGTTTGAAACTTGCCTGAGTAATATGTTGCGGGAATGACTACCTCCGTGGGTGGCGGTTTGAAGCTTTGCCTCCCAAGCGACAGTTCGTAGGTTCAAATCTCGGCTGGGGAGGAAGAAAAAGCACCTCAGGTCTTGGATGTTTGTATGTTTGTGACGTCGCTGTTTCTGCTTCCCACGACACAGAGTATCCTAGCGGGACCAGAAGCAATGCTGTTTATAAATGTTAATGTATGTTATGTTTCGGAACTCTGTGCAACGTTGCAGGGAAATTTGTCCCCTAGTATATCTGAGCCTCAATGCTTGACTTGCCTTTATCTTAGCCTAATTTGAATGTTAAATCAATCTTAAACAGGCTTTTAAAATAAGTTTTGATAACAATATTATGTTACATCATCATTATAAATGGGGAAATATTAAACTGCACATCAAAAATACTGATTTGCGCAGCAAATATCCCTTATATTTGCTGCGGTAGCTTAGGTGAAGGGTAAAGGGGGTGAGCGAAGCTAAGGCCCCTTTATCCTTCGTGTTAGGTTCAACATGTAAGAACAACAACAAATACTTAAAACATAAACTTAAGTACTCATAAAATATTTCAAACATAAAAAGTGTTTTTGCTGATCCTTTTTTTGCTCCGCAAATCAGTATTTTGATGTGCGATTAAATACCAGCCTCATAAATGTAGCCCAATACCCATATGGGCCATATTCCACCACGCTGGCTCAGTGCAAATAAAATGGTGGAGGGGTGTCGGAGTATATCCCAACCCGACTATCAGATTACCAAGCTGCCTTATTGGGGCCTCTGACACAGCTTTACGTCTACTAACCACTACAAAGTAGTAAATAATATATCACCTATACAGCAATCTCAAACAGGCTTTCAAAATACATTTTGATAACAAGATTATGTTACCATCATCATTAAATCATCACATTATTATGCATTCACCTAATCCATACCTTGAACTATTCAATGAGGTAGATGACAAATTACTTTGATAGCATATTTTAGTAGTTCTGATATTTCCTGATGTTGCCGCATTTGATGTTAATCATTATCTACCTGTCAAGTAAGCAGTTTATCAAATAAGGTAGTTTGCATATAATTTTGTGCGTAGCTAACTTTGAAGATACTTATCATATTGCGCACATATTAAGCAAATACTGGTAAGGATAGAAGGATAAAGCTATCCCGAATTAACCTTCTTACTTAATAACCTTTTTAACGTGCAAATGGAGCACGACCTACCAATCTTTATATTATGTACTTAATTCGATTCCTAATATACATGCTTGCCTAGTGTGGGGGTCACTGACTGTATTGTTTTTTTGACTTTGACTTTGTACCATGTTTATTCATATTGTTTATTTTTATTGCCATACTACATATTTTGATATCATAAAAATTGATTACACGTAGAATTGACAGCCAACCAAGAACAAGTAGTTAGTTTGTCGCGTGACAAAACTGCTCAGATGTCTCCATTGAACCCTTTTATAGGAACCAATTCTTTGATTATAATTGGATTTTTATAAACAGATTCATATTATTTACTGCACAGATAATATAAAGATGCAGATAGTTACAAGAAATTTTATAAGCAAAGGCGAGCTCCCTAAAGAGAGATTTGTTCCAGTAACCCTATAGCCAACAGGAGAGTTTATGAAACAGAATAGTTTATATTCGTAACATAATTAGTTTATATCGAAGATTTTATTTTATATATACTTAAATGTGGTTTAAGACTTTATTACCCTCAAAGCTTTAAAAGCTCAAAACCTTTTAATAATTTTGATTTAATTTGATATTATGAGTGCAAAATAAAAGTTTTCTTTAGCACCTGCAATCTAGCTTCTATTATATAAATTAATCATATTTATTAAAGTATAACTGCCAGTGCCAATTCGCAAATAATATTAATATAACTCAGCGCAACCCAATAATAATATAGCATCAAAATTGATAACTAAGCAGCATGTAAGTAGGCTTCTTTATATATAACTGTCTAGTACAAAATCAAAGACTTGCCTCAAAATTAGTCATCGAATTTATTTATTCAACTACTGCATTAATAAATCATGTAATATTGATATTCCGAAAATTAGCATATTTCCTGGATTTTCGGACGAATAGAATAGAAAATCCAAATTAAGGCAGTCACTCCTAGGCAGTCTTCTGGCTAGACTCTCGAGTATTCAATAAAAAAAATGACTCTGACTCTGACTCAGTATTTTTTTGAGCTAGAGGCATGGAACCTCACAGCAGAATTACTTTTGGTAACGTATAAAATAGAGATCGTTGAAATTATTTAATAGATGCAGTTGATACACTTATAAGATGGCAATGTGTAGACATATTACAAATTTAGTTGCTATAGATTTATCACGATTCTAAGTTGCATTAACCGCAGTTATTAAAATTATTAAAATATAACAGCTGCTTGAAAATTATTTATATGCCGATTATAATTACATTCAGTGGACAATTAAGAAAATTTAGTAAACTGGTATTTTAAAGAAACTTCATTAAATAACACACTTTATGCGTCTAAGTTTTAAGTTTTCTACGTTATGGCATAATCGTCTGATTCGTATCTTGACGTACACACGTCTCGTTCCAACTCTACACTATAGCTCCCAGACTGTGTAAAACTTGATAAAACTGTTCTAAAACATCTTCTCCTTTCTTTACAGAACCATGAAGCCACTGTTCCAAACGGCGCTGGCCGTGTGCCTGGCGCTATCAGCCCTGGCTACCCCCCAAAAGATTGAGGAAAAGGATATTCCAGACCTTCTCGCAGAAGAGAGCGAGCCACAGACCAGAGCAGAACGGTGCACCACCTGCGGATACGACACCAAACAAAACGGACCAAATGGAGTTCTAGCAGCTTTGAACTCCCTACCCCCTGGTACAGAAATTCATACACAGTCTTCTTTCGAGAGCTGTTCTTCTGAAAAAGGCTGCGCCGGTCTAAAAACAAAAGACGGTAAAGTTGTGGAGAGATTCGGCAACGCTGACGCATTCAGCGCAGCGGTGTCTGCCGATGCTGCAAATGAATACACTTTCCATCCCGTAGGAGCTGATGGTGTGCTCCAAGGAGGAATCCCAAAGAACGGACCTTTTTGGTGGATGAACGACAACAGCCCGTTCAAGGCTGGAGCTCAGGGTAATAACTACGAAAAGTTCAGCAAGAGCTCGAGTTCTACATTCAGCAGCGGAGGCCAAGGAAACGGAGGAGCGTCTATTAAAGCTAGTCTAGACCTTTCTGGAAACCCCTTCTTGAACGGAGACTTGGCGTCACAACTAGCTTCCGGATTAAGCGGTGGCGCAGCGCAATTTGGAGCTCAATCAGGAGGTGGTCAATTCGGTGGCCAATCCGCTGGTGGTCTATCTGATGGACAATCCAGTTCATCACAATTCAGCAGCCAATCCAGCTCCACTCAATACGGTGGTCAAAACGGTGGTGCTGCTCAATTCGGTAGTTCTGCTGGATTCGGTGGTTCCAACGCTGCTGGCGCTGGCAACCAGAATGGTGGATCAGCCAAGCCTGGTCAGGGTGGCAACTTCCAATCCTCATCTTTTGAGTCCTCCTCCTTCTCCACAAACAACAACGGTGGTGAGGTCGACATCTCAAAGAATCCCTACCTGAATGGAGGTTACAAAAACCAAGGTGGATTCCAAGCCCAATTTGGTGCCTCATCGCCTTCCCAAGCGTCCTTCGCCGCTGGAAGCCAGTCCAACAAATTCACCGGAAGCTCAGGATACACTGGATCCTCTCCATCTCCCTTCACAGCGTCCACTGGTGCCAATGTAAACCTGATCCAAAACACACAGAAAGGCAGTGAGTTTGAGTATGAGCAGCAGGCACAAAACCAGCAGAATATCGACGAGGTCTTCCAAGAGACGGGTAATGTGCAGGCTCATGCGCACGAGCACAGCGGCGGAGAGCTGCAGCAGACATGCGCGGGGCAGGGCTATGTGTGTGTGCACAAGGCGCAGTGCAATAATGGAGTTGTGAACACCAATGGTGGCAGCATCCTGCAGGCGAAGACTAAGGTAAGATTTTTTATATTATATCTTCTTCTTCGTCGTCATCATCAACATCATGCTCAGGCCACATCGACCACTGGGTACAGGTTCCGTGGCAAGCGCATCCAGCACATCCTTATCTTTCTCGACTATTGGAGCAACTCGGGCGTATTGTCTCTCTCCTACGACGCCTTTTAATGGTATTGCGATTACTATCGTGATCCAAATACAAAACTACTCACACTCCATGACTGTTTACTTCTAAATATATACTACTCAAAAGAAAATAAGGGCCACTTACATATTTCTGTTTTTGAGTAAATTTTTAGATGTAAACTAATTAATAAGTGACTAATTAATGATGTCCGGCCTCCTTCAGTATCCAACCTCTTTAATGCTGGTGTTTTAGTCTTACAGCTGGCCAGAAATTGAAGCAAATAAAAAAAACGAGTTTCAGGTCAAATTCCTTTCAGATGGAATCACAATTTTATTCTGTTAAAAAACTATTTCTGTCCATCTTTTGCTTCTTTTAACATCTTTTGTTAATAATGCCACGTCAACGAAGGCATATGGATACCATTACTGCCACCAGAGCCGTTACATTGATTGCTGAAGGTCATTCACAGCGGTCTGTAGCTTTGTCGTTGGGTTTCTCTCGCCGAGCCATCCACAATGTGTGGGATCGGTTCCAAGAGACTGGCAGTGTTGCAAGAAGGCCTGGATCGGGCAGGTTGCGAGCGACTACGGCACAAGAGGATCGCTACATCCGATTGAGTGCCCGTCGAGAGCGCTCTGTGACGGCACGTAAGTTACAAAATCGCCTGCGGTTGACAACGGGGACTCGTGTTAGTGACCAAACGATACGTAATCGACTGCATGAAGACCAGCAAAGGTCCAGACGCCGAGTAGTACGAATTCCTTTATCTAGGGTTCAACGTGGAAATCGTTTAAGTTTTTGCCACGAACATTCAGATTGGAGCATGAATCAATTGGGTATGGTGCTCTTCACAGATGAGTGTAAAGTGAAGCTTTGTAGTGATGATCGGCGGATTAGAGTATTGAGACGACAGGGTGAGAGATTTTCCGATGTCTGCATCAAGGAAATTGACCGCTTTGGAGGTCCTATTGTGATGGTTTGGGCTGGGATTAGCTTACAAGGCAAAACTGAGCTGGTTTTCTTAAATCAAGGCACAGTAACTGCACAACGGTACATCGATGAAGTCATCAGGCCTCATGTGGCTGTGTGAAATCGTACTACTCGGCGTCTGGACCTTTGCTGGTCTTCATGCAGTCGATTACGTATCGTTTGGTCACTAACACGAGTCCCCGTTGTCAACCGTAGGCGATTTTGTAACTTACGTGCCGTCACAGAGCGCTCTCGACGGGCACTCAATCGGATGTAGCGATCCTCTTGTGCCGTAGTCACTCGCACCCTGCCCGATCCAGGCCTTCTTGCAACACTGCCAGTCTCTTGGAACCGATCCCACACATTGTGGATGGCTCGGCGAGATAAACCCAACAACAAAGCTACAGACCGCTGTGAATGACCTTCAGCAATCAATGTAACGGCTCTGGTGGCAGTAATGGTATCCATATGCCTTCGTTGACGTGGCATTATTAACAAAAGATGTTAAAAGAAGCAAAAGATGGACAGAAATAGTTTTTTAACAGAATAAAATTGTGATTCCATCTGAAGGAATTTGACCTGAAACTCGTTTTTTTTATTTGCTTCAATGTCTGGCCAGCTGTAAGACTTAAACACCAGCATTAAAGAGGTTGGATACTGAAGGAGGCCGGACATCATTAATTAGTCACTTATTAATTAGTTTACATCTAAAAATTTACTCAAAAACAGAAATGTGTAAGTGGCCCTTATTTTCTTTTGAGTAGTATACATACCAATTAAGTGCAACATATGCAAGAGTACCTTTAAGAGAGCTCGCCTTTGCCTTTTAATTTCTTGTTAAATGTTTTATTGTAATATTCTGTGCAATAAAGAATTGTGAATTGAATTGTGAGTACCAAGATCGAAAGCAAAACTAGGTTTCCAATATAGGCTGCAAGACTTGGGACACTACGGCGACCTCTGTAGCGCAGCGGTTGTGAGAGGTCCCGGATTCGATCCCGGGAACCAGAAACAGTGACGTCTTACAAGTGTGTGACGTCACTGTTTCTGATTCCCACGGCAGAGGGTATCCTAGTGTGGGGCCAGAAGCAATGTATATGCCTCTATATATATGTTGATGTTTATGTTTATGTTGACTACGTCGCATAAACGTTTTCCCACTCATTCTGTATTACTCATTCCCATACAAAGTAAGCTCAATAAACAATGATTCGCATCGCTGCCTCCATATTAGGCGAAGTCTCTCTCAATTTATTAAGTAGTACTCTCAGCATCATGATCACGCGAGCTGCACAAATAGACTCACACAACCTAAACAACCAGAAATATCTAAGGCTTGTGTTTAAACGATTACTGAAAAATTGGAAATTTTCTGCCAATAAATTCGAAATGACTGCCAGAATCAGGAAATGATCACCAAATTGTGTTTGGATAAGGATAAGTAAGTGTAATAAGATAGTTGACTTAAGATTATGTTTTAAGTATTTTGTGTTGTTCCTTCATGTTCAACCTAACACGAAGGATAAAGCGGGCTTCGCTTCACTGACCCCCTCTACCCTTCACCTAAGCTACCGCAGTATTTTGCCCTGATTTTCTGCAACTATTGGTGATCATTTACCCATTTTGGGTAAGAAAAAAATATTTTGGTGATCATTATATTTGTTGCCAATATCCAGCAAAAGTGTTGTGGTGTGGCGACTGAAGTCAGAAGTACATAATATAGCCACTGATTGTTAATATATGTATGTTAATATATAATAATAATAATACCTTGGACACTATTTACACACATTGATCTAGGATTAGGATTCCTTGCATCTTGGGTACTAGACAACGATACACATGCTTATATAGATAAATATACTTAGATAGATAAATAACTATGACCAGGGTACAAACATCCGTTCTCATCAAACAAATATTTGCCCCCACCGGGACGCGAACCCGGGACCCTTGGCTTCGTAGGCAGGGTCACTGCCGACTTAGCCATTCGGGTCGTCTGTAATAAATAATAATAATATGTAAGTAACTTGCGTGCTTACATACATCTGAAGCTACCTGCACCTACTTAAACCAAAGAGGACTTAGGGAGAGGACAGGAGGGAGGAAACAGCACCTGTGATTAATCTAAAACAAACACTAAACCCTACACTAGGATACCCTAAGTCGTGTTAACCTGAAACAGTGGGTTCCGAAGACGAGGAAAATCACTAACGAACGCTTTAATTTTATGTTTATTATACGGCGTTTATGTGAAATCGAATGCCTCAAGAATTTCAAGATGTTTCTCAGAGGACCTTTTCATTTGAATTAACGCCTCGGGTCCTATTCAAATTACTTATATTTATTAAAATTAAATACTCAAGGATAAACAAATATGCGTACGGCAATCAAAGATAGAATTTGTGCCACACGTATAGGAAATATGTAAGTGTTTTTGTTTGACTGTATGTAGGCATTGCACCAATGGGGAAGAAAACTCTCAATTAGTTCCACATAGAGGGCGCTAAGAGTAAGTAGCAAATAGTTTCCTTCATCTGAGGTTACAATAATATCACAGAGTAAGTAAGTAAGTAAAACAATCTTATGCAAAGAGTTTCGTTAATCGGATAAATGAATTATCAATATTCATGGTTTTGTTGGTTTACTTTGGTGTTTTATTGTTTGTTGATATTAAATAAGTTTTGCTGACAATGGGGCGCTGTGCTGCTTCAGGTAGCGAAGAAATTATTTTTGATTACAAATTCCCTTTTTGTGGACAATATTTGTCCATTGCAAATTCTCTTTTGGTGGACAAAGTTTGACATGTGACATTTTACAAACTCACAGTGACCTCTTCCGACAAGTTTTGCGTAATCATCCCCATTTTGATAAGATTTTTACTATCATAATTCTGCTCTTTCATAATCGTAAGATAAAAGTTATATAAGTAAGAACGGCCACTCAAAGTATGACAGCCACTCAGAGTCATGCTGTCACTGTCTATCACTTGGTAAATGACAGCGCCATTTAAACATCTTTTAAGCGGCATCTAATTTGAGCACCACTATGTGAACATTAAAATCATAACCACGCGTGGGCGAAACCGCAGACAATAACTAGTCAGTAATAAAAATAACATATCGCCAATCATCTCATTCGTTCTCTACCTCGTTAACCTAGGATCAAGCGTAACTTAGTCAACTCAATTCTGCGTGAAACTTTTAAATTAAATTTAGAATACGGTATTTGACAAGGTAGTCGAATAAATCTAGAAACGTGTCTCAAGCTGAACCGAACCTATTTCAACAAAAACGTTTGACAATATCAGAATTGTATATTTCCAGCAGTTGTATTTTATAACTCAATTTTGTGTTAAAAAGACAGCACTTGACAATGACGTCACATGCTAGTATTTCATAGAACTCGTGAACAAAATAACCGTTAAAATATAAATCTAATGGCTATCGGGCAATCGGATTGTGGGAACCATCACCTGCTGGGCAAGTGTAGTCGCGCTTAAGGCGATGCATTAGACCCAAGACAGCCTTTTCTAAGTCTCATGTTACGCAAAATAGGAGGATTCTTCAGACTAGCTAGTTGATCAAGAATATTTGATTATTTTCATTCGATCGAAGAGTGCCCCGAAACTGTCACAAAATGTGTTTTTCACAATATATTTTTTTACATTTTCGCACCGGATTTTAATTTGTGCACTTATTATTTATTTAAGCATCATAAAAAAATATTAAGTTATGTTGCTCTGTTAGTCCTCTAAAGATAGGTTAAGATACTTTTTTAACATTCGAAAAGTAAGCTGATTTTTATAGTCCATCAAATTTTAATTGCGCTTGCTCTGATTGTAAATAAAGCACTGGTCATATACTCTACTTTTTGTTGTCATTGCGGCTGAAAGTCACATCGCTAGTTTGCGGCGTTTATTTCTATCTCAAAATTTATTGCAGTCGGCGCTTATTGTCAGGCCAGCCATAGTGAGGTCAAATTCTTACTCAAATCTATGCATTTTCTGTTAAACTGGCAATCCTTTTCCACTCTTTTCGGAAGGAGCGAAACAAAAAAATAAGACGCCATTAAAATTAGAATTAGACAGGGTATACTAGAATAGGAGCGCTGACATTATCAAACAAGTTTAATAATACAACCTTCTTTATTACGACTCATTTATTGTTTTAAAAAAATCAAATAGGTATGTAACAGCTGGGTCTTGATTCTACTGACAAAATGACGACAATAACGTGACAATGTTTGTCGCCTTTAAGCCTAGCTCGACATGTATCTCTCTGACACGGGCCACGTTTACACGGCATGTTCTAGACAATGTTCTAGACATACCGTGTAACAGGGACTTGCCGCCTAAGTGCGTTTGATCTTTTCAGTGACGGTTCCGTAAACACTTTCCCTTTGATGAATAATAATAATAATACCTTGGACACTATTTACACACATTGATCTAGTCCCAAACTGTACCTTGTACTTCCCTGTACCTTGGGTACTAGACAACGATACACATACTTATATAGATAAATATTATACTTAGATAGAAAAACAACCATGTCTAGGGTACAAACATCCGTTCTCATCAAAATATTTGCCCCGACCGGGACTCGAACCCGGGACCATGGCTTCGTAGGCAGAGTCACTGCCGACTCGGCCATTCGGGTCCTCAACACGTAGCTAATGTATGAAATTAAAAAAAACCCTAACCCTGTTATTGCTAAAGAAAAGAGGGGACTGTCCCGACGCCAAACAATACATTCAATACCTAAAGTGGACCGTCGTTGTCACGTCATTGTCACTGTGCCGTCATTTTGCTAGCGGAATAGGTCCCCTTGTGTTAAGGTCAGACATATTTATCTACAGTGTCGTAACCCATAAGTCACAAGTCGAAAGGTCGCCGGCCATTTTGTACCAGGCGGTGTCAAAGAGAATTTTGACGCGGATTTTTGCAATATGTTCTCTTCAATTTAATTTTAGGGTTCCTATGTTCAGGCAACTTCACGGCCGCCTGCGATGATGTTTTAATCCGGAACGAACTCTGGAACTCTACAGGGTGTAACGAAAAGGAGTTTCCATATATTTTTTTGTTGTTAGGGACATCATTCTGAAAAACTTGCACTGAACACCTTTAATTTTAAGTTTTCCATACATTTTGCTATGATCATCTGTGGGCCTTTTATATAAGTAATGGATAACTCCTAAAAGCCAGATCAATCGAAAATGTTGTACGTGAAAACACAATTTATATGGCTGTTAGGGTTTATCCATAACTTGAGAATCAGAAGCCAAGAAAATAAAACCAGTACTTTTAAAATCTTTACTTTATTTCACGGCAGCAAGGCACAAGCACTGGTTTTAAGGTCGGCATTGGCTAGAATTTTAGGAATAGGATGATGGTTTGGTTTTTCGTGTGTTTCGGTTTCGCGTGTTCTGAGAGGCCGGCAGTCAGTGTGTCAAGAGGAGGACATTTGGCCAGAAGTATCACAAATGTGCCAAAAATTACCCGTAGAGCATCCGTGGTGGCGCCCGAATCTCCTGTGTAACACAGGCGATGCGCGTTCGAATCCCGTTACTGACTATGTGTCAATGAGACGAACATAACATCACACTAAAGTATACGAACGATCTAAAAGCGATGGAAAATATCGTGAGGAAACCTGTCTCAAAAGCTGCGGCGGCGGGCTAGCCTAAATGTGGGCACAATTGTGCCTCTGCCACCCCTTATGGGAAACGTTACATTTTGGCTTTCAGCCGTTGACGAAATTTACTAAACGTTCACCAAATTTGCTAAATGTTCACCAAAAATCTAGACTCTGTATTATACTAAGCAACATGGGGTCGTTTCGCTCGCCCGCTTCGCCTCGCTCTAATCCGCTTCGCCTCGCTCCAATCCGCTTCGCCTCAGCTATAGGTTTTATTATAAAGTTGTAACCTAACAAACCTAACTTTAGTATTCAGACGAAAGTGACCAAAGCAACGAATACGGTTCTGTGAAACTACACGGTAGCATTAAATTTATATACTTATATTTGGAAAACACTATTTGTTGCGTTACAATTTATTATCGTTTACGTTGGTCCATTGGCCTGTGTCTTTGACTCACACTTGACCGAAGTGTTTGAACTTAACAATGAAAATTCTCCTTTACAATTTAATGTTGCAAGTGTGTAGGTAGGTTTAATTGTACATGTTGACAGATATCTCTTATTGTTATAAGATTTAGTACGAGAGATAAAAAATGTTCAAAAGTTGGTGCCTTAAATGATGCCAATAATGATGTATGGTTTGCTGAAATAAATCTCTTTTTAGAGATATGCTTGCTTTTGTTTCTTTTAAATTACTGTGTTCAATAAATAATGGGAAATATTAAACTGCACATCAAAAATACTGATTTGCACAGCAAATATCAGGGCAAAATGCTGCGGTAGCTTAGGTGAAGGGTAAAGGGGGTGAGCGAAGCAAAGACCCCTTTATCCTTCGTGTTAGGTTGAACATGGAAGAACAACAAAAAATACTTAAAACCTAAACTTGAGTACACATAAAATATTTAAAACATAAAAAGTGTTTTAAAACATAAAAAATATTTCTCCTATCCATAAAGGTGGTAGCAAGAGTGACGTTAATGATTATAGGCCCATCTCAAAACTTTGTATTTTTGCCAAGGTATTGGAGAAGCTTGTTTATACTGCGGTATATTCAACTCTCTCAACATCATTTATTCCGGAGCAGCATGGGTTTATTCGAAGACGTTCAACTACTTCTAATCTGCTATCTTTTAATGATTATACCACCTCAAACATGGATGCTGGTGGCCAAGTTGACGCTATTTTTACTGACTATAGCAAAGCATTTGACAGAATAGACCACCAGTTGCTCTTACAGAAACTCCTAAGGGCGGGAATCCATGGTAATCTTTATAGATGGTTTACCTCCTACATTGAAAATAGATCCCAGGCCGTGGTTCTTAATGGGTTCTCCTCCTCCTCTAGTTGGATAAAAATACCTTCAGGCGTGCCCCAAGGATCTCTGCTCGGACCGCTTCTTTTTTCTATATTTGTTAATGATATTTGCCACTGCTTTAGGTTCTCAAAATTTTTGCTATATGCGGACGACATGAAAGTTTTTAAACGAATTAGCGACGTCAACGACTGCAGTCTATTGCAGGAGGACTTAGGTAGGTTTGAATTTTACTGCCAGCAAAATAAACTAGACCTGAATGTGTTGAAATGTTTTGCTATTACTTTTACCCGTAGCCCTAAGCCTACCCAGTACAGTTACACATTCAAAGGAAACCCCCTGAAGGTGGTAGATGAGATTCGTGACCTTGGAGTTATTCAAGAGAGTAGGCAAGCTTACGACAAGCATATAGATAGCATTATAAAAAGAGCAAATAAGGCTTTGGGTTTGTTATAAGAACCTGCTCTCAGTTTACAAGTATTAAAGTTATTAAAATCCTGTATTGTGCTTATGTACGTAGCATCCTCGAGTATTGTTCACAGGTTTGGAACCCTCGATATGAAATTTACATAGATAGGATTGAGTCCATACATCGTAGATTTCTGCGATATCTGCAATTTAAGTGCAATAATTTTGACTCGGACTATTCAGCTATATGTAAAAGACACCATACACTCCCCCTACAAGAGAGACGACGAATTGCTGACGTTGTACTGCTTTGCAAAATTGCACAAGGAGAAATTGACTCTCCGCAGCTTCTTGAACACATCAAAATTAAAGTCCCCAATAGAACTAATAGACATCCTATTCAGCTAGACATTCCTTTCAGTTTCACAAATTATAGACAAAACTCCTTTTTCAGTAGAGCGGTAGCTACATTTAACGGTTTGGTCGATATCCCCGACCTTGACTTATTCAACTCAAAACCGCAAAGTGTTAAGAAACTCCTGACAAAGCGCTGGTTTACTGCGTTAGCATCTTAAACTAATTAAGTTGTTATTAGGTAATACTATTTGTACCTAATTTTTAATTATTTTCTTTTGTGCATTATGTTTTTTCCTTTAACTTACAGTTCTGTCTTTTTGTACCTATAATCTCTTGTTAATTATTATGATTAAATTTATAAATCTTGTCAATTATATATAAGTTCTACATTCTAATGTTGTTATCCAGACAGAACTATATTTTTAATTTTTTCTCTGTTTAACCGCAAGCAGGCATTTTTTTTTTTTAGCTTCTACATACATACATGCGAGAACACATTAATGGTTATAAGTTATTATATAAGTTTATTAATAGAGTGTGTAAAACTGTTTGTTCTCCTAATACAATAAAATAAAAAATAAATAAAATAAAATTTGCTGATCCTTTTTGCTGTACAAACCAGTATTTTTGATGTGCGATTAAACACTAGCCATAAAAATTATTAATTATTTAATAATAATAATAATAATACCTTGGACACTATTTACACACATTGACTAGGATTCCCTGTATCTTGGCTACTAGAAAACGTATAAATACCTACTTATTTAGATAAATATTATACTTAGATAGATAAACAACCATGACCAGGGTACAAACATCCGTTCTCATCAAACAAATGTTTGCCTCCACCGGGATTCGAACCCAGGACCCTTGGCTTCGTAGGCAGGGTCACTGCCGACTCGACCATTCGAGTCCTCACTGTTAGAGGACAATCTTACACAAAGCGAACTAGACCTAGTTCGCTTTGTGTAAGATTGTCCTCTATAGCTAACTCAACAAGACTTGTGTTGCGGGTACTAGACGACAATATATTTTATAGAGATAAGTACTTATGTAAATACATAAAAAACTTCCAAGACTAAAAAATTAATGGTTATGTTCATCTCACAAATTGTCCTTACCGGGATTTGAACCTAGGACCGTCAGCTTCGTAGGCAGGGTCGCTATACCCTCTAGACTAAACCGGTCGTCGTATTTGTATTGCATTCGATATTATTGTGTGATACTGTGAAACAAGCAATTTTATATTCATGAGTATTTTGGTTTTGAGTTCTCGACAACGGCTCTAACGATTTCGCTACAATTCGCTGTACTGAAACAGAAAGGTGTAGTTATATTTTACGGTGTTGTTAGATGAAACCGATTTGATCAGAGCAACTCTGTTTTTAGCTTCTCCATACAAATACAAATGTATTTCAGTGTAAAAATTGAGTTCATCTTTTCTAATCGGTCTCATGGGATATTGAGACGATTTTGTTGATATTTGTAAAAATGCAGGGATTTTTCGGGCCAAAAAATCAATCTAGCTCTGTCTTCACATTTATCTCTGGGGAAACGTTTTTCAGAGTTTTTAAGCAGATGGCAATATCGATGTGGGTGTGGGTAATATCGCTCAATATTTTCATACGTTTCATAAAATCGTATGAAATCCCGGCCGGAGGAAGTGAGAAAAAAACCTATTATATAGAACAGCGTGTAAAATTATGCAGACGAGACCAATAACATTTAATACAATGGGTTCCACTTGCATTTAAATTTAATTTAATTTTACTTTTCATTACTTATTGACAAAAAGTACCTAAATCAACCTTGATCTTAATCTTAATAATCTCAATAAGTATCTAAGCTAACAAAGTAAGCATGAAAAATATCAAAATACCTTCACTATAATAATTTTATCGAATCTTGATAATTACCTTAACTCTGCTTGTTTTGTGCATTTTAAAGTACCGCAGTCGGTATTTTTTTTAATAATGTATTTTTTTATGTTTCCAAAGCTATCATTCGTGTGTGGTAGACTGTACCGTCAGCAACGCTACCTGGCGAGTAAGCGACACGTTTCGTATAGTCTATACCTATAGTCGCAATGCAAACAACATTTCAGCCGGACTCAAGAATTAGGTGTAGGGTCGGCAAAAATGAAATTCGTCGGTTTTTCCCATACGAGGTGGCAGAGGCAGAGTTGCGAGATTATGTATGTCAGTTTGTCAGGCAGGTCCGGTAATTTAGACCAACTTTTTGTTCACGACCTCCTTTCCATCTTATTTGAGAACAAAAACTCGAACGTTTGTAGATACGTCCTTTCCATCTTCCTTGAGAACACAAACTCGAACGTATGTAGATACCTCCTTTCCATCTTCCTTGAGAACAAAAACTCTTACCTTTGTAGATACGTCTTTTCCATCTTCCTTGAGAATAAAACCTCTAATGTTTGTAGATACGTCCTTTCCATCTTCCTTGAGAACAAAAATTCGAACGTTTGTAGATACCTCCTTTCCATCTTCCCTGAGAACAAAAACTCTTACCTTTGTAGATACGTCCTTTGCATCTTCCTTGAGAACAAAACCTCTAATGTTTGTAGATACGTCCTTTCCATCTTCCTTGAGAACAAAAACTCGAACGTTTGTAGATACCTCCTTTCCATCTTCCTTGAGAACAAAAACTCTTACCTTTGTAGATACGTCCTTTCCATCTTCCTTGAGAACAAAACCTCTAATGTTTGTAGATACGTCCTTTCCATCTTCCTTGAGAACAAAACCTCTAATGTTTGTAGATACGTCCTTTCCATCTTCCTTGAGAACAAAAACTCGAACGTTTGTAGATACCTCCTTTCCATCTTCCTTGAGAACAAAAACTTTAACGTTTGTAGATACGTCCTTTCCATCTTCCTTGAGAACAAAAACTCTTACCTTTGTAGATACGTCCTTTGCATCTTCCTTGAGAACAAAACCTCTAATGTTTGTAGATACGTCCTTTCCATCTTCCTTGAGAACAAAAACTCTAACGTTTGTAGATACCTCCTTTCCATCTTCCTTGAGAACAAAAACTCTTACCTTTGTAGATACGTCCTTTCCATCTTTCTTGAGAACAAAACCTCAAATGTTTGTAGATACGTCCTTTCCGTCTTCCTTGAGAACAAAACCTCAAATGTTTGTAGATACGTCCTTTCCATCTTCCTTGAGAACAAAAACTCGAACGTTTGTAGATACCTCCTTTCCATCTTCCTTGAGAACAAAAACTTTAACGTTTGTAGATACGTCCTTTCCATCTTCCTTGAGAACAAAAACTCTAACGTTTGTAGATACCTCCTTTCCATCTTCCTTGAGAACAAAAGCTCTAATGTTTGCAGATACCTCCTTCCCATCTTCCTTGAGAACAAAAACTCTTACGTTTGTAGATATGTATATAGGTAGTCAACACGATTCTATTTAAAATCTATCAAATCATTGTTAAGTTACATGTTTAAGTAGGTATACTTAAATATGTAACTTAACACATTTACGTGCAGTAGCTTACATTGCTTCGGGCCCCACACTAGGATATCCTGTGTCGTGGGAGTCAGAAACAGCGACGTCACACATATATAAACATCCAAGACCTGGGGTTTTTCTTTCTTTACCCTTAGCCGGGGATCGAACCAGGGACCTCTCGCATGGTAGGCAGAACCACTACTGCAGCGTCACAGAGCTCGTCAAACAGTGTCAAATGTACTGCCCAAAGAACGTCTTTCTTCCATACCCGTCGTAGTATGCCAGTTGTTCTGCCAACCGTACACAATTTTACACTCAGAGCTTATGGTTCTTTGCTTAACTAAATATGAATACTCTTTGACCAAATTGCCCAACGTATTCAGCTCAAAAGACAATTTTTATCGTCAATTTAGTGCTTTGACTCAACTCTTGCACATTTTTGCCCACCATAAAAATTTATTTGCAGGCATACATTGCTGCTGGCCTCACACTAGGATACCCTATGTTGTGTGAAACAGAAACAGCAACGTGAAACTAATATTTAATTCAAGACCAATTTCATTCAAACCTATTTCATTCAAATATTAGTCTCATGATAACACATTCATATGAATTCCCTGGAGATTTCTTCTTCCTGAACTGAACAGAGTTCTTCATACCACAGGCAACATCGAGTTTTTTTAAATCCGGAAACGGATCTATTTATTGCCCATCTCAACCAAGGAGTCTCGTTACAGCCTGATTACACAGTTATGTAAATCTTAGTGCCACTTAGAGAAAAAAAAATGCAATACACACAGGACCAGAAAAAATAGAACAATGGACAATAGTGCATAGTTAGTAGGCGATCCCACGATAACTCTTAAATGGACGGAGGACTGATTCTTAGGAGCGACTAGGAATCCAGTTTAATATGTCATACTTATAATTTTTTTGTTTTTTTGTTGGAGGGGCATAAAATTGAATTACCCATGCGCAGGAGTCAGACCTCCCTGCTACGTCCGGGTCCCTACACATTGAGCGGGCATCAGCTCGTGTAGTATACGGACTAAAGACGACATCATCATCATCATCATCTTCATCAGCCTCCCAGGGGACCCATGTTGGGTGTAGGCCTCCTCATAAACACGATTATATGGCAGTTATCGATAACATCGATGTAACTGTGAGCCACGTAAACTTGCCCGTCTTAAAAGTCTTTTTTTTCTTCAGCATTGAGACCCGGATGGCCGAGTAGGCAGTGACCCAGTGGGGGCAAATATTTGTTTGATGAGGACGGATGTTTATACCCTAGTCATGGTTGTTTAACTATCTAAGTATAATATTTATCTATATAAGTATGTGTATCATTATCTAGTACCCAAGATACAGGGAATGCTAGTTTGGGGCTAGATCAATGTGTATAAATGGTGTCCAAGGTATTATTATTATTATTATGTTCTTGTCCACTGCTGGACTTATGACTCCCCCAATTGACCGCCAATGTGTGGACATGTCTGTCCGATGTCTCATTTCCTAGCCTTTCGTTTCCTAGATATGGTATTTATAGACGACATTCGCGTCCAGACCAGGGCGGTTCAAATATGGCTTGAAGTCGGTGTGTAGGGTCCTAGGCCATAAAAAGGAAAAACGAAACCTTTATAGGATCACCCGTGTGTCTGTCCTAGGTGTTATACTTACTACTTCTAAGCTAAAACCAAAACGTAAAATTTTTAAATGAACGTGAAATTTAAACTACCAAATTATTGAAAAACATATCAATTACTGATTGGCCGTTAGTTTGTTTTCAGTGCAGGGTATACCCAATGACACGAATTAATGGTAACTGCAAGAAAACAATATAATTTTAAAAACTACCAAGAAAAGGTAACTTTCGAGGAAACTTACCTTCGAAAAGGAAACTTTCGAGGTAATTTTCAACTCTACATCGGACCACCGTGCCGCAGGTCTCCCAACACTTCTCTTTCCTGACCGGGGCCTCCAGAACTTAAGAGCCCCATCTTCCGTCGTGTCGGCAACAGATGTGTCCTGCCCCTTGCCATTTAAGTCGCGCTACACGTTTCAAGTTCTTAAAACAAGTCTCGGTAAATAAAGCCTATTATGGCGTGTTGGAATGCAAATGGTTGCCATAGTGATGTTATTGTTTTGAACCTAATCGAAATCCCTATAAAAGTTGTGGTAACTCCCTGATGTACTGAGGCCAAATAAAGAGACATTGACCTTAACCTAAAACTTGTATTTAGCGTTTTTCAGTTAGTATTTCTTTAATTCGTTTTAGCTTTACCTGTATTAGTTAATTTGCATCCATTGTATTCATTTGTGGGTGCAAATAAATATTATTTCTTAAAGCTAATCCAAAAAACGAGTTTGACAATAGAATCTATGACAACCGGAAAAACTTCAGTTAGTTGTGACTACTTCAGAATTCTGAGATAATAAAGTTCGAGTACACATTTGATTCTTTTAATAAAAGATAATTTAGGTATATCACCTTTCAAGAAGACGTCATGTGACTTACGATAATGAGTCATTGAAAGTCAAATTTAAAAATAAAATACCAGTTCGTACTCAAAACGTTGCGATTCGCATACTTTACATACAAAATGCTCATAAATATATTTGTGAGAATTACATCATTTCTTAACATTTGGTCTGTCGTTAGGCAAAAATATTGAAGGAATAACTCTTTGGAATATTTCACAAATTTTGTTATTTATAGGGTTTATACCGCACATAATTTGTGAAATATAAATCGTATTTTTAATCACAAAAATAGGGTTTATGCACAACATAACATAACTTGTGAAATAGGTCCTTTGATACCACAACAATTATTTAAAAAGATGCTGCGGCGATAGGCTAGTCCTCTGTCACGCAAAAATGGACTATAGAGTATATGGATAAACGAGGGGATGCTGATATATTTGTATGAATCACATCATTTTCTGACATTTGGTCTATCATTAGGTGAAAATCTTCGAGGCGTATTACTTAAGACTTAGTATCAGAGACAATAACAACTAAACGGCCTCTATGGTGTGGTGTTTCGAGGTTCTACCTCCTAAACGAGAGGTCGCGGCGTCGAATCTCGGCTGGAGAGAAAGAAACAATAAATCCTCAGATCTGAGGACGTTTATATGTGTGTGACGTCGCTGTTTCTGGTTCCCACGGTACAGGGTAGCTTAGTGTGGGGCCAGCAGCAATGCAAGTGCCTGTATCATGACATAAATGTTCATAGTTATAAATTAATACTCCATTTTGCGTGATAGTAGGCTAGTCCACCGCCACCAGCTATGGAGATATAATGATGATGATTTGCACCCATGATTTGTGAAGTTATGTGATGATAATAACAACTAGTGATTAGAAGTGTGTCTTTGAGGCAAGATTAACATTGGACTGCTTTATAATTAGCTTTCCTTTGTTGTGTCAATCAACTTTATGTGTGTGCATTTATCAGTTTAATCTATAGTTTTCCCTATAGTCTAATTAGCTAGTTATAAGTGCACATTTGAAAAAAGTGATTGCTTTTATTTTACATAATAATATTTACACTTTTTAGATCAGAAAATCTTAAGATCACAAATTAGAGGTATCTAAATTCGAAACTCAAATCATTTACTGCAAATAGGCAAAAATAATGAACTTTTACAGGTCAAACGCTTACTAAGTCTTATATACATGGATATAAAATAAAAAATAAATAAAATATGATCAACTAAACTAATGAATACATACTGATTATTGTTTGAAAAAGGAAATTTCCCTTTCAAGTGGTAATTTATGGCTGAATCTCAAACAGGAAAAGGAAACACCATGAACGCTAACTATGTGCTTCGGAAATACGCCCGTCAGAGAAGATAGCACCAAGAAACTCTAGGAGGATGTAATTTTTTCAATTTTCGACATTTTTTTTACAATGTGCAATAAACAAATGATCTAACATTAACATTGTATCTATAAGTGCTAATAAGATGTCTCAAAAACAATTTAACAAAAGAAACAAATAATAACAATGAAAAGCTGTAGCGAAGGTATAAAGGTATAATAAAATTGAGGAAATGACCTTCATCGAAAACTGTTGATATTCCAGTTATCCCTATACCAACCAAGTAACTCAAACGACTCATAACATAAACATAAACATTTACATACAGGCACATACATTGCTTTTGGCCCCACACTAGGATACCCTGTGTCGTGGGAACCAGAAACAGCGACGTCACACTCATATAAACATCCAAGACCAGGTTTTTTTTTATCCCTGCTGGGGATCTAACCCGGGACCTCTCGCGTGGTAGGCAGCCCCACAACCGCTGTGCCACAGAGGTTGACGTATGAAGTTAAATGACGTTGACTCATTTGAAGCTAAATGACGTTTCTGGAATCCAGTAGACCAACATCCCTTTTAAATTTGACGTTTCATCATTTAGAGCGCGAATATTTCACTCGAGATGTCATTTATAGCGAATGTAATTTTAATTTTAAACGCATAGGTATATGTAAAATATACAGAATAGAGGCCTAATTATGTATTTCTGACAGCAACCGCAACACCAGACAAATTGAAAAACCGACTAATCAGAAGACGATTTTTTTAAATGAGTTGTCTTGCGATTTGATTGATTGATGTCGATTTCGTCTGTGTTGCTCCCCTCCCTCAAATAATAATTATAACTAATTCATAATTCAATTATTAATAACGTAAGTTACAGGTCAATAGAATAATTAAATTAAATAACATCATGACCAAAAGTAAAAAATTCAATCGATAAATTAAATTAAATTTAAAGTCAAATTATGTGAATAATGTAATAGATTAAAATTTAAAATAAATTCATATTCATTCCCATGCACAGGTCAATAGCATAACTAAATTAAATAACATCATAACAAAAAGTAAAAACTTCAATCGATAAATGAAATTAAATTTAAAGTCAAATTATGTCAAGAAAGTAATAGATTAAAATTTAAAATAAATTCATATTCATCGAAATTAATTAAATGTCAAGGAATTCCTCAAATGTGTAGAAGGCTTGGACAAGCCAACGCTTCAGGCGCGATTTTAATATGGCGAGGGGGGTGATGGCTGCGGCACAAGTCATCCTCGGGAACGGGTGCTGCTTGGGGTGACTGGTCCAGTCTGGTTTCTCATAAGTTATGTTCGTTACAGCTTTTTTTGCTCTTATTTATTTCTTTGTATTTTTGTTATTTTTTATTATTTTGAGACATCTTACTCGCACTTATTGATACGATGTATATTATTGTGGTTAGATTAGATTATTTTTATATTGTACATTTTGGCATAAAAATTGACGGAAATTGAAAAAGTGACATCCCCATAGAGTTTCTAGGTGCTATCTTCTCTGACGGGCGTATTTCCGAAGCACTGGTAAAGTTAATGGAGTTTAATTTTCCTGTGCGAGTCATCATTATAATAATCTAAGCATAAGCTCATTAGTTTAGTTGATAATATTTGCTTTGTTTTTTATTTTTCTCCACTTGTAAAAGTGCATTATTTTCTTGAGTTTGAGTTTCAAATTTGAATGCTTTGCGTCTGATATCTGAGATAGATAACTAGGCTACACGGTATATCAGGATATAAAACTGATAACTACTGACGAACTATTCAGCGAAGATTCTTGTATGAAGAATGGCGTGCTTCAATATTTCTGCTATTTCTCAGTAAAAGACCACATTAGGACCGTGAGAAAATATCTAGTTTTTTTCCTGGTTTCCTGCAATAAATTGTATTAGTGAATGATCATCACTCATTCATGTATATCTTCCTACCGTGTTTAGCTATCTTCGGCTTTTTTTGTTGCATTTACGTCACTTTTGTCTCAAACTATAAATTTAAAGGTAAACCTTCAATTAATATCTATGTCTCTGAAAATCTTATAACAAAAACATATTTCAAGAGTTGCAAGGTATCCGCCAAGTATTCAAGTAACATGTATTTTGACATTCCGTATCGTTGAAAGGCCGAATTAGACAGTTTCTACAAGTAAGTAAAGCTTAATGTGTTGCCCTCTGTTCATACCACTTGTCGCAGCTGATTACAGTAATACCCAGGGTACCTACCACGGTACCTGCCAGGGTACCTAGGTCGTTGAATGTCAAAAGTACTAGTGCCCACACCCAGTATACTCCTATCTGATCCGGTGTTTCAACACCAGTTTCACTACAATTGCATAAATTCGCTGGGTAGGTCCCTGCGGTAGTTTCGCGGTGCGGGAGGGGTGTGTTCTGTTGTCGCGACGTCTGTATGGCACGAGACTCATTGCGAGGTCGGCATTCCCACGTGTCATTTCACCCCTCCATTATTTATAATAATAATAATCCCTTGAACACTAGTTACAGACATTGATCTAGCCCCAAACTAGGATTCCCTGTATCTTGGGTACTAGACAACGATACACATACTTATATGGATAATTATTATACTTAGATAGATGAACAACCATGACTAGGGATCATACATCCGTTGTCATCAAACACATATTTGCCCCCACCGGGACTCGAACCCGGGACGCTTGGCTTCGTAGGCAGGGTCACTGCCGACTCGTCGTCAATTTACTTCCATAATTTCTTTACTGTACTGCAAAACCTACAGAAAACATAATATGTACGATGGCGAGCTTATCTCTAGCAAAAGATAAGCTCGCCATCGTACATATTATGAAAAAAATATATATACGTTAAACGTCGTTATTTAATTAGGGGCTAAAGATTTAGTTAAGTGTCTGATTTAACCAACTAACTGCGACATATATATCCTTCTTCATATAGGATATATGAAGCATATAGGATAGAGAAAAAAAATACTCCAGGTCTTGGATGTTTATATCATTACATCGCTGTGCAATGTATGTGCCTGAATGTAAATGTAATGTCAACGTACAGCGTATCAATTTAACCGTAGAACACTTTTGAGAAAAGCGCATTAAGTACGCATATGTACCTATGTATGTGTATTGTGTGAAATAGCAATTAGGAACAGCCCCAGCAAACCGCTGTTTCTTGACAAGTAAAATGAAATTTATCGGGTGCCCAACCGTCTTGCTGTTTCGTAAAGCTTTCCTAGAGCTTCCATACATTATCTTACTTACAATGAAAGGTGATCTGTCTTTACAGAAATAGGATTGCCAACTACTCTGGTGTGCAATACATGCAACCCATGTTTCGCTTGAGATCAAGTGTCTAAGAGTATTTCTTAGTAGTTAGGTTTTCGGGGATATAAAGGATATTTCGTATATTTTTATTGCTCATGAAAATTTACATTACAAGCTTAAAGCAAAGACATTTATAATGGCAAGCGTATCTCTAACAAGAGATCTCTTCCAGCAAACCCCAAGATGAAAAGGATAAATATATAATATTAGCCGAGACAGGTAGACCTTTGTGCAGAAATACAAGTAAATAATATAAATAAGTGGTTTTACTAAACTAGAAAATATACTGCATTTAGAAGAATATTGATACCGTATATAAAAACACATTATAAATATACAATACTACATATTAAAGGCTTATGTTTGAACGATCAACAAAAAGGCACCTTTACTACCAATAAATTCGAAACGACCGCCAGCATTAGTAAACGATCACCAAATTGTGTTTAGATAAATGATCACCAAACTTCTTTCTATGTTTTGTGTAGTTAAGTTTATGTTTTAAGCATTTTTTTTGGTTCTTACATGTTCAACCTAACACGAAGGATAACCTTTCACCTTTCACCTAAGCTACCGCAGTATTTTGCCCTGATATTTTCTGCAACTTTTGGTGATTTGGGTGGCATTTACCCATTTTGGGTAGGAAATAAATATTTTGGTGACCATTACATTTGTTGCCCACATTAAATCCCTAAGTTTACGAAAGCCTATACGAATATTTATGGCCTGTTTCAAGAAGTACCGATAAGATCTATTTGACAGATTTATCTGTGACATTACATACAACATTTATGATTTATTTGGGCTTATCTGGACTTCTAGAAACAGGCCCTATGTACCTTTATAATATGCATAAAGGTCTTCCCCCGCTCAAAAATGTTCTTTCCATTCACTTTTAGTCAGTAAATCCACTGGCTACTGAACAAAACACAGCGTCACGCCTTTTCCTATACGGGTTGGCAGAGGCACAGTTATGCCCATGTTTAGCCATTTATATTGACAGGGGGCTAGCCCATTGCCGCATCTTTGAAGATATAAAGCTTTCCTCGGGCTGTTTCCTATCACTCCCCACGGCTACTTGTAACATATGTATAACGAGAACTACTTACACTCGTATAGGGATTGATTTTAGTCCGTACTACACGAGCTGATGCCCGCTCCATGTGTAGAGACCTGGACATAGCAGGGGGGTCTGACTCCTGGGTATGGGTAATTCTATTTACCTCCCCTCCACCAACGAAAAATCTTATCAAGGATAGATCGTACGAAAATTCAATGAATTATATAGGTACCTAATAGCTGATGCCCGCAACTTTATCTGCGTATTCATAGGAATTATCATTAACCGAGATAACGTTACCCTCCTTCTGGTGCAGTCGGATAAAAAGTATCCTATATGTTAATCTAGCTCATAAACTAACTCTGTGCCAAATTTCATTCAAATCCGTTCAGCCGTTTTAGCGTGATTGAGGCACAAACACACAAACATCCAAACATCCAAACATCCTTACATCGCTACTTTCACATTTATAATAGTAGTTAGATAAATGTACATTAATGTCACCACCAAGGTGCAAGGCCTTTACCAGAGTACGAGTAAGATTGAGCCATACTCCACCACGCTGGCTCAGTGCGGGTTGATGGAGGGGTGTCGAGCTAGTGGCCAACCCGACTGTCAGAAGTTATCCAGCTGCCATATTAGGGCCTCTGACACAGCTTTAAGACTACTGCCACCGATTAGCGATAGTCGAGTCATCCGGAACACGGCAGCGCCCGAGACAAATGCCACATAGCAACGGACACCCATCCAGAACCCGTCTCTGCCAGATGTTGCTACCAGTACGATCGTTTCCAATTTGCGAATACGGCTAGGCCACTGATGCGTCAATGATTTGAAAGGATCAAATGAAAGACAGGCCTCCACTAAGTATGAATTATTACTTAAGCAATACAATACCAGTAAATACAATATTCATCAATCTTCAATACCAGAGACCATTATATGTATGATTTAGTGTATATTAATATGACATCCACTAATATCACGTTTGTCAGACAAATCTGCATTGAATGTTCATCATTGCGTTACTATGTACTAATGTCGTCTTAGGCAATTAGGTATAATGAATGAGCTAAGTAGTTTTACTGCTTGTTCAGAAATAAATTACATCAACATATAGAGGCTGTTGTAGTGTTTGAAATCGTCACCTATCTGATGATTAACAGTTTTTGGAAACATTTCATATCTGCTAAGATGCGGATGGAGATGGACTAGACCCCTGTCGCTAAACGTGAGCGCAATTGTGCCTCTGCCACCCCGTATGGGATAGACGAACTCTGTGGCTCTGCCTACATGCGAGAGGTCCCGGGTTCAAACCGATCCATTCGATCTGGGGACATAAAGAAAAAAACATTCCTTGGAGTTTTATGTGTGTGACGTCGCTGTTTCTGTTTCCTACGACACGGGGTATCCTAGCGTGGGGCCAGAAACAATGTGCCTGTATGTAAATGCTTATGTTTTTTGTTTGTTTTTCTGACGCATGATATCTGAGTCTTTATATCGTCCAAAACCGGATTGGAATTTAGCAAACTTCCATTACCTACACAGATGTTACTCATTCGGTTTTTACGATGTAGATATGTTAATATAACTTGAAGACAAGGCCTAAAGGTCAGAGTGTGATGCAAAAACATGTATAATATCAGCCATCATTAATAATAGAGTCGATTATTGTCGATAGTCATAGCTTGAGGTGATATATCAACAGTTGCTTGACATCCGAAGATAAATATTTGAGAAAATTGATTCTTTAACTCGAATATCACACAATGGTGACGTTTTAGGGTACCTACTACCGATAATTTTAGGGTAAGTATCATATGACCGATATTTTTAGGGCAGGTACCATGTGACCGATATTTTAAGGGTAGGTACCATATGACCGATATTTTTAGGGTAGGTACCATATGACCGATATTTTTAGGGTGAGTACCATATGACCGATATTTTTAGGGTAGGTACCAAATTACCGATATTTTTAGAGTAGGTACCATATTACCGATATTTTTAGGGTAAGTACATTATGACCGATATTTTTAGGGAAGGTACCAGATGAGCGATATTTTTAGGGAAGGTACCATATAACCGATTTTTGTTTGGTTATCATAGGTTTTTTCTAAAATAAAAAAGTATAAAATAATATATAAATCCTCGCAACAAGCCATATTCGGATTTTCACCCCAAAAGTGTAACCCCAAATTCAAAATTAAGTCATGTTTGGGTCACTTAAATACATAAGTGTACTAAATGTCAACTTAACCGGTCCCAAATTTAGTCGTTGAACTATTAAACATAATAGGTCCGTCCTACACTAGTGATCCTATAAGTGATGGTTCCGTTTTTTCCCTTTTAAGGTACGGAACCCAAATAATGTAACGTCTTCCACGCCATCTGCTGAATTGTGGAACAACTAAAAATAAAAAACCCCCGGCACGTCAGTGAAGCCTTACGGCTAATATATAATATGGTTATCCACAACCATAGAACATATTCTAAGATCCTACTCTGAAATTATAGCCGTTGAATACGAAAATCCGCTTCGAAATCGGTCCACTAGTTTTCCTCTAACCCCAAACTTATAACCCGCCTCCGAGCCGTTGAAAGTATTTAATTGGTTTCTTTACTTAACAAAGAATTCAATAATTAAAGATTTCCTATTTAAATCGGATAAAAAATAGATATTTGAAGACAAAAGAGAAGAGAACATATAAGTTATGTACGTACCTTCATAAAAATTCATTTAACAACATATTTTCACTTGCATTTAAATCTTAGCGTACTTATGCCCGTTTTTTACAACAGAACTAAATTTAAGTAGCCCAATGTTTTTGTACATATATTTTTTATTTTTATTAATAAAATTAAAAGTCGTGATCAGAAGTCGGGCTAAACAAACATTGATGCAAAGTCATTGTGCTTTTGAATCATAACTGCAGTTCATTTAACTCGATGACATAACGTTTCTATTTTAATTGAATAGAATTCAATCGAGGAAATATGATACAACGCAATGCTATATCCGCGTAAACTACAAATAGGCAATACGTCATAATTCAATAAGATAAATAATAATAATAAATAAAAACGACCCGACTGGCTGAGTCGTCAGTGACTCTGCCTAGGAAGCCAAGGGTTCCGGGTTCGAGTCCCGGTGGGGGCAAAAATTTGTTTGAAGAGAACGGATGTTTGTACTCTATTCATGGTTGTTTATCTATCCAAGTATAATATTTATCTATATAAGTATGTGTATCGTTGTCTAGTACCCGAGATACAGGGAATCCTAGTTTGGGGCTAGATCAATGTGTGTAAATAGTGTCCAAGGTATTATTATTATTAGTATTATTGTATGATAATATTAAATATATTAGAGTAAAATCTTACACAAATCGAACTACACCCAGAGTTAGCTCATCAAGGCTTGTGTTATGGGTACTAGACGAAATATAACTCCCATGCGAAAGTCAAATTCTATAAGTCATTTTTTGTTTTGTTGAATATTCATCGAGCTGTGGGACCAGCAGCCTTATGGCGTAAGTCGTCTGAGCAATGAACTTCTTATAGACTTTTACGTTTGACAACTTGCACCAGCTTCATCTGTCAAATTGGTATCACGCAAGTAGCATCATAATGGAGGCCAAACCCAAGCTCATTGAATGCCGCCATCGATGAAATTGTATGAGCATGAGATGAACCATAGACACACGCTATGAACTTCAGAGAGTTACGCCATAAGGCTGGAGATTTCCACAGTGGGTACAGCCATACCGCGGAATGATGACGTCGTGGATTTGAAATCTCATAAGGGATGACAAATACCTGTACGAGTACAGCGAATAAGGACCCAGCCCTTCTTATCCACTCTGCAATCCACACCAAAATCACTGCAGTTATATTAAACTAACGTTTTGTATAACAATGAAACTGTGAACTTTCCACAATTTCCTGTCGATCTGTGAATAAGTCTCCGTGATGGCGGTACCAATAGGCTTCTCATATTTCGTACGTATTTAGGTAAATGCCTGAAGCAGGTAGAAACATTTGGCTGAGACATGTACTGGATGGGTGTCCGTTTCTATATGGCATTTGTTTTGGCTGCTTCCGTGTTTCGGATGATACGTGATAGTAGTCGTACAGCCGGTCAGAGGCCCTAATAGCCGAGCTTGAAAACTTCAGACAGTCGGGTTGACCACCAGCTCGACACTCCTGCATCAACCCGCAATAAACCAGGGCGGTGGAGTATGGCTTGATTTTACTCGTATCCGGGTTAAAACCCGTGCCCCTCGGTGCGGACAAGGGCTACATTATATAAAGGTACATATTGAAACCACGCGTAGACAGACCCTAGGTCAGCACGGTATATCAGTCATCGAAAATACGGGAATACTCCGAGGGTTTAAAAATAATTATCTTAAATTTTATGTTATGTCACTTTTGTGGTTGACCATACAAGTAAAGTCTGTACATGAAATCCAAATGTATGTCAGCATATAACTCGAGTTCAGTTTCGCTTACAAAGGCAGAACGAGCATAGTCTGTAGGGCACTCAAAATAATCAGCAATTAATCGACGCTCTTATAGTCAGTAACTATGCAGCGAACCTGGTTTGGGTTGTCAAGGACATAGACCTTACCTTTCCCAATTAATCAATCATCATCGTCACCAATCAGCCCACATTCACTCACTGCTGGTATAGTTGTCTTCTTCACTACGCCTTCTACTCCGGTCTTGTTCATTGAACTACCCACATAGCTATGTCCATACTGTATGTACTCTTTAACCTTAAATTTTCACTGCGTCAAGGGCATGTCTTACGTGAGCGTATTGAATACACAATGACGCATGCATTTGATGAAAGAAAGCTGAACACAAACTAAACTCATCTTTCTATTGTTACAGAGGCAATACTGCAACACCAAAACAGAAATCTGCTGCCGCATCGAAGTCTCCTCCCTCCAAGGTGCTGGTGGTCTTCAAGGATCCCTCGGCGTTGGTGGAGCCACCTTCTCAGGTCAGGAGGGCCAGTCAGGCGGCGGCGGTCTCTTCTCCGCCACCGGCCAAGCTGGGTCTACCACAGGATTCTCAGAATCCGCTTCCGGATCAAGAGGATCCTTTGGATCTGAGAACTCCGGCTCACGAGGAACTGCTTTCGGATCCGAGAGCTCCAGCACACGAGGAACCGCTTTTGGATCTGAGAGTTCTAGCTCAAAAGGAACTGCTTTCGGATCTGAATCTGGATCTGCTCAAAGAGGAACCGGATTCGGAGCCCAAGGAAACGCAGGAAACGCCAACCGTGGATTTGGAGCTCAAGGCTCAAAAAGTTTTGGCACGACCCAAAGCTCTTTTGAGTCTTCCAGCAACACTTTCGGGTCAAACTCTAACAGAGGAAACACCAACTTTGGACAGACTGGCCAGGGTCAGACTGCTCAGGGTCAGACAGGGCAGGGCCAATCTGGGTTCGGCGTCCAAGCATCTTTCGGAGCTAACGGCCAAAGTGGATTCGGTGCTACCAGCCAGGGAAGCCAGGGAAGCCAGGGAAGCCAGGGAGGTTTTGGTGCTAACGGGAACAGAGGTGTGACCACAGTTGAGACATCCTCATTCCAGTCTACCCAACGGTTTGGCGGAAACAACGGCGCTGGTTCGACCACTGGTTCAGGAGCTCAGGGCAACTTCGGACGTGGATCACAAGGATCACAGGGATCACAGGGATCCCAGGGATCTCAGGGATCTCAGGGATCTCAAGGTTCATTCACCAGCTCCAGCTATGGATCAACCGGATCAAGCAATACAAACGGCGCAGGCTTTGGCCAGACTGGTACTAGCAACGGCAACAACGGCAACAGATTCGGCACAAACTTCAACACTGCTGGAAACGAAGTCTCACGAACGACCAACACGCAAACCAACTTTATCGAGACCGACTCCTTCTCAGCAGGAACCGACTCCAGCGGTGTATTCAGAGGTGGGTTGAAACCTGGAATCCCCTACCTGCCGCCGGACACCACGAACAGTGGTTCCAACGTCAACTTCCAAGTCAGCTCAACGGCCAGACCAATCACCCCTAGGCCCATCACCCCTAGGCCAATCACCCCTAGGCCTATCACCCCTAGGCCTTTCGTTCCATCTACGACAGCACCAGGTTACCTGCCCCCTGATAATGGGGAGCAGACGGTGAACAGGGAGACCATTGTGCCTGGACCTACCTACAATGAAGGAGGCATTCTTTTGGATGAGAGTATCAACCGCCCTAGGCAGCCAAAGCCTATCCAACCTGCTACTCGTAAGTTATTTTCTACTTATCAGGTTTAATAACAGACCTTCTTCATTTCCATTACTCCAGGAACTTGAGCCATTGACTCTCTTGGGCCCAGTCGTTTATATCCTTTCAATTTCTATCCATCAAATAATTCATAATTTATTTGTATTTAAAATTTTATTTATATATCTTATATATTCATATGGAGTTTATTTTATTGTATTAATAATGACGTCAGAAATCAATAAAATTTTCCTAGATGTCGACGAACTGACTCCAGAGAAAAAAATTCCAAATCAACAAATGTTTGAAAAGAAAATACATGATTTTTACATGGCAGTAAAATTTTAGTTTTAACGAAAAAATATTCCAAAATATTTGTTTTATTATTTTTCCAATATTTCTGACGTAATTTTCTACATATATGTCTTATCAACAAACAAAAAATCATGTATTTCGACTCACACCCATTTATTTGCACCAATCAAGATGTGATGGATATACAGAAGACATTCCATAAGATACAGTTGAATGACATGTTGGGCATCTTTTCCTACGTGGAGGCCTATACTCAACAATGGATCTCCTGACATGCCTCTCCTGATAATGATGATGTTAACCAGCTAATTTCTTTCGCAGCGGAAATCCCAGCCGGTTGTGCCGCTGCCCTCAAGTGTACTCCTGTGGAGTACTGCACTGCTGAGGGGGTGATGTCCAAGTCTGTCATATCCCTGACTCCTGACCAGGAAGCCTTCAGGGTGCCTCTTACTGTAAGTCTCTTTTATTCTATGAGAAGGAATTTAACTGTGTTATTTAGATAGATATATTTTATAAATCTATCTGAGTAATCCATAAAATACTGCTCAAGTAATGATTTAAAGGCAGCCGGGGAAATCATATCGGTGTTTGCTCCGACTGTCGTTTAACTAAAAATGTGTCAGCGCGGGTACAGAACTGAGTTTTATTTAAAACCTTAAGTTGTTCCTAGTGTATTTATTCAGTCCCGACATTTTTAGACCATTCTACCTCAGCTCTTAATATACCCTTATATACCTTGCCATTTTTACACTTTATTGCAGTTGTGGATTGGTAGGTTCTGGCACAACATGATCCATGCGCATTCATACCAGCTGTGGTCGGCGTACCGACGAATTATGTTATAAACTGGCCACTCCTTTTCTTCGATCTTAATAGGAACTACATCTACGTCGTGTCTTACCATTGTGACCTACTAAGTCTTTATTACCCTCCCCTACCAGGACTGCAGAGACCTGGGTACAGGCACCGTCGGTAAGTGCTGCCGCGACCCCGACTACACTGACCCCTGGCCGACCGACCTGATTGGAAAGTGGACTAACGGAGTCTTCGGAGGCAACGACGGGAAGTACACTCCCGATAACAGAGGATCCGGCAATAACCAGCGAGTGGTGACTGCGAGGCCACCGACCCCTGCAGTGACTGGAGGGCTGGTGTTGAACAACTTCAGGTAATTTGAAAAAGAGGTGAAACCTGAGGTAATGTAGGAGCATCAGTGGTTTAGACTGTAGAAGATGCGGGTTTAAATCCTGGTACTGGACGTTCTAAAGGTGTTTGAAAACATCATGGCTTCATCTCAAGATACAGCGATGGGCTATCCCGTTTTCACTCAAAATTGATTATTAAATAGCTGACTAAACGTGGGACGCTGACGCTATGTTTGATATCTTTCTAATGGTCGGTAATTTTCAATATTTACATGTTGTTTGTACCTATATAAAAGGAATAATTAAAAATAATAATATAAATAAAATAAATATTTATTGATAAAGGTTTTCTAAAGGTATCTTTTGTTACAGACAACCAACCAAAGCTCCCTTCCAGCCGACCCCGGCGTCAGCAGTGACAGGCAGCTCGTATGAAAAGGGACAATTTGAAGTGCGGGGGGAGGGCTCGTACGGTCAGGGGGGGAGGGGGCAGTACTCGAAGGGGGGGCAGGGACAATACTCGAAGGGGGGACAGGGACAGGCTGCTCAGAGTAAGTTACCTTTGAATATATTTTCCTAAAGTTCTTCTTCTTCTTCTTTTAATAAGTCTAGTATTTAATCGCACATCAAAAATACTGATTTGCACAGCAAAAAAGGATCAACAAAACCACTTTTTATGTTTTAAACATTTTATCTACACACGTATCATAAACCCTCTTTACTGCGTACAAAAACCGCACGTTACGATCAGCATAATGTTAAACTACTTGGTAAAAACTCATTTCTTATCTGAAAAATTACGTAGAATATGTAGAAAAACTACACATTATGACCATAATGTGTAGTTTTTCTACACATTCAAATTTCGAACGCCGACGCCCAACTGCGTGCCGCCCCTAGTTTGTCTGTGAAGTTGGTACTGAGATTCAAATTTCGAACGCCGACGCCCGTCTGCGTGAAGTTGGTACTACAGAACAAGCTAAACAACTGCAGAGCCACAATGCCGGTCAAACATATTCCTGAACACATCAAAGAGCTTATGATATGTGTGTAGATAAACTAGTATATGTAACTGTACATAATTAGGCATTAAAACTCTCGAGTGATATTATTATGAAACTCGCCTTCGGCTTGTTTCATAAACCCAATCTCGAGTATTAATGCCCTCCATTATGTAGCAGTCACATAAACTACTATTATGTGTACTTCAGTTTATATTTTAAGTATTTTTTGTTGTTCTTACATGTTCAGCCTAACATGAAGGGAGCTTCGCTTCGCTCACCCCCTTTACCCTTCACCTAAGCTACTGCAGCCGTCCAGCAGTCCGATATGTTCTGTGCAAATCAGTATTTTTGATGTGCGTTTAATATTTCCCTTTTAATAATGCTTGCCAACCTCTTTTGAGGTTAATTTTGCCAGTATCAAATGTATTTGAAAGATCACAATTCAGGCAGGTTGGCATCGAGGACCTGGAAATCTTGAGAGTAATTTGTTGCTCCTTAGCACTACCAGGGAGGATGTGAAGGGCTGTGGGCAACTTGTATTTCCCTAGGACGTGGGCAACTACCTCCCTGTACCTAAAGTTGGCCATCATCGTCACGTCGCTGTTACTGACCCATCACTGTCTACCGGAATAGAGCCATTGAATGCGATGGCATACATGCTAAATTTGAAGCGATTGAGTTTGGTAAAATGTCGATTTGGAAGAGACTGATAGATTTCAAGAAATAAAGAATTACACATACATAATACATATGCTCACGCCTATTTCCCGAAAGAGGGGTAGACAGAGACCAAAAACCTCCACCTGCTACGATCCTGGCATACAATTCTCGCTTCCTCATCATTCATAAGTCTCTTCATGCAAGCTCGCCGGTTACGGGTACTTCGTATTTGCCGCATTTGGTCTTTATAGGACCTTCTTGGGCGTCCCCGTCCGACGGCTCCTTTCACACCCGCTGTATAAATCTGTTTCGTCAATCTCCTTTCATTCATCCTTTCAACGTGACCAAACCATCTAAGCTGGGTTTTTTCTATCCTTGTCACTATATCTTCTCTAAATCCACAGCGTTCCCTTACAACTTCATTCTTCAATCTACCTTTCAATGTTACTCCACACATACTTACTCCTCAAAGACCTCATTTCTACAGCGTATTCGGCTTTCATGCTTATTCTGCCAAATAATTACAATATTGAATAAATCAGAAAGTATATCGATAAAGAGATATCTCATTTATTCATCAGCTTAATTGTTTTCGATTTAGTCACCACATTCGCTGGCATTTTTTTTAAAGCATCGCGATTTTGAGTTGCCATTGTATAAGAATACACATCCTATTAAAAGCGAAAGTTCCATTTTAGGTTATCTGCATCTCAGCAGATAAACAATATGAGGAGTTTGATTTACGGCAACTTCTGGCATTTTCTAGCGCAATCAATGCAAAATACCTAATTAGTTTATGAGCAACTTGGTGGCATTTCGTCAATAACTTTTAAAATATCAAATTAACATTTGATTGGAATATTTTTCTCATTTCTACGATGCAATAGGTCAAGGTGAGCTAAGCTTAATGTCAGACACCTTAAAACAAAGTCAAAACAAGAACAGGGAGGTTACCACAACGTCTTAAGCTGATTCAGATTAGGAACCTAATTTGATCCGTAAAATTACCGTAACCGTCTTAAAACAAGTCTTGGTGTTTGTTAAATAAAGCACATTATGGCGAATTTTAATGGAAATGGTTGCCATGGTAATGTTATTGTTTTGAACTTAATTTGAATCGGAAAAAGATTGTGGTAACCCACCAGGTATTTGAAAAATATAGAAAGATGACAGGGTTAAAAATACTATTTTATGAAAAAGGTATATGATTATTTTTGACGTCTTAGTAATTTTGACCAGTGTCGTTCATGCATTTGGTTATTTAAAATTATTTTAAATATTTCGTATATTTCTACTTTACATGAAAATTCACATTACAAGCATGAATAAAAGACAAAGGCAAGCTTATCTCTAGCAAGATATTTATTCCAACAAAGCCAAAATGAAAAGAATACGGTATATTTCTGGGTCCATCAATTAAATATGAAACCTGTGATAAATGACGGCATGTTTTATATTATACGTGTTGTCAATATCACTGTATGATAGTGTTGATAGTTAAATTAATAAATATGACCTTAATATTAAATGACGACCTCAGGATTTTGACAGGTTATAAAAAGTGTATTTATTGACTTATCAGGATGTTGACCTTAAGGCCTCTCAGAGACGGGACCACTCTAGCGTTGTTGCAGCGGTATTATATGGTGGCGATTTTCATATCAAACTCGAGTCGCCTTCGAGTAGTTTGAAAGATGTAAAGGTCACCGCTGAGTTGTACGACCCAGCTACCGCCCTGCACAACATAATAATTCAAATATAGGTTTGAGGTTGTGCGCCACAGAGGTCTTCATATATAAGTCAGCGATGTCCTTGCGTCTCGCCTTTTGATGACGTAGGCGCTGTGTTGTCGGAAAGACGATAGACTTGTGTTATTGTGTTAGTCCTACAGCGTTTTTTTTTGTTTCAGATGGCTTCCAAACTCAGTTTACCTCCAACACGTTCTCCAGTCAAACCAACACCCAAACCAACAGAGGACAAGGTGCCTCACAGGGCAGCAAAGGACAATTCGGCTCACAGGGCGGCACAGGACAATTCGCCTCACAGGGCAGTAAAGGACAATTCGGCTCACAGGGCGGCAGCGGACAATTCACCTCACAGGGCGCAGGACAATTCGCCTCACAGGGCGCAGGACAGTTCGCCTCACAGGGCGGTAGTCAATTCACCTCACAGAGCAGCAGCGGACAATTCGCCTCACAGGGCGGCACAGGACAGATTGAATTGAACGACGCCGTAAGTATAGCAACATGGATTTGTGTGCGTGACATGACAGTGCTCCAATGTAGAGGAGAGGTAAAAACATTACCGTGTTTTAAGCATATTCCAGCGCATGATTTTAATTGAGGTATCTCAATTTTGACCCTTATGCCGTGGTAATAAAATTCAAAATCTACAACGGGTGTTAACCGGACGTAGTCAGGACGAGCACGCTTGAAGGGTTAATAAAGAAATGTTGAATTTTGGTTTGAATTTTAAATTTTTGCGTGTAGTTGAAAGATTGGGTACCCAAAGGGCATGCCGTGCAAACAAGGCCTTTTGTCAGATCAGAGTCACGCATGTCATGTAGTGGGTTTGACGGCCTCTATGGTGTTGTGGACGAGGCTGTGCGAGAGGTCCCAGGTTTGAATCCGACGATCGGGGAGAAAGAAAACGAAATTCTCAGGTCTTGGATATTTATATGTTTGTGACGTCGTTATTTCTGGTTACCACGACAAGGGTATCCCAGTATAGGGCCAGAAGCAATGTATGTGCGTATTAAATTAAATGTTTAAAAATACCTTGGACACTACTTATACACATTGATCTAGCCTCAAACTAGGATTCCCTGTATCTTGGGTACTAGACAACGATACACATATAGATAAGTATTATACTTAGATAGATAAACAACCATGACTAAGGGAACAAACATCCGTTCTCATCAAACAAATATTTGCCCCCACCGGGACTCGAACCCGGAACCCTTGGCTTCATAGGCAGGGTCACTGCCGACTCGGCCATTCGGGTACTCGTTTATTTTATGTTTACTATTGAAGTAAAACAAGTAATTGAAGTAAACAACCGAATTGAGAAACCCCTCCTTCAAATAAGCTATAAAAACATATAATTTTAAAGCCTGTAGCATCTGTATCAATCAGGTGATAAACTTAAATAGTGTCTCGTGACTTTTCATTACTTTTTTAGATAATCAAATTCCTTCAAAGTTGGAGACGATTGTTTGTTTAATTAAGGTTGCAGCAGTAATGTGTGTGCCTGTACGTGAGTTGCAATGTTCGTTTGTTTGTGCACAGAACACCGCAACTTCACTGAACAGCCAGCAAGCACAAGGAGGCCAGGGTCTTCTAGTCAGCGAAGGAAAGGTGAGCTTATCCAGCAACAAGCCACAGTAGAATTTTAGATTCCAAGTTGTTGAACCCTAAGGAGTTCCGTAGCAAAAAAGGGACCCTTATAGTATCACTTCGCTGTCCGTCCTTCTGTCCGTCTGTCAAAGATTTTGCCAGAGGCAATTATGAGGAGAGCGACATCATCGGGAGTAAAGTAAAAGGCTTGAGGTGCGCGCAAATACCAGACTATACTAGACTACTTTATTATAGGATATACTAAGCTTATATACAACTTACTACAAAACTAAGTGATGAATATAAATATACCTTATCTGTGACTGTCGTCAACTTATCTTATACGTGGAAATAGATATTTCCGCATATCTGTGGCGGGCGTATGTGCCGGCACAAAGATAAAAGGATGAAGTTCAATGTACCAAATTTTAATTAATATAAATTCTGTGTGTGGTCTGTGGTCCCTTGGAGCTGTGAAAAAATCAGACTTCTAGATGATCGCGATCCAAAGATAACGAAGGATATGTATAATAATAATAATAATAATACCTTGGACACTATTTACACACATTGATCTGGCCGCAAACTAGGATTCCCTGTATCTTGGGTACTTGACAACGATACACATTATATAGATAAATATTATACTTAGATAGATAAACAACCATGACTAGGGTACATATCCGATCTCATCAAAGAAATATTTGCCCCCACCGGGACTGGAACCCGGGACCCTCGGCTTCGTAGGCAGGATCACTGCCGACTCATCCTTGTAGGGTACTTCCCGTTGGCCTAGAACCATGAAAGGCAAGCAGCAAGTCAGACAAGTACCTGCAACAATAAAAAATAACAAATACCATCACAAAAAAGAGGCTTTGTGCTTTTGTCACATGATGACTTTTTCTGATTTCCCGCGAGATGGTCAGGTTTATTTTTCTTGGTCAGGCTACTTTCATCTAATTATGGAGTTATCTTATTGACTCTGAGTTAACGGCATGGCGTAAGATGTCTTTGCAATATTGACTAATTTATGTAAGTCCCACAACAAAAAACTATATCAAAAAGTTGTTTGTTGTTGGAATTAATTATACTTAATGGCGACTTCTGTGGCGCAGCGGTTGTGGCTTTGCCTACCGTGCAAAAGGTCCCGGGTTCGATCCCCGGCTGGGGGTTAAAAAAAAAACAGGTCTTGGATGTTTATATGTGTGTGACGTCGCTGTTTCTGGTTCTCACGACACAGGGTATCCTAGTGTGGGGCCAGGAGAAATGTATGTGCCTGTATGTAAAAAAATGTTTAATATCACAGTTTATTACTCTTCTTCAGGATAATACCCAATCAGTGGCTCTATTCTGTAACTGTTGACACACTTTTAGTCGCTATAAATGAGTGAAATAGTCGCTCTCTGATTATCAATTTGAAGTAAGTTATAATACTTCTTCAAAATATCAATGATAATAATAGCGCGGTGGACGTTATCCCGTATCTATTGGTACAGCCAGATCAACGTTTAATAAAGGACATTGACCCGCTAAGACTCGCTTACATTTTTTTTGCGGAGTCAATATACTTTATCGCAAGTTTATCTGGCTGTAGCTATAGTCATATTCGCATCCACCAGGGTCAAACCGTCAGCCAAAGTTCTGGATCCGGCTTCACCCAAGGCTCAGGATTCCAGGTGCAGCAGGGATCTGGCTTGCAGGTGGAAAACGAGTTCAGCGAATCAGTGCAGAGGGTCTTCCTGCAGAGGTATAACGCTGGCGGGCAGTGCGGCGTGTTCAATGTGAGTATTTATAACAATTATTTTTCATATGGCAACACTTAGTATAGAAATGGGTCGATAGAAAATTCTCATGGGTCTACCAAAGGATCGATAGAAAAAATTAGATCACGAAACGTTTGAAAATAATTATTATATCCGCTGAATTACTGAAGTTAAATAAATGTAATAACTTGGCTAAAGATTAGGTAATCAATTCATGATTCATAATTTACACAGATGTTTAAAAAGTTACATTGTGAGAAAAACCTTTGTATAAAGGCGAGCTCCCTAAAAAAAGTTTTCTTCCAGCAAACCAAGGCTTATGAAAATATATCATGAAAGGGTAGACATTGCACAATTTCTAACATCGAATCTACAGGTAACAGAAAGGTGTACTCATATTTTAAGGTGTTGTTAGAGACATCATTCTGAACAACTTTCACTATATAACCGATTTGATCAGAGCAACTTTATTTTTAACTTCTCCATACAAAACAGCTGATCGCCAGGCCCAAACTGTATGGAGAAGTGAAAATGAAAGTTGCTCAGATCAAATCGGTTTAAAAGTGAAGGTTGTTAGAATGATGCCAATAACAACCCTCTAAAATATGACGACATCTTTCTATTACAACCTGTATAATAATTTAATTAAATTATATCATCATACCTAAAAAAAGGTCTTCAATATCGTCGTCGTTCAATACGGTATTTGACAAGGCAGTCCAATAAATTTAGAAACGTGTCTCACGCTGAACCTATTTCAACAAAAACGTTTGACAGTATCAGAACCACAGACTTGAATAGTAGGGACAGGGCACGGAGCGCTTGAAAGTGTCGCTACAAAAACAGTACAAAATCGGGAAAATTGTACTGTTTGCAATCAGTCGCGCTTCGACGGTGACAGCCGATTGACATATCGGCAGCAAAAACAAAAATGGTGACCTGCGACGTAAAAAGGTGTAAATCATACCCAAATCGCAAAACACAAAAACAGGGAGTGTCGTATCACAAGTAAGTATTATATTTTCAATTACTATTGGCTTTAAATTGATTATCTATAAAATATTGTTCTCGAAAAAATCCTCAAACGAAAATCAACCATTCGACTGACGTAACTTTGTAGCGACGCGCGACGCACAGTGAAACTACCCGCTTCCTATATTTGAAAAAAACCGGTCAAGTGCGAGTCTAAATCGCGCACGAAGGGTTCCGTACCACCGTTCAATGGAAGCGATGGTGTGGAGTGAATAGTTTAGATTTTACACAGCAAAATATTGTTTACAAAGTTATTGGTGCGGTTACTTTCACACTCCATGTAGGTAACCAGGTGCATCCATAAGTTTGTATGTGGTATTGAAAGAATTGTTGTATGGGAGCCCCCTTAAATATTTATTTTATCCTGTTTTTTTAGTATTTGTTGTTATAGCGGCAACAGAAATACATAATCTGTGAAAATTTCAACTCTCTAGCTAGCTAGGTTTTTGAGATACAGCCTGGTGACAGACGGACGGACAGTGAAGTCTTAGTAATAGGGTTCCGTTCTTACCCGTTGGGTACGGAACCCTAAAAACGATCCGATTTGGTTATTTTTCTATTCGTAATGTCAAGATTACTATTCGTAATGTCATTAGATTACCATTCGTAATGTCATTTGGTTACCCCCCCCCCCCCCCCCCCTAACTAATTCATAACTTTTTCTATGATTAGGTAGGTAGGTAGGTATCAAAATCAAGATCTTAAATTCCAAGTCACGCTACTAATGTGTATCTGTGAGCTTACATCCTCTTTCATAATTTAACGGCAAAGACAAAAATTAATATGCCTATTTAATTATGTTTCAACTTTTTATTAATTAAACATGAGGTAATTGCGTGAGACCTCGCCCCTTGAGTAAAATTTTAGCTAGATATATTTTATTTCTACTCCTAATCACCGATTAAAAGTCACCGGGTATTTGAGAGTTATCCGTAGATCAACTTTCCTAATATTGTGTCTATACACCACAAATCGGACCGTGACCGACCGTGACGCCGTTACAATTTTTCGTACTGTCTTGGTTCCGACGAATTCCGACAGGGGCGCTATTTTTCTTAGCCTCAAAATGGTAAGAAATTTAGTACGGGAAGGCCTATCCTTAGTATTTATATCGATGATCAGAACTGTATATTTCCAGCAGTTGTATTTTATAAAGTCAATTTTGTGTTAAAAATACAAAATTTGACTATGACGTCACTTGCTAGTTTTTCATAGAACTCGTGAACCAAATTACTGTTTTTACAGTTCCTAAAAGGTATCTTTTTTGACTAGCAGTCAAATACCCTATTCTAACAGTTTATAGAGAGATTTAAGAGGTTTTGACAACAGTTCTTCAAAAAGACCCATTGAAGCGTAACTTTTATTCGCACCTACCCACTACCCACTAGAATCGGTTATACAACCAATCAATAATACGTAGGTCACATAGGCACCATTTTTCACACAAACACTTGCGAAATCTACATGTTATATGTAACTTGTGAGTGTGCAATGGTCTTTTGTGGCTAAATGATCTGCTTGTCTTGTAATCATTAATCTAGCATTCGGTACGGTCTGTATGTTTATGTCATGAGATTCAGTGCCAAAGATTGCGCTGTCATGCTATGGAAATCCTAATACATTGGTCGACATTTACCGGTAAATTATATTGATCCGATATAAACTATTAATCTCAAATAGTATTTTATCTACACAAGTATTATAAACCCTCTTTACTGCGTCCAAAAACCGCACATTACGACCAGCATAATGTTAAACTACTTGGTAAAAACTCATTTCTTATCTGAATATTGATGACATACACATTGAGACATTATGACCACATTTTCGGCAAATTATAACATACAAATTTCGAACGCCGACGCCCGCCTGCGTGCCGCCCCTAGTTTGTCTGTGAAGTTGGTACTACTGAACAAGCTAAACAAGTGCAGAGAAATTATCAATGCCACCATTCCGGTCGAACATACGGTTCCTGAACACATCAAAGAGATCTTATGATATGTTTTTAGATAAACTAGAGTATGCCACTGTACATAATAAGGCGTTCTGTATCAGTCACATAAAATACTATTTTACGCTATCGCTGAGATTAAGATGAGATTTTGTAATAATCTACGTCTGATACATGTTTTCTACAGGTCCACCTCCCCCAGAAAGTTCATGTATATGCATTTTAAGATCCGGCCAAGATATGTCTATGACTAAATTCCTCCTCATACATATCAGGGTCAGAAGCCGTACGGAAACCGCAACGAGCTGGAGGTAGACTTCGCGGAGATCCCCTGGCAGGCCATGGTTCTGCTGCAGACGAACAAGAGTCTTCTGTGCGGAGGAGTCATCACTAGGCCGGACGTGGTCGTCACTTCCGCGTCTTGCGTTGAGGGGTGAGTTGGAAAAACATGGCTGAATCGGTACAGAAGTTCGGATACAGGTTGACTTTTAATTAGCTTACCATTTTGGGAAACGAAACTAAGAAAACTGGTTACAAATGGGAAAAAACGGTTTGGTTAAAAAATGGAGTGGGGCAGCTTGATGACTACTGAGAATCGGGTGGGCCACCAGCCCGACACCGATCCATCACTCCGTACTGAGCCAGCGTAGTGGAGTGATGGATCAATCTTACCCGTGTCCGGGTAGGCTCGTGCCTCTCGGTGGGGACGCTAAAGGGCTACATTTATTTATTATATGAGTTAGCCGGGTTTCAAATTTAAATGGAAACTTGACTGACAGTCGGCACGAACAAAGTCTCAAACAGTTAGACCACATTTTGCGTGACAGGGGGAATTCCAAAATGGCGTTTAACCCAATTCGTTGTTCACAGACTCCAAGCGAAGAACGTGCTCATCAAGGGCGGCGAATGGAAGCTCGGAATCGATGATGAGCCTCTGCCATTCCAGATTGTGCAAGTCAAGAATATCCTTCGCCATCCCTTCTACAAGAGCGGCAGCTTCCGCTACGATGCTGCTATCCTGGTACTTGAACATACAGTTCGCGCAAAGTTTCTTTGGCTCTGAGCGGGCTGTCACCTCACCCCGCCATACCCTATGCGAGAATCAAAGGTCATAGTTCGGTCAGACGCAAATAGACTTGGCGCGGCCTGTAACAATCTGTCATCGTTATTTCTCGTTCCCTTCTCTTGATACTTTAATGGACAAAGCTATGGAATACGGTTTTCTTTTTATATTTTTCAACAGATTTCTTCCAGTAAACATAGAAACATTCTCTATCTCCCTTATTTCCTTAAAGGATGTCTTCATATACATAACTTATATTTTTTCGGGATTTGGGAACTCTCTCCAGAACAAAGCTTTAAAGATGGTCATATGACCATAGCCAGCGTCTTGACCATCGGCAATAACACCTATATTCTGTCCCTCAGGTACTGACAGAGAACCTGAGACTAGCCAAGAACATCTACCCAATCTGCCTCCCCGCCGCCGGGGAAACCCTGGATGGATATTACAACGGTGCTGGAGAATGCATCGTCACAGGATGGGGCAAGCAAGTACTGCAAGGTAAGTCACCCTTTTCTCCCCTTACCAGAGCTTCCAGATGACGTCATACGTGGTCCTGCAGCTGACTCTAATAATAATAATACCTTGGACACTATTTACACACATTGATCTAGCCCCAAACTAGGATTCCCTGTATCTTGGGTACTAGACAACGATACACATACTTATATAGATAAATATTATACTTAGATAGATAAACAACCATGGCTAGGGTACAAACATCCGTTCTCATGAAACAAATATTTGCCCCCACCGGGACTCGAACCCGGGACCCTTGGCTACGTAGGCAGTGTCACTGCCGACTCGGCCATTCGGGTCATCCGTTACTCTCGTTAGGGTAAACACAAAAAATGGATAGCTGCTCGCCTTTTCCTATATGGCGTGGCAGGGAAACAGTTGCGCGCGCAAATCAGCCAGGGGCCGTTTCTTTTATGAAACACGAACAGCAATAGTGAATCGATTGTTCCCAAGGGCGCAAAATGCCGTGCTTGCCAGTCAGGCCCCAAACATAATTCACCAAATAAAAAATAAAAACGACTTCAAGTTCAAGTTTCTATATTTTTTCCTGACGGGTCTGGATGCGATTGAAGTCTATGTACATGAAAAGTCCTCATCAAAACTTTTGCTGCACGGAACGATAAACCAAAACGTCAACTGTGTGTATATTTTTTTTTTTGTTGATTTTTTCAATAAGCACTAAATCAATTTTGATAAAATTTACGCAGGACTACCTCTGAAGTATGGCCCAATCAAAACAAGAATCATCAAAATCAATTCATAATTGACGGGATAATCGCGTAACAAACATACTAAAAAATACAGTCTAATTGAGAACCCTCCTCCTTTTGCAAGTCGGCTGAAAGAAGGCGCCGCCGACACTACACGCACGGCATTTTGTGCATTTGTGAGCAATCGATACACTATTGCCATTCAAGTTTCACAACAGACTATGGGCCCAGTTATTCAATCTTACAATATTTTGCCTACACATCCTGTCACTCAAAATAGAGCTAAAAAGATTCTTCACGATGCGCCTTCTATCTGTCAAACAATCATCCCCATTGAGATGACTTTACTTGAGTGGCTAATCGTGCATTCGATTCGGCCAAGTAGCTGCTTTATGACGAAACTTTTCAGGAGCTCAATATCAAATAACAATCACAACATACTAAATCAGACCTTTATCTAAATATGTTTTTCTGACACACTTCTCTTTTAAGATATTTGAAGAAAGCTTGCGTTTCAAATAAGCATTCAAAGCTATTAGTATGATAGATAAGGACGCGATAAGATCATAACCCTATTGTAATATTATTAAGGCTCCAAATGTAACGAGATGCTAACAGAAGGCTTCGCACAATAATTTATATTGATGCTGTCATTTTTTTTATACTTATCACGAGTCTCTTGTCACATTTTTTTTATTGAGTATAGAGGCACGCGATTCTTGTCATAATACTTATTGTAAGTGTTATATGTGTAATAGAGAAGTGGTAAGCCAGCATAACGGTCCCTACATCGATAGGTGCTTGTTGGCACACTTATTGATAGAGCGAGCGAAGCGAGCGAACCGTCTCCGTTCAGGATGGTGATTCAAAAATGCTTTCTCTCTACAGGCCGCATTTCTCAACTGATTCTCGTCAATTTATGTGAGCAGTTTCAATAATTTAATAGTTCTCTTTTGTCAGTTTTTTTATTTTTTTTTTCAAAATGGCGGAGATATGGGGGTTTTAAAATAAAAAAAAACCGCTACAGTCCAAACAGCTTGAAGGATTTTAGTCCAAACAGCTTGAAGGATTTTAGCAAATAAGGTGTCCTTAGATTTTCAGAGACCGTGATAGTAACAGGCTATATAATTTTAGTGAAAAGAATGGGTTTAAGACCGCAAAATGTAGTTTACCATGTTATTGGTGCGGCTACTTTCATACTCCATGTACGTAACCAGGTGCATTCATAAGTTTGTATGTGTTATCAAAAGAAAGTGTCACTCGCGTGGTCTACGGCTCACAGAGCCACTAGTGTGCATGCGCAGCGTCACTGCTTCTCGCATACTGGCAGGCAGAAGCAAGGTTGTGCCCACGTGGCTTCTGTTTAATTATGGAGTGTCAACGACAACTCCACACTAAGTGGCTCGCTCAAGATCATTTACCCGTGATCGTAGTGGTTATCGGTTTTCGCAATTATGAGAGACTGTATAAATAAAATAATAAATAAATAAATAAAACCTTGGACACTATTTACACACATTGATCTAGCCCCAAACTAGGATTCCCTGTATCTTGGGTACTAGACAACGATGCACATATTTATATAGATAAATATTATACTAAGATAGATAAACAACCATGACTAGGGTACAAACATCCGTTCTAATCAAACAAATATTTGCCCCCGCCGGGACTCGAACCCGGGACCCTTGGCTTCGTAGGCAGCGTCACTGCCGACTCGGCCATTCGGGTCGTCAATTGTACATTTCACGCTGCGCCAAATATTGCGCCAAATATTGCGCATGATTGCTTAGCGAGCGGTGCCAAAAATTATGTCACACGGGTGGTGTAACAGATGCCGTTATACAGGGTGTAATACACGCCTGTTGGTGTGTGGTTATGAGGAGGATTCAGGATGTCGGAAGAAAAGGCGTCTCGCTATGTTTTTGAATGGAAAATATTAAACTGCACATCGAAAATACTGATTTGCACAGCAAATTTAATGGCAAAATACTGCGGTAGCTTAGGTGAAGGGTAAAGGAGGTGAGCGAAGCGAAGCCCCCTTTATCCTTCGTGTTAGGTTCAACATGTAAGAACAACAAAAAATACTTAAAACATAAACTTATTAAATATGTAAAACACACAAAAAGTGTTTTTGTTGATCCTTTTTTGCTGTGTAAATCAGTATTTTTGATGTGCGACTAAATACTAGCCTCTTTTAATTTTGGATTATTGATATCTTGAATGAGTTGCATCCTCCCCGGTGGATTTTCGTCGGTAGCGAGGAAGAGTCCACCGGAGAGGATGCCCCAGGCGTCACAGTCGTTGCGTGAGTTGAAATGAGTTACATTACTGTTGGACAATAATAGAAAAAGATGATCCAGATTTCGTACAAAACTGCCCATGGTCCTTTCTACGGAGTTGTAAAGTTATTCAGAGCATACTATTATCTCGCGTTCGAAGTGGTGGGCCTAAGTGAAGCAGTCAAACACTCGTCAGTCGTAGTGACAACAACGCCTATATTTTTAGCGGCACTCCTTTGGAGCAGTGGTTTGTGCATTCGGACACTGTTGTATCGCTGAGTGAAATGCTTACATCAGATGTTGTTTTTTTTTACTGACTGTGCGAGCGAAGCGTCTTCGTTTCGGCTTGGGAAAAAATGCTTTCGTATGTCTGGATTCTCTTAAATTGTTGTGGGCAGATTTGATAATAATATGTTTTTTTTTGTCGATTCGGTTTTTGTTTTCTTTTTTCAAAATGGCGGATATTTAGAATGTAAAAAGAGAGCTCCATCTAGTGGGTTTTACGCTTGCTTCTCACTCAGGAAATGCAGATTCTATTCCTGACCATGTACCAGTGAGATAATCAATTTATCTTAAGTACATTATACGGACGTTCCAACGGTGATGGAAAACATCGTAAGGAAACCTTCATTACTCCATAGCTGCGGCGATGGGCTGGCCCCCTGTCACGCAAAATGGATTATCGAATAACTGGCTCAAAGTGGGCACAATTGTGCCTCTGCCACCCCGTATGGAAAAAGGCGTGACGCTATGTTATGTTATGTAGAATGTAAAAAAACACTACAGCCCAAACCGCCTGACAGATAATAACAAATGAGGTGCTGTTAGACTTATCGTGATAGTGACAATTAAAAGCTATACAGGTGACATTTAATTAGCCGACCATATTTTGGGTAATGATAGTAACCATCATTATGGACAACTTTCTCCAAGAAACATATGGTCGCAAACGAAAAAAATATTTGGGTCTCCCATAGTAACTTGTAATCAGCTGATCGGATCAATGTACTGAGGGACGTTTTTTTTTTCTTCATTTGCGACCATATGTTTCTTGGGGAAAGTTGTTCATATTAATGGGTACTGTCATTCCCCAAAATATGGTCAGCTCATTAAATGTCACCCTGTATACTTTTAGTGAAAAGTCAATAGACTTTTTATATAGTATATAGGTTGGATTTAAATGGCTTGTGTTTAAACGATTACCAAAAAATTCGAAAATTTACTACAAATAAATTCGAAATGACTGCCAAAATGGATGGATGTCCACCAAATTGTGTCTGGATAAATGATCACCTAACGTCTTTTTATGTTTTGTGTACTTAAAGTTTATGTTTTAAGTATTTTTTGTTGTTCTTACATGTTCACCTAAGCTACTGCAGTATTTTGCCCTGATATTTTCTGCAACTTTTGGTGGCCATTTAGCCATTTTGGGTAGGAAAAACATATTTTGGTGGTCATTATATTTGTTGCCGATTTAAATCACAAATGTAGTTTACAAAAATATTGGTGCAGCTACTTTCATACTCCATGCACGTAACCAGGTGCATTCATAAGTTTGTGGTATTGAAAGAAAATGCAGTCCGGTTATTATTTTTTTATTGTTTTTTATGATGATTCCATTTGTTCATCCGATCAACTTCAAGGGATCGGAGGTTTGGGGTTGAAATAAATAAATAAACACATATTTCCTGTGTCGTTTGCGAGGACTTCAACTCACAGAGCTTCTAATTTTTTTTCTTCAAATTATCATTACTAATAAAAAGAATGCCAAAAAGCGATTAAAATTTTTGATACATTACAAAGCAGGGTATAGCTGATTCTATATAATAATCTGAAGTCTCCTACCTAACTCAAAATCAACATTCTTTACTTTGTATAGGTACATACATATTAACGTTTCGTTGATATCTCAAAAACACAATGTTATATCGTTACGTCACGTAACGTGGGCGTTGATAAATGATATCGCTTCAGTTCTCAAGTTGCTATAACAATTTATCTTATTGACTCATTGCTGTGATCTGTTGAATGCAATACATACTTTGTTATACCTACTACAGGGTGTAGCAGAAAGGTGTAGGCTAATAATAGGCTATGCTCTCATTACAGCTGACATTCCACGCCAACTGTTTCGCTTTGTATATTTCGATGACCTCTCTGGGCTTGCGGTCGAGGCTGTGCTTCCAAAGTGGGAGGTCCCGGTTTCGAATCCCAGCTGGGGACGAAAAATATCCTCAGTGGATGTTTAGATATCTGTAACATTGTTGTTTTGTCTTCCCACGGCAGAGGGTATCCTAGTGTGGGGCAAGAAGCAATGTACGATGTGCCTGTATGTTAATGTTATTTTTTTTATTATATATAATATGTTGATTATTATATTGACACGTCACTAGTTTGCGGCGTATCAAATTTATGTCAAAATATGACAGTTTGCGAGGACTGTCAGCTGTGGCAATGAGAACTGAGACTTATACGGTAAACACGAATGGACAACTTTTACTAAGGAATATTCAGCCGACATTTCGGTTTGTCTGAACAAAAAAAAATGTGAGGAAGTTAGAAAAAGTTTCTGTGATTGATCACATCGGTTTCACGACCTCTGTGGAGCTTCGGTTGTGACTCTGCCTACCATGGGAGAGTTTCCGGGTTCGATCCCCGGCTGGGAGTAAACAAAATGAACCAGGTCTTGGATGTTTATATGTGTGTGACGTCGCTGTTTCTGGTTCACACAACACAGGGTATCCTAGTGTGGGGCAAGAAGCAATGTATGTGCCTGTATGTAAATGTTGATTGTTGTGTTACGTTATGTTTACAAAGCACATAGTGGAAATCTAATAATAATCGTCAACTTAAAATAATGGAGAGAGCCACAAACTCAAATTCAATTTTTTTTACGTAGGCTAAAATAATCCACTCTTACAAGTCAAACACTTATACATGGAGAAAAATAAAAATAAAATAAAATATGATCAACTAATTATTTTTTTATTATATAACTAATTATTAGTAACTGATTATGGTTTCAGTTTGAAAAAGGAAATTTCCCTTTCAAGTGGTGGTCCATGGCTGAATCTCGCTCTGGAAAAGGAAACTCCATTAAATCTAATAGTGCTTCGGAAATACCCCCGTCAGAGTAGATAGCACTAAGAAACTCTACAGGGATGTAATTTTTTTCATGCTACAATGTACAATATAAAAATAATCTAATATAAAGATATATACGTGCCAATGAGATGCATAAAAATAGCCCTGTACAAAACTTGAATTAAACAACACCAAAAACTAATATTACATATCGCTTAACGTTATTTAAGATCAACCTGTAATTTCGCAAATTAATTTTAATATCTTACAAATAGTTTCACATAATCTTATACAAACACGCTTGTTCTACTTTCTATAGGTAAGTATATAATTTATTAAGAGTTAAGTAAAAGATTAAGTTCATAGGAGCAAGGGTCAATATTGTCAACACCCACCCAAGGGACATGGACATAGCACGGTCGCCGTAGGTCGTTTCATCACAAAAAATCATATCGGAAAACCAATCGCGTGCTAATCTAGTTATAACCGGCTTCATGCTTAACTTTTTTTGACCTAACTACATATAATAGACTATTTTTTGTACCTCATACAAACCATTGTGGCTTACTTAGTATTTTAAGTTAGATTATTAGATTTAACCTGTGCAGTTTTTTTTTAATCATGGTTGCTAAACACTAATTCAGGTTTTAATTTCATTTATTATATCTTCCTCGTCCTATAATAACCACAGACTAAAACATCATCTGTGTATACTTTTTCAGTTTTTGTAGATTTTTTCAAAAAACTCTAAATAAATTTTGATATAATTTATATGATAGTCCCAATACTTCCTTCGCATCCAAATAAGGAAATAACTTGAAGTCAGTTTTTTAAGTTTTCAACTTAAATTAAATGATATTTATTTTGCTAGGGCGACTGCACCTTACGGCTGAAAAATGCTCAGTCATTAAAATATGACAGTTTTGTTTTTTAAATATTTGGCATTATTAGCTCGTGTTAAAATCATTAATAATATTAAGGCTGTGGACACAAAAAAGTAGGTAGTAGGTTAGGACCGATTATACAGGGTGTCCGGAAGGTAGGTCAAATCCTTTAAGGGGGTGAAAGCTGACACAATTCCGAACATTTAAAGCCTAACAGGTCTAAGTCGAAAACCGTTTTATTTTTTTTTATTCCATCTTAATTTTCGTATTTTTTCGAAAAACACCCAAATTTCACACCAAATCGGAAATACAGCACCAGCTAGAATTGGTATCAATGTTTCAAAGTTTATTTTGTTACGTGTTCGATGTTTATTTGATCAAATACCTTGAATTTCAAGCATCTGTGTTGACGGAGAGAAATAATAGAGACATTGGATCCTGAAAACTAATTGTAGAGTTGCAATAAAATACTTTGTATGGGGCTTAAATAAAATAAAATAAAATTGCTTTCATCGTTAAAACCTTTTTAAATTCACGCCCAGGCTGTACCTTCTGCCCTCTATTTCAAGCTATCGTTCATGCCGGTAACTGGCTGATTATCAGAATTATCAAATATAAGCGGCGCAACTAAACTGACCAAACAAACAAGGAGTCTCTGAAAGTTGATTAAAAGCAACAAAGCCTCTTAATAGCTTAACGGCATGAAATATCTGTTAGGTACCACAAAAAATATCAAACAGCGTTTAACCTCAAACAGACATCAAATACCATATATTTTTCTTTTTTAAAAAGTTATTTTTTTTTGTTGTAAGGCATTAAATGTTCTACTGCGGCCTGCGAACTTGGAACAATTCAGACACAATTACAAGTATGAAGTGTCACAGAACACAGTCATTTACCCGGTTCTCTGTGGAAAAACCCAAAGGGTCTTACTTTAAAAATAAACTCATGTTCAACACTTCTTTGAAGACAAAAATGTTTGGGACTCGGCAGTTGTGTTGAGGTTAAAATGTGTTTTTCTTTTTTGTAGTAACACGGACGCCATCTTGTTAGAAAATACCTAATTAAAAAGACGTGTTTCAAAATAGAACTTATAGCATCAGGACAAGAGTGTTGCTGGACTTCTAACTGTCAATATATTTAGTTAGTTGTTAGTGTTAAAGCCAACGGAGTTACCTGGTGTATTGGCCTTTACCTAATTACTATGTTTCTATGTATTAGATGATCATTACATAATTTATTTTTAGGACAACGATGAAAATGATTGATGACTTTAATGATAGATAAAAATGCAGGTGAATAATTTAACTGCTATAAGATATAATATAATAATTTAGTTCAAACATCTAATCAAACCTTCAATCTCCATAGCGGCGCCTGTCACACCAACGGGAGTATCGAATAACTGGCTAAAAGTGGGCACAATTGTGCCTCGGCCACCCCGTAAAGGAAAAAACGTGATGTGTTTGTTTTGTTTGTTAGTTGCGAGATCGCATGGCATTTTTAGCATCCTGAATTGCCAAACTGCGCACCCACACACTGACGCATTGGCATCAGCTGCGCAGGCGCATGAGTCGCGTATGGAAAACGAAAGTGACCCGAACCGGACTCGAGTGGGTCAATGTTGGTGCACGCCAGCGTTGGTACCGACTGCAACGGAAACTGGAAATTGGGGAAGATTTTTTTTGAAGATGATTATGATGATTATATTCAGTTTTAATGAAGTGGGTTTGTTCACCAATAATCGTTTTCCACATGATCAGCCGGAGCCCGCATCGACCCATAGCTGGGCGTCGGTCATGGCGCCAATCCTCTAAAAGACGTTTTTGCTATGAAAAAATAGTAATACAATACAGAGTTACGGATAAATCGGTAATACAAACATACATATACTCAAGCCATTTTCCCGGAAGAGGGGTAGACAGTGACCAAAGACCTCCACTTGCTACGATGAACCGATATATCATTAAAAATCTTGAATCTGAGAGAAAAATAATAATATAATACGGTATTTGACTGCCAGTCAAAATAGATACTTTTTAGGAACTGTCAAAACGAAAATGTTGTTCACGAGATCTATGAAATACTAGCATGTGACTTCATAGACAAATTCTGTCTTTTTAACACAAAGATGAGTTTAGAAAATACAACTGCTGGAAATATACAATTCTGATATTGTCAAACGTTTTTGTCGAAACAGGTTCAGCGTGAGACACGTTTCTAGATCTATTGTATTACCTTGTCAAAAACGGTATTCCTAGGTGCTCAAAATAATTGCGAAAATAATAGTTTCCTACTGTGTTCCGTAGTCGTAAAATAAAGAAATAATATGCAAGAACCGAATTCTGCTCTCATTAAATTCCAGTTGTATAGTTCGCACTGCACATCTACTAAAACATAAAACAATAAACTTTGTATAGTTAATATTATAATTGGAGGTAAAGTTGCAAAAGTACCTTTTAAAATCGGATCGTTCAAAACAACCTGCGAACAAATTATAAATAAGTTATTTATCTTGATAAGCAACCATGAACTTTGGAGGATTGCGTTTGGCCTAGGCTTAATGATTTCGGCCAAACAAAAGATGGATTATTCAAACATGTAATTTAAATGTTTATCTATAAATAAACAACGCTATTATTCATTTAACATTTCGAGGAGGCTACCAACAAGTCCCCAGAGACCTCCGACTTAATAATAGGCCGATAGTATGGCAACCCTCATAATTCGGCCGATACCTAATCGTTGTTAACCTCTCGTTCACCACATTCTGCATTCCATCGACAGAAAATGCTGAAAATACCTCATTGTTTATGTTAAAGGTTTAAACAGGTTTTGAATGTATATATCACATATTTGCTGGTAAAACTGGTTTATTTTCAAATAGTAAGATATACTTATCTGTAGATACTACTTTATTATGTTGCAAAATTGGTTGTATGGAGACTCTGCTTATGAGGCTCAGAGGGTTAAGAGCCCGAATATACTATTGGCCCGAATAAACTATGCATCAACGTTGAAATCTATTCAGCTTTAAACTTGTTTATAGCCTATTTAGCTTATTTAGAGTAACCTGATACTAAGTAAATATATTCCAATGGGGGTTAGCCCAGAGCTTCGTGTTAGTTCCACGTCCACAAACAGTGATAAGTATCGACTGACAAGACTCACCACTTCACAACGAGCCATGTCTTGCCGGGAACATATTTTCCCGTTAGGTATAGGTTTCGATTTTGATTAGGCATTAGTTTCAAAATCGTGACGCCTCAAACGGGATTGGGTCGTTGAGAGGTTAAGAAGCTCCGCTGTCATCTAGGCATGACATTATCCCGAGGTTTAGAATTTTATTACCATAAAATTCGGCTCGAAATCTCAATGCCTCATAACGGGATTTGGGGTATAATCGGTTAAGGACAGCGTTAGATTTACAAGAGACGAAAACTGTCCTTAATTTCATCGAAGTGAACCATTTGACTCTGCCGTTCTGTTACCTGAATAGACATAACATAGCGTTACGCCAGTTGAAAAGGGACTAGCCCATCTGTATTGTATGAAAACGTCAAGTCACACCTTTTCTTATTCGGGGTGGTAAAAGCACATCAGTGCGATTGTACAGTTTTACTCAATAAAGTGTGAGGTAGGTAGGGTCTGCAGAAGAACCATTGTTTATTCATTTTAAACGGTTCCAATGCATCTACAAGATAATTGACCGCTCACGTATCATCTGCAAACAGGACAGAAGATAATCACTTTGACTTTGTATTATACAATTAAAGACATTGTTTTGAGATGACAGCAGCCTGGCCTCATGTTGACATTGGCCTCGAATTAAAGATGGCCGGACGAACTTGGAATTTACATACAAACCGTACCACATTTGAATAACATTGACATTTAAGTTATTCCATAATTTTAGATGGCCATTTTACATAGTTTAAATTATAGCATCATCTACGTTGAGTTATTATAGGCTCCTTTTTTATATTTATGTTAAGTACTAACCGGACTTTGTAACCATGCGTGTGACTATCGTGTATCCGAGATAGGAAATACATTCTAAAATATTTTATATATTTATTATACTAAAGGCCGTTTTGCTAATAAATAAGTGGTAACCGTTACATAAAATGTGCCCATAATTATTTATTTAGAGATCAATCTACATAATAGACACACAGTATCGTGTAGTGCTTGACCTAAATAAAAAATAAACAAAATTAACATAACATTACTCAATTTAAAAAATCACAAACATCTTAATTGGTGAAATAATACCACATCAACGCCCATAAAAGAAACACGTTTTATTGCTGACAACGAACGCTGTAAACTTCCTTGTCAACTTGTTTTGCCGACGCTACCGACGGTAGACAACCAACCGGTATATGACATCGTAAAATGACCGATGGCTTTACTTTATATATAAACATACATACTCGAATCGCCAATTAGGGGTAGCCAGCATGGCAGGAACAACAATAACAACATAAACATAACAGCGTCACGCCTTTTCCCATACGGGGTGGCCGAGGCACATTTATGCCCACGTTGAGCCATTTTGCGCGACAGGGGGTTAGCCCAACGCCGCAGCAGACAAGATGGTTTCCTCACGATGTTTTCCTCAGCATTAGAACTTCCATATACTTAAGATACAATATTTATCTCCTTAGTACATCGCAAGGAGTAATCGTTTTAATAATAGTGATTTTAGTGATGATTAAAATAAAAATCATCATCTTGACGACACGTTTTTTCCCTAAAGAAACTCTTACGTAAGTGTCGCGTCATTGAAGTAAAGGACTTCAAAATGGCGTAATGTGTTGTTGGCATGTTGACGGTATCAATTGTCGATTTCGAATCATCTCCGATCACGTTGCATTGCGCTAACACAATACACTTTCAAACCTCAAACTCAGTCTGTGGAGCGACTGTGTTAACTCTATTCAGTCTCCTTATTCAGTCACCGATCGACCGAAAACTGTGTGAATGTGACAGTTTTCCCATACAACAAACGTCAATTTAACTTTCAATTAAATCATCAGCCTAAAGTTCCAAGGACAACTTACTTGTCCCATGTTCCATTAGGAAATAATTTAGAAAATCGGGTAGAAATTTATCTTTAGTGATGAGCCCCTTTGCTACCTTATATGCTTTATTACCTTATGTTTGTTACCTTTGTTACATTATGATTTCTGTGCAATAAAGAACACGAGTATGTTACTTAGACCTTCTACCTCGTACACAAGTCAATATACATAACTTACTTTTGCCCCAACTCTGATGTGAGAAGAGGGAATGAATAAATGGATGATACAAAAACTGAGTGAAAAAATTGACAAACAGATGGGAGAAAAGAGTCGAAACGAGACGTCAGAAATGGGCCCGCTGCCCCTTGGGCCAGCACGCACATCTCTTCCATTGTACTAATAATAATATAATACCTTGGACACTATTTACACACATTGATCTAGCCCCAAACTAGGATTCCCTGCATCTTGGGTACTAGAGAACGATACTCATACTTACACATATATAGATAAATATTATACTTAGATAGATGATTAGGGTATACCTCGTGTCACGACTTAAGAGCGCTGGGTGACGTTGGCGGGAATTAGTGCGCATATGTACAGGTATTGAAAAGTGACTAATGGGCATTAAAGGCCGCCGCTCATAGCTCGTAGCGCGAGGTATACAAACATCCGTTCTCATCAAACAAATATTTGCCCCCACCGGGACTCGAACCCGGGACCCTTGGCTTCGTAGGCAGGGTCACTGCCGACTCCCCATTCCGGTCCTCATATACATGTATATTTCCCCAAAGATTAGTTAGTTAGTCAATCGAGAAATTCGTTAACATACATTGGAAGTTCAATTAAAAATTATAAAACTTATAACCCGCCCCGGGACATTTCCGTGCCAAAGGTCAATTAAAGGTCACCCTTTTTTCCATAAGGGCTGCCAAAGGCACAGTTGCTACGTTGGCTTAGTGAAATGCGTTAACTCTTCTATCCATGTCGCCACCACGATGTTGTTAATAAGATGCCCGTCCCTAGATCGAGGTCGAAAATCTGTAGGTCATTGTTGCCAAGTAAACAAAACTCAAACATTGTCAGACGATGAGCTGGAAATCTTCTGAGTCTTACTGTATCCGGAATGTAGATTTAACATATAAACCCCTATAATTTATTCAAATTCAAATCCCAAAGTTCCATAGATATTTATAGATATTTATAAATGTGCTAAGTGCACATAATTTTTTGCCTATTCTCTGGTCCACCGTGGGAGAAAAAGGGCAAGAAACTCCGACAAATTCCTTTTTATATATTTTATTTTGGTGATTTAGAATACCTTGCATCTTAACTCAACCCTGCATTTAGTAATGTATAGTAAATAAAATGACCACCAAATTTTATTTTCCTGCCCAAAATATATATATATATATATACCCTAACTGGACACCAAAAGTTGCAGAAAATATCCGGGCATAATACTGCGGTAGTATAAGTGGGTGAGCGAAGCAAAGCCCCCTTTATCCTTCGTGTTAGGTTGAACATGTAAGAACAACAAAACATACTTAAAACATAAACTTAAGCACACAAAACATAAAAAGAAGTTTGGTGATAATTTATCCAAACACAATTTGGTGATCGTTTACTAAATCTGGTCGTCGTTTCGAATTTATTGGTAGTAAAATAGGTGCGTTTTTGATCGTTTAAACACAAGCCATAGAATATAATAAAGACCTAAAGACCCTTGTAACGATTTTGGGATGTACATATTTTAGGAATGTAAAGTAAATGTAGCCCACCGAGGAGCACGGGCCTTTACCCGGATACGATAAAACGGACACCCATCCAGTGCCCGTCTCGGCCAGATGTTGCTACCCACACGATCGTTTCCAATGTGCGAATACCACTAGGCCACGGACTCTTCATCATCTTTTGCTATGTACATCTTTTGCTAAATACATTTGCTAAGTAAATCTTTTGCATTCATAAAATCTATCGTAAGTCTCCCGCTTAACCTACATTAGTCCTAAAGAAGATATTTAAATAATACAACCTTCATACCTGGATACCATTTTGCAAATTGATTGTGCAATCAATATTTATACATGTGCCAACCAATGACTTGTATTGCAAAGCGAATTTTAGGCAACTGAATGCATGCAACATTTGCATTCACGGAAAATGCCTAGGCTAGCTTAGCATATTCTTCTTGCATCCCAAAGTGACTCAACATTAGACAGACGCAGTGCGGTATACAAATGATCCTCAATTGGCGATAATATTTGCATTCGGCATATATTTGCAATATTTTCGATAGTTCTCAGCAGTTGCGTGCGGGCATTTCTTAATAAAAATCGGTCAAGTGCGAGCCTGACTCGAACACGAAGGGTTCCGTACCGTCTTACAAGAAAAAACGCTAAAAACACGCCTTATTTGATGCTGTAGCGACAACAGATATACAATTACTATGTTTTTAACTCTCTACATATAACGCCGCTCTCTAGATGCAGTCCGTTGACGGACAGACGGACAGGCAGGCGTCAGCGGAGGTATATTATTAGGGTCAAGCATAGAAGAGTCAAGTAATGGAAGTCTTATTAACTATAAAGGATAAGCAACTAAGTATAAGCTACTAGTGGCCTTTGCATATCTATCTTAAGTTCTCTGCAGGTCTGTAGCTAGACTGCAAAACTAAGTACAACACTTTAAAAATTTCAATTTTTTCTAAACTATGGATGTTGGAGATTTGAAATAAAAAAGTTTTATAGAAAATTTTATCGGCTTTTTTTGAAACAATAGTACAAATTTAAACTCTTTTTTCGAGTCCTTTGTATTTTGAAAGTGTGTCTTGTTTACTTTAAAGGTTATTGAAATTTTTAAAGTGTGATACTTAGTTTTACTTGTCAACCAACTTCAAAAAGGAGGAGATTCTTATTACGCGATTACTCCGTCAATTATGAACCGATTTTTATAATTCTTATTTTGATTTGTAGGTCAGACTTCAGAGGTGGTCTCATACAAATTTTATAAAAATAGATTTAGCGGTTTTTGAAAAAATCAACAAATAAAAATAAATACACAGACGACATTTTAGTTTGTGGGTCGGTGCAGCAAAAGTTTTGATGAGGACTTTTCATGTACACAGCCTTTATTCGCAGCCCCACCGGGGAGGCAGAAATAGGGCTTGAACTTGAAGTCGGTTTTTTAAAGTTTTGGTAAACTTGGTGAATTGCTCTACCTACAGTAGCTGCTCCCATTATCCTGATGTCTCTTAAGCAATCTTCGAATTAGATTCCAGCCACCGTATATGTAATATGGTAGAGAAATTACAAAATTCGTTGAAATCAGAATTTCGCGCGCAATCTTCCGCCGTCTCGTCGATAGTTGTAGAATTTCGCGCGTGTTCGTTAACTAACTCGCACCTCGCTGCCAGCCCGCCAAGGTCACATCCGAAGCTGAATTAATAACCTACGATTATAATAAATAATGACCAGACGTCTTCATCGAATTATTGAAGTTATGTAAAGAGAACTCCGATTTGACGACGATATTGCTATTTTTCTGCACACCAACAACTCGAAGTTTGAATTGACGACACCCGAACTCATGCTAACTCTCCCGCTCGGTAAATAAACATAAACATTTACGTACAGGCACATACATTGCTTCTGGCCCCACACTAGGATACCCTGTATAGTGGGAACAAGAAACAGCGACGTCAACATAACACACATATAAACATCCAAGACCTGGGTTTTTTCACCCCCAGCCGTGGATCGAACCCGGGACCTCTCGCATGGTAGGCAGAGCCACTAGCGCTGCACCACAGATGTCGAGGAGTAAATAACATCATCGGATGACATTTAATCGGGACTTTATTTAAGCAGAGTCCGTTCAATCGGCGATATGTTATTGTAATTTAAAGTAAAAAAATGCAGATCCAGCCAATGTCGTTAACATAAACAACTCCTTGCTAAGACCACCAGTATTGATCAGTATGCAGATTGAATATATAAAGTATACCTAGAAGTGTGCTCAAAGTTCACAAGTTCTCTTTGGGAAATCCGATAAATGATGCCGCAATCAGGCTTTAGTAGATTTCCATTAACAAACAGGCACATACATCGCTTCTGGCCTCACACTAGGATACCCTGTGTCATGGGAACCGGAAACAGCGACGTCACACACAAGGGAGTTTGTTAGATACAGGATCATCTAATTAACATCGTGAGGAAACCATCCAGAGCTGCGGCGATGGGCTAGCCCACTGTCACAAATAACTGGCTACACGTCGGTGCATTTGTGCCCATGTCACCTCGTATGGGAAAAGGCGTGAGACTTTTTTTTAACCCTTACGTTCTTTTCTGTCAAGACGAGGAAGGAATTAATTAAGAACTTCCTTTCGAAGGAGAAAGCAAAAGCGTCCCCACAGAACAACAGATTTTAATCGTATCTTAAATATTAGATTTAACTATCTGATGAATACCATTATGACGCAATCCACTGCAGGTATGGGGTTTTCAAGCAAAATATCGTGCACTCGTTGATGTCTTTTGTATTAGCCTGTATTGCCCTGCTCCAGTGGGTTTTGTCTAAATCGATTTTTGGATTGAAAATGGTTATTAGCATCGTTATGGGTCGTCAAAAAAATATTGAAACACGTCTATTGGTGCTGGGGATAGTGTCCAAACATGACCATGACAATTTGCATGGTCCTTTGCGCGTTCATTCTTCTCCTTCTTGTGCCTCTGCGCTATTGGAGGTTGGCGGTCACTCCATACTTCTCCCTATTCTTCTTCAAGTTCCTTTGTTATCAAATTTATTCTTAGTGTCGTTCCTGACTCCCTGACATATTTAAAAAGTGCAATTTGGACTCGCTCACCTAGATTTACGCACAAATAGTTTTTTAGTTTGTAAGCAAACTTCAAATTGGCGGATTTAGGTTTTATCTTTTCTTGTGCTATAGACCGTTGTTTTGTGTTGAATTTCATGATTCTAGGTCGACGGGAAGCACCCCATAGGTTTTGATTCCCTTGCGTGTATCAAGCGAATTAAAGGAAATTTGCATAATAGCCCTTAACTTTTAATGGCGTTGACCTAGGAGTTGGGGTTTTTTCACAACTTCAAAGACCACATACCTGATTAATTGATATTAATTTCAACTTGATACCTCCACGCGTTTCCGAGAAAAGGGTCTTGACAGACGGACAACGAAATCATCTAATAAGGGTTCCTTTTCCTTTTAAGTACGGGAAAGCCCTAAAGATGTCTAATAAAATCTTAACATAAAACATAAACATTTGATTCTGGCCCCCAAACCCCACAGGTTATATGACACATCATAGGAATCAGAATCAATGACATCACACACATAAACATCTAATCTAATCTAATAGTTTGTTTTTTATTTTATTTTACTTTATTAGGACTCACAGCAGAAGTTACAATCAATTTCTTTAAGGTACATGCTATTCTTAAGAACTAAGCACTTCTAATGATATGGAACCATAGCTTTCAATTTGGAAATCCAATTATATACATTGAATGCATATTGAAGTTGATAATATCCGATAAATTAAATTTTAAAATATTAGTCGGTACTAGTTTGTTCCTACATAGACACAGTCTGTAGCAATATGATCTTTAAATTGTTGCGAACTTATTCTCGAAAATGTCTACGGACTTGTTATTTAGAAAGATGCTATTGTAAAGGCGATACGCGAACTTTTTTGTGGCTTTTCGACATTTTTATTTTTCTGTTCATGTAAGTTTTACTAAGTTGTTTTTCTTTATGTAAAATAAATAAAATCTAACAAAAGCGCTTCTTCATCTTCCAGCCCACCTCTCCGGGAGCATCTTGCACAGCGTCAACGTGAGCCTGATCAACCCTGGCGAGTGCCAAGCCAAGCTGTCAGCGGAGTACCCTCACCTTCTCGAACAGTACGACCAGGAGAGCTGCGCGTGCGGTCAGCCCACCAACCCCATCAACAACATTTGCAGGGTACGTTCATAAACATGTTCAAAAACATCCAAGACCTAGGCTTATTTTGCTTCCTAGCTTAGGAAGCACAGCCTCAACCGCATCGCTGTAGAGTTAGTCAAGATAAATTAACTTATTTCTTGATTAATTGATTCTGTTCGTAATAGCAAACGGGTCAATGACCGCTATCGCAGTGCCAACCCGTTTACACTTTACCAATGAGCAGCGTTATTAGGCACCTACAGATTGACATGTCATCCGAAACACTGAAGCGCTCGAAAGATGTATTAAATGAACAGAGAATGGGCGGGAGTGGCGCAGAGAATCATGCGCTTGGCGAACAGCAGGGAGGAGTCAGCTCTTCCTAGCTCGCCGCCAAACCCCAAAAGTAGATAAGAAGAATATTAAATATTGTAATTTGATTCCAGGTGGACGTCGGAAGTGCTCTCGCTTGCACCAGCGGTGATGGTCAGTTCGTGCTCAGAGGTGTCTACTCGTGGGACTCAGGTTAGTAACATATAAACATACTACCACGTTACAAACATATAAGTATAAAAGGCCAAAATAGGTAGGGTAAAGTCTAGCGATTGGAGTAACAAGCAATCTAAAAGATGTGTAAAGAGAGCGGCCCAAGAGGGCGCTGAAATTTCACATTGATTGGCTAACATGAATGCTGAAATTTGAAACTTGACCATGTGAAAAAAGGGCGTAATTGGCTTACGTGGATACGTACTGTGCCTTTGACGCTGTGCTCATGACGGCATATTTTATGTCAGCAAGTCGAATAAAGGGTAATCAACCAGTCCTGTTATAAGGAGCGACGCAAGCCGCCTTTGAAACCGCAGAGCAAAAATATTACTTTAAATACCTCATTATAGTTTAGCTGCGTAAGGAGCCAAATGTATAATTATGTTTATTTGAATTGTAGGCTGCCAGCCCGGCAACCAGCTTGCCGCCTTCTACAAATTCGACCTCGAGTGGTACGAGTGGGCCATTGGTCTACTTGAGAGTGCTCGCTTCGCGCAGTTCGGCGTCGGAACCCAAACCAGCCAGAACCAATATTCCGGACAGATCAACTCTGGTGTCAAAGGAGGCTCTGGATTCGGTGGTGTGAAGGGTGGGGCCAAAGGAGGTTTCGCTTCAGCATCAGCATCTTCTAAGGGACAGTTCGGAGGTGGACTAGCGTCCAAGTTCGGTCAGCAGGGGCAGCAGGCGCAGCAAGGTCAGAATCAGTACAGTCAGTTCTCTAGTCAGTCGAGTAAATTCTCTGAGTCGTCCGGTCAAGGAGGCAGTGGTAACTCAGGAAGCGGTGGACTAAACATCAAGTTCCAGGGAAATGTAAACCCGTTCCAAAACAGCTATACGACCAGCTATTCAGAGAAGAGCAGCTACCAATCTGAACCCCAAATTGTCACCTACACAACTAAGCCAGAAATTGTCACGTTCACCACCAAGCCTGAGTATTTCACGTACACGACAAAGCCTAAACTGGTGACCTATACCACTAAGCCGCAGATCATCACCTACGAGACTTCCGGAAGCGGGCAGAACCCCCAGTTCGCTGCACCGGATGTGACTTTCAACCCGACTTTCTCCGCGGTAGTGGGCAAAGGGCACACGCACAACGCCCAATGCAAATGTCTGGAGAACGGAAAGAAATAAGTTGAAGAAACAATTGGTTTTTAAAATTATGTAATTGAGCAAAAACGTGCCATAAAGGATTTTTTTAGATTATTTTTTGTTTTCTCAACTTCTCAATGAATTTGCGATTTTTATTTGTGTTTTGTTTTTTTTTTATATATTTCCTACAAAGCTATGGACGATGTGTGAGATTTGTTTTGATTGGAAAGCGTATCCTGTAAATAGGTAGGACTTATTTAATTATTGCAATTTCTTTTAACGATAACCTACAATACAAATGTGATTAGAATTCAAACCTGCGTATTTAAAATATAGGTCTATATATTTTGTAGTTGATGTAGGTAGAATGTATTTACTTAGACTCTATATAGTTTATATAGAAACATATACAAGTTAAAACAACTACAGAAAATATACTTATAAAACGTCAGTACTTATTTATCTTCATACACGACATAATGAATATAATGTAAGTAAATTTTTGCAAAATATATGTAGGTATTAGATTTTTGACCATATTGTCAATTTTGCAAAATACCAATATGGTTGACTCTCTAATAAGATTGGATTTTAGTCTTTATTATTAGCACCTTAAGGTTTTATATATACTTTTTGTAATAGATATCTTCAACCACGTATCTGAAACAATTTATATTGTAATAATTAGAATGAACAAATGTAATTCTAAATAAATTGAAGATATTTGACATTGTTTTCTTTTTTAATGCTTTAATTGAAAGTTTACGTTCCTTCTTTCTGACACAAAAAAGCGTGATATCCGAAAGAATAGATTATGATGATACAAGCATATTTATGAGGACGTTTCTCTAAGAAATCCTAAGTTTTTCATACATTTATGGACCTATATGTGGTCTATAGTAAATGTTAAGTAGATTCTGAATGTGGTACACAGGATGCAGCATATAGCACACATAGTGTTTAGAACCATCTCTGGCATACTTTATCTTAATGGACGTTCTAACGGTAATGGCAGCTGATATGTATCATAAAAATGCGTAAGTAAGTATTAATCTAGTAAAAAAAACTCATCATCTTGTGGTGTTTATTGCGGCTGCTGTGTACCAAGCTTTTCATGTGACAGACAGAACAGACTGATACGGGCTTTACATTAATGACAGATTGGCAATGAATCCTCGAAAAAAAAACAAATGAGGCCGCCACTATCTTTCACATGGCAACATTCAGGTCACACTTAAAATAAATTTTATACTTGTTTTTTTATAGCTATATTGGTGTGAAATGGATTTATTAAACCATATCTTGAGTTCACCCACCAGAACCGACATCCCAGTCAGTCAGTCCCTGCAAAAAACACTGCTCGGCTCGATTTCGAACTAGCTGATACTACCCGTAAAAAATCTTGGTTACTGTCGGGTGCCGATAGATTTTTTTTTTACAAAAAAATGTGTGTAATCATGTAGCCTTTGTCGACTCGGCAGCTGCACACGTTGAAGGTGGTAACCAGGTGGATGCTGCGTATTTCAACTTTAGGAAGGCGTTTGATGTGGTTGATAACGGCATACTGCTGAAAAACTATCGTTTAGTTTCGCTACCAAACTTCTAAGATTCTTCGCAGACTACCTAAAAGACAGACAGCAGTATGTTGAAATAAATTGCTATCGCTCCAAAAACTACTACACTATACTCCTTCACCAGTTTCATTCCCATACTCAGTTCAGGGAGTATTACTGTCGAGGGTTGATCAAGTCCGTGACCTAGGACTATTAATCGATGCTAAGTTAGACTTCCATGAACACAATCTAGCCACCTGTAACAGCGCCAACAAAGTCCTGGGATCCATAATGCGTACCGCAGCTAATTTTCGTGGTACCACTGCTGCAATTGTACTCTACAACGCCTTCGTGCGTAGTAAGCTTGAGTAGAGCGCCACAGTCTGGGACCCATGCGAAAAAAAATATTTTTATGGTAGAAAGGGTACAGCGTAAGTTTGGTAGGTATCTCTACTAGAAGCAGTTTGGCTATTATACTTTCATTATTATTGTTTATTTTGTTTATATGTCTTCGGGATGGTTAGACTGGACACGTTGCTGCTCAGGCGTACGGCAGCGCTAGGGCTGCACTGCTGCCTGCTGTTGCGAAACAGAGTGGATAATCCCTCGGTCCGATCCAACATCTGTCTCTATGTCCCGGATAAGTACTCGCGAGCTGGCCGCCGTTATAGAGAGCTATTCGTGGCTGCTGTATGAGCTCGGTCTCGTTATGTGGCTAACGCGTCCACGTTCTATTAGTAAGTTTGCGATATATTTATATCTATATTTATGTAACAATTGTGAATGTACCCTCTCATTACCAATGCCAGTATTTTGGTGTATACTGTGAGCTAGTATAGTTTTTACATAATAGAAGCATTTTACCTGAAAATAAAACGCATATTAAAATACTTTCCTAATTCTAAGCTTAGCTTAATATTTGAGATAAGCATATTCGTTTCCCGTCGATTTCAACCAATCATAGTACCCTTTTTCATTCCTGTCTCCTTCCGTTAAGAATTTTAGCGCCTTCCGACACGGCAGTTGGCGGGTCTTTAGTAGATATAAATAAACGAGCCCCGCCATGTTTCTTCATTTGGCTTAAATATTACCAGGCAGAGTTTAAAACTCTAAGCTTAGAATTAGGTAAGTATTTTAATATGCGTTTTATTTTCAGGTAAAACGCTTCTATTAAATCACATGACCGTAATTCTAAGCTTAGCTTAATATTTGAGATATGTTTGTTATCGTCTGGTGAAGGAAGCTGCTTGAAAGTCACGTAAATGTTTACTTGACGCCAATGTGACTAATAAAAAGTAGATAGTTCATGAATGAAACCATTACGTAAGAATCATCATCAAGAGATTTATTGTGAATGTCGTTGAAACAAAAATAAGTACCTGCATAATCATCATAATTAAGTTCTAAGAAATAATGTAACATAACTTTCATGATGTGCTTTGATTAATTAATGGGATGAAATAACCGTGAGACATTTTGCGGGGCAGAATCAGTTGTCATCTCCTCATGTCTGTAAAACCTCTGGAAAGTATTAGCTGATCGCCAATTCCCCTGCGCTAGGATCTTATCAATCGGATGGTTGTCAAGCCAGATTCTAGAAGCCACTGCGGATCGCGTATTTCCTGGAGGAGCTGTGATTTTGGCATCTTTAAAAAGGTGCTTGATCCAGCCTGCAATAACTATGCAGGAAGCAGGTTTGGCAGTGCTTCTAACTGTTACAAATAAATAACTGGATTTGGACATATCTCGTCGTTCTTTTAGTAATAATATAGTTTTCTCTATCCAGAATACAGGATTAAGATTAATGCTATCATTATTTGAGGTCAGCTTCCAGCCTGACTGCCTGTAGTCGCTACTATCGGTCTTTGTGCCGTATTCTGGCCATAATACAATGTCATTCCCCTTTCTGATACAATGATTAGCATCCACCCTCAGTAATGTTAAGTCATGTTTACGTCTACCAGAACACAATAATAAAATAATTGCAATGTGTCGTGATGTCTGATATGTGTTATTATGATCAATAGTGTAACTAGGCAGGAACGTAATTAAGCTATTTGGATCCCAAATAGGAGGTTTAGTGATTTTTGGGTTTTTGATGGACGGGAGCTAAGTTGACTTGACAAGTTTGCATTGCATAGTGTGGAAACCACTGATTTATGTAGAAGAACTGTATTATAGGAAAAACCATGAATTAGGTATAAATCTGCCAAGAATTGTGCTAATTGCGAACCCGTTGGATTTTTTGGATCAATTTTATTAGTACTCGCCCACGAGATCCATCGTTTCCATGCTACTCCATATGTTTTTAAAGTAGATAGCCGCCAAGAATATTTTAGTAATACGATTTGTCTAGGATCCCATATTGCTACCTGCGAGGTCCAGCCCCACATTTCCATACCTCGAAAATTATCTCCTCTACTTTCGGGAGAGGTAGCCCCCGTTAATGTGTCCACTAGAACTTTGTGCAGATTCCTCAACGTGAATGGGGCTGCGAGGGCCCGGGCTTTGAGATCTGCTCTCCAATATACTTTTTCCCAATGGGGTACAACTTCGAGATATACTCCTACGATTGATTGAGATGAGCCAGGACTTTGGGTATCAAGAAGGGCAGTAGAAACAGCCACGCCAGTGGGTAGTTCCAGGGAATGCTGAAGGCGTCGTGAAACATCGCCCGCGGATCGTGCAAGTCTAAGGTCACATAGTTGGACGCCACATGAGCTCTCTCCGATGCAAACAGGTGGTAACACAACTGGTAAGCCCTATTTTGCAAACACGGATTCCATGCAAGCCGGTACCAGGTGCCACTCTGGAGGTGGATGATCCCTGGACAAGCGATCCGTATGGATGTTGTACCTGCCTGGAATGTGATGTATAGCAAATAGCTCAGCCGGTAACCGTTTGCCTGGAGGCCCAGAGACACCAAGTTCGATCCCCGGCGATACCTTGTCTTTTTGTTTTTACTACTTAAATTATAATTTTTAAACTTTTTTTTTTTTTTTTCTCACAATGATGGATTGTAAGACCAACTGCTGCTCAGGTTGCAGTGAATATACCGAAGAGGATGATAGAGTTGCCTGCACGGAACCCAACTGCTCATTGGTGTACCATTACGTATGTGTTGGTCTTAGTGTGGGTCCCCACGCGGCCTGGATATGTCCCAGCTGCAAGGTGAAACTGCCCAAGATTGATAACTCCGACACACCGGTAAAGGCTAACGACGACTCCTTCGTTGCTTTCCGGACTGGAAAGCAACGATGTGCCGCCACCATTGACACTGCAGGAGCCCTCGCGACAGCAAGAATTACCTAACCGAGAATAGACTGCGTGACATCATAAAACAAGAGATGACTGGTGCTCTACGAGCAACTATAAAGGAATTTATGTCGGCTGAACTCAAGAGCACCAACAACCTCATCGCCGGACTCACCGATTCAATGGCTTTTTTCAACGAGCAATTTGAGAGCATGAAGGTCAGACTTGAAGAAAACTCTAAAACAATTTCAACAATGAATATAGAAAATGAGAGTCTCAAATCGCTAGTTAAAGATCTCTCCGGAAGACTCACGATCACGGAACAACTCATGCGAGAATCTAATATAGAGATTAATGGGATCCCCGAGCACAAATCTGAGAACCTACCGAATACGGTAGAGCAACTCACAAAGATTGTGGGTAACCCGCTGGATGACAGCGAGATCTTATACGCCACCCGGGTCGCCAAGATAAATAAAGACAACAACAAACCTAGAGCTGTGGTTGTGAAATTGCGCAGTCCCCGTCAACGCGACTCTGTTCTAGCCGCCGTAGCAAAGTTCAATAAGGCTAACCCCAAGGACAAGCTGAGCTCCACACACCTTGGCTACGGAGGACAACGAGAACCAGTCTTCGTTTCAGAGCACCTTACGCCTGCAAACAAATCCCTACACGCAGCCGCTCGTAAGAAGTCCAAGGAAGTGGGATATACGTTCGTCTGGGTTCGTAACGGCAAAATTTTTGCAAGGAAGGACACCAACTGCCAGGCTCTGCTCATACGAAGCGAAGATAGCCTACGTTTGATGTGTTAGACTCTAAGTGTTTTATATAGAACTATCGTTATGGTGTTATTTGCTTTAAATTCGCTAGTATTTACTATCAAAATGTCCGCGGTTTACGGACCAAAACCAATGATCTCTACAAAAACATATCCAGCAGCGATCATGAAATAATTGTACTTACAGAAACTTGGTTAAATAATAATGTCACAAATTCTGAGTTAATGGACTCTAGATATAACATCTATAGAAGGGATCGTCTATGTAGTTTTAAGCCTACTAAAGATAGCAAGGCCGACGGGGGTGGAGTCCTCGTAGCAGTATCAAAGAAATATCAATCTACTCGTGTAACCAACTGGGAAAGTAAAAACAGTAAATTTGAGGACCTATGGGTCACTATAGAAACTAGGACTGGAGACTGCACAAAAAAGCTGGCTATATGTGCTGTATATCTACCATCGCCAATAAAATTAGAATACCTATCTGAATTCTTTGACAACGCCAATAGAACACTCAACTACGCCGACGAAGTCGCTATACTGGGAGACTTCAATCTAGGTTTCATAGATTGGAACAGAGCAGTTAACCACGTTCACATGGTCCCATCCAAGTACGAAAGTACCTTAGGCTTTCAACTCATTGACTTTATTACAATGAACAGTCTGTATCAGTTTAACTGCATCGGAAATAGGGATGACAATATTCTCGATTTAGTACTGGCAAATGTTCCCCATGTGACCGTCGCCCGGTCTTCTGACACCCTGAGCAAGCTAGACTCTTACCACCCTCCCCTTGAGATTCAAATCAGTTCATCACGCCTTACCCACCTTAAACCCAGCGTTGGACATCGACACAACTTCTTCAAAGCCGACTACGAAGGGCTTAAGTCGCATCTAAAGTCCACCAAGTGGGAGGACATATTCCGTCATTGTGGAAACGTCAATGAAATGACCTCACTCTTCTACTGTACTTTGAAGAATGCCATTGACAAATATGTCCCAAAACAGAAATTTAAAACAGGTAAACATCCTCCCTGGTTCAGCAAACAGCTGATAAAACTGATTGCTGAAAAAGAACGAATAAGACAGAAATTTCGTAAATATAAGAACCCCCGTGACAAAATAGAGTTCGAGATCGCTCGAGAACGCTGTCATAAACTGTATGACACTTGCATGAAAACGTACATGTTCAATATAGAATCCAGTATTCCGGATAACCCCAAGGCCTTCTGGAGTTTCATTAAGTTCAAGCGAAAAGGCCTTTCCTCACTACCAGCGACAATGTATAAGGACCACGAATCGGCAAACTGTGGAAACGAGATTGCACAGCTCTTTGCTGGGCACTTTTCGTCAGTCTATACAGATCACGACCCAGTGAACACCGCTGACCTACATTTAAACAACCAAATAGGCCTATCTAAAATCAAAATCAGCGAACGTGACATACTCAATAAATGCAGAACCCTTGATGTGTTTAAAGGCGCAGGACCCGATGACATTCCCGCAGTGTTTGTTAAACTCTGTGCACCAGGCCTGTGCTTCCCACTCTCTGTAATATTTAATCATTCCTTGAAGGAGGGTTGCTTTCCCAACGAATGGAAAAAAAGTAGAATAGTTCCTGTCTACAAAAAGGGTGATGAAAGTGACATTAAAAACTACCGCCCCATTTCCATCCTATCGTGCTTCTCAAAACTCTTTGAATCCTTAATCTGCCCACTTCTCACACATCACTTCGACAAGTTTATCTCACCTGAACAGCACGGCTTCAAGCGCGGACGGTCGGTAGAAACAAATCTGGTCTCATATGTCAATCACTTATCCCATGAGATGGACAAAGGTCACCAAGTGGACGCAGTGTATACCGACTTCAGCAGCGCTTTCGACAAGGTTAACCACTCGCTGCTCATAAGAAAGCTGGCAGCACTTGGTGTTCACGGGTCACTGCTGGACTGGTTTGGGTCGTATCTGTCACAGAGACCTCAGACAGTGACGGTGAGTGGACACGAGTCGCAGCTATACCACGCGAAGTCGGGAGTCCCACAGGGCTCTCATCTTGGTCCCGTACTTTTTCTGATTTTCATCAATGACTTGACGTCCCGTATCGCACACTGTAAATATTCCTTGTTTGCGGACGATCTAAAACTGTACAAGACCATTGTGTCGGAGGCTGACGTGGAATTGTTGCAAAAGGACCTAAACGAGATAGCGATCTGGTGTCGTGATAATGGTATGGTTCTCAACGCAACAAAATGCTATCACATCACTTTCACCAACAAGAAAATGCCAATAGCTTCCTCGTACACTCTCAACGACATCGTACTTCAAACCGTGAAAGAAATGCGTGACCTCGGTGTTCTGATGGATTCCAACCTCAAATTTGCATCGCACATCAGCACCGCCGTGCGAAAAGCCGCGAAAATGCTAGGCTTCATAAAGCGCAATTCCAAAGGTTTCCGTTTCGCCTCCACCAAGATCCTCCTATACAATGCTCTGGTTCGAAGCCACCTCGAGTACGCTTCCGTTGTCTGGAATCCCGTGTACGCGGTCCACTCTGATAGAATAGAACGTATCCAGCACGCATTTACCAAACACCTAGCGTACAGCCAATCGGGAATCTCACACAGGGAAACCTACGAACGACGATTAGACCACTTCGGCATGGACACTTTGAACTTCCGACGAAACCTACGGGACCTTCTATTTCTGCATAAGGTCTGTAATAATCAATTAGATGTCAGCAACATCCTGAGCCAGATTGGACTGACAGTCCCCTATAACTATCCACGCAAACGTATCTCCAACACCTTCCATACGCCTCTATACAGGACAAATATTTACAAGCACTCGCCGATACCCAGAATGTGTGACAAATATAACAACACCTGTAGTGAAACCGACATAGACATATTTCGTGATCGCTTGCCTGTCTTCAGGAATAAAATCCTGAAAGAGCAAACTAACTTGCACCTAAAATGATCTTTATAATTCCTAAATATTATTATTAATATTATATAGCTACATTAATTCCAAATTCTAATTAATTGTTATTTATTATTGTAATACTTACATTCTAAGTTAAATTACCTATTTACAAAATAAAATGTTAAATTTTAGTACTTAAATGGTGAATGCTGTGCACATCTATAATAGGCACTCATATAAGAACAATACCGCCATATTTCTATTGTCTAATTTTATATATGTGTGCTGTTGATGTGCCTAATAAAATAAATAAAATAAAATATAGTGAAAGTGATCCGGTGCTGGTCGAGCATCTGAAGTATTCGATACTTTAACTCCATGAGAGGCAAAGATTTCGTGCCCCCTTCTTTCCGGAGATGTGCGACCGCAGTCTTGTTGTCGCATTGTATAAGAATGCAAGTGTGAACCAGTACTCGAACATGACTTTGGAGGGCATAAAATATGGCTAACATCTCTTTTTGATTCCAATGCAAGTGCTGTTCGTTCTGAGACCATGTGCCTGATAGAGACAAGTTGTTTAGCTGTGCACCCCAGCCTAGTTCTGACGCATCCGTTGTCAGGAAGTTTGTGGGCGGAGGATGATGCAACATCGTTGACTTGTGACAGTTCTCTTTCCACCAAAAGAGTTCGTTCTGGACACTTACAGGTAGAGTGTAAGTTCGTACCAACTGCTCTCTCAGTGAATTTAGAAATAAAACCAGTTGGCGATGGTAGAGTCGGCCTCGCGGCACAACAAAGCTGGCAAAACTTAGGAGACCTACAATGCTCTGATATCTAATATCTTTAATGAAACTTTTCCTTTTCTGAGAATTTGATTTAGCTTTCTTACAATCGTGGACACTTTTTCTTTGGTAGGGTCTTTAGATTTTCCCACGGCTTCCACAACACCCCTAGATACATAATGGATTTTTGAGGGAACACTACTGACTTTTCTTGGTTTATCTGCCATCGGAGATTTCGCAGCGTGTTAACCATCATTTAGACATGTTTTTGAAGCATTTTAGCTTCTTGATGTGCAATCAGGAAATTGTCCAGTTAGACAGCTATCCTTATATTTTTCTCTCGCAATATTTGGCCCACCCGATTGGTTAAAATAGCGAATGTTTTTGGGGCCGTACTTGGAAGACACCGTAATGGAAGACACCGTAATGGAAGACACCGTAATGGAAGACAAGTCATTTCCAGTAGTTCCCGGTTGTATATGAGACGGAGGAACCACCTGTGAGCTTTGTGTATGCTCAAATGGAAGTACGCCTATGATAGGTCCACTTTGCACGTCCAGTCTCGAGGTTGAATAAAGTCGGGGATTCGATTCATGTTTATTAAGCGAATAGATCGGTAATCACAAAATGGTTGAGGGGCTTTAGATTGAAAATGGGAGGTAATGCACTAGAAAAAAGGGGAAAATAAGGCTTGGTTCCATCCGAGCTTGTTTTAGAATTCCCTGGCTCTTCATTTTGTTGATATTTTTTGTCATTACTCTTGATACTGGAGTGTGAAAGGCACCATTCTTTAAATTTCGGGATGATAGTGGCGGCTTCTGAGCAGTTGGGATTCGATAACCTAGGATTAGTTTTAGTATAATTTGTAGCGCTCCCAAATTTTTCCATTGTTTGTAATAATGTATTAGCTGACCTGCCTGGAACGTGCTGAAGTCAATACCTTGAGTTTTTGGAACCTCTGTGGTCTGGAGGGGAATAAGATCGCCCTTGATATCCTCTTTGGGAACCACGGTGAGGCCGCGAGCCTCGATTGTGAAATGCGGCTCTTCCAGTGGAACTTTGCTGATGCCGAAAGCCCCTACTATTGCCACGGCCATGTTGGCTCGGCTGGTAATATCTACCCCGTGAGGGTGGATTGTCACAATGCATATGCATGGACGGTCCAGTTTCATAATGAGCAAATGGAATACCACGCGATCGTATTTCTGTTTTATTTGCATCGACCCCCGCGAAGGGTAGCGTTTTGTCTGATTAGATCTAGCTTGTGAGGGCCTGTCAGATTTCAGGGGACAAAAAGCTTTGCAGACCTGACTTTTAATGGCCTCTCTCCTCATCTCAATAGTCTCGGCTCTGTGGCCACATATCAGCTGTAAAAGATCTGCAGAGATCTTGTTGAAGTCTCCCTTTAAAAACAATTCTTCTTTTTTCTCATTCAATGTTTCCCTGTCTTGGCCTTGGTCCGGGGTACTAGCCCAGATGAGTAGGCAACGAATGCTTTCTTGAAGTGCCTCCTTCTGTTTAAGTAGGCAGTAAGTTATAGCTGCATATGACTTGTCGGCATATGCTAGGTGACGTAAGGTGTCGTATGTTTTACCTCATCATTTGTTTCCAAGTCTATTTAACCTGGAGTATGGTTGTAAAATTTCTGCGTTACTTCAGCTCATGCGTTGCTATCGAAGCGTTGCACATCAATCAACATCTTTGAATATTTTTCAGGTGTCTTTGGAACGGACGGCTCTTTAAGCTTAGTCTCAATATCGAATGTATATTCTGGATTGTGATCATCAACAATTTGTTCAAGTTCATGTCCCATGCCTCGATACACATAACCACTTACTGCAGAGCAAATTGAGCCATTTTCATTATAAGAATTTGCATTAATGATTTTGCGGAGCTCACCCACTTCCTTGTTTAGCTTGTCTAGCTTGGAGCGCCTTTTCTTCTTATGGCTGGAACGGCGCGCGCGCTTCCTTTTGCCGCCCGATGAGGATGAGCTCGAGGACGAGGTCGTTGACGAGGAGCTGCTTGAAGATCTGCCGCTGTTGAGCCGGGGGCGCTTGTGGCGCACGCCGCTTCATACCGCTGCAGGTGCCATTTGAACCTCAGAAACATCTCCATTTTCCATTCTGAAAGCTTACCGATCGTTAAGAAAATGCACAATCGATATCTCGAAAATAGAGGGATAGGGATAGGTACTAACTACACAATTTATGAACTAATATTGTCGAACGGAAAAACCTTTTTAAAGGTCAAGTCAATCATATTTTAATAATAATTAAAATCTTCGTGGGGATTGAATTCATAACGCTATTTCGAAGTGAAGGAGTTGTTCTAAAGAGCTAAATTTCACTTACTTGGTTTTCTGCCCAAATCATAGCATTGAATTATAATAGCATTATGAATTATAATAGCATTAATAAAGGTAACAGCTACTCCAAGTGCTGAATATTGCCTGAATAACGAGGCTCATTCACAAAATTACAGATCTTTCAATCCCTCAGAAACGACGGAGGAAATTGCAAAACTTAATAAAGAACTAGATCAAATATCAGAATGGTCCAGAAAAAATTGTCTAGCTTTAAATCCTCTTAAAACTAAGTTTCTTGCGATTGGTACTAAAACGCAAATAAGGAAAATTAACAGTCACAATATTGAGCTCAAATTAGGAGGCGTAAAAATCGAACAGGTAACAGAAGCGCGGAATTTGGGTGTGCTGATGGATGATGGTTTAAAATTTGAAAAGCATGTACTTGAAACTGTTAGAAACTGTTTTTATAGACTTCGTGTTCTCTATAGAATACGTAACTACCTAGATGTAGATACGAGGATCCATCTTTGTGAATCCCTTATTTTGTCTAAGCTAAATTATGCTGATACTGTTATTGGGGGCTGTCTGCTGGTAAGAACTAAAAAAATTATACAGAGAATTCAGAATTCATGCGCAAGGTTCTGTTTCACTATCCCACGGAGAGCGCACGTTACCCCTTACTTAAATAGTAACAACTTACTCAATATGGAGTCACGGCGAGCCCTGCATTTTGCAAGTCTACTTTTCGGTGTGATTCAGAAGCAGCAACCTTCATACTTATACAACAAGTTAAAATTTTGTAATCGTCAGTCTCATATTCCATTAAGAATGGTCTGCCCATCCCACCATTCATCAGCATTTCGGGGAAGCTTCCGTTACTGCGCCACGAAATGCTGGAACAATATCCCTCCCCCTATTAGACAGTCCCCTTCAATAGGCAGTTTTAAATTAAAATATAAGAAATATCTACTTACTAAGCAAAAAGGCCTACAGTAAAGTTGTTTCATACCCATTATCAATTGTTTGTTCTAAATTATCTGTTATAGTGTTACATAAGCTGTTGTGGTTTTAATTATATTTTTTCTGCGCATGTAATGCTAAGATCCAGTTGTAATAAATCGTACTTACATAAATACTGAGACTGAGCTTCAGCTAAATGTGATAGTGATGCATCATAATACTTTAATATCTGCACTGTTTTCATATGGTTCCAATACGTTTAATATTTAAGTGTAAGGCATCCACTGAAAATCAGCGCCGTGGCCCAACCATGGCATAAGGCTGAGTGGAGACCTTTTTGGTGCATAATACTCGTACATAAGACTGTAATAATTTTAAGTTAATTTATTCTATTGTATTTTTATGTGCCAAATAAAGTTTATTCTATTCTATTCTATTCTAAAATTAGACTTAGTGTGGACATCTTAAATGCTTTATCGTAGCTAAAATTAAATTATTAGTGTAATTGTGGTGTGCAGCTGTAAGGCATTTTTATTTTTACGTACGAGAGCGTGGAAGTGCAATTATTGATATTGCGCGTACAAATGAAGATGTTTTAGTAGCCATTTTGTGGATGTATAATAAAGTTAATAGGTTAAGTAAAATTGAGTTATTTCAATTATGTGTTAAATTTTATTGGGAATTTAACTTTATTGTGAAATACCATACATATTTAGTTCAAAATTTTCACGCGCTGTATCCACAAATACGTGAAAAATAAGTTCAAAATAAAATAGCTATTATTTTTTTCATTGTAAGCTATTAGTAATATGTAAACATATTAATTTATTTTTGTTGTAATTCACTTCAAACCGTAAAATCTTTGCAATAATACGCGTCACGCACTTTAAAATGGCGGATAAAGGAGTTGTCGGTGTTAACTTTAATCTAATGCTTTATAAATGTCCACTCGTAGCTCATGTTTCAGGTTGCAGCACAGAGTTTCAGGATTCAGTACAAAGTTGTTGTTAGTGACTGTTTTTAATGGTCTTTAGAAGATGAGGAGAAAATAGATACCGAGGAGAATTCTCTCAAATTTATTTTCAGGCAAAGCAATATAAGTGTACGTAGCTATAATAATGTTTTGATAGTTGATAATTTGATATTACGTAGGTAGGGAATTGTTTTATCCTGCCTATGGCTCACCTGTTAATGTGAGAATGGCTTGGACAATAGGGGCGACCGCGGCTTCGGTAAGTGGTGGTTTACTATTGTTAGGCAGGCGAGTGGTGCTGAGAGAAATAAAGTAAGAGGTAGGTAATCACTAACAATGATGTCCTATTCGGATTGATCTCACCAGGTTGGTGTGTTTAGCGGCGGTGGTGGTGGAGGCAGTAGCGCTGAGGGTGTCCCTGGCTGTGTTGCGTAGGTGTCGCTCGCTGCCCGCCTATCGCTGCGTGGCTCAGACGTGCACCGCCTAGACTTATAGGGCTTGCACAGATGGGGTGCCTAAGCGGATCTCGCAGTTCCCTGGGTATTCACTACACTTGACCGCACTGATATCACCACAATCACTGAAACGCGCGGTATTGCGCCTATAAGCCAGGCTCGTTTTCGGGTGTCCGGAGACAGAGCAAAAGGCGCGCAGCGGGGTTGAAAACTATTGTTTGTTTAAGGGGCGATTGCTCTATCCCCAGATAAACAGGCAGATAGTCTATCTGTCTGTTTATTCGACTATTAACAATAAACTGAATTTTTCAATCGTCGGGTAGGATATAACAGTGAAATAACTTTACTATCAGAGGAATAAATTTATCCGCCTCTTCAACGGCCAGATAACTGTATTCAGTAGAATAAAGTACTAGTTGTCTGTCGCCAAAAGTCATATGTCACTTGGTTTATTTGGTTTGGTTTGAGCAGTTTGAGGTTATTTCCATTGGTTATTTCTAGTAATTTTTCTATTACTGATTATTATACCACGTTCCTACGGATTTGGCGAATAGCTATGGATGTATTTGATACAATTGACGACTTGGCAATCGAAGAAGAGGCCATGTTAAATGATTACTTAAATCCACCTGAGCGCAAAGAAAGGATGGTGAGACCGAGGACTGACCATTTCACTATGTGGGATGAAAAAGAATTTCATCGCAGATTCAGGCTTTTAAAAGAGTCTGTGCTATATTTGCTTTCGCTGATAGAAGATAAAATCAAGCGCAAAACACAAAGGTAAGTGTTATTTAGATATAGTACCTACTACCATCTACTTGTACCTACCTAAAAGTGATTTTACCCTACAGTAATGATGTGCATGTGAAATTATGAGTACACCATTGGCACCTCCAACAGTAATAAATAACTATCTACCTGCTACTCAGTTTTATCTAACCCTAAAATTCTATTTTATTGTTTCAGGAACCAATGTATCCCACCCATGTCGCAGTTATTAATAACTCTAAGGTTTTATGCCACTGGGAGTTTTTATATCACAGTTGGTGATTTTGGTGGCATTCATAGCTCTACTATATGCCGAATTATAAAAAGAGTAATGGAAGCCATAGCATCACTGAGACCGGTTTTCATAAATTTGCCAAGAAGCGCTGATGAAGTCAGAAAGCGCCAGGAAGAATTCTACAAGATTGCCAGATTCCCTAGAGTATTCTCAGCATTAGATTGCACACATGTTCGGATTCAGTCACCCGGTGGAAACACAGCAGAGAACTTTAGGAACAGAAAGGGCTTTCTATCTTTTAACGTGCAAGCGATGTGTTCTGCAGAATTAATGTTCCAAGACATAGTTGCACGTTGGCCTGGCTCTACTCATGATAGCATGATATTTTCGAATTCTCATGTAAAATTCCATTGTGAGAATCACACATTTGGAAATGGAATCATACTTGGAGACAGCGGTTATGAACTAACTAATTATCTACTGATTCCAATTCAAAACCCAACACCACCTGCTCAGAGCTTGTACAATGAGTCACAGATCCGATCCCGGAATGTCATCGAAAGATGCTTTGGAGTATGGAAAAGACGCTTTCCGGTCTTAAGTATTGGTTTGAGATGTAAACTACCACTTGCACAAGATGTAATTGTAGCTTGTGCTGTATTACACAATCTAGCCAGAACAAAAAATGAAGATGAACCTCAAGAGGACCCGGAAGTACATGTTCCACCTCAACCTGTATTTCCTTCCTCTGAAACAAGTCCTCCCGTTGCTGATGAAAGGCACCAGACAAGAAACATTATGCTAAGTTATTTTCAAGCTCTAATGGTATAATAGATAAGTAAATAAATGTAGCTTTTCCTCAAATAAAATTTCAAAAGCTTGTTATTGGTTTTATTTCTCGAAATTTAGGAAAAACTTATAAATAACTATACCAAACAACATCCTAACTAAATAATATCATTCATAACAGGCCCAGATTTCATGTTTTTAATCAGCACTGCATGTATTTCTTCTTTTCTTCTCTCATCATTGGCTAATTGCAACATTTTCATTTTATGCTCCTCCGCCACAAACTGGTGTTGCTTTTTGGCAATCTCCATTTGCAGCTGGACCAGTTCTAAACGAGCTGCGCTTAATTTGTCTAGTTTAGAGGTGACACTTGCTCTTTATCTGGGGCTGGAACAATCGCCCCTAAATGTATTTGCGAGACCTCAGGGGTGGATAGGCACTAAAGGCATGTCCGTTCGGTCCGGTAACTCAAACGCCACCTCTCGCATACATACATTATATACATAAATAAATTGACTAGCTATATGTATGTCAATTTCTTTAAAAAGCTCTCTTAAGGAGTCTGTGAGTTTTAAATTATGACGTTCCTGCTAATCCTGCAAAAATACATGTTTTCCTAGGGCTTTGGACAAATATTAATTCATCAAGTTATTTTCAAACCAAATGCAAAATAATATAACAATCGGTTTAGTATTTACATAGAAATCAGCGATTTACGAATAATCACGAAATGCAAAAATACTTACAACCGTAGCCACCGAATAATATAATTAATTAAAATAAAATAATTATAAACCCACATTTTGAGAAATAGTTTGTTCATTTTGTTAGCATCACCTTTGATCGCGCGGCCCTGCCACGTGCTCGCTATTTTCAAATAACGCCGACACGCACTCAAAGAACGTTGCCTTCGGCGCAATAAAATCTAATTACCTTTTTTTACCGTACAGAAACAAGGAACACTTATAGTTTCGTAAAGTCTGTCTGTCCGTCCGTCCGTCCGTCCGTATGTCACAGCAACTTTATGCAGAAACTATTAGGACTACACAGTTGAAACTTGGTGTGTAGATGTATACTGTGAACCGCTTTACAAATTGTTTACCTACCAAAATTTAAAAATAAAAATAATAAAAATTAAAATACATGGAACTGAAACCATTTTTTTTATCAAACCTATATGTGTGGGGTCTCTTTAGACAAGTCTTCAAAAATAATGTTGAGTTATCTTTAACAATTTTTCCTCAAAGTAAACCGTTAAAGAGAAGAAAAATGTGTTTCCCCCCCCTCTAACTTTTGAATTAAGAGAGTAAAAATCTACAAAAAATATATGCTGTGTATCACACTTTCAACGAAAATTGGTTTGAACAAAATACAATAAGCAGTGTTTAAGATATAAAACATTTATTAAAAACCGCAAAGATAACGTTGTCATTCATAGAAACACTATCAAAAACAAAGTTACAACACAAACATCCAGTCTTGTACTTGCTACAACGGAACCCTTCATGGGCGAGCCCGACTCGCATTTGGGCACTTTTTTTTTCTTCATAAGACTCGGCTTTTTTGATCGAGTGTCGGCGTTGTTGCAAAAGAGCTGGCACGTGACAAGGCGCCGGTCTAAGGTGACGCTAACAAAATGAAAAAAAAACTATACATTTCATATGCGTTGGGGCCTTGGTTAATAAAAAGATATCAAGAGTCGTCAACAACTGTGTGTAACAAGAAAACGTTTTTTTTATTAACATTTATTGTTATTTTTAACGGCAATGCTGTAACGGTAATATTCTTATTCAGGATTTCATTACTTGTCCAAAGCCCAGGGACACCTCCATAGCCCACATGATTTTTATTATTGTTTACTGACTATTGCACAAGAAAGAGCGCTCATTAACAGTTAGCAAACAGCGTTTTATTAAGTAGATACAACAGATCTTACATGTAGGTAACATCTATACTTAATAGAACGCCATTTGCGTGACTGACAGACAATCCACAGCCTCAACTGGTGGACTAATGGCCGATTTCACCGATGATCCTTATCTTTTAGGGGACACTTTATTTCTTTCAGGGGCCACCTAGCGGTTGTTTCGATTTGCCCTAAGTGTAAGGGTCATCTAGGCTCCTTGGGGACCCCCTAAATATAAGAGTCCGGCCACCGAAACAATCGCTAGACAGCTAAGAAAAAGAGCTTAGTGTCCCTTAACTGTTAGTGAAATCAGGCATTTGAGTCCTGTAACTTTATACAGGGGTTCTTTATGTAGCGTAGGGTTCAAAGTCAAAGTCAAAGTACTTTATTACTGTAGATATTTACATAAACTCAGTAAACGTCATTTTTTGCCTCTTCTCTACATTGGACCACTGTGGGAGTAGAAGTGCGTAGAAACTCCCACAGATTGTTTTTTAGATCTGTTTTAAAAATTGGTTGTGCTTAAGTGCTTATCTATATAAGTTAGTGTATCGTTGTCTAGTACCCAAGATACAGGGAATCCTAGTTTGGGGCTAGATCACACATTGATCTAGCCCCAAACTAGGCCCCATAAATAGTGTCCAGGGTATTATTATTATTATTATTATTATTATTAACTAATACAAATATGAAAAATTTAATATTATGATTAATAAGCAGGAATAAATAATTACAAAATTATTAACAGCAAGGACTGTGTTGAGCTAGATTAATCCCATACAGTCCCGTCATTTAAGTAATCTTGAACATTGAAATATCCCTTTATCGACAAATTCGCATTAACATGGTTTTTAAATATCTCAAATGACAATTTCAAATTCTCCAGAGGTATCTTATTGTAGTAGAGATTGCACTGACCCTTGAAAGAATTGTTAACCTTCGCGAGTCTAAACCGGGGAGCAACTAGTCTGTGATTATTTCTTAGGTTAACATTACAGCTATCGCTAAGTTTAGAAAATGTTGTAAGGTTCTTGCGTACATACATTATAATTTCGAAAATAAATTGACTAGATACATTTAGTATGTCAATTTCTTTAAAAAGCTCTCTTAAGGAGTCTGTTCGTTTTAAATTATAAATGCAACCGGGTAATTTGCATGGGTGACTAAAACCCAACTACCTTCGTCGATCGGCGAAAATCTATCGTCTTAAGTGGAAACTAGACCGCAGGTGACAAAGATTAGAAGCCCAGAAACCGTCCAAAGATTAGAAGTCCATATAGAGCGGTCGATTCGGTTGGTGACTGAAATCGACCGCATAAATGCTCAGTCGCGGTCGATTACTCGCTTGAGTAGTTTGGTTGGAGCTGCGCTCGCACGCTCTTTCCCGCGTGATTCAGAACGAAAGTGGCGATGGAAAATACAATAAAAAAAAATACGAAAAACACCCATTTTTGTGGAATTCACGCATTGTAAACGATCACAGGAATAATGCCATTCATTTGGAGGTGCTCAATTCGGTTATTTAACAATAATTCACCAAGTAAACACTTAAAAAATCGACTTAAAGTTCAAGCCCTATTTCTTCCTCCCCCATCGGGATGCGAATGAAGTCTGTGTACATGAAAGATCCTCATCAAAACTTTTGCTGCACGGATGTATATATTTTTGGATATGTCGGTTTTTTCAAAAAGCACTAAATGAATTTTGATAAAATGTGTATGGGACCATCTCTGAAGCATGACTGAAAATAAGAATCATCAAAATCGGTTCATAATTGACGGAGTATCGCGTAACAAAAACATTTTTAAGTCGGTTGAAAAAGGCGCCTGAAGATCACGTTAGACGGGCAAACAATATATGTACCCCAAAGCAAAGAGGCGGGCAAAGTAGCAGCATCGAAAAAGAGCGGTGCTTGAACAGATGATATTCATAAGCCCCAATTATTATGGGTTACTACAGCAGACCGATTTTTAAAGCTAGATATTGAAGGGAGGATTTAATTAGATTCAAATTACGATCAAATACGATCAAATACTTAAGATCAAATATTGTCCGATCACTTATAAAAAAACATTTATTATTCTGTCTTGCCATCGAACATTTCCGGATCCTACGAAATAGTCGGAGAAAGGGTCGCCTAATGCTTTTCCCCGTTCATACTAGTATTTCTCCAACTATACGAGCTTGAAACCGGAAGTGTTTGTTTCTGTACATTTTATGGGTTCGTAGCCAATCATGCAAAGCACATGCCGTTTTGATAATTGCATCTGTTTTATCCAATGACACAGAAATGGGTTTTCTGAAAACTCGGAATCGGGAGGCCATTATTCCGAAGACAATTTCTACGACTCCACGTGCGCGTGACAAACTGTAATTTAGCGGATTTTGTTTGAGTATCATACGTTCCCTTCTTGAATAGGGTTTCATTATATATTTTTTCAATGGGAAAGAGTCATCATCATCAACAACAACGGTTATGTTAGGAAGTCCCAAATTATTTTCTTGCAAAGCTTCGCAAAACGTTGACTTCTTCCAAATATTCCAAACATCTTTATGAGAAACGGTAATGTGCATCTACAATCCCAAACAACACCACACTGTAACTGCCTTTGTTATTGTAATGATCCACATCTCAATCTGGTGGATTTTTGTCGTGCTTCCCATCAACAGCCCCACAAAAGAATGGAAACAGAAGTTCCATGAAGTCTTTCTGTATTTTCATCCATTCTTCTCTTGTCCTTGGTGCCTACAACCAAAATAATATGTATCACTTTTGTCGCAGCTACTTGTACGCACTACTACTTAATAAGGAGTAAGCCGATACACTGGACTCCGCTATGACTCTTCATATTATTTAAATTAATTGGGTCAAGGGTCTCGGAGCGAGTCACCATCAGCAAAGAAGGAGATATTATTATCTCCAAAGACGATACTTGCAAATATAACTCTCAAGTCCCACATTTCAGAAGCAGTCAATAAATGATTGATACTTTCCAAGATGAATTCGATACTTTCGGACAACCAGCTGCGTGCTCTTCCTTCATCATTCTATTGAATCAATCGAATTTCAAAACTTTATAAATAATTATACATCACAAGAAAGACTTAATGTTGAAGTCTCCTCCCCGTTCAACAGCCAGATCTGTAAGCATTTCTTCTGATGAAGCAAGCAAAAAATTTGTTGTTTGAATTAATGGGCAATGAGATCGGCTTCGGACTTCATATCATGTTCACTGATTTGTGGATCATCCATGTTTTGTCAACAGCTGAAAAATGCCACAATTATGATTTAAGACCATGAAAATGAATGCCATCACCTCGCATACCATCACAAAATCCTATTAGACTTGAAGAGCTAATGGATTACAATGGAAAAGGAGAGAACGGCAACATTCTCAGTCAAGTCATGGTCATCCTAGGATACAAAAGACAACTCCGATAAACATTAATCATTACAAGTGGAATAAATAAAAGCATGAAATAGCAATGAATGGTATTTTCACTTACCGTAATATATCATTATATATGCTAGTAGCATCCAATACAATGTATAGGATGTCATCCTTAAAAATGGGAACGTTTCTGTTAGACATCAATAGATATCACCAGTAGCTAAAACGTCAGGGTTATTTGCAATTCGATTTTCGGCGATAGCGCTTCATCCATATTGCTGTTGAATTTCATTATAATTAATGGCGCAATAGATCCTCAAATCAAACTGATCAAACTTTTTTTAAATCGTCATGTCCGAAGAGAAATTCGTTTGCGTATCCAGATTTTCCGCTTAGTCGTCCTTCTCTCATTCTCTTCAAGTAATTTCTTGAGCAATGTCTCGTCGAACGATTTCGACGGCGGTACGCAGTGCGACTGTTTGCGTCGATGTTATGAACCAAATGACCAAGTCACGTTCCATTTATCGACGCCGTGTGAATTGGGTGCCCATTCGATTTGCTGGTCGATGCGACTGCCGACTAGTGAGCGACGAAAACCGACCACGTGTAGATTGCCCAGGAGGAATTTGGCGAAACTCCTCCCCTTAGGGGAGGATGTAGGCGGTTGCAGTTTGTATGAAAAACAAAAACTACTAGTTTATTAAGCTGAAATTTTGCAGGTAGTGAACTGCTGCAAAAATACAGTGAACAATGTTTTTCTTTTTCAAATTTTAACCCTGGTAGAGGGAGAATGTAAAGTGTATTATTATATTTTTATTTTCATAAAAATATGCTAGGCGATATCACCAAATGTGTAATGAAAATTCGGAACAATATTTTATATAAAGGCTGACTTTGATGCCTACTTATTCCTTAGTTTTGCAATATTTTTTTAAATAAAAAATACGGCATTTATCTATTCAATTAGCTCCAAACTACGATACTCGATGGGATGGGTCAATAAAAAAAATCGCAACCCCCTTTAGCTGTATGGGACATGTGAGTGACAGCAATAAGGCTCCATTTGGATCCTTCGGGTACTGTACCCTAAAAAACAGGAGTAAGGTTGGTAATTTAAAAAAGTAATAGGGGGATGGGGTAGAGGGGGAGGGGGAAGGGGAGGAGGGGGTTAATATTGTATTTGTATTAACATCAAGATCTATCGAAACTAAAAGTAAATGAAGAAACGAAACAAAATGAGTTTCTTTCAATGTTTTCGGAGATGCTGTGGTTATCAGATAAATAGATAAATGTTGTAAAATCCCAAGCAACTCTTTGTGTTCGTCTCGCACTTGGCTATTATCACATGACTCCACGCGGTCAAAGCCACGGGAACCAGCTAGTCTATTAATAAGAGAGAGACATATTTTTCATCAACTGTACAAATAATTAAAGTAATACTAGGATCTGGATTCTGCTTATAAAATGGCATCTCAATGACTTGAGATTGTATAAATAATATAACAATAATACATAATACCTTGGACACTATTTACCCACATTGATCTAGCCCCAAACTAGGATTCCCTGTATCTTGGATACTAGACAACGATACACATACTTATATAGATAAATAATATACTTAGATAGATAAACAACCATGACTAGGGTACAAACTTCCGTTCTCATGAAACAAATATTTGCCAACACCGGGACTCGAACCCGGTAGATAATATTTGCACACCAACCCCCAGATGGTGATGTGTTGATGTGGTGTTATGCATATAATTTGGCTTTATACATAAATATAAAACAAAAATTGCGAGCCACTTAGTTACTGAATTGTAGAAACAGAAGCGACTTCTATCCTTTAGATGAGTTATTCATAAAATGAAAAGAAATTACAGAAACATTTCTTGGATACCGTAAGCGAACGACCATTGGCACACCATTGTCACTGAGCGATCATTTTGCTACCGGAATTGGGACCCAGCTGTAATTACTAAATTAAGCTTATCAAAGAGTAAATATGCAAACTGAATACAGAATAGAAGGTTTCAACATTACATACAATATTTAGATAAAATCTGCAAACATAAAACAATGTTGTATGAAACAAATCTAATCATATTTTCCACTATTGACGAGGAGTGCTTAGAAGTTGACGATAGTGATGATAACTTAGATATTTTCGATAAAATGCCAGACGTGGAAAAAAGGGCTTGCGAAAATGACCAAGATTTTGAATTGACTAAAAAATGTGATGACAACAAAAAGAAAAATGTTCAAAAATTGGACTTCGATGACTTATTGCCGTATGCGGGGGAGTTTGGTGTTTATCAAGTGTTATTGTTTCTGGCAACACTGCCGTTTTATTTTTTTCTGTCGTTCGTGTATTACACCCAGATTTTCTTGACTGAGCCGCCTCAGCAGCATTGGTGTTATGTTCCGGAGTTAGCGAATTTGAGTGCCGAAGTAAGGTATGTTGGTTCTTTTTCTATGTTTGTTTGTAGATGAATTAGGAGATTTCTGAAAGCTGATTAAAAATCAATCGAGTGCGGGTCAGACACGCCCGCGAAGGGTTCCGTGCCATCGTACAAGAAAACATACGGACAAAAAAATTATGCAACACAAAAAAACGTGTCCGAACTTGGTTTGAAACCGGGACTGGTGTCCCTAAATATTGCGGATCTGATGACAAACCAATTGCGCTACCGACGACGTTATAATGATTTGGTAATCAGCAAAGGCCAGGGGTATTAAAACACCTCTCTTGTATGATACCTTAGGGACCTATAGGGACTCATAGGGTCCCATAGACCCCCTTCAATTTATAAAAGCTTCGCGTAGTTCATTATTTCATAATTTCTTTATTGCACACAAATCATACAAAAACAAGAGTGACATAAAAAAGTGTACAAAGGCGAGCTTATCTCTAATAAGAGATCTCTTCCAGCAAACCAGGTTAACATGGGAAAAGTTGATGATTGAGCAGGGGTAGACCTATGTGTACAATATATAAAATAAATTACTTTCCATCCTTTTGGCAACGATAAAATTTCTGTAGGAACCGATTAAAATTTAATCCTGTTTATATTTTCCTGGTTCTGATTGTACAAAAATCCATCATTTTGTCTTGTGAAATATTACCTTTCAGTAACTTAACATTACATATAATAGGTAGCTTATCTAAATCCTCTGTTAAAAGGACAGTTTCACACGTTGTCACTAACTTAACATTACATATACTAGGTAGCTTATCTAAAACCTCTGTTAAAAGGACAGTTTCACACGTTGGGTTAGCTGTAGTAGAAAAACATTAGTTAGTACACACACGTAATATTTGTTTGATAGCACTTTGCACACGATCAAAAGTAGCATAAAACATTCTATCAATTGTTAAGGCCACAAACTGCTTATTCGGTGCAATGAGTACAAACATGTCCGGTTTCCAAATGCCGTTCGCGGCAGGCACCAGCACAACGCGAAACAGATCATATGTCTCTGTCATGTCTAACAGGATTCGTAAAACTATAACTAAGTATCTTATTAGAGTTATAAAATATATCACGCCACTTCGGTTTTCGGGAAGCATCTGATTATTTAGGGACAACCAAATAGGTTCGAGCCGCGGAGACTTATTTTTTGATCGAACATTGTTATAATTTGTTTTTCGTTTATGACATGATTACCCTCTAATAGAGTGATTATTACGTAGATATTTTTCTTCTTCTTCATTGAGTTGACTACATTTAATAACATCTTGGACTTTGTTTTCATGATCTAGCGACACTAAAGGATTGAGTAATTTGAGTATTGTAATTGATTGCTTCACAATTGTTTTCTAAAATAAACGAGAGAGGTTCAATTGCGAATTAAGCATTTTTCAGTATAACCCTTTCTTCGAACACACTGAGAACTGACACGTTTACTTACCATTGGGATTAACGAGACACCGAGACAAATACAATTTAGGATATTCGGGTAATTGTGTTTCCAATTAATCCTTTGATTTCAAGATTCGTGACAGGTCATTCGATAACCATTTCGCATCTGGGAAGAATCAGAAATATGCAATCATTAACATTTTTAACTTTGATCGAGTAGTCAACGAAAAAGTATATTAAATCAGGATTATAAGAGTTTGAGACATTTCACATGAATACGACTGGCATCATCAGTGGAATTGGAATTATTAGACTTAGGAGACTTTGGTAAAGGAACAGAGTGATTAGCAGTAGCAGCGTTGGAGACAGGGGAAACAGTGGAACTAGCGCGATTTCGAACGGTGGATTTAGTATGATCGGAGACAGCGGATTTGATTCGGTGGATACGGTGGTATTTTTGGACACAGTGGAACCTGTGGGTTTCGATACTGAGGATGCAGCGATGCTTTTGGATACAGTGGAAACAGTGGGTTTTGATAAAGTAGACACAGAGTTCTTCTTTTAAACAATGGCATACGATTCAGCGGATACAGTGACTTTCTTTGAAACAGTGGGATACGATACAGTGGATACAGTGACCTTCTTTGAAATAGTGGAAACAGTAGGGTACCATACAATGGATGCAGGGACTTTCTTTAAAATAGTGGAAACAGTGGAATAGGATACAGTGGATACAGCTATGTTCCTTGGAACAGAGTTTTTCTTTGAAACAATAGATATAGTGACTTCCTTTGAAACAGTGGAACTAGTATTGGATTCAGTGACAGGAATAGATGTACCTATTTTCCCATGATTCTGCTGGCATTGAACAGAAGCCCGCTGATTTAGTTTAAATGATAATCGTGGGAATCGGAGTCGACCGGCGCGTTATCGTTTTCCGGAATGGTGTTACACGTATAATAATGCATTTGCTGACAATCTTGAGTGGATTATTCCTGATATTGGAATTTGAGAATCTCGCATTATTATATTCTCTTTCACTACACTGATATGTGATGGCCAGCATTTTTTCAGTATCTGCCTATTATTGGGGTTGCTCTAGGAGAATTAGTTGTGTTAAACTGAGGTCTGTTGAAGACGTTGTTATTGGCTTTAGGATAATCTTTTCCAAATTTTGAACAACACTCAGCTTCAGTATGTCCTGCCTTACTACATATTGAGCAGAACTTGGACGGTCTAGAAGTGTGCATTTAAAATGCATGTTTTGGATTTTCTCTTCTTGAATAGCAATGTTAACTAAGAACTAGGTCTTCTGCGATGGCGATGCGACTGGGAACGCCCTTGTTTAAGGAGTCCAATTTGTGAATCGCGGATTGTCAAATAGTGAAGCAATTTTCAACGCTTAAGGCAAACTCGGACACAGTTTCATTCTGTATTTTTTACAGGTTTGCAATTCAAGGAGGAGATGGTTATAGTGCTTTCTTTCAACAAAGTTCAATTTCAGGAAAGTTTTCAGATCCTCGAAAGTATAGAAGACCCTTTAGAACAAGCAACTACTGCTTTGCCCTGTAATTTGGATATCATAAATTTTAGAGCACTTCCACAATTTGTCAAAAATGCAGCGAGAGTTTCTCTTTCGCCTTTGTAAGCACTGATAGGAAATGATTCTGGTTTTTTATCAGTGGCGGTACTTGGGGCACTTGCGGTACCTGCGGTAGTAGACATTTTGAAACCTAGACCTCAAAGTTTTTTTAAATTCGGAAATACAATTTGAGGCAATAACAGAGCAATGCGATGCCCGAACTCAGCGAGCAAAATGCAACTATGCACACTGTTTCCTCGCAGAAAAAGCCTCTTGTTCGAGCTGCTGAGTGTTCCGAGCGATTGACATTGCATTCTAGGCATTGTATACAATGACGGATTTCATACTTTGCCGTTGACATAAACAATTATTGCAATGTGTGTTGGTAACCGCAAAACTCGCAAAACGCTGGGCCGATTTGGGTATTTTTTCTTTATAAACTATAATTTTAAATAATATTCTTAAGGAGAGCGAAATTTGAAAAACGCCAACGGAACAGCCGAAAAATCTAAAAATCCTTGTTCAATTCATACTTCTGTCCATAGATGGCGTTAGTAATGCAAAGAGCTTTTGACAGAACCAGATATCTTTACTGGATTTTAGGAGATCCCTCGCCATTCCACAAGATGCCAACAGCCCGTTTGGCTTCTCAAGATGTCAAGCTTACCTGGCAGACTGGACGCAGGTGCTGTCAAATATGTCACCCCCGGACATGTCAACACCTACTGTCAAATGTCAAAACGGATGGGAGTACAATATGACAGATATACCCTACATCACGGCTTCCAGTGAGGTAGGTCCACACCGAAACACATGCAATGATGAACAAGGATATGACGCACCCATTTTCCCACACGAGGTGGTAGTGGCACTCTTTAAATAAACCAAATACGCGACTTAGATAAAGAGTCTGATGCCTGTGCCAAAAGTTAAACTAAACTCAAAACATATACACAAGTACCGCATGTAAGGAGATAAGTCAGTCATCTCTACCTGTCAAACTCTCAATAATGATAAGACGAGTGAATTTCTTATAACTTTTCCCTTCGCCATTAAGTTGGCTTTAGTGCACAACTTATAAAAATGGGGGAAAGCAAAAAAATGGGTTGTCAGACTCAGATTAAAATTCTTCACTTTCAAAAATAAGACAGCGGGTATGTCATTGCCAGATCGTACAACTAACGAAGTAAAGTGACTAGGTACTTGAATATCGGGTGCGCCCTAGCAACATTTTCAAAATCACCTTTTCATTAAGTTTAATTAGAAGAAAACTGCGGAGTTAGCTGGCTGTCAATATCGCTTTGATTTTTTATTTGTTTTGGCGCTTTGATAATTTGGGGTATGTATTATATATATTTCAATTAATGATAAGATATTTTTCCCCAACTTTTTCGGTAACGCATTTTTAAAAGGTTTTTACATTAAAAGGTCAATACTGGTTTCATTGCTACCAACTTAACGATGAAGGGAAAAGTCATCCTAAATGCACTCTAGGCAGACTCAGGTAGTTCCATGTAGTAGTATACAGACGACTGAAGTATTTCTCCAGGACAGAGTATGTTGAGTGTAGGTACAACTGGTATATTCTCTACTTATATTGTTTTTTGCTATTTTACTAATCCTGTCTCTTTCTCACCGCAGTTCGATTGGGTGTGCGACAGAGACAACTATCAAGCAACAGCCCAGTCCATCTACTTCGTTGGTTCTGTGGTGGGCAGCTTACTTTGGGGATGGGTGGCCGATCGGTTTGGAAGGGTACCTGCTATTGTATGTGAGTGCTAGGTCATAGAAACTTTTTTCAAATTTGCCGTGATTGAAAGTTAAAAATAGTATAGTTAATAAAAAAAAATATTAAAAATAAAAAAAAAAAAATTTTTTTTTTTTATAAAATTAGCATGCCGTGACCAAGATTACCTGTACAGTGATTTTTAGGGTTCCGTAATCTTATAGATCCGCCATGTCCACTCGTCTGTCCGCTGCTTAACTTAGAGACTATTAATAAATTAGTTAAATTAAATTAGTCGTTATTTTAGAAAGCTATTTTGACTTTTGGCAACACCAAGAGTTCCGCATCATCGTACAAGAAAAATCGCCAAAAATTAATATGTCAAAAACGTGTCTTTCATTATTTGTTGCTGTTAGCGGCAATAGACATTTGCACATTCTGTGAAAATTTCAACTCTCTTATTGCTGTTCGTGAGAGACAGGCAGCGCACTGAGACGGACAGACGAACGGAAGGACGGACACCGAAGGTTTAGTAATAGGGTCACGTTTGGCACTTTTCGGGTACGGAACCCTAAAAAGTGCCATAAAAGTGCATTAGTATCTTTATACTTTAAATTTTTCTTTTTTTTCAGTGGCCAATGTCGCAGGATGCGTCGGTGGGGTTGCCAGTGCTTACACAAACAACTTCTGGCAATTTTCAATAACACGATTCATTGTCGGAATGGCCTTTGACAACTGTGCCATGATGATTTATATTCTGGGTAAGAAACCTATTAAAAATATTGGAAAAATTGACCGGCCAAAAATAATGACCCCTGTCAAAAATAAAAATAATTAAACTTGTAAAAACAATGACTGCTTTAAAAATAACGATACCTGGCAAAAAAATACCCTGAAAAAATTAACATTTCCTGCCGATTTATTTGATTTAGGGACAATACAAGGTTATTTTTGGACCGCTAGCCAAAAGTAAATATGATTTATGGAAAGAAATAAAAATATATTTGGTAAAAGAGAAAAACAACTTTTTATTTTTTAAATCCGCATTTTATGCCACTATCTAAATCCCACATTTCTAGGTGCGTTCGGTAACGCGCCGCGAGCCACGAGCATCACGGTGAAGAAACAAGTGAGCAAAATTTTTATTTGTAATAAGCTGGCGAAAAAGTGTAAAAAATATAGTTATTTTATTTCATAAATTTATTGTACTCCTGCATTACTATGAAGTGCGAAAATTTGACTAGGGGTCCAAAAATAATCCTCTATAAAAACGCATGAGGCGGTATTATTCGCGCGAGCAATCGCTAGTGCCTAATCGCGTTACATTGAAATCCGTGTTGCTCGAAGGTTACATACGACATTTTTCAACACGCTTTCGAGAAAAAACAGACTTTTGATAATTATTATTAATGATAATATTTATGGAAAATAGCGCGCTGGTTTTTTTTTTGGCCGCCCGACATTTCTTCTCTATGAGTCGCATTTCTCAACTGATTCTCTTGAAATTTTGTAAGCAGATTCCATAATTATATGTTTTTTGTCGATTACTTTTTGGGTTTTTTTTTTCAAAATGGCGGTTATATAAGGTTACAAAGTAACTGGTGCGGCTACTTTCATACTCCATGTACGTAACCAGGTGCATTCATAAGTTTGTACGTGGTTTTGAAAGAAAATGCTGTCGGGTTAATTGTTTTTATAATAATTCCACACGTTCATCCGGTAAACTTAAAGGTGTTGGAGCTGTGAGGGGGTGTGAGGGGGTGGACAATAATATTACAAATCGTTTATATTTCCTGTGTCGCTCAACAAGTCTACAGCTCACAGAGTAGTTTACTTATTTACAAAAGTATTAATTTTTTGTAGGCACAAATGTTCTTAGCGGAGATTGCGAAAAAATGGAAAGTAAAAAGCACTAGTACGGAAATGTAAATTTAAAGTTCACTAGTGCATAATAAATGAAAAAACAAAACTAGAGCGCCATTTTCAATAAATATTTGTTTCAGTTTTCATTGTGTGGCTGTTATAAATACAAGTCTGTTTTTACCCTCGCAAGTAAGTCGAACAATTAGTAATATAATAAACAACTTAGCACACTTAGTTTATGTGACTGATACATAAAGCCTAATTATGTACAGTTACATACACTAGTTTATCTACACACATATCATAAGCTCTCTTTGATATGTTCAGGAACCGCATGTTTGACCGGCATTGTGGCATTGAGTTGTTTAGCTTGTTCTGTAGTACCAACTTCACAGACAAAGCAGGGGCGGCACGCAGGCGGGCGTCGGCTTTCGAAATTTGAATGTTTATGACATTCAAATTTCGTATGTTTTATGTGGAAAATTTACACATTATAGTCATAATGTTCAATATTCAGATAAGAAATGAGTTTTTACAAATTAGTTTAACATTATGCTGATCGTAACGTGCGCTTTTTGGGCGCAGTAAAGAGGGTTTATCTACACAGGTATCATAAAGCCTCTTTACTGCGTACAAAAACCGCACGTTACGATCAGCATAATGTTGAACTATTTGATAAAAACTCATTTCTTATCTGAAAAATTACACATTATGACCATAATCACCATGCCCTCAATGTCCTCCATTATGTAGCAGTCACATAGATAAACTACTATTCGCGACTATGTATGTATGTAAGTATGACCAACGGCTTGGCGTTTTGGTTTTTATGATAATTTCTCTTCTTTCAGTCCTAGAATACACATGTCCTAAATACAGGACCGCCATGTCAAACCTATCGTTTGCTGTGTTCTACAGTTCATCTGCATGCGCTTTGCCCTGGATAGCTCTGGCTTGTAACAACTGGAGACTGCTGGCCCTAGCTACGAGCGCCCCTTTAGCAATAGCGATATTGACGCCTGTTATAGTCCCTGAGAGTCCTAGGTGAGAGACTATAGTCCCTGAGAGTCCTATGTGAGAGACTATAGTCCCTGAGAGTCCTAGGTGAGAGACTATAGTCCCTGAGAGTCCTAGGTGAGAGACTATAGTCCCTGAGAGTCCTAGGTGAGAGACCATAGTCCCTGAGAGTCCTAGGTGAGATACTATAGGACGATAAGCATTATGTAAACACTTACCACTATTATTGAACTTTTAACCTTTTGACCGCCCCAGTCGGCACTGGCCGACAACTGAAAATCGTGCCACTCTGGCGCCAAGTCCGGCTATAGCCGACATAATTTTTATATTTTAATAAAATTATAATATATTTTTATATATCCTTTAGGATACCTTATCTCGTATGAATTAAGTTGTATATTGCATAGCATAGAAGACATGTTTAGCGTGTGAGTGGCACATTTTGCATTAGATGTAAGGCGTTGAAAAGGTTGTTAATATCTGGGGAACCCTGCTTGGAGGTTGGTTGGTGCAGTTGGTCGCGCCGATAACAAATCATCAGTCTGCACATCACTCATCTTAAGCTGTTATACCTACGTATAGGCTGAATGATTAAATACTTATGACATGTGATCAAAATAAAAAACCGGTCAAGTGCGAGTCTAAATCGCGCACGAAGGGTTCCGTACCACCGTTCAATGGAAGCGATGGTGTGGAGTGAATAGTTTGGATTTTACACAGCAAAATATTGTTTACAAAGTTATTGGTGCGGTTACTTTCACACTCCATGTACGTAACCAGGTGCATCCATAAGTTTGTATGTGGTATTGTTGTATGGGAGCCCCCTTAAATATTTATTTTATCCTGTTTTTTAGTATTTGTTGTTATAGCGGCAACAGAAATACATAATCTGTGAAAATTTCAACTCTCTAGGTGCTTGAGATACAGCCTGGTGACAGACGGACGGACGGACGGACGGACGGACAGCGAAGTCTGTAATAGGGTTCCGCTCTTACCCGTTGGGTACGGAACCCTAAAAATCGGTGAAGAGCGGGTCGGAGTCGCACACGAAGGGTTCCGTACCATAGTAAAAGCAAAATAAAACACTAAATCCTAAATAATAAAACCAAAACAAAAAATATAAATATAAATTTGTGTTCTCTGGGAATCGAACCCGGAACTTCAAGATTGCGAAACCGACTGAGCCATCTCAAAGTTATTAGGAACAGCGAAATTTATGGTGATATTGCATCATGATGCTATGAGGTATTTCGCAGGGGCAGGGATTAAAAAAAAAACATCGCTTGTATGGGGCCCCCTTTGATTTTCAAAATCGCGTGTAGTTCATTATTTGTTACTGTTGCGGCAACAGAAATGCACATTCTGTGAAAAATTCAGCTCTCTACATATTTCGGTTGATACGATAGAGCCCGGTGACGGAGGAACGCACGGACAGACAGACGGACAGCGGAGGCTTAGTAATAGGGTCCCGTTTGGCAGCCTACGGGTACGGAACCCTAAAAATAGCGTAGTTGCTTATACAAGCAACGAGGATGAAGGAAGTTGAATATGGATTCGACCTCATTTGGACAAAACATCAGAAAATACCCATAACTCGGTACATCGTTGCCACCAACAAAGATGGACTGAGTTATGGGTATTTATTTTCTGCTAAATGTCCGTTGAAATATGTAATATGTAAATATGGTTGTATTGGTGCATTGGCGGTGGAAAACATCGAGAGGAAACGTTGTTATCTCTGCTGGCGCCCTGTCAAGCAAAAATGGACTAAGGCTAACCATGGGCACAACCAGTGCCTCTGCCATCCCTTCTGGGAAAAGATGTGACGCTATATTATGTATTTAATTACAGATGGCTGTTATCTAAAGAGCGGGTAGAGGACGCCATCAATAAACTACAAAACATCGGAGAGATGAACAAGAAAATAATACCCAAAGATGTGTTGGACGAGTTTCGGGTTAGTGGAAAGTTAGACCTTAAGACCGGTAGGTAGTAAATCCAAGTAGGTGTGAATTAAACAACGAATAGTATTTAAACGTATCACTGATTTTGCGTGACAAATTTCTGAATTGACTAGAGCGTTGAGACAATAAGCGTTGGCTAAACCATTCGTTAATTTTGTCGTACAGTTTAGTATTTTTTAGCTTCTTTCCGCTGTTCATGATGATTCGTTCGATAAGATTTTTATTATCTTGTTTTATTATTCCCTTTATAAAATAAGACAAGATAATTGATATACTAGCTGTTACAATTAAACCGTAAAATTCAAAATCACTTATTTTTAAGTAACCGCAGGTGCAGCAAATATCTTCGAAATTAGTCGAATTTCTAGTGACTGTGTTTATTCAGAGGGTTATGAATGTTTACATTCATAACCCTCTGAATAGCCACCATACTTAAAATCCATATTTCAATTAATATGTTTTGCCAAGTGGTAGGAGTCGCATAAATAAGTCATCAATGACCATATACGTTCGTAAAGTAGCTGTTTCAGATTCCCACAGGATATCCTAGTATAGGCACAGATTAATAAAGAGTTAGTGTAGGCCACAGTCAATGTATCTGCCTGTAATATGTTCAATAAAATATTTTTAGGCGTCAACATTGAAAAGCAACGAAAATTCCGCAGAAAAATCCAACATGTCCGATTTACTGAAAAATGCTACCTCAAGAAAGATGTTCATACTAATTTGCTTGGAGTTTATGGCGGCCAGTATTGTCTTCGACTGTCTAGTACGGACTGTGGGCAGTTTGGGAAGTGATATGTTTGTCAGTTTTACCATAGCAAGCATTACTGAACTACCTTCGCTGGTGCTACTTGTCTTTGTGATGGACTGGTAAGTTCCCTTTAGTATTTTTTATTTCGTAAGGTTTAATTTTTTGTGCCACTTCGACAAGGTTACTAAAGAAAACTCCCAAGTTTGACCACTTTCCGCATTGACATGTTCCTAATTTGACCACATCCTATATTGACCACTTCCCATATCGTCAGCTTTTCGTCTGTAAGTGTAACCACTTTTGTTAACCATCCTGTTCTCTCTTTGCCTGATAACTCTATGGGGCCTGCAAACGAGTCACGAGGTTATATGTAAGTAAAAGCTGACAATATAGGAAAGTAAAAAATTATATCAGATCATCGGCAAAGTTTATGAAAACTTTATAGCACTAGTGTTGGGATATATCCTCCTCAACTTTAGGGTAACACATTTTTCAAAAGCTAGTGCAACACTGGTTTTAATGCTTCCAACTTGACGGCGAAGGGAATTTCAGATGTTAGTGGTAATTAGTCTCTGTGTAGCTTGGCAAGGACTTTGAGAAGCAAAAGCAGCTGGTCATGCAAAATTTAATACTTATGATTGATAAGTTTTTTTTTTCAGTTTGGGCAGAAGGTGGATGACGGCTTTGTGTTTTGCAATAGCATGCGTCTTCAGCGTGCTATCAGCTTTCGTACCAAAAGGTGATATCATATATCTTCTACTTTCTATCTACCACATCTTCAGAGCTCCGTGGTCTAGGGGTTTCAGGATTGCCTCGCCGCTCACATTCCAAATCCGATGCTGACCACGTACCAATGAGATAAGTTATGTACCTATCTTAAGGTGATACCAATATATATAGAAGGAATTCGAATGTAAACGAAAGTGACAGCTTTAAGTACTTCCACATAAGAAAGAAAAGAGAGCGCAAACAATGCGCTCGACTCAAACTAAAATAACGTAGCGCAGTACCACATAAAAATTGTTGAAAAATAAACTACCTAAGCTATTTTGTCAAAAACATTTTCAAGGACAATTTACGAATACATTATATCCGCATTTTGAATGCAATTCCGCAAGAAATTAGTTAGGATTTCGGAATTAAAGGAAAAATTCAAATTTTTAGAGGTTTTTTCGTAATTAAATTATATCGAGAAAATTTGCTCTAATCGCGCTTTCTTATATATTCTTTATCATATATTCAATAAACGTCAACACATTTTTTTTTAAATTTATAGTGGCGTAAATGGTTTCGAAAAACCTCATTTTTTTGGTATCACCTTGATACATGGAAAACATCCTGAGGAAACCTTCAATCTCCATAGCTGCGGCGATGGGCTAGCCCCCTGTCACGCAAAACTGTATTGTATCAGAATTGTATACGTGGGCACATTGTGCCGCTGCCACCCCGTATGGGAAAAGGCGTGACGCTATATATTCTATCTCCCAACCTATACAGGCTGACATTTAATTAGCTGAGCATATTTTGAGAATATTAGTACCCATCATTAGGTATGAACAACTTTCCCCAAGAAGCATCTGGTCGCTCGCGAACATTTTATTAGGGTCTCCTTTAGTCACTTGTAATCAGCTGATCGGGTCAATGTACAATGTATGAATTTTGGATTTTATTTGAGAACATATGTTTCTTGGGGAAAGTTGTTAAAAATGATGGGTACTATCATCCCCCAAAATATTATCAGCTGGTACAATGTGTGAATAATCAATAACTTAATATCTTACAATTAAAAAGATGATTAATTATTAATTATTAATTAATTAATTGATTATTAGAAGATTACAATCTTTACACGTATTCATCTTATTATCCGTACCTATAAGTCGAAAAGTTGGGTCACAGACCTTAACCCTTTGACAACCTTACATCAAATAAAAAATGTGTCACTCACACGCTAAACATGTTTTCTATGCTATGCGAAATACAACTTAATTCATACGAAATAAGGTCTTTTTTAATATACAAATTGTGTCGGCTATAGCCGATGTGGCGCCAGTGGCACGAATTTCAGCTCTCGGCCATTGCCGACTGGGGCGGTCAAAAAGTTAATAGGGCAGCTTGAAAACATCTGACAGTCGGATTGGCCATTAGAAGAATAAGTACAAGAATCATTGATTCCGACAGCCCTCCAACAACTCGCATTGAGCTAGCGTGGTGGAGTGGGCTGTGCCCCTAGGTGGGTACATTCATGGCCTACATATATTGACGACCCGAATGGCCGAGTCGGCAGTGACCCTGCCTACGAAGCCAAGGGTCCCAGGTTCGAGGGGGGCAAATATTTGTTTGATGAGAACGGATGTTTGTACCCTAGTCATGGTTGTTTATCTATCTAAGTATAATATTTATCTAATAAGTACATATGTGTATCGTTGTCTAGTACCCAAGATACAGGGAATCCTAGTTTGGGGCTAGATCAATGTGTGTGTGTCCAAGGTATTATTATTATATATTAATTATTCCAACAGGCGCAGCCTCCCTAACCTGCGCGGTCATAGCCCGCTTCGTCTCCAACATGTCCTACAACGGTGTGATCCAGTGGGCGCCGGAGCTCCTGCCCAGCGCAGCCCGGGGCTCCGGCGCCGCCGCCGCGCACATGTGCGGTTACATCGCCACTATAATGGCACCGCACATAGTGTACTTGGTAGGTTCAATATTCACGATTCATCATTCGTTCAGTAAGAACGAAAGCATGAAAGAACGAATGATCCAAATAACGAAAGAAAATATATTGAGATGATTAGAATAACCAATGTATAGCAGGGCTGGATGGATGGACGCTCGCTGCCCGCTCGTCATGCAACAAAGTGATCCGTGTTCTAACGGTGATGCAAAACATTATGTGGTAACCTGCGGCGTTGGGCTAGCCCACTGTCACATAAACATGGACTATTGAATAACTGGCTAAAAGTGGGCACAACTGTTTTTCTGCCACACCGTATGGGAAAAGGCGTGACGCTCTCTCTTTCGTAAAAGTTATTGTATGCATTTATGTGTTAAATGTATGTAGTATATTGCGGTATACTTATTTAGTAGTTTATTATTATTATTATACATACATACATATGCTCACGCCTATTTCCCGGAAGAGGGGTAGGCAGAGACCAAAGACCTCCACCTGCTATGATCCTGGCATACATCTCTCGCTTCCTCAACATCCATAAGTCTCTTCATGCAAGCTCGCCGGTTACGGGTACTTCGAATTTGCCCCTTCACTAACAAATCGCCGATTTGGTCTTTATAGGACCTTCTTGGGCGTCTATCTATCTTTCAATGTTACTCCACATATACTCCTCAAAGACCAAAGAAGATTTCTACAGCGTTTATTCGGCTTTCAAGCTTCATTATAATTATAGTTTGTTTATTATATTAGACTTTATTTTATAAGTATTTAATTTATTCCTTGGCATTTTATCTATACTTTATTGTGTACCTAACTTTTCTAATAATATTTCCTTGAATGTCTTGGTTTGCTGGAAAAAAAATCTTTCTAGAGATAAGCTCGCCTTTGTACATACATTTTGTTTTAATGTAACTTTAAAAATATTTGTGTGCAATAAAGAATGGCTTATGTTTAAAAGATTTCCAAAAACGCACCTATTTTACTACCAATAAATTCGAAATGACTGCCAGAATGGATAAATGACCACCATATTGTGTTTGGATAATGATCACCAAACTACTTTTTATGTTTTGTGTACTTAAGTTTATGTTTTCAGTATTTTTTGTTGTTCTTACAAGTTCAACCAAACACGAAGGATAAAGGGGGCTTCGCTTCGCTCACCCCCTTTACCCTTCACCTAAGCTACCGCAGTATTTTGCCCTGATATTTTTTGCAACTTTTGGTGTTCATTTATCCATTTTAGGTGGGAAAATTTTTTTTTGGTGATCGTTATATTTGTTGCCATAAAGAATTATGAAAATGAAATTATGAAGATATTTAGAAACGAAATGAACCAACAGTAGATCCCTAGGCGCTCAAAAGAATGCAAGCAAATGTGATAATTATGACAATCTTTCAGATTCTCTGCGCAGTCAACTTAACGTATCCACTGAAGTTTTATACCTATTTGTTTTATACCTTATTACAAAGACGAAGAGCAATAAAGATTAGAAAACAAAATTAAAATTAAAATTACACTACCAAGTTGTGTATCACGGCACTGTATAAAAGTACACAGTAGTTGATGTACAACATACTACACTGTTTCTCACAAGATAAAAATCATTTTAATCTGTGCAACTACACACACATTCGCACATATGTGTATGAAGCCATGATATACACGCAAACACAGTTCTACTCACTCATGTATACTTGCACCGTTGATAATTAGATAAGAGTACGTACAGGAGGCTATGCACCTTAACCCTTGATTGAAAGTTGGCTTTTAAAGTTAGTAATTATAACAAAAAAAAATTTAGTAGGCCCTTAGGTATTTTTATCTACACACGTATCATAATCCCTCTTTACTACGTCCAAAAACCGCACGTTACGACCAACATTATATTAACTACTTTGTAAAAACTCATTTCTTACCTGAATATTGAACATTATGACCATAATGTGTAAATTTTATGACATTCAAATTTCGAACGCCGACGCCCGCCTGCGTGCCGCCCCTACTTTGTCTGTGAAGTTGGTACTACAGAACAAGCTTAACAACTCAATGCCACAATGCCGGTCAAACATGCGGTTCCTGAAAACATCAAAGAAAGCTTATGATATGTGTGTAGATAAACTAGTGTATTTACTGTACATAATTAGGCATTATGTATCAGCCACATAATAGTAGTTTATGTGACTGCTACAAAATGGAGGGCATTAATACTCGAGAGTGACTTTGACCGGCATTGTGGCTCTGCAGTTGTTTAGCTTGTTCCGTAGTACCAACTTGACGGACAAACTAGGGGCGGCACGCAGGCGGGCGTCGGCGTTCGAAATTTGAATGTCATAATATGTAGAAAAATTACAGATTATGGTCATAATGTGTACTTTTTCAGATGAGAAATGAATTTTAAGCAAGTATGTGCCGGTCGACTATGTTAGTCATATTTCCACGTAATGTTAAGATAAGTTGACGACCGTCACAGATAAGGTATATTTATATTCATCACGCACTATGTCTTAAGCACGTCATTAATAACATGTACCAACCTAGTATATAAGCTAGGATGCCCTATAATAAATTAGTCTAGTAGAGTCTGGTATTTGCGCGCATCTCAAGCCTTTTACTTTACTCCCGAAGATGTCGCTCTCCTCATAATTGCCTCTGGCAAAAAGTAGTTTAACATTATGCTGATCGTAACGTGCGGTTTTTGTACGCAGTAAAGAGGTTTTATGACACGTGTGTAGATGTCATAATATGTAGAAAAAATACAGATTATGGTCACAATGTGTATTTTTTCAGATGAGAAATGAGTTTTTAGCAAGTAGTTTAACATTATGATAATCGTAACGTGCGGTTTTTGTATGCAGTAAAGAGGGTTTATGACACGTGTGTAGATAAACTACTATAATACGTCGGAAAATATATGTTTGATGATATATGGTTGTATATCTATCTAAGTATAATATTTATCTATATATGTATGTGTATCGTTGTCTAGTACCCAAGATACAGGGAATCCTAGTTTAGGGCTAGATCGATGTGTGCCAATAGTGTCCAATTATTATTATTTCCGCCCGCGGCGATGACTCATGAACGAATGACTCACGAACGAACGAACGCGAATGATTGCGTGACTTTTTGACATGAACCAACGTTTTCAGAGACAGATAGCATAACTATGACAATTGATCGGTCGTTCTACAGTAACGAACTTTACAAACTGAAATATCATGTTAATTTAGACTAACAAAGCGATTTCTTCCAGCGAACCTAGGTAAGTTATAGCCTGATAGCTCGTAGTCTGAACCCATGTTCATATGCGCTGTGTTGTGTTGAGGAGTTATAAGCAGTGACCGAGTGTGAGATCTCCGAGGCCTATCTGAAGACAGAAATTCAAAACGATCTCGTTATCTACATGACATATTTATTCTGAACATAAATTACTGGAGACAGTCTTAGGTCTAGTACCTATAACTACAATAAAATACAATTACATAAATCCGCCAAACGCTTCGTCATAACAAAACGTAAGAAACAAAATATATATCTATAAAAATAAACCGCCCCAAGAAACGTCCGCACCATACGTGCCCATTACACTGGCAGAATTACCGCGCTGCACAGCTAGCGAGATCCTCTGTGACAGGAACGATCTGGAGCGGTGGTCAAATCCTCGGTCCCTCAAACGACGCCCTTGTTATGTAGATAACTATACATTCAAAATTTAAAACACCCCGGACACAATAATTGAAACGATTTCGTAAGAAGGTAGGGTAGCGAGGGTTTAATGAGATTTTGAAGAGGCAGATGAGGATGTGAGAATACCGACGAAGACGGATAGGGAGCCAAATCAACTCCCTGCGATACTCCGAGACGTGGTCATACTTGCACATGCCGAAGACTAACTGAATCTCGAGTGAATTTTGAAGTCGCTCGATTTGCTCAGTTGCTCTTCGTCCGCGCTGGTCCAACATACGTCAGCGTAATCGATCAGGGGAAGGAGTAGAGACTGGATAAGCTTGATTTTCGTCTGACGAGGCAGGACATTTTGAAATCGCCTGAGGGAGTAAAAAGTATCAAAGACACGCCTACTGACCACGCTGACATGCGCTGATAAGGCATTTGGTTAGCGAAGAAAACTCTTAGGTTACAGGGGCAATGGACAGATGCTGTAACAAGTAAAGGGAAAACCTGGAACCAATAATCAAAGCCTGCGATTTACTAGAGTGCGTGCGCTTCGTAGCCAGAGCTTATTTGGCGCCTTAAATCGTGTATTGTCATCTTACATATGTTCCCGGTGAGAAAACGGTGTATAGTAAACAAAAGTACCGTAGCCACAAACAAAACGAGCCGTGATCTCTCTTTTTCGCATAGGAAAAGGTGGGGTTTGAGAGAGGTGAGCTCGCTCAGATCCAAAGAAAGTAAAAGGCAAAATACAGAATATCTACGGAATGTCTAAGTTTACTTTATAATTCATAATTCTTTATTGCACAAAAATATTTAAATCAAGTGCGAGTCTAAATCGCGCACGAAGGGTTTCGTACCACCGTTCAATGGAAGCGATGGTGTGGAGTGAATAGTTTGGATTTTACACAGCAAAATATTGTTTACAAAGTTATTGGTGCGGTTACTTTCACACTCCATGTACGTAACCAGGTGCATCCATAAGTTTGTATGTGGTATTGAAAGAATTGTTGTATGGGAGCCCCCTTAAATATTTCTTTTATCCTGTTTTTTAGTATTTGTTGTTATAGCGGCAACATAAATACATAATCTGTGAAAATTTCAACTCTCTAGCTAGCTAGGTTCTTGAGATACAGCCTGGTGACAGACGGACGGACGGACAGCGGAGTCTTAGTAATAGGGTCCCGTTTGGAACCCTTCGGGTACGGAACCCTAATAAGTTACAGTAAAAGAAAATGCATGTACAAAGGCGAGCTTATCTCTAAAAAGAGATTTCTTTCAGCTAACCAAGGCATTATAGTAATTGGTATCATAAAAGGGTAGGCTGTGCACAATAAACTATAATGACTTGCTAACTCGCTTGCTACTATCTCTTTCGCCATCAATTAAGAATTGAACTTTATTTCCAGGAAATACTGTTAGCTCACCGTCCGCCTTATTTTTTCAGGAAACCATCAAGTCATACCTTCCACAAGTAGTTGTAGGAGTCATAGCAGCCTTCGGGGTGGTTATAGCACTGCTGATACCAGAGACGGCAGGGAGAGCGATGCCACAGACGATCTCTGACTGTGACACCCTCGCAGCGGACCAGAGGTTCTGGGAGATCCCGTTCAGAAGGTGACAGTGTCATAATCGCTCCATTAGTTTTTAACTTCGACGGAGTGTGTGTACGTGTGTGTTGTCCGTGGCTGTCCGTGGCACCCTAGCGCTCAACCGGGTGGAAGGATTTTAATGCGGCTTTTTTTTATTGGTAGTAGACTTTTCCATTCGTCCATTTTCGTAAACAGACTTTTGTAACCAGTTACGAACATGTTTTTTTTTCACATTCGTAACTCAGTTACGAAAGTGGTTTTTTTTCCTTCGGGACTTGTGCAGTACCTATTTTTTGTAAGGAATAAAGACTTTTGCATGAAGAAAAAACTTTCAGATGGGGTGGCAGAGGCACTCACATATTTTTAGATATTTTATTCAAATCGGTTCAGTGGTTGAAAAGAATGAACCAAATACGGCTTTTAAGGGTGTTTTAATTTCTTTGATTAATAGATACTAATGTCATTGAGATAAGTTTTATACGAGCCCAAATGCTGGGGGTAAAATTTGTTATTTTTTAAATAACAATTAAACAACAAAAATCTGAATAATACATATTGTTACGCCGGTAGGTTAGGTCAAAAACTTTGAACGTCAATTTCAGTGCTTTAGAGGCGTTTTCAGCAGGCTGAAAAGTCAATTCAGGCCGTTTCAGAAGTTACTCTATCACATATCTAAAGATCGAAATTTCACCCAAGTTGCCGTCGTTTTCAGGCGCCTGAAACATGTTTTCAGTCCGTTTCAGGGCACCCTCTATCAGATGACGCCATAACCTGAAAACCCGTTTTCAGGCGTTTTCAGAGGCCCATACGGGTTTTCAGGTTATGGCGTCATCTGATAGAGGGTGCCCTGAAACGGACTGAAAACATGTTTCAGGCGCCTGAAAACGACGGCAACTTGGGTGAAATTTCGATCTTTAGATATGTGATAGAGTAACTTCTGAAACGGCCTGAAATGACTTTTCAGCCTGCTGAAAACGCCTCTAAAGCACTGAAATTGACGTTCAAAGTTTTTGACCTAACCTACCGGCGTAACACTACCCCCTCCTAAGACATGCTCGTCCCGAGCATCATTATTTCCGTGGTATCTGGCTAGCCGGTCAACATGAACAATCTTGCTCGGACTACGAGGATTCCGCTGGATTCGATACGTGACGTCGTTTATTTTGGTGACTACCTTGTAAGGCCCTTCCCAATTCGGAGATAGTTTCGGGGACTTTCCTACTCGTCGCATAGGGTTATGTAGCCACACCAACGAACCTTCCTCAAAACCCACTTGATAAGACTTCCGGTCATATCGGGTTTTCATCTTTATGCTAGCGTGGAGCCCGTGTTCACGTACCAGGCTGTGAACATCATCAATCCGATCCCGCAAATCATTTATGCAAATGATTTGCAGGATCGGATTGATGATGTGCATTCCGTGATGGTCCTCGGTGTATCGGGCGGACGTCCAGTCAGGAGATCTGCAGGCAGACGGAGTTCTCTTCCAAAATTCGCATACGATGGAGTAACCGCCGTACTTTCGTGAGTTGCCGACCTATAAGACAACAGGAAGAGGGGGATATGCCGATCCCAATCTTTTTGATGGCTCTCAACGACCTTGGCTAGATGTCTCTCCAGTGTCTGGTTAAATCTCTCAACCATTCCATCTGACTGTGGATGATACGCCGTAGTCCTCGTCTTATGAATTCCCATTATGCGACAAGTCTCCTGAAAGACCGCAGACTCGAAGTTTCTTCCTTGATCACTGTGGATTTCGAGTGGTACCCCAAACCGGCAGAATACTTCGTTCACTAACTTTTCAGCTATGATTACCGCTTCTTGATTAGGAATGGCAAATAATTCAGGCCACTTCGTGAAGTAATCCATCACGACAAGAATGTACTTGTTTCCGGAGTCCGATGCTGGGAAAGGTCCTGCGACATCTAATGCAACCCTTTCCCAATGAGCTCCCACGTTGTACAACTTGAGCGTTCCTCGGCTACGGGTATGTGGCCCCTTGACTGATGCACAGTTAGTGCATCGTTTACACCAATTTTCAACATCTTCTCGGCAGTGAATCCAATAAAAACGTTGCCGAATTTTCATTAGGGTCCTTTTTACTCCAAGGTGTCCACCGGATGTTCCATCGTGAAAGCTTCTCAAAACTTCTTTCACCCTTTTCTTTGGGACAACGACTTGCAGGTGAGCATCCTTCCCATTTGTTGATTCCCATTTTCTACATAGAACGCCATTATGCATGACCAAGCTATCCCATTGTGCCCAGTAGCTTTTTGTTACCGCACTCATAGGAGCTACATCACACCATCTTGGTTTAGATGCGCCAGCATTAATCCAATCAAAAATGGGTCTCACGTCAGGGTCCTCTTGTTGCGCTTGCTGCATGATTTCATCACTCCACTCGTCGCTAACCGTATCAGTTCTTATCATTCGAACACATTCCTTGCCTTCTTGTCTTGAGCAATGTTTACAGTCGTCCGCACAAGGTCTACGTGATAGGGCGTCAGCATTTCCATGTGATTTCCCACTACGGTGTTCGATGATGAAATCATACTCCTGCAGTTATTCAATCCATCTCGCCACTTGTCCCTCGGGGTTTTTAAATTCTAGCAACCACTTTAAAGCAGCATGGTCAGTTCTGATACGAAACTTTTTGCCCAGCAGGTATTTGCTGACATGCTGTAACGTCTTGACAACTGCTAGCAATTCCCTCCGAGTTACACAGTAATTCCTCTCTGGTTTTGACAATGACTTACTGAAATATGCAATCACAACTTCGTTATCTCCTTTCTTTTGCGACAAGACACCTCCAATTCCAGTATTACTAGCATCTGTATCCACAATGAAATCCTCGTCCGGGTCTGGATACCCCAATATTGGCGTTTCACAAAGTCTTCCTTTAAGCTCGTTGAAATTTGACTCACATTGTTCGTTCCAGTCAAATGATCGCTTTTCTTCCGTTAGTTGATGCAAAGGCTTTGCTATATCCGAGAAGTTCTTCACAAAACGTCTGTAGTATGAACAAAGCCCCAAAAAGGCACGTACTGCAGTCTTGTCTTTTGGCGTCGGCCAATCCTTCACGACGCTAATCTTCTCAGGATCTGTCTGGATGCCGTCCTTCGAAATCACGTGTCCCAAGTAATTCACTTTACGTTTGAAAAACGAGCATTTCTTCGGACTGAGTTTCAGATTTGCCCCTCGTAGTTTGCCTAGCACCTGCTCCAATTTATTCAAGTGGTCGTTGAAGTCTCTACCAACGATAATGATGTCATCCAAATAGACCAAGCAAGTTTCTCCTAGAAGTCCAGCTAACATTTGTTCCATTTATCTCTCAAATGTGGCTGGTGCATTACACAGTCCAAATGGCATAACATTGAACTGCCAGAGTCCCTTGCCAGTAGAGAAGGCCGTTTTCTCCTTATCCTTGTCCTTGATTTCGACTTGCCAATAGCCACTTTTCAGATCCAACGTTGAAAACCATTTCATTCCGTTCAATGTGTCTAAAGTGTCGTCGATTCGTGGAAGTGGATAACTGTCCTTCTTGGTTACATAATTAAGTCGACGGTAGTCAATACAGAATCTCATGGTGCCGTCCTTCTTCTTAACCAAAATTACGGGAGAACACCACGGGCATGTTGAAGGTTCAATAACGCCGCTTCTTTGCATTTCCTCGATCATGCCCTCAACCTCCTTCTCCCGAGCTACTGGAACTCTCCGAGGGCGCTGTCGGATAGGCATAGTTTCCCCAGTGTCGATCTCATGCTGAACCACTCCAGTTCTTCCAATGTCATCATCATGCGAAGAAAAGACGTTGCGATATCGTAGCAGTAAGCTACGCGCCTTAAGGAATTCCTCCTCGGTAAAGTGCTCCCTGGAGTCATTTAGTAATTTTTCAACATCCATTGAAGGCTTAACATGCCCAGGTTTCACGTTTACCTCAGATTCCCGGCAGCCTCTTATCCAAGAAATTTCTTGGCATGATCCGACCAGCGTTCCTTTATTGAGGACGCATTCCGTGTCGCTTGGATTAAGGATCCTTACAAATGCTGTAGATGCCGTGGTTACCATTGTACGGGCTGTTATCCACGGTTTATCAGCATCCAACCTCTCTACCACCACACAGCGGTGAGATTGCGGCCTTGTGGAGTTCGGCAATTTCACTGGAACTAAAACCTGTGACCTTGGTTGAAGAATGGTTCTCCTGGTACAGTAAACATTTCCATTTACTCCACCTTGTATAGGAATCTCATCAACTCCAAACTTTAGAACTCCAACCTTCAAGTCTATTTTACAGTCATGTCTCCTCATAAAATCCAATCCAATAATGCAGTCGTCGACGATGTTAGCAACGATCATTTTATACCAGTATTCTTTTTCACCTATTTTCACAGCTAACTCTCGTTCTCCTTGGACGGAAATGTACTGGCCGGTAGCAGTTTGCAGCTGGAGATGCCTAGGTCGGACTAGATGATCTCTGGTCAGGTGTCTCAGTAGCCGAGAGCTGATGACAGTCCGAGAAGCTCCGGTGTCTATGGTAAGGAGACATGGTATTCCACAGATTTCTCCATTGACAACCAGACTATTCCCGTCGTTTGCCTGTGAAATCATAATTGGGACATTTCGACCGCCAGCCAGCACTCGTCCCATAGTCCTGGCTTTTATTCGTTTCCCTGTTGGGGCTCTGACTCCACAGAGCCTATTTTCCTCGCCATTGGAGCGGGGTCTCTGTCCCTCCTAGTCCTTTTTGGACAGTCTGACTGCATGTGACCACGTTCTCCACAATGGTAGCAACGTGGCCCAAATTCGCGGCGGAAATCTACTGACTTCGTAGTCGACACTTCTCGCACCCTGAAAGGCCTGGATGAATCCTGTCGTACAGCTTCCACCTCGAGAGCGTGGGCTACTGCATCCTTTAGGCTGCCATGATGTCCCAATCGCACGGCTGCCCTCACTTCCAGATCCCGGATCCCATCGATGAAGGCCTGCACCAGCATACTGTCCACAAAGGATGCTGACGTACGTTGATAGGCCTTCCTAACCAACTTCTCGATTTCCAGGGCCCACTGTTGTAAGGACTCGTTACGTCCTTGTGTCCTGTCCTTTAACTGAGCTCGGTACACGTGTTCCAGGTGACTATCACCGTATCGTGCCTCCAAGGCTTCTAGAAGGCGGTCGTAAGTCCGGTCGTTTCCCAGAGCCTCTAGTATGGTAAGAGCCTCGTCGCGCAGCGCCAACGTCAGTGCTGTCCTGGCTTGCTCCTTACTCCAACCATTAGCCTGGGAAACAGACTCGAACTGCAGCTTATAGGCAGTCCACGATGAGCTACCGTCAAAGGGGGGCACTTTGAACCTGCCGCCTCCGGACACCGATGCGTCGGGTACATAGGTACTTGGACCATTAGCCACTTTGATCTCAAGTTTTTGGAGACGGCTCTCACAGGTCTCAATTTTTTTATCGACATCATGGACTCGACTCTCCAGTTTTTCATCCATATCGGCCAGTTTTTCCTGGACCTCGAACAACTCTCTCTTCCATTCGGTCGTGGACTCATGTACCTCACGAAGCATTCGTGCCTGTTCCTCCTGTTTCCTGGCCCGTTCCTCCTGTTTTCGCGACTGTTCCTTTAGCTCTCTCGCTTGTTCCTTTAGGAGGACGAATATAACGTTGAGGTCTACTCCTTGTGCAGCTGGAGCAGGTGATTCCGACGTACCAGGCGTCGAGTCTCCAGACCCAGACGTTTGGCTTCGCGTCGTCACTCCTTTTGGCTCGGTTTCTCGTGGCATTAACGGCATTTTCTATCCCACTTCTGACACCAAATGTTACGAGCGTGGGGTTCGTATTTGATAGAAAAGCACGAATTAATCCACTAAATAAAACACTCACTTTATTACCCAAATTAGGCACTTACAATTCACACGAACTGTACATAAAATCCACTAATTAAAACACACACACTATTTCACTAATTATGCACTCACTATTCACACGAAGAGTCTTTCTCTCCGATTATCCTTGTACTAGCACTCGATCGCAGTTAAGATGTAACTAAACTCGCGCCGGCCGTCGGCGCCTTTTATATCCCGCGGAGCCGCTCTGGACACATTGTCCACACATATCGCGAATATTCTAGTAAGGACCAGCGTGCGGGCCGAGAACATTCGAGACCATATATGTCTCTCTCTAATGGTGCACTCTCTCTGTCACTCCCTTCTCGAATGTTCCGAGTATAGCTATCTCTTTCTAGTAGTGCTATCTCTGTCACACACTTATCGAATGTTCCGAGTATAGCTATCTCTTTCTAGTAGTGCTATCTCTGTCACACACTTCTCGAATGTTCCGAGTATAGCTATCTCTTTCTAGTAGTGCTATCTCTGTCACTCCTACCGGATATTTCGCCATATAACGATTTGTGCTTCAGAGGCCCATAAGGGGTCCTGAAAACGCCTGAAAACGGGTTTTCAGGTTATGGCGTCATCTGATAGAGGGTGCCCTGAAACGGACTGAAAACATGTTTCAGGCGCCTGAAAACGACGGCAACTTGGGTGAAATTTCGATCTTTAGATATGTGATAGAGTAACTTCTGAAACGGCCTGAAATGACTTTTCAGCCTGCTGAAAACGCCTCTAAAGCACTGAAATTATGTTCCAGTTTAAAATATACTTTATTCTTGCACATAATTTATCTTCGTGATTATGGAAAACCCTAACCACGCACGCAAAACTGTTCGTCTACCACTCAGTAGTGTCTCCTCGGCTTTCAATAACTGCGAAAAAGTGTTCAGCTGTCCAAAATAGTGACAACTGTCAAAAATAATGTTGTACTACTGGTAGCAGGATGGGTAGTAACACGGGTAACGAACGTCTATTACGAGGTCTATGTTTTATAAACTTGGACATAGTAAAACTAATGGGAAAAAAAATACATTGGCGAAGTCTTACTATCAGAGTCTATTGGGAAGGAAACTCCCAGTAGTTCAACTGGTAAGACAACTGGGAACGGCTCTCGATATCCTTATATTGAATGCCCGAGAGTCAGGGCTCACTCAGCTCTGGAAACTCATCAGGAGTTTTTGTTTTTACAAAATTATTGATAAGGCGATATACTAACATACCTCAACGTATTTAATACATCTACAGATCCATAATATATACCAATACTTTATCAGGCTAATGACACCTATAAAATTTTATAACATAGTAATGCTAACTGAATTTTTAACAATGGATTTCATTAGACCTGATTTAAAATTTTACTCCTTTAAGTATATTTTATTATATTCTTCGTGTACGCCACGATCTGTGACTTAAATTAAATAATTGTATTCGACATAGGTGACACACTCTTCAGGAGTGATGGAATCCCAAACAGCCTAAAGATTCTGTTTTAAATAATTTTCTAATCTAGATGGATATTTCCTCAATCTTTTCTTCATTTTCCACCATAAAGTTTCGATCATGGGCAAGCCTGGGCTGTTTGGTGGCCAAATCACCGTAGGGACTTGCTTAGAATTAAGCAATGCCTTCATTGTGCTTGCACTGTGAAGCCCCATCTTGTTGATAAAATGAAGGTATCTTGATGTTGCAAACTCTGAATGCACTCTGATAAACTCGTTCCCGAAATTTCCTGGTACTTTGGCATAAAAATTTCCCTTGACGAATTGCAGACGAACAACGAAACCCTGTGCTGACATGCAACCCCATATGAATTCTGAGGCTGGATGCAGTTCTTATGAAAGGCCTCACTTTTATTTCTGATGATCAGTCTACCCAAATTTCGATTCATCGCTCCATATTTCACTCCACCGATCAGAAGTCCAGTTCAGTTCACGAGCGAATTTTAATATTTTTGTCCTTTGCAGGGCAGTCAGAAAAGGCTTTTTTTTTGCTGTGTAAAAACCATACCCAATTCTCTTAAGGACTCTCTTGCAAATATCGACTGAAACATCTTTCTGGATCTTGTCGGGCTGGAAACATCTCCTGCTCGGGAACGACGATTTTTCTTTGTTATTTTCTTCAGAACCCTGCTCTCTGCGTCACTTGTGATGAGGGGACGGCCGGTCTTCTTCAAGCATGCTACTGATTTGTGTTGTTTATTATTCTGGATGATTGGACTGGATGGTAACCTTGTTAGTAACAGTTCTTTGGATAGGTATTAAGTGTGTTGACTGACTTACTTTTACAAGTAGGTATCAGAAATTTTTATTTTTCCGACCTCTTCAAAAATGGGTTTACCCTAACCATGGTTGAATAGTAGTGGCGAGAAATCAGTTTAGTCTTTCTGTCTGCGAAACTAATGATAGGTTTTATTTAAATTCAAATATTGAACATAAGGGCCTTACCACAAAAAAATAAAATACTGTTCAACACTTGTTTGAAAACAAAAATGAATGGGATTTGACGTTTTTTTTTAGGTTCAACGCTGTTTAATATTGTTTGTGGTAACACGGAAATAGTTTCATGACTTTAACTGAGGTTTAAGTTATAGCCGATCTTTTTTGCAGCGATAACGAACCAGATGAACTATTTTTCCTTGCACCGAGACAAGGTTAAATCGAGTATCGTAGAAGTTCCTAAAGATATTAATATAACACGCCAACGTTAAAATAAAGTAGAATAAAGAGGGATACTGTCATATATTTATTTATCATGAGCGCCTGCCTACAAAATATTTGGGTTAGAAAAAGCTTGTCTCTTATTGTACGACTAAACTCTATTTGCCGAACCAAGGTAATGGGAAATAAATGCACTGGCGTCTGATTGGTAGAGCCACGACGCTAAGACCGTGTTCACAGTGCGCGAATTTTTTAGTAAGTTCGTCTGACTCGTAACTTTCAGGCCAGACACTTTCAGACAGACACCAGACTTTCAGGCAATACAGACCCGGCTTGTTTATTGGACTTTGTGATAGAGTGCATATCTGAAGAGTTGGCGCTTTTGTAACAGATTAGTCGACTACTAGTTGAAGATGGCTGAGGGTAAAAGCGGAAATGATTCTGTGGAAAGAAGATGTAAACGAGCCTTCATTAAGATAGATAGAGAAATTACGTATAACTTTTGCATGTACTTAAATTTATATAATTATCTGCCTATATTTATGCATGTGTTCGGTATGAACGTATTATATCAGATTAGAAAAAGAAATTAAAGGTCAATATGAAATCTGGTATTTTTTTGTTTGTACAATACATACAAATTTTTATTTTAGTTATACCCCTCATAACTATCTAGTAACTCAAAACATAAAAATGTGTAGTTGAGAGTACAAAACGTAGGCACATCGTGAATGCGCCTTTACTTCTAACCAGTTTGGTTGACGCCCACTAGCCATTTTTTGATCTTCTCTTTTGTATGAAATTGTGTGACAGAGACAACGCTCTATTAACTTTATTCAGAATGTGGGCTAGTTCAATCATTAAAATAATTGCGTCACGCTTTTTCCCATACGGGGTGGTCGAGGCGCAGGTTGTGTTTATGTTTAGTCAGTTATAAAATTTTGCAATTTGTGTGTTTTCGGGTTAGCTGATCGCCAAAGCTTTAGAGATATGAAGGCATACTCAGGATGATATTCATCATCTCTAACATGTATCATCTCATTCATGAATGACTTTTCTCTATGGCACATGGATGGACAGGCGCGCGTAGAACCCCTACACTTAGGAGTTTTGTTCCCGCGTAAAAGCCAGATTTTCCCAAACAGGTACAAATTCTATTCTAACATATCCGACAATTTGATGGTAACCTATTTTTCTTTCATTGCAGGAAGACGAAGGATTCAGGAAGCAAACTATGTTAGTCGACCTGCGAAATTTCAATGTGCATAGGTATTGAATACAGAGTTTGTTATTTTATCTACAAATAAAGAAATAACACATAATGAAGTTAAAATTTATGTTATAACGAACTTATGAACATTTTTACCATGATAAAAAACATTGTGCGACGGGTTAGCCCCCTAGAGAATTTACTATTTTACTGGCAAAATGTGGGCTCAACTGTGCCTCCGTCACCCAGAATGTGACAAGGGTGATACTACATCTATCTATCTAGTTTACTATCATATCTTAGAACACCAACATATTTTGTCTTAACATTTCCGATACAGAGTAACAGCACCATTTTAGCGTTCAATTTCAACACTTGCCAGCCCATTCCCGAGATGAATTTGATCCAACAAGTGTAGTCTGTATCTAAACCTCAAATCATTTATTGCAAGTACTCAAAAATAATGCACTTTTGCAAGTCCAAACACTTCTCTTACAATGGAGAGAAATTAAAAATAAATCAACTAAACTACTATCTGTGATCTCAACCACGACAGCTGTACAAATTGATGTTCTGATAGTTTGCCAACTTTAAAGTGACTGACCATTTAGAGCGTGATTATATAACACAAGCAGTCATCTAAGTTGAATTTGAAAAAAATTGTGATATGTCAAGAGATCCAGGATTCATCTACTGATTAGCACTTACCTATCTGTAGTGGAGCCAAGCTTAGAGCTAACATTTAGGTAGCACCTGTCAACAGTAGGAACAGAGCAATGCGTCGGGCTCCATCTCCTTGTTTCTCTTAGAAAAGGAATGGAGACTGAGGCACTGTTGACAGAAGTCAAATGGTACCTCCAAGCTGGGCTCCACTTTAACATGCTTTAACATTAAAACCCAGCAGTAGAAGTTTTGTAGTGTTATATTTTTAAGAAACTTACATGGCTAAGGCATAATTTACTATTTCTCTACCCGACTTTGTTTGTGTCCTTGAGTTTCTCCAGTTGTTGCCTGTAAGAAACAAAATGAACACCATTAACATTTCTGGTTGACAAATACTGGTGTTGGCTGACACAATTACTGAAAAGGCAATCTCAAAAATAGAAAATTAAAAACCTTAATTTGAGCAACATAAATAAAAAAGTGGGGTTGGGCTTTGTTGTTCTTACATGTTAACCTATCATAGCAGCAGAAATCAGTTAAACAGTATGCCATGGTCAATCACCCAATTAGTTTTATAAACCCCTTTTATTATTCTCCTTAACCCTCAATGAACTTAAGCCATGGTAATTAAATTCGAAACCTTCAAAAGGGTTTTTCATTCATAGGCCGAACAAACACGCTTGATGTGTTAACATATAACATGAACATTTGTAGACTGGTGCAAGGCCCCACTCAAGTGGGCCAGGTGCAGGCACTTTAACCCCCTGAAGAAGCAGAAGAAGCAGTAAACTGGTATTCCAACCCCTCCAACTAAGAAGTGATGCAATGGAGTGTGAAACATACATAGGCATAGAAATAATATTGGCATGTGCAGGCAGGACTTGTGCGCGCTTATTAACCTTTTTTTTTGTACATATTGTAACGTTTTAGAGCCCTAGCGGTATTTTTATCAGGTTTACCATAGACCAACCATAGTTTGAAGCCAGCCTAAGCTATTCTGTAGTTTTCATTAAGAGTTTGGATGTCTTTTTTGTGGGGCGTTTTTTTTCGTACCACTTTTTATATCACTTGTTTACGTTTTCTTTGTGTTTTTGTATGAAACTGCACTTGAATTTGGGGTATTTGAATCATAGTGTTGTAGTAGATTTCCCTAAAAGAGAAACTGAATGATAAAGTTATATATTTTCGCAATTATGTTATTTTTTGCAAAATGGGGTAAAATTCTCAATTTCTTTTACTTGCCTTTTTTATAAATTCTCAAGAAATAACGAAAAATATTGGAAAAAACATTTAGTTAGCTTAGCTCAACACAAATCGAAAAAACGCAGAATTTGCATTTTATTACGCACAAGTCGTTAACATCAGCCAAAATGGCTTTGCCAACTCAACGGATATTGCAATAATTTACACTAGAACTCCAAGAACACAAGAAAGCCTATGCGGACTAGAAGCATCAATATGATAAAACTGAAGAAGATATTGGAGGGGGCTTATGTTGCAAGACACATCGAGACAAGAGCCATTATTTAAGAAGATAATAATTTGTAAACAAAACTGTAATCTCTGAACTGGCTTTAATATTGTTATTATTCAAACATGGGATGACTTCTTAGCCATATAATGCTAATAGCTGTCTTCAGAGCCATTAGCATTATACTGAGGATGCAATTGTGAATAATTTCCTTTGGTATCATTTCATAGATATTGCTTAGTGGATTTTCACCTGACTGCCTCAGAGAAGAACAACAATACATACCTCCAGTGCTTCTCCATTACTGGAAGTTGGTGTAAGCATATAAGTAAAATCTAGGCATCAAATTAGAAAATGTACAAGAAAAATCTAACCTCAATTGTTGGTTAAAATCGTCTTGCACGATGTCATCTTCCCAGTTGTCCTCCCAGACGGAGACATCCTCATCATCAGCGTCTTCAGTTCCCCAGTCTGTTGAACACACAACAAATGATGACAATGTACAATTTCAAGTTCAAGTCAGAAAACAGGATTTCGTCTTATTTTACTCACTTTCGGCAGGGAATTCCTCGAACTCATCATCCTCTTCTAAAAGGCCGAGGTCTACTTTTGGTTTGTCAGCCATTTCGTAGCGAAAATCACGGGAAAATCAGAGGAAACACAAATAAAATATTTTAAAGTTTTTCACGATGACGAGAAAACAGAATAGAAATGCATCAGTTGTTCTTTTTTATCGGAAATTTTGACAAGTCACTGTAAATATGTTGCCAGTAAAGTAATTACTAGTAATACTTGCCCAAAAGAACAGTTTATTAAAGGCCATACTACCGTGCCGTCGTCGCCGGCCACTTCCACTTCTTTTAATTTGGCGTACTAGGACGTTTTAAAAAAAATTGTCCTGGCGAAAAAAACGTTGTCCCACGGATTCATGATGAATCCATTAAATACAACTTTAGATACGACTAAAGTTGCATTTAATGGATTCATTATATCTTAGTCTATGCTTAGAAGTTATAATAAAATAATAAATTGCTAAAATAAGTTAAAAACATCGTGATTTTCTTTCGTCCTATCTAGTTTCACTAGCGAGAAAACCGTGTGTTTATCAACTTTTGCCTGATATTTTGCATTTTAATACCATACATAAAACAGAATAAAAACATTTTTTTTTGCTGTCCCACGAAAATTGATTACATGGAAATTCCTACATAGTCACGGTGTTTTAGAATAGAAGAAGACAAAAATTATCAAAGACCCTTTTATTTTTTAACTCTGGTCATCTTTCTTTGTATTCGCCATTTTGCATTTTCGACTTTTAGTATCAATGTGGAATAGACATAAAACAGAATAAAACACATTTTTTTATTCTCTTTTATGTCTATTCCTCTAAATGAAAAATATCAGGTAAAAGTGTTACAAATTGCCTGATATTTTGCGTTTTAATACCATGGAATAAGACATAAAACAGAATAACCCACATTTTTTTGCTGTCCCACGAAAAGTGATTAAATGGAAATTCCTACATATTTACGGTGTTTTAGAACAGAAGGAGACAAAAATTACCAAAGACCCTTTTATTTTTTAACTCTGGTTTTTTGCTTTTTGCATTTTCGACTTTTAGACTAATAATGTACTCTGTGGTATCAACAAAACTCGTGACGAAAGAGGTGGTTCGCTGTTTGTTAAATTATATCCATCATAGTCACTTGATTTCTTAGGATAAGAAATTATTTCCTCGTAAACTTAGGGTCTTACCACAAAAAATAAACTCCTGTTCAACACTGGTTCAAAGACAAAAATAGGTATATAGGATTTGACGTTGAGTTTTTGTTGTAACACGGTCAGTGTTTAACTTTTTTCTAATAACTACTTTGCATCGGAATGAAGTATGCGATCCTAGAAAGTTTCTAAAACAGGTCACTAATTAAGTAGGTATTTCAAAGTCACTGGTGAGAAACGTCACGTCCATATCGTCACGTTAGGAATAGTTGGAAAGAATTTGTGACAAAATAGAATTGTAAAGCTTAGTACATACTTGCAGTAACTTTGCTGACTACGAAAAGATAAAAAAGGTTTGTGTAGTTCCTAGAGAATAAGATGACATAATAGATATTACATGTTTAATTACTATGAAAATCACGATATATCAAGACGATATTCTAGCTACGCAGTCGTCTCCCTAGTCCATCTGCCATCTTTCATTCTAGCTATGTGTCCTGCCCATTTCCACTTCATTCTTCTCACATGTTCCATGGCATCTATTACTTTGGTATGTGATCTTATTTCTGAGCTTCTTTTCTTATCTTTAAGTCTTACATTGGTTATGCTTCTTTCCATCGCTTTTTGACACAGAGATATTTTTCTTGCGTTTTCAGCAGTAAGCACCTAGGTTTGACATCCGTAAGTTAGCGACAGCAGAATAAATGTATTGAGTATTAGATTTGTATTTGATAGGTAGCTCTCCTTTTAGAATTTCCTTCATTGACCAATATTTCTTCCATGCTATTGAAATACGGCGAGATATTTCTTCCTTGTCCACATTCCTAAAGGACACTAGCTTTTCTAAATAGATATATTCCTCTACGTATTCAACTTCCTGGTCGGGAATGGGAAATTCATTTCGAGTATTGCTTCCCTACTTTCGTGACTCAAAACGCCTATCATGATTTCTAGCTCTTTTGCGTTTCGAGCAAATAGCAGGATGTCGTCGGCGAATCCTAAATGACTCAGAAACTTGTTTCCATTTTTTATTCTACTTTTTGCCCAGTCGATATGATTTATAACTGAATCGAAAAGCTATAAAAGTTTTCGTGACATCGGGTCTCCCTGTTTAACACCTGTGCCTATTTTGAAGCGGCTAACCAGTCTTGTCAAGCCTAATTCTACGGGCACACTTCTTAAAAACCTCTCTGATGGTATAGGTATATAGAACGTCTACTTTATGCAGGCATAGAGCTGACCATATATAATTGTGTGATATGGTATCAAAGGCCTTGCAATAGTCCACAAATCCTATGTGGAGCGGAGTATTGAATTCTTTGTACTGATTGTTTGTAAGTGGTCTATTGTACAATATCCTGTTTTGAAGCCCGCTTGCTCTATCGGCTGTTTATCATCAATATAACGGTCGAAAACTTTAGTGAGACAATATGAAAAAAGCTTGTAAATGGATGGCATTAGGCTTATTGGTCTGTAATTCGATATATTAGCAGGGTCGCCTTTCTTATAGCGCAGAATTATTTCGGATTCATTCCATTGTTTTGGGATTTCACTTGCGTTGATAATTGATTGAATAGTTTGCATAGTAGTCCAGCCAGTACTTTTTCTCCTATGTTCAGTGTTTCGTTAACAATTCCGTCAGGTCCTGGGCTCTTTTGATTTTGAAAGTGTCTGATACCCGTTACTACGTCGGCCAGTGAGAAGGTTAGTTTATCAGAAACTATGCTTGAATCGACATTGGTTGTGTCATGTCTGTGTACCGGTGTTGATGTATTCATGCCTGATAGAGTTTTCTGTAGAATTATTCAGATCTTCGTCTTGTTCTCCGTACTGTTTTTGTTTAGGTTTCCTGTTAGTCTTGGGATCCAGGGTTTTGTAGACGTAGAGTTTTTTGAGCTCTCTTGATTCCACCCGACTTTTCAATTACTTATTTTTAATGTTTTAACTTGTAATTCTGGTATTCTTTAGACAGTTGTTTTTTTGATTATTTGTAGAGTGCGCTCAATTCCTTTTTTTCGAATCTCTTTAAAGGTTTTCGGGCTTGGAACGTGTGTCCCGCCACTCACCTCCACTCGTGTACCGCCAGCTACCAAAATATGTGCTCAGAGAAAAACTCTGTTGTTCTCCGACAAAGTAGGTGCAGGATTTGGGACTCTATTACATAACCGGCTTAACCAAAAAGTAACGAACATTTGCTGTCCAAATACACTGGACAGCAAATAAACCGAGCCACCCGCTACCTAGGCACTCTAATTCGATTTTCTCAAAAACTAAAAAACCTACAATTATCAAAGTTGTACCTACAGAAAGTGCGTTTCATGGTGATTAAAATGAAAGGAAACTCATTGGGTTTAATCAATATTTCAGTGTTTATTAAGGATTTTACAAAGAAGAGTCGTTTTCCAGTCGTGACAATCGTTAGTAATGATAAAGTGAAAAAAAAATTAAAGCCAAAAACAAAGATAAAATCAAAAAAAAGTTTTTGATCAATATTCCGTATTCCCTCCCCTTGCTCGGATAACTGCCAGCATCCTTGTATTCATCGACCTTACGAGCCTGACGATAAAATCTTGAGGAATTGTATTCCACTCCTCTTCAATTGCGATTCGCAGCTCTGGAAGCCTTGTTGGAGCAGGTACCCGGGCTCGAACCCGACGTTTCAGCTCATCCCATAAGTGTTCTATCGGATTCAAGTCCGGGCTTCGAGCTGGCCAGTCCATCGTACGAATGCTGACGTCGCGTAGATACTGGGTCACCACATGAGCAACATGAGGCCGTGCATTATCATGCATCAATTGCATATCCTGTCCGATATATCCTGCGTAAGGTACCACATGGTCTGCGAGGATTTCAGTAATGTAGCGATGAGAAGTCAGTCCACGTGTACGGCCCGTCGGTTCGATGAAAACTAACGCCGTATGTGCTGTTAACGAGATGCCGCCCCAGACCATTACAGATCCTCCTCCATAAGCAACAGTTTCCTCGATGCAACACTGAGAATAACGTTCTCCAGGGCTACGATATACTCTCTGACGTCGATCACTTCCATGTAGACTCACCCTGGTCTCATCAGTGAAGAGTACATTACTCCACTGCTCTAATGTCCAATCCCTATGCTCTCGAGCAAATTCAAGTCGTGCTCGACGGTGTGCTACCGTTAATGCTGGGCCTGTTGCAGCTCTTTTTGGGGTCAGGTTCCGTTCAGCAAGTCTCCTTCTGACGGTATCTGAACTTATGACCACTTGGCGTTCGTCACGCAGACTTTGTTGGACTTGAATTGCGTTGAGGTGGCGATTTCGCAGAACAGTAAGGTGGATGTAACGATCATCTGCTGCTGATGTAGCCCTAGGTCTGCCCGTACCTGGACGGCGATCGAATGCTCCAGTCTCTAGGTATCGTCTGTAAACTCGTTGCACCGAAGATCTGCTGATTCGAAGCCTTCGAGCGACTTCACGTTGCGCAATGCCTGCTTGAAGTAATGCTACAGCTTGAGCTGCTTCCTGAGGTGTTGTATCCATTATTAATCGAAAAAAGTAGCAAAAACACACGCGTCTGAGCAAACGATGGGCAAAAACTAAAGAAATGATAAGAAATATCCGACTACCCTCATTGTAGAGAAAAAGAACGCTAATTTCAAACTCTGGTGAAAACAGAGCAAATCGTTAGCATTGTGTTTGTTGCTTGATTACAATGTGAGTTGACGGTACTTTCGAATTAATTTGTAGTCATTTTAATCACCATGAAACGCACTTTTTGTAGGTATAACTTTGATAGTTATAAGTTTTATACTTTTTGAGAAAATCGAATCAGAGTTCCTAGGTAGCGGGTGGCTCGTATTATTTGCTGACCAGTGTAGTTCATTTGTAGATCTAGTGAAGATGATTAGTCGCGGTATCTATGATGAGTACAGCACTATTGTAATTATGGTAGGAAATCATTCAAACATTAGTCGGAATGATTTGAAAAAATGAAATGCAAATTTATACTATGCAATTTTCCATATGCCTGTAATTTGACAGAACTACAGAACAAATCTGTGCATAGAATGAATATTCATTTATTTAATTTAACATGTCATCACAGCGATGCTATTTTATATTTCGACATGAATAATTTTATTCATAACTTTACTCTGACACGGGATACATTGTACCTGTCTAATAAATATAGAAAATTAGTAGCTACATTGTTAGCTTATAATATATGCGACGCAGCTATAGTTGGTTTAACTAAGTTCAACTTGACATCAGCTTATTTTAAGAGTAATATGACATGCACCCCTATTGGGAATTCACCTGTTAATTATACTTTGCATGCAACATTGGAATCTGTTCCAAGTAATTTAAATTAGTTCATAAGACAATAGAGGAAATCTCTAGCATAGCCACTAAATATGTCAAAATGTAAGCCCCAGTTAAATATTGCCCATCAAAACATCCAGGGGCTACCTGGCAAAGAACTTGTATTAGAATTATTTCTAAAAATTCTGACATTGATATTATTTGTGTTACTGAACACTGGTTGAAGGAAAATATGATGTCTTTTAACATAAATAATTACAAAATTGTCAGTTGTTACAATAGAAAGACTGCTGATAGAGGTGGTTCTTTAATCTTAGTGAAAAATAATATTAAGGTGAAACAACGGAAAGATATTCTTGCACTTACTGTTGAAAGACAAATAGAGGTATCCTGTGTTGAGTTAGATAGCCATATTATTGTTTGTGTCTACAGGCCACCGAGGGATGAAAAAGGCCATGGCAATTTCGAAATATTTGAGAAAATTATGGAGGAAGCCCTCATTAAACTTTGTAATAACAGAAAAAAGTTAATTACTTGTGGCGATCTTAATGTAGATCTGCTTGTAGATACAACACTGAAGCGACGATTAATAACTCTGTTCAAATCATTTAATTTATGTCATGTATTTCTAGAGCCGACTAGAATTACACTTACCAGCCAAACTTGCTTAGATAACGTTTTTTGTGACTGTGCATTCACAAGTAAAAGTGTAATTAACTGTTTACCCTCCGATCACAGTGGTCAAACAGTTTCATTCCCAATTACTATTAAGGATAAGACTGGTCCATCATTTTATAGGCCTATTACATCCCATAGACTAGAGACATATACGAAAAACTTAGATATAAACTTGCCAGTACCGGATTTTAATGAACAGAACCCAAACAAAATCTACTCAGACTTCTTCAACATTATTCAGACAGAATTCAATAAAGTTTTCAAATTAAAGAAAGTCAGTGACTACAACGGTAAATCTAAATTTAATGACTGGGCAACGTTTGGAATTCGTAAAAGTAGAGTTATCTTGTATGACCTTTATGATCAAAAAACCTATAACTTTGATCGAAAATTTCATGACTATGTTAAAAAATATTCCAAAACTTTCAAGTTGGTTTGTAGAACTGCAAAAACTTTACACAAGAAAAATTCAAAATTCAAATAATAGAATGAAAACAGTTTGGCAAATAATAAACCGCGAAACTGGCAAAGTTATACCAAAGGACAGTGATTTCTGCCTAAAGATAGGTGATGATGTTGTTAAATCCAACGCTGATGTTGCTCGAGCTTTTGAAACATTCTTCACCAATGTACCCGTACTCACAACGGACCGTCTAAATTAATCTCCATTTGAAGCAGAGACTTTATTAAAAAATAACACTAGCGTCAGTAATGTATATTTAAAATTTCATCATGTATATCCCCAGAACATTGTCAAAACGTTTAAATTACTTAACTTAAAAAATACGGAAGTCCTGTGGGGTATATCAGTCAAAGTCATTGGTTCAGTAATTCTAGTTATAGCCCCACACTTAGCTTATATATTCAATAAATGTGTTGACGATGGGGCTTTTCCAGACCTCATGAAACACAGTAAACTTATACCGCTGTTCAAATCGGGAGATAAGGGCGATCCTTCAAATTTCAGACCAATATCTGTTCTTCCATCACTAAGTAAAATATTTGAAAAGATTATACTCAATCAAATGCTCTCACACTTCAACCGTACAAAACAACTCCACGCTAAACAATTTGGTTTCACTAGGGGTAAATCGACTACGGATGCAGGTATTACCCTTGTATCTCATATTTATTCTGCATGGGAGGCCGCACAGGATGCTATCGGAGTTTTTTGCGACCTGTCGAAGGCGTTTGATTGTGTTGATCATAATACGCTATTAATTAAATTAAATCATTACGGAGTTAGAAATAAAGCGTTGGATCTACTAAGATCATACCTAAGCAATAGAATTCAAAAGGCAGAAGTTAACGGCGTAAAATCTGATGGATCGGGTGTTAAAATTGGCGTTCCACAAGGTTCTATATTAGGCCCTTTCTTATTCCTGGTATATATTAATGATCTGCCTTTCATGGTGGAGAAATTAACTGACATAGTGTTGTTTGCTGATGATACTTCAATGGTCTTCAAAATTGAAAGACAAAAAGGAGATTTTGATGATGTTAATGGTGTATTGTCTTTAACCTTGAATTGGTTCACAGTTAATAATTTATTGTTAAACGCTGGTAAAACCAAGTGTATCAAATTCTCACTTCCAAATGTCAGACAAGTTGAGACCAGTTTGGTGTTAGACAACAGCACGTTAGAATTGGTAAATGATACGAAGTTTCTTGGAATAACCATTGATAGCAAATTGCAGTGGGGACCCCACATAGATAAATTGGCTGGTAAATTAAGTTCTGCGGCTTACGCTGTTAGGAAAATCAGACAAAGCACGGATGTGGCTACATCTAGGCTAGTATATTTTAGTTACTTTCATAGTGTGATGTCCTATGGTATCTTGTTGTGGGGGAAAGCAGCGGATATTCAAACTATTTTTATTTTACAGAAAAGAGCTATTCGAGCAATTTATAATTTAAAACGAACAGACTCCTTAAGAGAGCTTTTTAAAGAAATTGACATACTAACAGTAGCTAGTCAATTTATTTTCGAAAATATAATGTATGTACGCAAGAACCTTACAACATTTTCCAAACTTAGCGACAGCTGTAATGTTAACCTAAGAAATAATCACAGACTATGTGCGCCCCGTTTTAGACTCGCGAAGGTTAGCAATTCTTTCAAGGGTCAGTGCATTCTCTACTACAATAATATACCTCTGGAGATTTTGAAATTGCCATTTGAGCAATTTAAAAAGCATGTTAAAGCGACTTTGTCGAAAAAGGGATATTACAATGTTCAAGATTACTTAAATGACAGGACTGTATGGGGTTAATCTGGCTCAACACAGACCTTGCTGTTAATAATTTTGTAATTATTTATTCCTGCTTATTAATCATAACAATTAAATTTTTCATATTTGTATTAGTTAAGCACAACCTATTTTTAAAAGAGATCTAAAAATAAATCTGTGGGTGTTTCTACGCCCTTCTTCTCCCACAGTGGTCCAATGTAGAGAAGAGGCAAAAAATGACGTTTGCTAAGTATATGTAAATATCTACAGTAATAAAGTACTTTGACTATTGACTATTGACTATTGTCGTCGTTGGATGAGTTTTGTAGTGATTCCGAGATCATAAATCCTGTAGATGTAGAGTTATCCATATTTGATTATGTCAGGCTGGCTATGATGATTAACAATCTTGTTGTATATAGTTTGTATATCGACTTTTCCATTTTCTGGTTCAATTTTTGCTGAGAGGTTACGGGATGGATTCTTGACATAGGTAATTTGTTCGTTCTTGTAGAGTTTTAAGAGATGATTTTTGGCTCTAAACTCTTCTTCTACATTTATTGATGCTTTTTATTAATATGGTACCCCTAACCAATCGGTGGTCTGAGCGGAACGGAGTGCTTGTTAGTACTTCTTTATTTGTAAAGCTGTTTGAAGTAAGTTAGAATGTAGTATTATTATTTTTTCTTTTCTATGCCCGACGGGGGATATCCATGACCATGTTTGATTTATTTTCTTTTTAGCGTTCTCCTCTCTCGTTTCTAGTACCCGATCCATATTTTCCAATGCTAGAGTCGGTAATTTCAGTTGATATTCCTAGTTTGACGTTGAAATCTGCCATTATGATATTTTTTCATATCCTCTATGTCTGGCTCTAGAGACGTCTGAGTAGAAATGCTCTATTTCTTCGTCATGTAAGGATGTGGTATATGCGTGGAATAAGACGAGTATCGGCTTCAAAGTACAGTCGTATAATGTCTCTAGATTCATACAATACCGGGCTATATATAGATGTAATTAGGGTTCGGGTGTGCATACACTACACCTTCCCCCTTTTTTTGAAAGAAAAAATATACTATATCTTATTTTTTATGATATTTAAAACAATTTAGAATACAAAATATAAAAACAATAATCTGATAACTCATTTCTGTAAAAATAACAATAAAATAAATCATCTGTGTAAAAATAACAATTTAAAATTCAAAATCTGTGTAATATGTAAATATAACAATTCAATATACAACAACCATTTTTTTTTTTTTATATTCCCGATACAATTTTAAAACACTTTCCAAACAAAATATTACCATTTATATAAATTCACACTGTAATCGATTAAAAAATATATGTGTTAAAAAAAAAACGATATAATGTTCTTATTAAATTCGTAAAATAGTTAATGATTACATAGTTAATATCTGTTCCAATATTTTATGAAACTTAATTATAATACACAAAATATTATCTAACCTGTTTACGATATAGGGTTGACGACATGAAAAATTTATTTTTAATACATAGAATTTTTTTAAAAAAAAATTATAACATTATTCCACTACAATTACAAAATTACACATGTTTCATACCTTCTGTATCTCTTTTTCTTTTCTTCGTTTATGTATTTATTTATTCAACTCTTATTCCATTAATCACAAACTACTTTATTTTTCATTTCCATAATACCTTCTCAAAACTCACATCAAAATATTTATCAATATAAAACTTCTTTCCAAAACTAACCAAAATATACTCGCTTTTCTCATACAATCGCTATCAATCAAAGTCTCTATTTTATTTCTTCTACTTCATATAGGTACTTTTTAGGGGTATCCGGATCCCATTTTATTTCACATTATAGTGAGTGCACTTTTATAGGTACTTTTATTATTTATTTATTTATAGACGTCTTTCATAAGGTACTTTTTTTTTTTTATTTCCACAATACTACCATTATCTGGCTCCAGGTCTACCTGCCTGAGCCTGCTCCTACTCGAGAGCTTATAAGGTCATCGATATCCAACGTTCTCACAAAGGAAGCTCGTTCACGTCATGATCGAAGAGGAAGGATTCGTGCCTTGTACCTTGTACCTGTACCTTTGAGACTTTGATGATTATACTATAACATATCGGACTCGCCAATAGTTACGTACCAAACTATAACATAACTTAAACACAATCCAAATGAATCCTTCGAATTTTAAGACATTCTGTAAAGATTGGATGATCAGTCCAAATTTTTTCGAAAGCTTACTAAATGAAGTGTTCCCAGCTCACTCACTCTGTGGCCTAGAGTAACATATCCTGCACATTCCATACCTTCTCTCAAATTCATACTTTTTATTCCTAACGACAACAATAATCTACATTCCCAAATCCAAACAAAAATATAACTTTCTTAGGTAATACGTACTCACATAACATAACTTAAAACTTGCAAATATTAAATAAATCTTCACATCAGTGGTTAACTTTTCGTTCCATTTCATTTTCATACTTTTCAACTCTCACTATCAACCAATATTTTCTCACTTTTATGAAGTATCCGAATCCGAAGTGACCATATCCGCTGGTCAGACTATAATTCTATTAATAAACTCGAATGCAATCTTTAAAATAAAAGTAACTAAGTGCAATTTCTAAACAAACTTTTGTAATAACCCATCGGTAGTGGTTCCGTCGTTTGTAATATATTTTAAAATCTTTGCTGAACTACTTTTTCATACTAAGTATATCTTACACATAGGAACAAAACCTGAAATTCATACATTCTCAAACTTTTATTCAAATTCATGCAATGGGTTCCATACTTCATCTCTCTGCGGTACCCTAAACTTGTTAACAATCATGCATCACCTTATAAGTATCTTCCATATTAGTCAACTGAAACTAAACCTTTCATTCTACATAAGTCGCACTGCGGTAACTTGAACTACTAATTATTATAATAACAATTCTGTTTCTCTGTAATCAAAACATGTGTCAAGTTCTAATCTAATTTGGATTCCTCTGCAGTGTTGCATGTCCATATTTGGATCGCCTGCGAACACTGTATTGTATTACTATAATTTTAAGATAAACTGGAACTGTAACCAAGTCAATTGAACAAATGAATCATTTATGTACTTGATTGTACATTTGGAGTAAATCGGAATTAAGATGCAATAAGTTTATAAAATAGTACTGGGTATATTAATGACTTTAAAACAACAAAACTTGTATCTTCTTACAAATTAACCACATTCTACCCATATTTCCAATCAAAATCATCATCTTAAAAAAAAATATTACTACTTATCAAAATCATCTAAAATAACTCATGCCAAACTAATTTAATTTACTTTTCTTTCGGCCTTCATAATTATCTCCATTCCTAAAAAAAATATATCAACCATCATTCATACTTCTCTTGCTGACAGTACCTACTGTAACTTTTCATTATGCCATTCTTCGACATACTCTTTTACTTTATGCTCTCTTCATTTAAAAAATAATTATATTGATATTGATTCGAATCGTCAACCCTTTTACAATGTAAAAATCTTCCCAACACGTAATTAATACTTCTAAACAAATAATAAAATTCACTTACATTTTATAGGATTAAATAGATACCATTGTCCAAAACACACATCACAGACATCGTCGCACGTGTCGTTCTTGTTCAGAGTCAGCTCATCCTGGGACCCGTACATCTCCCAGCTGCTCCTCACTTGACCCGTACGGTTACGCCCGGCGCCCTGCAATCCACATCACTGGCTTGAAAAAACGCCCGGCACCCGGCAGCAAGTCTTCTTTATTTATTTTTCTCTCTTGTTTATGGTGTCTTCTAAAATAAATGTCTGTCTTCCATATTTATCCATCTTCCATGATTATCTTCTCTATTTTTTCTTCTTTAATTATTTCAATTATATTCTTTCTTCTTTAATATCTTCTCTTTTATCTTCTTTGTCTTTCTCTGGCTGCAAACTTGTCTTCACGTTCTTCGTAATTATTCTCTTCTCCAGGATTTTCTAATTATTAAAAGTATTTATTTATTTGATGCACTGCCATTCGGCACAGCACTACCTCGCGAGAGGTAGGCTGGCCTGGCTAGGTCGCCATGTAAGGATGTGGTATATGCGTGGAATAAGACGAGTATCGGCTTCAAAGTACAGTCGTATAATGTCTCTAGATTCATACAATACCGGGCTATATATAGATGTAATTAGGGTTCGGGTGTGCATACACTACAGTCACTTGCATTTTCAGTGGAAGCGTAGACTAGTAGCATAGAGAGTTTTGTTTCCTAGAATCGTATGTAGAGCAGCGCTTCCCTATCTGAAATTTCGATGAATTCTTCGATTTTATTTTTGTGTTGCTTTTGGACTAGGAATCCAACTCCGAACTGGTTTTCTAGGGATAAATACTGTGCGTCCTTTCATAAGTTCGGCTACGATGATGTTATTCGCTGAGATTAGCGCTCCGTGGTCTGATGGGTTTCACGCTTCCTTCTCACAGTGGAGATGCAGGTTCGATTCCTGACCATGTACCAGTGAGATAATAAATTAATCTTAAGTATTTTATACGGACGTGTGATGGAAAACATCGTGACGAAACCTTCATTACTCCATAGCTGCGGATATGGGCTAGCCCCCTGTCACGCAAAATGGAGTTATGAATAACTGACTCAAAGTGGGCACAATTGTGCCTCTGCCACCCCGTATAGAAAAAGGCGTGACAAGCAACGCTGCAACGGCAAGCTTTATGTAAATTTTTGTAACTTTACTAAGAGTCATAGACCATGTCAGAGAGCTATGTACTACTATGGACATTGTGGTGCTCCAAGAGACCTGGCTTATGCCCCACGATCTACTGTACCTAAGCAGCGTCCACCCTGACTTCGTGGCTATTGGAGTATCAGCTGTGAACACATCGGCGGGAGTGGACACGGGGTAGACCATACGGAGGTGCGACCTATCTTATGGCGTAAGAGTGCTTTCGACCGGGTTTCGGTTATCCAGTGTAAAAGTGTTCGACTGGGGGCTGTAAAGTGTGAAGTGGCAAGTCGTTCTGCCATTTTCTTTTCAGTATACATGTACATATACATTCAGTAAACAAAATCTTGTAGATTTTACTGAGTGCCTAGCGGATCTAAGTTCGGATGACAACAACGCTGACAATGTGTACATACTTGGGGATTTTAACGCTCACCCAGGTGAGTTGTTCTGCCATGAACTACTACAATTTTGTTCTGACCAGAAGTGGATATGCGCGGACATAGAATCGCTCGGCATTGACTCGGGCACATATACCTATATAAGTGACGCTCACGGTAGCAGTAGGTGGCTTGACCATTGCGTTACTACCAGCTTAGCGTATAAAACTGTCAGAAACATTCAAGTGCGGTATGACGTTACGTGGTCGGATCATTTTCCTCTGCAAATGGAATGTGACTTTGTGGTTCTTTTACTTACAGTTAACACATCAACTCCAACATAATGTAAAGTTATATGGGGGAACAGGGATGAATATCGAGTTAAAATGTAATGGAGATTTGTGTAATAGACACTTAAGATCCATTGACTTTCCACCGGAGCTGACTGATTGTGGTGATATGCTAGGTGCTAATAGTAATAGTGAAGTGAAAAATTAAAAAGTCATTCGTGCGAGGTCTTTGCCGCTCATGCCGGACCGGACATTAGCGTGGCGTCCGCGGCGTCCGCGCCCTCTGCCACGCCGGCATGGTCCAGCTACCACTTTCTCCAGCACTTGCTCCACCATGTCCGTTGGCGGCACACCTGGACCACCTTCCGCAAGCATCACCCGCACACCCCTGCCACGTCGTCCTCCCCACATGCGTGCTCAAATATTAATCTCCTATGGACATAAAATAAAACGATACAAATAAAACAAACAAGCAAGCAAAGAAAATTTGTGAAGGATACGCAAACAAAGAAAAACGCAAAAAACATGCACTGTTCCCTATAAATGTAAGCTAATAAAAAATGCTCAAAATACAATTAATTATTGCGGAGAAAGGCGTGATAAACTTACATACGTGGTCCAAATTTACCTCTTATTCTAATTTACTACGGGAACTTCAATGTGTCCTTTGTTGCTTAAAATAAAACAAATATAAAAAAAAATTATTTTTTTAGGTTAGGGACACTCACACAGCTATAAATTCCCATACATTGTACGATTTTTTATATTTATATTAAAAAAAAATAAAACAAAGATAATAAAAAACATTGTCATTTAAATAAAACTTGAAAATAAATAAAAACTTCACATTTAACGAAAAAAAAACCTCTTTTCCCAGAATTTAAGCACTTGGGTCAAAATAAAACTGGCTGAGTTACAGAGTTTAAAATGCAACTTAAAATGAAACTGTAAAATGCAACAACGTTTTGATATTCATAAACGACTTGACATCCCGCATCGCACAATGTATTTTCTCCTTATTCGCAGATGATTCAAAAATATATAAGACCGTTACGTCGACACAGGACATGGAGCTGCTGCAAAATGATCTACACGAGATAGCGAGCTGGTGCCACGAAAACGGAATGCTCTTAAATGCCACAAAGTGCTACCACATCACTTTCACTTCTTCATACTCCCTGGACGGAGACAGACTTCAGGTCGTAAGCGAAATTCGTGACGTATTAATAATAATAATAATAATAATAATAATTGTTTATTTTCAGGCATACACCCATATACAGAAAATATTAGTAATTTAGACTTACACTACAGATTTACAAAATAAGCACATTCAAAATAAATGATGCAAAAGCAAATTACAAAAATGATGCGATAGCAATGTTGTCAAGAAAATAAAATAATTTAATAAATAGATTCAATAAAATAATACTAAAACTATATCACTTCGTGTTCCCAGAGTGTTGCACAGAGTTCCAATGTTGGAAAAAATGCCCACTGGTGCTCTCCATAATATTAGCCAAGATGCCGTTATCTGAGACACGAAGACGGTCCCAGAATGATTTATTTATTTTATATTATTTTATTGTATTAGGAGAACAAACAGTTATACACACTCTATTAATAAACTTATTTAATAACTTATTACCATTAATGTGTTCTCGCATGTAGAAGCTAAAAAAAAACTGCCTGCTTGCGGTTAAACAGAGAAAAAATAAAAATGTAGTTCTGTCTGGATAACAACATTAGAATGTATAACTTATATATAATTGACAAGATTTATAAATTTAATCATAATAATTAACAAGAAATTATAGGTACAAAAAGACAAAACTGTAAGTTAAAAGAAAAAACATAATGCACAAAATATAATTAAAAATTAGGTACAAATAGTATTACCTAATAACAACTTAATTAGTTTAAGAGGCTAACGCAGTAAACCAGCGCTTTGTCAGGAGTTTCTTAACACTTTGCGGTTTTGAGTTGAATAAGTCAAGGTCGGGGATATCGACCAAACCGTTAAATGTAGCTACCGCTCTACTGGAAAAGGAGTTTTGTGTATAATTTGTGAAACAGTGTAGGAAGCAGGAATAATTACGCGTCGAAAAAGTATGCGAATCGAACTGTCAGTGACTCTTATGCATAATGACTTAAGGTTGATTTTATCTGGACTCGAACACTTTTTCACTCTGGTATTTATTCCTGCTTGAGCCACTGAAAGGAATGTCTAGATGAATAGGATGTCTATTAGTTCTATTGGGGACTTTAATTTTGATGTGTTCAAGAAGCTGCGGAGAGTCAATTTCTCCTTGTGCAATTTTGCAAAGGAGTACAACGTCAGCAATTCGTCGTCTCTCTTGTAGGGGGAGTGTATGGTGTCATTTACATATAACTGAATAGTCCGAGTCAAAATTATTGCACTTAAATTGCAGATATCGCAGAAATCTACGATGTATGGACTCACTCCTATCTATGTAAATTTCATATCGAGGGTTCCAAACCTGTGAACAATACTCGAGGATGCTACGTACATAAGCACAATACAGGATTTTAATAACTTTAATACGTGTAAACTGAGAGCAGGTTCTTATAACAAACCCAAAGCCTTATTTGCTCTTTTTATAATGCTATCAATATGCTTGTCGTAAGCTTGCCTACTATCTTGAATAACTCCAAGGTCACGAATCCCATCTACCACCTTCAGGGGGTTTCCTTTGAATGTGTAACTGTACTGGGTAGGCTTAGGGCTACGGTATTTCAACACATTCAGGTCTAGTTTATTTTGCTGGCAGTACAATTCAAACCTACCTAAGTCCTCCTGCAATAGACTGCAGTCGTTGACGTCACTGATTCGTTTAAAAACTTTCATGTCGTCCGCTTGGGGCTAGATCAATGTGTGTAAATAGTGTCCAAGGTATTATTATTATTTATTATATAGCAAAAATTTTGAGAACCTAAAGCAGTGGCAAATATCATTAACAAATATAGAAAAAGAAGCGGTCAGAGCAATGATCCTTGGGGCACGCCTGAAGGTATTTTTATCCAACTAGAGTAGGAGGAGAACCCATTAAGGACCACGGCCTGGGATCTATTTTCAATGTAGGAGGTAAACCATCTATAAAGATTACCATGGATTGCCGCCCTTAGGAGTTTCTGTAAGAGCAACTGGTGGTCTATTCTGTCAAATGCTTTGCTATAGTCAGTAAAAATAGCGTCAACTTGGCCACCAGCATCCATGTTTGAGGTGGTATAATCATTAAAAGACAGCAGATTAGAAGTAGTTGAACGTCTTCGAATAAACCCATGCTGCTCCGGGATAAATGATGTTGAGAGAGTTGAATATACCGCAGTATAAACAAGCTTCTCCAATACCTTGGCAAAATTACAGTTTTGAGATGGGCCTATAATCATTAACGTCATTCTTGCTACCACCTTTATGGATAGAAGAAATATTTGCTGCTTTCCAGACCTTAGGTACATAGCCCTGCTCAAGAGAACGCTTAAAAAGAAGAGTCAGTGGATATGTAAGGCCTTCAGCACTTCTCACTATGAAGACTGAGGAAATGCCATCAGGCCCACCACCCTTTGACACATCAAGCGACCTAAGTAGTTTAAATACAGTAGCATGTTCAATATCGATGTCACTAATAGAGCATGGATAATCATTTTCTAAGGGGCCGTTTCCCAAGCCGTTATCGGAAGAAGAACTATGTGATTGAGATTGAAAATTGGAGTAGAAATAGTTAGAGAAAAGGTTGCAAATTCCCTCTCCAGTACTAGCCGACAGCCCTTTATAAAATAAAGTGGACGGAATAGAGTTGGCACTTCTCCTTTGAGATTTAACAAAAGACCAAAAATATTTGGGGTTTTCAATTATGGAACTTTCAACGTTTGAAATATATTTTCGGTAGCATTCTTCCTCCAGGGTTTTCGCCTTTTTTCTAAGAAAAGCAAAAGATTCATAATCGGATTGGTTCCCATATTTATGAAATTTCTTAATGTATTTGTACTTTTCTTTAAGCTACCTCCTGAGAGCTTGTACAGCTTGTACCAAGGCGGAAAAGACAATGCATTTATGATGCGATGCGTGATCTGATAATGGCGTGAAAGTCCGGGACCCTGGCGTCCGCAAACATTGCCGACGCACTGCAAAACCTAGGATTTCGCATCAGTATACGAAATGCGTTGTTGTACTGAATCCGCAAGGTATTGTAGGCGCGTTTCGTGTAATCTAGCCAGAGCTGGCTGGTATAGAAGGTCTGGCAGTATGCTTTGAAAAGGGTAATTTTAACTTCATCAGTACAACGAGCAAACCTTCGCGCAATCATATTGCAGCGGACGGCCAGACCCCGACGTTCCCGCTCAATGTCGACATCATCACGCATGTCCCCAGTAAGAATATGCCCGAGGTATTTGAACCGCTGTACAACCCGCACCGGCGAGCTATCCAACAACAAAGAAGGAATCCTCTCTGGGCCCTTCCCCGACCTAAACACCATCAGCTCTGTCTTTTTAGCATTATATTTTAGCCCGTGCACTTTGGCATAGCAAGCACATAGGGCCAAAAGACGCCGAAGACCCTCAATCGATGGACTGAGGAGCACCATGTCGTCTGCATAACTCAGATTGTTAATGCACACATTACCAATATGACAGCCGACCCTGGTGCCCCTCAGACAGACGATTAAGTCATTTATATATAAGTTGGATAGATCGGGAGAGGTGAGCCCACCCTGACGCACTCCACATTCTAATATATACTCATTAGAAGTGGTGTCGCCCCATCTCACGGCGTTAGTCTGGTTTCCGTACCAGTATCTCAACAGATTCACTACCTTTGGGTTAATTCTGGCTCGCTGGAGTTTCTTCCATAGTAAATTATAATTTACCAGGTCGAAAGCTCTACTTAAATCCAGAAAACAGGCGTACACAGTTGTTTCCCGGGCAGTGTAGTAATTTACCGTGTGCTTTAAAGTAAAGATAGCTGAATCTGTCGAGAGACAAGGACGGAAACCAAACTGCGCGTCGTCAATACCCAACTTGCTGGCCACTGCAGGCTGCAACAGCCGTTCAAATACCTTACCCACGATGGTACCTAATGAAAATAATTAATTGCTCAGCAACGACATATCGCCGGTTTTATTTTTGGGGACAGGAACTACTACTGTTTTCATAAGATCTTTAGGAAGGTAACCGTGGTTTATACAAGCACTAAACAGAGCAGCCAGCAAACTATAAATTATATCCCCTGCAAAAAGGATGTGCTCAATACTGAGCCTATCAAATCCCGGCGACTTCCCGCGAACCATTCGCCTGACAACCTGAGCCACATCCTTAGCCGTAAAGGTAACTACGTCACTCCTGTCAGTCGCGGCGATTGGCTCAACCAGGTTGGCAAACTGAAACTGAAACTGAAACAGTTCTACGCCACGATGGCCCCACTTTACATTATTAATTACATTTTTGTCTGAATAACAAGGCATAGCATCATATATATATCATACCTGTTATGAAGCTTCTTAGGCGGGGTGCTGCTAAGGAGGTGCTAAGACTAGTATACACATCCCTGGGCCAATCTCTCCTGCTATACTGCATCACAGCCTGGGGCAGCGCAGCAAAAACTGCTATGATCACACTGGAAAGGTAAAATGTATGTAGATATATAAAGGAAACACGGCGGTTCGGTTGACGGTCCGTTTATTACTGGTCGACCCAAATGAGGGGGCGCGGGGAGCGACACCGCGCCCGCGCCGGTATGCATATACTACATTCCTCCGACACTAATCTTGAAACCTAATGACAAAGAAATACATAACATTAAATTAATTTGATACTATTTTTCTTAATCTTAAAACTTATAATTAACGTTTTTCCTTGGACTCAAGAGATGTCTTGCCGACGGTTCTGGGAGGGCGGTCGCGGTCGGCTCAGTCATTTCTTGAGCAGTGACATCGACCGCGCCCGGCAACCGCACCGGCGTCCCCGGCGCTGAGCCTGGGGGGGGAGACCGACGGGGAAGCCGGCGGCGGCGGGGAACCGTCCTCGCCGACGCAATCTGCCCACATTTTCTCCTCCGCGCGTGTCTCCCTTATCACATCTGAGACTGACTCATCATTATCTTTATTTTCCAAAGAAACTTCAGGTGTACAATTATCCACGGGTTCAGACCCTGGCGAGGTGAGAAATGTAGTCGACTGTGCAGATGTATCTTAGTCCTCTAAGTCACCGACAGCAGGTATGCAATCAGTAGGACCTTTAAACTTTAACAATTGGTCCATATGGCGTACACAATAAGAATTATAATTATACATAAATATCTCAAATCTTGTTGCCAACTTTTTCTTTTAGAACACCCAATTGCCAACTTTCTTTTCGTGCACTGTACCACCGAACCCAAACTTTGTCCCCAAGGTTGAAATACCGGCGATGTTCCGGCGCTGGTGATTGCACGTGAGCGGTGTTATTAGCAGATGGTAATATTAAATCAAGACGTGACCTTAAGTTTCTACCAAACATTAATTTGGCAGGGGTAGCTCCAGTAGTACAGTGCACGGTATTCCTGTAAATAAACAGATACTCATACAAGGTGTCATGAATTTTCTTTTGACACATTTTTTCATTTAAAATACATTTGTACGGTTACACCGTGCATATAATGTTTTGTTAACGTGGCAGTTTACTCAGCCCGCATATTTCTACCGTAATAAATTTAGTTGACCACTTACAGTGAAGACAAAATGACGTGTTTCATTACTACCACTACTTTACTACTTCATTCGTAACAACTCACTACTAGAACTTTATACAACTGTGTGGAAAGTGCCGTCTACCAAGCACTTGATCATACATTATGGTCCTTCGAGAAAACTCAGTGTGTTCTGTGGTTTTTGGACTGTGGGAGCATTGAGAAGAACTGTGTGCGACCTGCGACTCTACGGGTCGAGCTACGAAGAAAACTTAGCGTGCGCTGACAAAATCAAGCATCGCGACTACTTACTACTGATGAAACAAGCAAGGGACACCGTCTACTACGTGTCGAACTCATCAACTACATACTACTCATACTTACTGAAACTAAAAGGTACCAACTAAACATAACTATGGCTGAACTACAAACTCAGAGCAGTCTTTGAAAACATAAAAAGTCTCTGCGCTAACTACAAAAAGGACGGAGCAGAAAGGAAGAAAAGGCCAGACTATCTCACGAAAAGACTTGTATCACTTGAAACTCAATGGAAGGATTTTGAGCAAAGACATGCATTATTATTGGAATATGAGGAAAAAGATATTGAATATTTTAAGGAATGTATCTACGAAAGAACTAAGGAGATATATACAAACACTAAAGAAAATATACTACAACTCATGTCTCAGAGCCTGCAAGAAGACGACTTTGACAAAACTTCAACTACAAATGATGGTCTTACTGGAGAAGAACTGACCAAGAAGGTAGATGACACAAGTACCAAGGTCAGAGAGCTACTTACTAGACAGGAAGGAAACTGCAAGGCCATTGACAGGGCCATGTCGAAAGTGAACATTGAAGATACTATGGAGAAATGGGAGATTGAAGATCACCTCAAGATAATGGGATCAAAATGGGAAGCAATAGATAAACTACACTGGGAACTGGACGCCCTACTGCAAGGTTCGGAGGAAAAGTACTACGACTTATTCATGACTTTGGAAGGCGAATACGACCGACTTAAAAAATCACTGCATAAAAAGCTGTGGACCAATGTACACTACAAGCAATCCGCACCAAAGATTGACATCCCCATATTCACCGGAAACTATGAACAATGGGTGTCTTTTAAAGATTTGTTCTTGGAAACAATACACAACAATCCATCTATTTCCAAGGCACAAAAACTTCAACACTTAAAAGCAAAGCTGAGAGGGGAGGCTGAAAAACTAGTGCAGCATTTGAACATCAGTGCTGAAAATTATGAGTCATGCTGGAACATCCTTATGCAGCGCTACGACAATCGCAGACTGCAATTTACATCCTACATAAATACTATGTTGAATTTACCAGTAATACACCAGGCGAGCGCATTTACTGTCAAAAGAATGCATGACGTCATAAATGAATGCATGAATGGCTTAACTAACATCGGCGTGGAAACAGAAAATTGGGATCCGCTAATTGTGCACCTTATGTCGCAAAAACTTGACTCTGATACCTACAACGAATACTGCAAAGAACTACGTGAACCGAGGGAAGTACCAGACCTTTATGAGTTCACAAACTTCTTGGAAAGCCAATTTATGGCGTTAGAAATAAAAACTCGTCAAAAAGAAGTCCCTAAGGTACAGAAACCGCCTCAACCTACTGAAAAGCAGCACTACGGGACATATAAACCGACTTTTGGATTCAAACGGGAATATAAGAAGTCATTTTTCACGTCTTACCAAGGAAATTGCCCACTTTGTGACGAAAACCACGTACTCATGAAATGCCGCAAGTTTCTAGACATGAACACTGAAACCAGAAACTCTAACGTCGCCCGCATGCAACTCTGCAAAAACTGTCTGTACGACCACGGCGACATGCAGTGCTCATCGACTAAGAAATGCAAAGAGTGTGCTAAGCCACATCACACGCTGTTGCACAATAAGATGAAGAAACCACCCTCAACTCCGGGTTCTGGAAGAAACTACTCTACTCAACGGCAACCTACTTATACTCAAAAAGTGTCGAATCACTTATCCAGTAACGCAACGGAGGTACTACTCACTACAGTACAAATCAAAGTAAAAGGCCTCAATGGAACTTATGTACATTTGCGAGCACTACTTGACCAAGGCTCGCAAGTAAATCTAATAACTGAAAATGCAGCGCAACTTTTAAGGCTGCCAAGAAAACATATGACTGCGACGGTGTCAGGCGTTGGGACCGTCACTGGGGACTGCAAGGGACGAATTGGAATTGAATGTCAGTCCATCAACTCTGTCTTCACCTTCAAATCAGAAGCACTGGTAATGAAAAAGCTCATAAATAACTTGCCGAGCAAATCTTTTCAATCAGCAGAATGGGAACACTTGAACAATCTGAAACTGGCCGACCCTGAGTTCAACGTGTCCCGCGGCATTGATCTACTGTTTGGGGCGGAGGTTTACTCTACCATCATCATGGAAGGAGTACTGAGAGGCACCAATGAATCCCCCATTGCGCAACAAACTCAGCTAGGTTGGATCCTGTGCGGCAATGTCAAGACTTCTTTCAACTGTCACGCAACCTTGGTCTATCTGGAAGACCTGACTAAATTCTGGGAAACAGAAGACATCACTGAGGGGAACGAAGATATACCATCCGATGATGAGTGCGAGATATATTACCAACAAACTACGAAAAGAAACTGCGATGGAACTTATGTTGTCAAGATGCCATTATACCCGAATTACGAAGAAAAACTGGGAAACTCTAAATCTGCGGCAACTGCCCAATTTTTGCAACTAGAAAAAAGACTCGACAGACTGGCGAAACTTTCAGCTATGTACAAAGACTTCATCCAGGAATACATAGATCTGGACCACATGCAGCCCGCAACTACTGTTTCTAACTCAAGCCCTGTATACTACTTGCCTCACCATGGGGTACTACGGGAGCAGTCCACGACGACCAAACTAAGAGTCGTTTTCAACGCGTCCCAAAAAACAAGCTCGAACTATAGCTTGAATGACTTAATGAAAAAGGGACCTAACTTACAAAAAGACATACAGGAGTTACTAATAAAATGGAGAAGCTACAAATACGTCTATACAGCAGACATCGAGAAAATGTACCGCTGCATCCGGATCGCTGAAGAACAGCAACATTTGCAAAAGATCATTTGGAGATTTTCGACTGACGAATCATTACAAGAAATGAACCTCTGCACCGTTACATACGGAACCAAAAGCGCACCGTGGTCAGCCATGAGAACCCTAAAACAGTTAGCCTCGGACGATCGCCAAAAATACCCCGTGGCTGCAAAAACACTGGAAAACGAATTTTATGTCGACGACTTGATAAGCGGGAATAACTCACTCGAAGCCGCCAAAGAAATGCAACGCACGCTGATTGTACTATTGCAAGGCGGTGGAATGAACTTACGTAAATGGACAAGTAACTGCACAGAATTACTGCAAACTTTATCAGAGGATCAAATATCAACGAAGAATGTGTTCAATTTTAAACAAGGAAATACTACGAAAACTTTGGGTCTCGGCTGGAGTCCAAACTCTGACGTGTTCATACTCAACTGGGACATGGAAGAACCTCCAAAAAAGGCTACAAAAAGGAGTCTTTTATCTGAGATATCAAAACTCTACGACCCGCTTGGCTGGCTCTCACCCATTACTGTGTCAGCAAAACTTATATTTCAACGGGTGTGGGTGGAAAAGATGAGTTGGGATGAACTATTGCCCGACGATATTGAAAAAGAATGGCTAAAACTACGAAATGAACTACCAGCAGTAAAGGACATAAAAATAAAAAGATGGATCGGCGGAACTCAAAGGGATCTCGAATTACATGGGTTCTCTGATAGCAGTGAGAAGGCGTTAGCGTGTGTGATTTATACACGACTTATTGACGATAACGGCCAGACAAAAATCACCTTAATTGCCGCCAAAACAAGAGTGGTCCCTGTGAGTCAAAAAACCACACTTCCCAGACTGGAACTGTGCGCAGCTATGTTACTGTCCCAACTGATGGAGAAAATCAAGAAAACTCTGAAGGAAAACAACCTGACTGTGTTCGCCTGGAGTGATTCGAAGGTTGTACTAGCCTGGCTAAAAGGCGACACAGCTAGATGGGAACGATATGTAGCAAATCGGGTCACAAAAATACTCAAAATCATCCCAGCCGAACGATGGCACTATGTGAAATCGGATCAAAACCCAGCCGATTGCGCAACTAGAGGAATGTTACCTATCAAACTATTGGAACACAACTTGTGGTGGCAAGGCCCAGAATTCATAAAAACTATGACGACTGAGGAAGCACAGGAATGCGCAACCTGCCTGTATACTACCAGCCTGGAACTTGAAGTGCATTCCTGTACAGTACAAGCTACAGAACAAACAGGAAACTTTATAAAAACTTTGCTAGAGAAGTGCAGTACTTTAACACGAATTACCCGAGTTATTGCATGGGTGTTACGTTTCATTAGCAAGTTGCGACAAAGGAAGCAACCGGACGCGAGCTACCTAACTACCGTGGAACTGACAAAATCCGCTGAGCTTGTGATAGAATACGTACAAAAAATGGAATTTGTCACTGAACTAGCACTGTTGAAGCAAGGCGTAATTACTTCAAATAAAAGCAAAATTCACAAGCTGAGCCCGTTTCTGGATAAAAAGGGCATACTGCGAGTTGGTGGACGGCTCAAAAACTCAGACCTACCACCAAACATGAAGCATCCTGTGATACTGCCGAATAATGGAAGACTCAATCAACTGGTCATCGATCAAGCTCACGCCAACACATTGCACGGCGGAGCGCGACTGACCCTGGCTCATATCCGACAGCAATACTGGATAATCGGAGGAAACAGAGCGGTGAAAACATATCTGCGACGGTGCGTGAGATGTCATAGGTACAAGACGGCTGACAACAATCAACTCATGGGAGAACTGCCAAAACAAAGAATAACGCCTTCGCGTCCCTTTACTCATACGGGCGTGGACTTGACTGGTCATGTGGACGTAAAACTCAACAAGGGCCGTGGCATATCAACATCCAAAGCCTACATCGTGATCTTTGTGTGCATGTGCACAAAGGCAGTGCACATTGAACTAGCATCGGACCTCAGCACTGAGACATTCATTGCCGCCTTTCAACGAATGTGCGCAAGAAGGGGGACGCCGACCCACGTATACAGTGATAACGGAACTAACCTGGTCGGGGCGTCAAAGGCACTACGCAAAGAATTCGACTTCTACAAGACGATACTTACACCGCAATTCTTTGACAAAATAAATACTCTCCAGGTCAACTGGCATTTCAACGCCCCCGCGTGGCCCAGCGCTGGCGGTCTCTGGGAGGCTGCAGTGAAAGGGATGAAACATCATCTACGGCGAGTACTTGGAGACCAAAAACTTACTTACGAAGAGTTTACTACACTACTGGCACAGATAGAAGGCTGTATGAACTCGAGACCGCTATGCCCACTGACGGAAGATCCAGATGAATACTTCAACTACTTGACGCCGGGCCATTTTCTCACAGGCAGTCCGGTAATGACAATCCCGCAAGCTAGCGATGCTGACGTCAGAAACATCGACTTGAGACGAAGGTGGCGTCTAACCGAACATATGCTGCAGCAGTTCTGGAAGGGCTGGTCGAATGAGTACCTGACACAGCTGCAAATCCGGAGCAAATGGAACAAACCAACTGAAAATGTTCAAATAGATGACGTCGTGCTGGTAAAGGAGGATAACCTGCCTCCCGGGAAATGGGCACTTGGCCGGGTAATCAAGACTCATCCCGGTCCAGACGGATACGTGCGAGTGGCCACGATAAAAACTCAAACTACTACTTTGAAAAGGCCCATCGTAAAACTATCACCATTACCGTTGCCGACCAATGCAAAAGATGACGCTGCACAAAACGATCCCGACAAGAATGCACCCAAGCGCAAAACAAATGCGAAGAAAGGCTTTTCAATGTTATTAACCTTACTGATAACGCTCTGTGTGTTACAACTCAGACACACGGAAGCGGCGGCAACATAGCAACGAGGGCTCATATTACACCATTGGAAGCCGCGCGCCCTATCTACTACGACACGAGAGGCAAAATACAAACAATCAATGACGAATGGACACTCCTAATGTACTATAACTTGACTAACTACTGGGATGGAGTTCATCGTATTGAAGCATATCTCGCTGATGTGAAGGATCTTTGTGAAAAAACTGATCCAAGATACTGCAAATCTACGCTGCAACAGCTTTATCACGAGGTCGAAATACTCAGCTACTACAACACCATACTACTTGCACCGCACACGCATCTATCAAGTAGAAAGAAACGTGGACTATTAAACGCAGGAGGCTACATAGCCAACAGCTTATTCGGCATTCTAGACCAACACTTTGCGGATAAGTACCAAAAAGACATAGAGGCAGTACAGAACAATGAAAACTACTTGCTCGAACTAATTCGGAATCAAACATCCATAGTGGAACTAGAAAATAACGTACTCAAGAAAAGTGAAACCAACATCCAGAAGCAATTTTTGATGATTGATGGATTTATGAACCAAACAAACAAAAACTTCGCCAAGATCGAATCAGAAATGGAAGCAGTGATGGCCTCAAATTACTTTAACTCAGCGTCACTTTCCCTACATTTCCTGATAAACAATTTGAAAGGAGTACAAGAAATGCTTTTTGAAACCCTGACTGAAGTCTACAAAGGTCACATGGAAGTCCGGCTTCTGTCCCCAGTCAACCTTATCAAGCAACTAGACGCTATATCAGCAAAACTGCCGAGAACATTATCTCTGCCGACAAAAAATACAAAAGAGGGTATGAAGGACTTGTACAAACTCCTCTATGTGAAGGCGAGAGTAACAGAGACTTACTTCCTATTCGAAATCCACATACCATTAATCTCGGACGAAATCTACACATTTTATCAAGCTTTACCGTTACCTATTAAAGTAAACAAGGAAACTTTTACCATGAAACTATCATCAACCTACATCGCCGTAAACTTTCGGAAAAATACGTATATAACATTGATGGAAGAAGACTTGAAGCACTGCGTTCAACAAAAAACAGACAACTTTTTGTGCTACAAAAATCTTCCTGTCTACAACTTAAATAACTATAAGATCCCATGTGAAGCAAAACTACTGGGTCATCACTCTAATTTGCCGTGCGCAGTCACCCGTGCGCCGTGCGAAGACGAATGGATCGAATTACATGCACCAAACACATGGTTAGCTAAGTGCTGCGCGACTTGCGCCTTTCGAACCATATGCGATAGCGACGTGACAATGGAAACTTTGACATCATCCGGGATAGTAACTCTTGCTCAAGGATGTATCCTACAATCGAATGAGCTAACTATCTTCTCGCACAACCAATACAGCAGCGACGCTAAGCTGGAATACAACTTCAACATACCGCTACTAAACTCGTCGATAAATAACATTGTGAATATCACATATCACAATCAGAACCAAGCGTTTCAATATAACACTGCCGAATTAGATGAGATTGACAAGAAAATTAACTCGCAGAAAGACCGCAACTATCTCCCATCATCGGTCACAATCCACGACGTCCATCAATACGCGATCAGCTACATCCTCCTAGCAGCAGCATTTACGGTCCTAGTCATATGGATTATAAGAAGATGCTGTCCTCACATCTGCACAAAAATGAGACGCACGCAAGCTCGCATGGAAATCATCGAGCTACAGACGCTATCCAAAGCGAAACAGCAACAAGCGCAGAAGGCGCATCCCACTTCAGCTGATGGTGATAATATCGCCTTTCGAAAATCGAAAAGAAAACTAAATGTATTAAATTCGTGTTACCCAATGTGAACCCGGTAACTACAGACATATTTATAAAAGGACAGAGATTGGACCTTGTGCAGTCGACTGTCTTTTTGGGCATTACTTTAGACGCCAAACTACAATGGGATCCTCATATAAATAAATTGTCGAACAGACTGAGTTCGGCAGCGTTCGCAGTTAAAAAAATTAGAGCTCTTACCGACGTAGACACCGCTAGACTAGTCTACTTTAGTTACTTTCATAGTCTAATGACCTATGGTATTTTATTGTGGGGTCACGCTGCGAATGCGAATAGTATATTTATTCTGCAGAAACGGGCTGTTCGTGCAATTTATAGATTAGGGCCTAGAGTGTCACTGAGGGAAAAGTTTAAAGAAATCAATATTCTGACATTTGTGTCTCAATATATCTATGACAATCTTGTGTATGTAAAAAGAAATATAACTAATTTTCAGAAGTACAGTGATATACACAATTTTAATACTAGAAATAAAGACAAGTTGGTTGCTTATGTAAGCCGACTACATAAAATTAGTAATTCTTTTAAAGGCAATTGTATACGCTATTACAATAAGGTCCCTACTGATATTAAAAACTTACCTTTAGACAAGTTTAAAATAATAATAAAACAGAAATTGTATAAAAAAGGTTACTACAGGATATCTGATTACTTAGAGGACAGATGTCCATGGGAATAGATTGTTTGAGTTACAGGCTGTTTCGATATATAATTAGCATTCATTTTGTAATTTGACAATATTTTATTTAAAAAAGGAAACGCAAAAGATGCGACGACTGTGGAGTTTCTTCGGTGAGCTCTTCTCCACAGATTCCGCCATTGGGTTAGTGAACTCACCCAAAAAAATGTAATGACGGATCTAAGTGATGTAACAACATCCTATGGAAATAAATGATTTTTGATTTTGATTTTGATTTTTTAATTTTGACTAACTTAATTTCAACCCAAAATTCTTAAGTACTGTGTTTAGTTATTAAGTTGAATTTTATAAGATATACTTCAAGTTTGTATTATGCTTGTATTATGTTGCTTTGAATGATTTTATTTTACTGATTACTTTGTGTTATTAGAGTACAGTTTACTACCCCTACTATCTTTGGGGTTTCGGAGCATGTACGGTTACACCGTGCATATAATGTTTTGTTAACGTGGCAGTTTACTCAGCCCGCATATTTCTACCGTAATAAATTTAGTTGACCACTTACAGTGAAGACAAAATGACGTGTTTCATTACTACCACTACTTTACTACTTCATTCGTAACAACTCACTACTAGAACTTTATACAACTGTGTGGAAAGTGCCGTCTACTAAGCACTTGATCATACAACATTTAATCATGCGCTTACAATTTTTTACTGTATTTTCGGCCAGACCATTACTGTTTGGGTGGTACACAGGGGAGTTCATGTATTTAATTCCATTGCTGGGACAAAAAAGTCTAAACTCGGCGCAATTAATTTTGACGTCATTGTCTGAAACTAGAACGTTCGGAATGCCGAAATAGGAAAATAAGTGTGTCAACTTCGAGATAAGTGCGTGCGTAGCAGTACCATTATTCATATGTAAGCAGTCCAACCACTTGCTATACGCATCGACCACGACCAGATATACCCGTTGCCCCACTGTCATGTAATCAAAATGTACGCGATTCCAAGCTCCCGGCGGCCGCGGCCAGCTGACGGGAGCCTCGCGCGGCGGCTTGGCGCGTAATGAGATGCAGGTGGCGCACGCGCCACTGCAGCGCTCGATGTCTGCGTCGATGCCCGGCCACCACATTCGACTTCTAGCATTCGCTTTCATCTTAACAATACCTAGATGCGTACTATGGAGTTCGTTCAACATGCGTTCCCTCAGCGTCATTGGAATGACGACCCTATGTCCGCGCAATACGATTCCACCTTCCAACTGCAGGTCCGTTTTGCATTGAAAATAAGGTCGAATTTGGTCGCAACTAATCTTACGCGGCCAGCCGTTTTGCATATACCTAATGACTGTTTTTAATACAGCATCTTTTCCTGTGGCTTGGATTATTTCGTCGCATGTTACCGCCGCCGGTGATATTGCGTTAAGAAAATGTAGGGAATTAAAAGTATCGAACTGCTTCTCACTGTCGCAGGTAGTTTCTGCTAAAGGAGCACGGGAGAAATAATCAGCCACCACGTTATTATCACTTGATATATACTGTACAACATAATTGTATGCAGACAAAATAATGGCGTATCTTTGCAGTCTCAAGGCGGTCGTTATGGAAATACCATTCTTATTATTAAAAATCGATACAAGCGGCCGGTGGTCAGTTTTGAGAATGAACGGTTCACTACGGCCATACAAGTACTGGTGGAACTTTTTAACCGCGAAGATAAGCTATGTCGCTTCCTTTTCTATTTGGCTATAGTTACGCTCACTAATAGTTAGTGACCTAGAAGCGAACGCCAGCGGTCGTTCCTGTCCTGTAGCATCGCGAGTCGATAACACGGCACCTAGACCAGCGGGTCCAGCATCAGCTGTTAGCACCAGCTGCGCGTCAGGGTCGAAGTGCGCGAGCGCGCGCTCCGAGGCCAGCTCGCGCTGCACCTGTCGTACAGCGCGGCGTTGCCGCTCGCCCCACTCCCACTTTGCTCCCGTGCGCAACAACTCATGCAGCGGACTTAACAAACTAGACGAGTTCGGAATGAAATTTCTGTAATAATTAATGACACCTAAAAAACGTTTTACCTCAGTTACATTTGTAGGCTCTGGGGCATTAATTATTGCTTTCACCTTTTGCGCGGAGGTGTGAAGCCCTTCTTTGCTTATCGTGTAACCTAAATACGTGATACTATTTTTAAAAAACTCACACTTTTCCCTTTGTAAGCGTAGACCGGCCTTATCTAGTCTATTTAGTACCTCTCGTAACCTACTTATGTGTGATGCTTTGTTCGGCCCTGTAACACAGATGTCGCCCATCTATACCCGACAGTAACGTCTCCATGGCTTTTTGAAATATTTCCGGGGCGTTAGCCAAACCATACACGAGACGCGTATATTTAAACAATCCTTTTGGTGTGTTTATGGTGGTAAGCTCCTGTGTGGAGTCGTTTAATAAAAACTGATTATATGCGTTTTTTAAATCTATCTTACTTTAGTGTTCGCCCCGCCAAGTTTTGCGAATACTTCCTCTATTCGCGGAAGTGGATACTTATCAATTACAGACTTAGAGTAACTGAAAAATCTCCTGCAATCCTTACCTTGCCATTTTCCTTGAGCACTGGCACAATCGGGGTAGCGTACTGAGAATGGTTGACCGGTACCAAAATACCTAAACCTACAAGCCGGTCTAGTTCGGCTTCAACTTTCTCTTTTAGGGCAAAAGGAATCGGTCGTGGCTTAAAAAACTTAGGCCTAGCTTTATCATTTAATATTAGAGTGACCTTAAACTTATTAAAAGTACCGAGTTCGTCACGCCATAGGTAAGGGTATTGTTCCAACAAAAGATCAACATCTTTGTCCTCGCTAATATTATTTATCCGTGCGGTAAAATATATATCAAAGGCAGACATAAAATCACGTCCTAATAAACCGGGACCCCCGTTTTCTACAACAAAAATACTGATACGCTTGGTTCTATTGTGAAAAGTAGCATCAATATTAAAATAACCTAAAGGCGCGATTTTATGTCCGTTATAAAAACACATACGAACATTACTAGGTAATAACGGGTACTTAGAGAACTGATTATTATACATAGTATCCGCAATAACACAAGAACCGGAACCGGAATCTAATTCCATGGTAACAAGCTGGCCACCCAATTCTACTTCTATTTCTATAGGTTTTATTGAAGAAACATACCCTAAACTATTCATTCTACACTAGACATTCCTTGCAGCACGAAGCTTCGTCCGAATTGTCACTATTTTGCTCCACGATTTTATATACTCGCGAAAACTTACTCTTGCACACTTTTTTTAAATGGCCAATTAACCCGCACTTCTGACATTTGTAACCCTTGTACTTGCACTGCTCAGCATCATGATTTTTCATGCCGCATACGGTGCACTTGCGAACCTCTCGTCCGCGGTCGGTGGTGGACTTTGACCCGCTCACCCGGTACACCGGCTCCTCTTTGACGAACGCTGCCGCCGTTGCCTCCGCGGCCGATGCCCGCGCATGGCGTGCACTCGCCGCCTGCTGGGCTACCTCCAGTGCCTTCGCGAATGAAAGCGTCATGGCGTCTTGCTCGAATAAACGGTCACGCTCACGCCCTACGTTCATGCCCAGTACAAAACGATTGACTAGAAGCATGTCCAATGCACTACTAAACTCGCAGTGCACGGCGAGTCCTCGAACGCGCGCCGCCCAACCCTCGACACTTTCCCCTGCTGTTCTTCTCGCCTCGAAAAACTTCTCCCTGTCGGCGAAGGTACATCTTTTCGGCGAGAAATGGTTGTTCAGCACCTCAACTAAAGCATCGAATGCCACAATTTCTACTTTCTCCGGATGTACGAGATCTGTAGCCAATCGATAGGTCTCATCCGATAGATGAGTGAGTAATAACGGTGCCTTCTTGACGTCTTCAACCAAATTTAAAATTATATACTGCTGCAGTCTTCCCAAAAATATCTTCCACTCTTGCGAATTGTGGTCAAAAACGGTGAGACTTCCGTCACACGACATTTTAACCTGAGTTTTTTTTTTAATATACGCGCGGGTAGATCGTCGCCAGTAAAATGTATGTAGATATATAAAGGAAACACGGCGGTTCGGTTGACGGTCCGTTTATTACTGGTCGACCCAAATGAGGGGGCGCGGGGAGCGACACCGCGCCCGCGCCGGTATGCATGTACTACAAAAGGGCTCAGCGGTCTATACTCAAGGTGATGATGAAAAAGCCTTTCATTTATCCCACTGCAGAGTTCTTACGAGAATGCCAAGTACTGTCCGTTAGACAACTGTATATTCTAAGAACAGCCTTGTACAAACATAAGTTAATTAATAAACTCGGACGAATACAGCTCAATGATGGCTAGGAGAGTATACAAAGTGACAACGCCCACTGTCCGTACGGCATTTGCTCAGAGATTCAGTTCCTTCTCCTTCCCTTTTACATACAACGTAATCTGTAAGAACACAGACATTAAACACTCCAGCATCCCAGAGGCTAAGGTTACAATAACGAAATGGCTGTCGACTCTAGATTATGACAAAACCGAAGCCCTCCTATCCGTTTGTACCTAAGTAATAATAACACACACATATTTATTTATATTCCTACATAATCACTAATGTAAACACACAATACACATTATATTTATTTTACATTATCTATATCCACATTACATCCCTCATAAAATTAAACTGATTATGAATTATCTTTATTTATCCTTAACATTCTCTGCATACATAAACAATACCACTCTTAATTGTAATATATACATATTTATATAACTGTTGGTCTTACTTAGCTTAAATTTTTAATTTTATATCATTTTCCTTTTTTTCACTAAAACTTAAATGAAATCATTTTCGTATTTACGAATAAACTAACTTATGTAGTTAGCAACTAATTAAGTATTTGTAAACTTGTAATTTGGCCAGGACTCCTCGTGACAGGTTAAACCTAGTGTGGGGTCCACAAGCAACTTGTATATTTCAACCCAATCTGGTAAATAAATATTTTGTATTTTTGTATTTTGTATATATCCCTGCATACAATGGATAATGGCAGGTGGTCTGACCACTTTACGTCATAGTTCACCTCAGCAGATACTATTGTGCTACGCGCCGCTTGTGTAACCAGGCAGTGGTCCAACCAGCTGGTCGTACCGTGGGCTGCACTAAGACATGTATATGTGTCAGAGTCCACACCAAGGTTGTCTATTGCGGACATAGACGCAATAGACATCACGTAATTTGTTGTTCCGAACAAAAATACAACATTGCCGCTCCGAAACTCCTACCCGGGTCCGCATTGAAGTCGCCTAACACATAAGCCGCTTCTACACCACTGTCATCTATGATTGCATACAACTGCGCTAGGGTGTCCGTAAATTTAGGTAGGTTGTCCGAACACTTTCATGGCATATACACGTTCAATACGAGAAACTTATGTTGAACTAATTCGATTAGGACTGCAGCCAGTCTATCACTTTCACAGTCAATGACGGCCACACTGGAGAATAACGATTTCCGCCACAGCAACGCAACGCCACCATACGGACGCCCCCGCAACACTCCAACAGATTTATTGACCGAAGACTTCGCAACACACCCAAAATCATCGTCAACCTCGTTCAGGTCATGAGGTAGCAGCCAAGTCTCCTGAAGCGCAATGATGTCAGACTGCTTACAAAGTTCCCTTATGTGGTGTACAGACCTTTTAATTGATTGGCAATTAAAAGTGGTCATAACAATTATAGTTGTGGTCGTGCTATCCATTGACTTTTTGTGATGCAGCGGCAGAGCTTGAGCGCTCACGATAACGGCGGTAAACAAGACCCTTCTTCCAGAAACTGCCACTCAGAAAATGCTCAACCTTGCTGCTCTGAACAGTTACTTTGAAGGAATTGAAGTTTGTTTCCTTTTTCTGTGTCAATCGTTCAACAGTTATGCAGCTCTCATTCATATCTTTTATGTGTCCTTTAAAGTGGTCTACAGTTATATGCTTCTTTAGTCGCGATACATAGATATATCTGTGTGATTCCGCAACCTCCAACCGATCACTATCGCCTTCACATGTACCAATTGTACCATGCATATTTTTCTGTCGATGTTTCTTTGTCCGATTCGTAACAATAGTGAAATCGCTGTCGTCAACAATACTCCTCGTATCTATATCATCATCGCATCGCTTTCGCATCTTTGTCTGTGATGATAGCAAGATATCCCTGTAGACAGGCTTATTAGCAACAAAGTCGCCATGCCCAGCTGACGCCGCGGCCGGCGCTATGAAACCGGTTTTCTCCACCCGGGCGCGGTTGGTCGGAGCGCTGTTACCAGGCCGGCTCTGCTCACTATCTCGACGGTTGCTGTTTGATAAGACCATCGAGGCCTTACTTTGCATATTTGCACATACTTGTGAATGCTCAGGCGACTCGCTGCTTACGGCTTGGGTTTCCGAAGAACGTAACTGGCTGAGTAACGTACGTGTTCTTAAGCTCCTGAAGCTCCGATTCGGAAACTGCATCAGCCCGTAACGTTCGAAGTTCGGTCTTTAGATACGTAATATCTTTCAGAAGACGGGTCACGTCCACATGATCGAATGATACAGGGGGCAAACGGTTTAAATCCTTTGCAACAAACACGGGGTGCGTGGATGGGTCGGTCTCTTTAAGGAGTTTTATCACATCTCTAATGTTCTTTTTATTCTTGTCTTCACCCTTACGTGTGATAGCACGGGCTCCGTCCGAAACAGCAGTAAATAGAAGAGACTTCCCAATCTCTATTTCCTTGTCAGTAAAGTTGGAGCTGCATATCTGAACAATACTCAGCTCATCAAGCACGTTATATTTATTTTGTACAAATGTCATGAATTCGTCAATGATAGGGCTACTCGCCATCGTTATTCACTAGCGTGATGGAATTGTTTATTGATGCGCGTGCGCACTTGCGCAGCGCTCCGGCTCACACACGAAAGACAATCGATCAATATCGCCGAGCAGCGCGTATTGATGGAGTCTGGCTTAATGTTTGAATCCCACATCAACACTGCTGTGGGAAATGCCGCAAGAATGCTTGGCTTTATAAAGCGGAACACGAAAGGTTTCCGTCTGACCAGCAACAAGAAGCACCTTCTATTCTTACACAAGGTGTGCAACAGTCGTCTGGATGTCAGCAATATACTGAACCAAATTAGATTGTCAGTTCCTTACCATTATCCTCGGAATCCCATCTCAAAACCCCTCGAAGTCCCTCAATGCAGAACAAACATTTACAAACACTCACCCATACCACAGAATACTTCATAGTACTACGTACAGAAAGATCACTTATCGCGCAGCGAGAGGAGTTATTTATTTAAGTGTATTTGCGCACACTTAAATAAATAACTCCTCTCGCTGCGCTACAATAAAGCCCAATCTAGCTCGCACCTGCGCTACTTACAACAATCGCTAAGCATCGCTTAAGACAGTGACACACCACGACCGTCGATATCGCTCGATAGAATGATTCAGAATGATTGATCGATTGTATGAATGAATACAAGAATGAATTACACACAACACTTTAAGTTGCAGTGACCAACTGTCATTACAGCATAAACAGAGGTCATTCAAGTAAAGGACTCTGTACCCCATGGTTTATCGACCATATAGTGACCATTCAGTGAGCGCAAGAAAGTCCAAGGCATGTGTTTAATTTCCACGCCTACCGAACGGCGTGGAATCCGAAGGGGGTGGGCCTCTGCCAGCACGTGAGAGAAAAGTGAATTGAGTGATTGTTACCTTACCTTGTCGTAGACCGGAAATCGAAAGCTCGATTCGAGACAGGAATATGGGATAATGGCACAATTGGGATAGGATAGGAACCGAATCACTATCGTTTCGCTGTCGCTGCCCGACGCTGCCGCCGGCGTGCTGCCTGCCGACACGTGGAATCGCCGTCCGATACGACGATTTTCAATCACGACACGGATCACTTGACCGCTGACGCGAATCTACTTATTTCCCGACGATGTAGATGATTAACACTCCGACCAGGCCCGACGCCTGTATTTGATAATTGGTACACCGAAATACCATCAAAATCACGATGCCCGAGCAGACATGTTGTTTTTCTCCCGACGAGAAAAGAGCAAGAGTAAAGATAACCTCCAATTTTACATCTCGTTCCGGTACGAGTGACATCTGCGGTCCGTTTCCGCTTAGTGATGTGCCGACTACTGGCGATCGATTCGCGCAACAAAAACCGGTGCGTTTCCGAAGCATAAATATTAAACAGTCACCCGCCCGGACAGGCCCGAACCTGTCCCTAATCAATAGGAAGGCGAGAAAGTGTTGCGACCGCTCTCTTGAGGACCGAGTCCCCCACCTTGACTTCTGCTGATCGAGGCGTGCCATCCCGACCCGTGTACAAATTGACGATCCGTCCTCGTCTCCATCTCAATGATGGCAGGTTCGCATCCTTAATCAGCACCAAATCACCGACTTGAGGGGGGCTCGTCCGGTCAGTCCACTTAAGGCGCTGCTGCAAGATGTGCAAGTACTCAAGGGACCACCGTTTCCAAAAATCTTGAGCCATCTGCTGCAACATCTGCCACCTAGTTAACCGACTTAACTTAACATCACCGAATGGGTATTCTGGCAGGGCGTTAAGGGGCTGACCTATCAGGAAGTGACCCGGCGTCAACGCTTCCAAATCATTTGGATCCGAACTGAGCGGGCACAACGGACGCGAGTTCAGTGTCATTTCAATTTTACAGAACAGCGTCGCAAGCTCCTCAAAGCGTAGAGAGGTCTCACCGATGATCCTCGTCAGGTGCGACTTAGCCGATTTAACCGCAGCCTCAAATATTCCTCCCCAATGAGGACATCCCGGCGGACTGAAAACCCATTCAATCCCTCGTCGGGAGCAAGCCGTACCGATGGCATCCTGGTTACCGTTCAGGAATTGAGTGACCTCCTGCAGATATCGCCTGGCTCCGACAAAATTTGTGCCGTTGTCCGAACGGATTAATGTCGGGAGGCACTTCGTGAGACGAACCGATCCAGACATGCGATAAATGCCTCCGTAGTGAGGTCCTCAAGTGGACTGCCTTCGTGGCCAAGCACACGAAGACGCACAGGTATGCCTTCACTAATCTGGCGTTCCGTAGCTGTGAAGACTTGACCATGAATGGTCCCGCGAAATCCGTTCCGACACCCGCAAAGGGCCGGATTTCGTTAACCCTATCCGAGGGCAAGTCGCCCATCTGGGGCTGCATCGTAGCCGCCTTGGCGCGATAACAAGGCAGGCACCGAAATACGACGCTACGCACTAAGCGTCTTCCCGATAGAATCCAGAACTCGCGCTGGAGAAACGCCATCAAGGCGTGGCATCCGAAATGCCCATTCCGAATGTCTCGATCCTGTATCAGCAGTTCGACCAACTTCCCTTTCCTAGGGAGTAACAACGGGTGGCGAGCCGCATAAGGCAGGTTGGCATTCCGCAGCTGACCTCCTACCCTCAGCAATCCTTGAGGGTCAATAAACGGGTTGAGCCGAGCCACAGCTCCCTTCAGTTGGACGCGTCCGCGTCTCAGAATGTCCAGTTCGGACTTAAAGTGCACCGTCTGCACGTTCCGTACCAATGCGAACAACGCATGGTTCCGTTCCCGTGGTATCAGGACCTGTGTCCGCACTCGTTGCGCCTCAGAATTCCGACAATTCCGCGCAAATCGGCAGATCCAGGCGGTCACATTGACCAGCTTGTCGAGCGAGCTGTACCGTTCCAGCGGGCTGAACTCCTCTTCCGGCCCTGGTTGCGTCGTACAGACACCGACTGTCAAGGCGCCGTTCGCCGTGGTAACGCGTGGACTCATTGGCCAATCCGATTCGGCTTGAGTCAACCATTTTGGACCCCACCACAAGGGATGTCCAACCAACTCCGGAGCGTGACACCCACGAGACGCACAGTCTGCTGGGTTCATTTCCCCTGGAACATGTCTCCAGATTAAGGGAACCTCCGAATTCAATATCTGCGAAACCCGATTCGCAACAAAAATCTCCAGCTTGTGAACTGAAGCCTTCAGCCAGCATAACACGATCTGGCTGTCCGTCCAAGCGTAGACCGTATCTTCCAACGCTATTGACCCACGAAGAACCGTCATCGTGTGGTTGAGCAGACGAGTCAGGAGAGCCGCTCCCGAAAGCTCTAACTTGGGAATGGTCAGGCGAGTGCGCAACGGCGCAACCTTGCTCTTGGCCATGACCAACCGCACATCAACCTCCCCCGAGGAGTCGACCGTACGCAGATACACCGCAGCTCCGTAGCCCTTCTCCGAGGCATCGCAAAACCCATGCAGGGTGGCGGTGTATCGTTTGGTGGGGACCAACCTCCGTGGCAGTGAAATCCGATTGATGCCAGGGAGGGTCGAAAAGAACGAGTCCCACTCCGAGCTCAATGACCCGCCGATCGGGTCGTCCCATTTCAGCTCAGCAGACCACAATTGCTGCATAAAACACTTGAGCTGAAATGTTACTGGGGTGATCCACCCGTTTGGATCAAATGTCCTAGCCACCGTTGAGAGGACGTTCCGTTTCGTCCAGATCTTCGGGGAGTCCAACTCGACCCGATACGAGAACATGTCTGACACCGGCTGGTACTGGACGCCTAATACCGACAACATATTTGGATTTTCCAAATTTTCAAAAATGTGGGGATCCTGCTGGTAGTCATCCGGAAGACCAGTCAGTAACTCTGGAGAGTTCGACATCCATTTCCGGAGCTCGTAACCTCCACCCCGTAAGAGCTCAACTAGCTCGTCCCGTCGAGCGAGCGCCTCCTCTACGGAATCTGCACCGGTACAGATATCGTCCACGTAGAGATCCTGCTCCAGGATCGCTGCTCCTCTAGGGAAATTTAACCGTTCTCGATCCGCTAACTCCCGCAGAGTGCGAATCGCCAAATAAGGACTAGACCGTAGCCCGTACGTGTTGGTGTTCAGCTCGTACACCCTGATGGGCTGATCTGGGCTCTCTCGCCACAGTATCAGCTGATACCGTCTATCGTCAGGGTGAATGACCGTCTGTCTAAACATCATCCGGATGTCAGCTACAAACACAACATTGTGTCGACGGAACCGTGTGATAACATCCGCGATGTCATGGTTCAACTTCGGCCCTGAATGCAAACACTGGTTCAGGTTCATGCCGTTAGATGTTGATGCCGATCCATCGAACACTACCCGTATTTTGCCCTCCGGGGTCCTCAAGACCGCGTGATGGGGCAGGAAGCAGTGGTCTTCACGCTTCCAGTCGATACCCGAAACCGACATGTGGCCGAGCGACTCGTATTCCCGCATGAAGTCGACGTACTTCTGCCGGAAAATCCCGTCACGCTTCATGCGTCGTTGCATCGACAGAAGCCGCGTCTCGGCTGCATGGTGTGAACTGCCCAGCGGCGGGCGATCACTCCGAAATGGAAGACGTGTGAGAAATCGAAGGCGACCAGTATTGTTCCGATAAAACTGTTTACACTCTTCTTCAACCGGGTCCAACCGGCGGACCGTAGGTGGTTCCTCCACCTCCCAAAACTTCTGTATCACCTCCGAGAGTACAGAACCGAATAAGGGACTACGAGTCGCTAGGCGTGGGGCAGCCGGCATGACCGGACCCATTACCGCATGGCCCAGTCTGGTGTTGACCGAAACCAGACCAGTCGCCTGCAACACGTGGACACCTGGCACTAACAGGTATCCCAAGGCATCGACACCCAATAAAATGTCTACTGGGCCCGGAATATCGAACTCCGGGTCAGCCAGTGACAACCCTGCGACCAACTGTCGCACCGAGGGCGACAACCGTACGTGAGGGTGTGAGCCCATCACATTAGGCATGACTAATGCCGTGACCGTCAGATTCACCGATGAATCCACCCGTGACGAGAGAGTAATCCGACATACTCCCTTAACGGAACCGACTTCCGTGTTCCCAATTCCCCGAATGGAATGTGGATACTCCCTTACCGAAATGCCCAACCGTCTTACAAGGTTGCACGAGACTAAGCACCCCTGGGCCCCCGAGTCCAATAGTGCTCGTGCTACACAAGATTTGCCGTCCGAACTCCACGCTATCACCGAGGCAGTGGGGAGCATGACCGTCTGTGGAGTGGCGGCACCCTGTAAGTGGGCGGCGTGTCCCTAGCGGGAACCTCCGCGGCATCCGAACCCGCTGGGACCCCCGTCGGCCTGGTAACTCGGCTGCTGATATGCCACCGGTGGCATATCAGACCGCATGTACATCAGGGGGTCCCAACCCGCATAATAGGCCCCTCGCTCTCCCGGTACCCGACCATACCGGACTGTGTACGGTGTGCCCGGTGGCCACCGTGGATGGAGGGGGGAGAGCGGATCCAACCTGGGGCGCTCTAGGAATGGGGGCGACATCCGACTGTTCGCCTCCCAGAGCGACGGGCAGGGTGGCGCAGAAGGTGGTGGGCTCCCAGCCTTCGCGCCACTCATAGGTGCCATCTGACACCCGCCCGTAACACGCGGTGAGCCAGCGGCCCGAAGTCCTCGCTGACCCTGGATAGCGGCGACCGAACCCCGGCTATCCCACCTGTTACCCCCCGCGCTGCCCCCTTCCCCTCGGGGGGGGTCCCGTCCGCGGGTACCCCAGTCACCCCGTTGGTGACTCCCGTTCCCCGGAGGGGGACTGGGTCCGGCCCTGGTTGGGCCCTGTGACCGACCAACCTGAGTCCGGCCCTGGTGACCGTCCGAAGGGCCTGACCGGTTCAGGCACAACACGACGTGGTGCCTGCCACCGCAGCTCTCACAGGGGGACCGGTTGTTTGCGGCCCCAAACAACCGAAACACAATCGGTGGCGGAAGACCACCTTCCTGCGGGCAGCCACACCGAGCGCCTTAAAGTTGGCGCAACTGGTCACTCCATGACCGGCACTGTCGCAGTGCACACAGCCGTCACCCGACGGCGCGGCACTCAAAACGCCAAATTGTTTTGACCGCCCACCCCCCCGTGGGGGTGGGGGACGCGGCCCCTCCCGCATCCGCGCGGGTTGGCGCTGCACACTGGCCTCCGAATCCATGGTATCGCATCGCCTGCATTCACCCTCCAAGAAATCCGTTAATTGGACGAGCGTGGGCAGTTCCGAGCTACTGCCGAACCGACCTTGAACAGCTGCAGGCAACCGTGACAAAACCATATATAACACGATATATGACCATTGGTCTACCGGCAGACCAAGGTTCTGAAGGGCCTTAGTGGCCACCAGCACAGGGTTGAGCACCTGTACCCGGATGTCAACATCCCGGGTTACTCTTGGGATGCTGAACAGCTTCCCCAGCTGCGCATCAACCAACCGCCGTTTGTGTTGGTAGCGGTCAAACAATATGACCCGGGCAATCTCATAATTGCCCGCCGTAACCGTTAGGTGACCGACCAACTCCTTCGGTTCACCCCACAGTGCCATCAATAGTTGGGCCAACTTGTAGGCGCTGTCCAGGTCGTCCCGACCGTGGACCAGGCTATCGTTAAATTGATGAATGCCGGCCACTCATCAATTGCCCCACCGAAGGCCGGAATCTCCAGGTGTGGCAGCCGTCCGACAACACCCTTAGGGGGCGGGTCTCCGCTACCCTCCCCGCGGTCATCCCGACGCGACCGCTTAATTTTTTCGGCGCGACGCTCGATGTCGCCCAAGCACTCCATCGCTTGGTCAGCATCCGCGCAGAGCTGCTTCACTGCAGCCACCGAGGCCTCATCCGTAAGCCCGAGGGCTTCAGCCTCCGCTGCCAGCCAACACACCTTCCCGACGCGTGTCATTGCGTCCTCCACACGCTTGAGCAGGACATCGTCCATGTCAGGTCGCTCCACATACTTGTGAGTATGGGCGAGCCATCTCATCTCCTCACGGACGCCATAACGCAGTACCGTCAAGGGTGAAGGTGCCATGGTTACCAATTCAATTGTTTCTGGTCCTATGCTTCACTACCGAACTAAGCACAGCCAGAGACCAGCACTTTCCCGTCAGCGCTGGGCACAGAAATTAAAACTAAGTTGTAAAAACCAAGGCAACTACTAAAACAATTAAATCCTAAACAATATTTAATATGGTCGCCCTGTGGACATACACCTTATAATATACACTCTAAATCAATTAGAGAATGCCACCATAAAACACAATACAAAAATAACCCACAAAACTTGATTATGAAAACAATACAAAATAATAAGCTGTGACCTTCTATAAGTGGCCCCTCCGATATGACCCACACTTCTACTGAGGTCAGCAAAATCAGCTTAATACCCCTTAAATAGCCCGACCCTGCTGTGTAAACCGAAATAACACTGTAGGACTATAGAACCCGACGTTCTACCGCAAGTAATACTATCTAGGCTTCGCAGAATGACTGTTCAATCTTTTATGCGCAACAACAGTAGTTTCCGACTACAAATTTATAACAACTGTTAACTAAATTGGCACTTATACTTTCACTTACCGAAAATGAACTTTAATCGTGGTATACCGACCACAGACTCATTGCCGACTTGAGCCAATCTGAGATATTCTTTTCTCCCAACTACAATGTGACAAAGGCAACCGTGAATCGATGATTTCCCACTAGGAAAATCGCGCTCCTGCTACCAAAATGTTTAATTTCCACGCCTACCGAACGGCGTGGAATCCGAAGGGGGTGGGCCTCTGCCAGCACGTGAGAGAAAAGTGAATTGAGTGATTGTTACCTTACCTTGTCGTAGACCGGAAATCGAAAGCTCGATTCGAGACAGGAATATGGGATAATGGCACAATTGGGATAGGATAGGAACCGAATCACTATCGTTTCGCTGTCGCTGCCCGACGCTGCCGCCGGCGTGCTGCCTGCCGACACGTGGAATCGCCGTCCGATACGACGATTTTCAATCACGACACGGATCACTTGACCGCTGACGCGAATCTACTTATTTCCCGACGATGTAGATGATTAACACTCCGACCAGGCCCGACGCCTGTATTTGATAATTGGTACACCGAAATACCATCAAAATCACGATGCCCGAGCAGACATGTTGTTTTTCTCCCGACGAGAAAAGAGCAAGAGTAAAGATAACCTACAATTTTACATCTCGTTCCGGTACGAGTGACATCTGCGGTCCGTTTCCGCTTAGTGATGTGCCGACTACTCGCGATCGATTCGCGCAACAAAAACCGGTGCGTTTCCGAAGCATAAATATTAAACAGCATGATAAGCAAAATAGTAGAGGCGGGAGTAGTTCGTGAGTCAAGTTCTCCATACGTAAGCTCCTAAAACTGGTGGGATGCGCCTTTGCGTCGATTATCGCGTACTCAATAATAAGACCAAAAGGGACCACTATCAACTCCCAAGAATAGAAGACCTTCTTGATCAACTGTCTGGACAGAGCCTTTTCAGGACACTTGATTTGGCATCGGGCTATTACCAGATACCTATCGCTGAGGAGTCCATAGAACAGACTGCGTTTTTCACACCAGATGGGCATTACGAGTATTCTGCCATGCCGTTTGGTCTGGCAAATGCACCTGCTATTTTTCAGCGGTTGATCCACAAGGTCTTGAATAAAGCCAATATCAGACAAAGCATAGTCTATATGGATGACATCCTTATACCCTCCAGCTGAGTGCACTCACAACATTATACTCGTTTATTATAAACTCGTATTTCCACTCAGTTCTGACACTCACAACTCACAAATTAATTAAACAAAAACAAAACTATCTAACAGTGTTAGGAATGGAAAACTTATGAGAAATAAAAATGGTGCCGGCCGCGAGCCCAGCTGTTCCATTGGATGGTTTAAGATTCGTTAACAAAATTGAAATGACAAACCTTCTCTATTAATATTATGTTGATCCGGTGTCTTCGTAAATGATTCGGGAAATGCAACTAAGCGTTAGTGTGACGTAATCGACGCGAGGTGCAAACTAAGGGTGTTCTGAGCGACTACCTCCTAGTGTGGGGGTGCTGAAGTGATGCAGAAGGATACGTCCGCCTGCATAACTTCTGCTTCCTCCTGGTGCACCCTGGTAACAGCGGCTAGTGACTGGTCCCCGGACCTCTTACTAGCCGATGGCTAAAAGTAGCTCCGGTTCTGTCGCTTAAAGTGGGTGTACCCGGCAGACTATCTACACTCACCTGCGTCTTGTGGTCTGCGCAGTTGACCACCGTAGGCCAGGATGAAGGGGTCCTGGGGGGTTGAGCCGAGCGTTGTTGTGGATTTAGCTTCGTAAGGCAACACGCCCTCTTTGGCCTGGATTTCAGGCAAAACGGTAGCCTCGCCCGTAGCCGCGGGTTGGGGTAACGGCCAAGTGTCCCGTCAGAGGGCCACGGCTAGGGGTGTAGGGTCCGCTAAGGCGTCAGTCATAGCGGAGGGATGGGTCATGCTGACGGGGTAAGCTTCGGTGACTACGGCGGTGGGACCATGTCGCTGACACCTTGGTTCCCATCGTACACAGAAGCGAGCTCCCGATGTCGCGCCAAGTACCAGCCCTATGCTCCTATATCTACTCGGTACTCCTAGCGACTGAAAGCTGTTCCAAGCGAGTAGGCGCTCCCAATTATGCGGGCTCCGTGGAGGGTGGGAAATCGAGTAGACGAATCTCTATACATTTGGCCATGGATCGTGTCAGGTCAAAAAACACATCTGGAACGCTTCCAGCGGTGAAAACCGCAAGCGTCTCCAAACAGGTGCGAGAATCTGCCTCGGCAGATCCTCAAGCCTCAACTGGGCGCACTGCCACCATCAGTGACCTACCGGTGCAAACCGGTAGTGATTCCACTGTGGAGGTTAGCTGCAAAAAACCCGAAAGTGAGTCGAGAGGCAGGGCCACGGGGCAACCCGGTGCGCGGAGCCATTCGACAAACATCGCCGAGCATTTCGCCAGCGCCTGGACGACGGTTGGTCGAAAGGGTAAACCACCCAAGCAATCTTTGCAAGGGAAGGGCCCATCGACTAAACGTCCAGATACGGTGCAAACCGGACCAGGGCGTAAGGCGAATCGTCGGTGGAAGAAAAAACAGCGTTTGGCTGCCACATCGGCCGCTGCCGGCGTAGATGGGGTTCCATCTGCCACGGTGACGACCGATGGCGGTCCCGCTGTTAATACAGCTGGAGCTGCGGGTAAGGTGACCGGCTCCCGTGGTGTCAAAGGGGCAACCCTAGACTCAAACGGGGCTAAACCTACCGTAGCGTTCTCTGGTGGTCCAACTTCTAACAAGAAGTTGAAATCTGCCAAGAGATCCGGCAAAAACGAGCGCGCGGCTGCTAAGAGGGCTCGACTAGAGGACAGTATTTCTCCTCGAGTGGAGCCTAAAAAGCAGTGCACGGAAGCGCGCAGAGCTGGGGTCACCTATGCTCAGAAGGTGAAATCTGACCAGTACATCGCCGTAACTGACGTCGCTACTGGTCATATTTCACAGGATCTATCAACGCTCATCCTCAACGAGATTGATGACAAAATCTTGAGGGAAGCGTTGGCGGATCCGAGCAAGGAAAACCCCAAATTCGGTGGCAAGCCTCGTTACGAGGACGGCCACCTTAAACTGTTCGTGGAGGACGAGTACTCCCTGAACTGGCTGCGGGAGTGTGTCTCCGGTGTGTCTACACCATCCAACGTACAGTTGGTGGTGAAACGCCAATCGGAGATGGTCCGCAGGGTTCGATGTGTGGTGCTCATACCCAACGAACGAGGCAGGTGGAAGTCTGCGCCCGACGTCGGCGTAGTCCTCCACTATATGAATAAGTGGGCACAGGTTGACCGATGGCTCCTCCAGAAAGTGGATGAGCAGCAGGACAACCTGTTTCTCATCACAGACGTCCCTGAATATGTGGTGCCGACCCTGCTGGGAAGGGGCAGACAGCTCCTTTTTGGTAGTGGTTCGGTCTACCTAAAATTTCAGGGACCCGGTGGGAAATTTGTGAAGGAATCACCGGTGGTAGCGCAAACCAGCTCTAAGCTGGTCATCACTGGGGTTTCTTCAAGAACAGCCAAGCCCCAGAGTTCCACTCCAGAGCGGCAGCAAACAGGCCCCGATGCAGTCGGGGAAAGTTCTGCTGCTCAACCGCAGGACGAGCACGCGCACTGGGAGGCCATGCTGCTTGGTGAAGGCGATGAGCCAGAACCAGCAGTGGTGCCCTCTGAGGGCGAGGAGCTGTCCATGCGGCTGGAGGAGGAACTCGTCTTGGAGGTGCAGGAGGGGTTGACCAAAAATGGCGTCCCTCTCCCGCGATTGTAAAATCCTCCAAGCCAACCTCCAACACAGCCAAACTGCAACGGCCCAGTTAAGACGCTGGTTGGGGGCAAACAGCACTGCCGTGGCTCTGATCCAGGAGCCGTGGATCAACCGCGGTAGCATTCGAGGGCTCGCCAATTTGAGAGGTAAGCTTTTCGGTACAACTGATCACGATAACCCTAGAACGTGCATCATAACTACTAACAACATCCCAGCACAGCCATTAACAGAGTTCTGTTCCAGGGACCTGTGTGCCATAAGGCTGCAACTGCCCGACACAGCTAGGTGCCGCGAGCTCGTGGTGGCCTCCGCCTACATGCCTGCGGAGGACAACCCGCCTCCACACGACCTGTGCCGGCTGGTGGACCACTGCGAGAAGTCGGGCCTCCAGCTCATCGTTGGGGCCGACTCGAACGCGCATCACCCACTGTGGGGCATGCCAGATATGAACAGCAGAGGTAAGACACTTGTTGAATACCTATTTACTACAAACCTCAATGTGCTTAACATAGGTTCTGAACCAACTTTTGTTACCAAGCGGAGCAGAACTATCGTTGATATTACCCTGGCAACGGCGGACATATCCGACGACGTTGGGGGCTGGCATGTGTCCAACGAGGCGTCATGCTCTGATCATCGATGGATACGCTTCGAGATCAACGCAGCGTTCTCCCCAACTGTCCCTAAGAGAAACCCACGCAAGACTGACAGAACCAGGTACAGAGCTATCCTAGGTGAAAGACTTGCTTGGGCTGAGACTCTACCAGATCCGGAGGGACCCGAACAAATCGAACAACAGGTAACAGATTTTACAAATACTTCAATAGACTGCTACCATTCAACTTGCCCGCTTAGCACACCAGCGCCTACCAACATCAAGGGGCAGCCTTGGTGGGGTCCTGATCTAGATAGGATGCGTGCTAAGATCAGAAGACTGCTAAACAGGGCGATGAACACCAGTGCTGATGAGGATTGGGACAACTATAAAGATGCCAAATCCAAGTACAAGAAACGACTACGGTTCAAAAGCAGCAACTCATGGAGGAAATTCTGCAGCGACATTGAAACCGTTGATCAAGCAAATCGGGTAAGGCAAATACTAGCTCAACAAGGCAACTCCAGGCTAGGGTCGCTTAAAAAACCCGATGGAACATATACCTCTTCCACCACAGAAACACACAGTCTCTTGTTGGAAACTCACTTTCCCGGAAGTAGAACTATTCAAGAGATTGTGTGGCCGGAAGAGGTTCACCATGAAGCTGTCGACCACTTAGACATAACTAATAATATTATCACTGCTGACAAGGTAAGATGGGCCATTAATAGCTTTAAACCTTTTAAATCAGCAGGACCAGATGGAATCTTCCCAGCACTTCTACAGTGGGGTGGGGAACCCGTCATCAATATAATGGTCCGAATCATGAAAGCATGTCTTAGATTCGGATACGTTCCCAAAAGGTGGAGAGTAGTAAACGTAATTTTCATACCGAAGCCAGGAAGGAGCGACTACACTAACGCTAAATCTTTCAGGCCGATTAGTCTCACCTCGTTCTTGCTTAAAACTCTCGAACGCTTGTGCGAGAGACACCTGAGAGATGGAGCGTTAAAACATATACCCTTACACAAGAATCAGCATGCATATAGTTTGGGTAAGTCTACTGAATCGGCTCTCCATTCAGTTGTATCCACAATTGAAGAGGCGATTCAAAACAAATGCATCTGTCTTGGAACTTTTATTGATATAGAAGGTGCCTTTGACAAGACGCAGTATAGCAGTATAAGTGCATCTCTAACAAGGCATGGGGTGTCAACAGCTGTAAACAACTGGGTCACAAACATGCTTAACAAACGTATCGTGCGTCTAGCTGGAGAGTCCCTATCGGCGGAGGTAGTACGGGGATGCCCGCAGGGAGGAGTGCTCTCCCCGCTTCTGTGGAATCTGGTCATTAACGACCTGATTACCAAGCTTAACGCTAATGGATACTACACCGTAGGATATGCCGACGATTTGGTAATCCTCATCACAGGTAAATTTGCGAGCACAGTGTGCAACCTTAAACAAACAGCTCTTCGCATCGTGGAGCGCTGGTGTTTAGAATATGACCTGGCGGTTAACCCAACAAAAACGGTAATGGTCATGTTCACTAACAATAGGGCTCTTGGTAGGTATACCCTACCTAAGCTCTTTGGAACGGAACTCCAGCTAGCAACTGAGGTGAAGTACCTGGGCATAACCTTGGACAGCAAGCTCAACTGGAGTAGCCACATCGACAACAAACTAAAGAAGGCGAGTATTGCTTTCTGGCAGTGTCGGAGAATGGTGGGGAAAAAGTGGGGACTTTCTCCCAACATCATTCTTTGGCTGTACGTAACGGTGATCCGTCCTCTTGTCTGCTACGGAGCTGTGGTGTGGTGGACCAGGACCAAACTAACCACAATGGTAAGCAAACTCCAAAGCTTCCAAAGGCTGGCCTGCATGGCTATCACAGGTAGTATGAGAACTACTCCAACAGCAGCAATGGAGGCCATGCTGTGTCTTCCGCCACTCCAGCTATATATTAAGCAGGAGGCCGCGTCATCTGCGGTGAGACTCAACACCTTAGGACTTTGGAGGAAAAACAGGACCTCACACACCGCCATCCTAGGGGAAGTTTACAAAAAAATTCCCATCTCTATGGCTTGCAGTGACAGAATCCCTAAACAATTTGTTTTTGACAAAAAATACAATATACAGTTACATGAAGACCATCGGGTTGAGGGGCTCGACGTTAAAGAGCTCAGAATTTTTACCGATGGTTCAAAAACTGAAGCAGGCACTGGTTTAGGCACCTTCTCGGAGGACCTAAACATCAAGATGGCCATTCCACTGGGTGCCCATAATACTGTCTTTCAAGCTGAATGCATGGGCATCATCTCGGCCGCTAATGCCATAGCATCGAGAAAGGTAAGAGATTCCTCCATTCGAATCCTCTCGGATAGCATGGCCGTCCTACAAGCCCTAAATAGCAACACTATTAACTCAGGGCTAATCTACGAGTGTCACAAACGACTAATGGAGGTATGTCAACACAACCGCGTAATCCTTCAATGGATAAAAGGACACAGCGGATCAAGAGGTAACGATGCAGCGGATGAGCTGGCGCGTAAAGGATCTAGCTTGACAGCGTATGGTCCCGAACCTATCATCCCTCTTCCCTTCAAGATGGTACGCTCATTTCTGAGAGAGTCGACCAGGAATGATCATGCCACTCTTTGGACAAACCATGAGGAGTGCAGGCAGGCTAAGCTGGCCTTGCCGTCCCCTAGCGCTAGGCTGGCTAAGACCTTGCTTCGACTTAGCAGGCCGCGCATGCGACTGGTAACTGCAGCACTTACTGGCCATGGTTTCTTTAACAAACATCTATATGTCCTAGGTGTTACCGACAGCCCCCTTTGCAGAGCCTGCTTGGAGGCAGAAGAAACGGCTGCTCACGTCCTCATGGAGTGCACAGGAGTAGCGGACTACAGGGCTAAACACCTCGGTCAATCGAGGGACCTTCCAGGGATAGTCGGTAACGTAAAGGGCCTACTGGCGTTCCTGGAGGAGTTGGGTTGGCTCGAATGATTCGCATTCCCACCCACACGCAAAATAGGCGCTTTCGTCGTCGAGTTGCGGAAACCAGCCCGTCTTACAATTGACAATTGACAATTGAGGTGCAAACTACATATAAAAAAACCGGCCAAGTGCGAGTCTAAATCACGCACGAAGGGTTCCGTACCACCGTTCAATGGAAGCGATGGTGTGGAGTGAATAGTTTGGATTTTACACAGCAAAATATTGTTTACAAAGTTATTGGTGCGGTTACTTTCACACTCCATGTACGTAACCAGGTGCATCCATAAGTTTGTATAAGGTATTGAAAGAATTGTTGTATGGGAGCCCCCTTAAATATTTCTTTTATCCTGTTTTTTAGTATTTGTTGTTATAGCGGCAACAGAAATACATAATCTGTGAAAATTTCAACTCTCTAGCTAGCTAGGTTCTTGAGATACAGCCTGGTGATAGACGGACGGACAGCGAAGTCTTAGTAATAGGGTTCCGTTCTTACCCGTTGGGTACGGAACCCTAAAAAGCGCAAAGTCCACTGTGCGTTCGATTGTAAATCCTACCTCAGTCACTATTGTGAGCGCGCATTGAAATTGAAACATGATTATAATTTCAAAATAGGCTCAGCCTTTTTCTGGCGTTAAACCCGTAACACATGGAAATAGAAATATTGCTTAGTACCAGGGGCCGGTCATACGATTTATGAAGATTTTGAAGGCACGAAATTTGAAGGCCTTTGCCTGAAGGACGAGGACGGTGAGCGGAGAGGGGTGAGCGGAGAGTTGAATTCGAGTGGTTGAATGGTTGAGCGTTGTGAATTCGAGCGGCGGCATTGTGTACCTAGCTACATTTAGATTTTTATTACTTTTTAATCAATATTTTAATGAAATATTTTAATTTCAATAGGATTTATGCCTAAGTTAGTAGCCCAGGGTAGGCAGTGTTTAAATGCATGTATTGGACGCTCGCCACTGCACACAATAGAGATGAAGTTAGGGTCGCCTCAAATCAAATATACCAGGTCCCGGAAACAGCCAGCGAAACTGAAAGCACATCGGACAACCCATTAGAACAGAACCCAGAAAATCAACCAAAAACACATGAAACATAAGATCAGGAAATATGAAGAAACATTTTTCCTGCTCTCCCATCACATATCCTCCCCTGACCAAATTTCCTATATTGGCTAAAGTTTGCATTAATCGGTCGGTTCTATTCACACACCTCCCCTATCACATGAGCAGGTCACTCCCTCCATCTCAAAAAGCATACCCTCTGGTATGCCGGCCATTTGACCGGACTAGGTATGATCCTGGCTGGAGTGGTACAATTCGTTCTTCGTTTGTTCGCCTCCGAGTACAGGGCGTACCATGCCGGGGCCGCAAGTGAGGCGGGATCTCACTTAGGTCTTGTAGATCCCGAGCTTCCCTCAGAGGGAGGCTGGAGTTGAGAAGTGGACGCAGCTTGGCCCGTGCCACCTTGACCTTGCTGACGACGTTGTCGACGTTTTGCTTCATGGTGAGCCGGCGATCAATGGTCACTCCCAGGTACTTCACCTGTGGAGACCACTCGATGTCCTATCCCTGGGGCTGGAGCGATGGTGGAAGGAGACTCTAGCCTATAATGAGCGCCTGCGTTTTCCCAACATTGACGGACAGTCGCCACTTGGCGAGCCAGTCGGGCAAGATGTCCAGGGTGCGCTGCAGTTTGGTGGGATCGTGCGGAGCCTGGAACGGTGACGTCGGCGAAGAGTGCCAGTGAATGTCGTCCGTGTACGTTCATCATTTTTATATACCCTACCAATGGGTATACCTACCCATACATCAAAAGGCTTCGAATAGTCCACAATGTTCCATAACATTTCACAACATTCGAGAGTGTTCTCCAATATCTGGGATGTTCCCGAATATTCCAGACTATTCCTGAACATTCCACAACATTCCAAAAAAGGTTCCGAACGTTCGAACCCACTATGGATCTTGCTTTATATAACCCTAACATACTCTCGAATGTTCTGGACTGTTCTAGAAATTTCTAGAGTGCGATACTTCCAGCCTTTATATTTCAAAAGCACGACTTATAGGTAAAAACGAGAACCTTCTTTATGGACTTGAGATAGAGGGCTACCACACCATATAACTCCCTTAATCGTACTGAGACTCATTTCTGAGTTTTGGAGCCATGCACATTGTATACTTTCTATTATAATATATATTGTAAAATTTAATATATTTAAATATATAAGTAAATAAAAAATAGCCCACGGGGTCCAGCCAGAGGCGCGAGTTTAGTTTAAATCAATCGTCGTTGCTTCGAGTACAGCGAGGCAACAATAAATGAATTATATATAATGTAAATACTTCTCCAATATTATTTCTATTAGAGTACAAAAATAAATAGAAAATAAATAGTAAGTATTAAATTATATTAAGGTCCAAAGCAAATGCTTTTTGAATATATACCATATATGAGTTTATTTATTTAAGATTTTTAATTAAGTCAATAAAAAAATATTCAAATAATATATATATATTTATTAAAATGTATAACATAGAAGTCGACATAAGTACACAGTCATTTTGATATTCGAAGTTTTACTTAAAATAGGTAATATTTTATCACATTATTATCACATAAAATATATGCAATCGGACTACAAAAATAAAATATCATACGTTACAGCATACAAGTTACAGCACGTATTTTTACAAAATTTAAGGGATACACTAACATTATACAAATGTTATAGACATATTTTAAAATTATTTGTATTTATATCATCTGGAAGAATTTTTTTTTTGTCCTCCCATTAACAATTAACATCCTAAGACCTCGCGTTCAATGTTCACAAGTCAAAATAAACTAATTAATTATTATAAATGAGTTGGTTAGGTCACTACCTAGAACCTACTCGTATTTCATAAAAGTGGACCTCTCTGGAATTCAATTCTGCGTAATATTATCCTTATGATAATCGCCCGCTGTTAAAATGTTTTCAGCAACTAAACTAGGCGGCTAGCATGAATCAATCCCGAGGGAAAATCAGTTCTCGTAAAGTGAAACACAACAAAATATAGGCAGAGAAATTCATGAGATCTCAAACAAAATTCAAGTATTTTTTCACTCATTAATGTTTTTCTGTAGTTACACAGAGCAACTCTCAGAGAAACTTTTTACGGCCAAGGAACGATACCTATCCTTTACAGCCCAAAAATATAAAAAACATCCAAGTACCTTCCCTACAAATCACTTTACCTGTATTCAAAAAACAGATAATGGTGCAATGTGGTTGGAATTTCGAGTTTGTGAATCATATTCACAAGCTGGCTACCGTAACGTCTTCTCAAATATAGCCTGACTTGTGATAAAAGGCAAAGGGGTGTCTTAGCTCTGTCGACTAGAGCTTGTTTCTGTGAAGAGTTCAGGGTATGGTTTCTTTTGATCATGCACAGGTCAAAGGATTCCGTGGCATCCAGAAGTAAATAGAAGATGCGTTCAGTTTCTTCTGACACGACATTTTGGAGGTGGTTAAGTATGCCATCTGGGTCGCGGAATTGAGTTTTCATGATTACCTGCGGAGAACAAACGAAAAGAGTGAAAAAAACATGTTTATAGAAAAAGAAAGTTCAATGGCTGCCAACCTAACTAACTCTAAAATAAAAACAGGGTCCACAGAATGTCATTAGCAGTATTACCACTTTCTTGTCGTCTATAAATAGTGAAGTGACACAATCGACTTTATTATCGATTGTGTATTTTTTAAGTCTTAAATTTAATTCTTGTTGGCTAATATTATTATTCACTCACTTTAAGTAAGGATTGCCCAATCTTTTCATTTGATACATTGATGAAAAACAGTTCAGTTCAGGCTCTTTATTTTTTTTATTAATTCGGCTTTCTACCTTCTGGAGTGTTCGAGTGTTAGATAGCGTTTACCTTGTGTTGTTACGTTTTTGTTATATTGGTATTTTTGTTGTGCTTACGTTCAGTTTTATTGAGTTTTTGTTACGTTGTTATTTGGTATGGATCCCCATCTAAGTTGTTTAATATTTGTGCTTCGGAACGCACCTCCTCTTGTTGCGCGACTCGGAACGGAAACAGAACCGCAGCTGTCACTCGTACCGGAACGAGATGTAAAATTGGAGGTTATCTTTTCTTGGTCTGTCTCATCGGGAGAATAACATGGCGGCTCGGGCCCCGTGAAATTGATGGTATTTCGGTGTACCAATTATCATACAGGCATCGGGCCTGGTCAGAGTGTAAATCTACCTCATAGCGTCGGGCTATTGATTGTAATTAGATTCGCGTCAGCGGTCAAGTGATTCGTGGTGAAGGTTGAAGTTGAACGGTCTCCAACTCGTCGTATCGGTAGCGGCGACTCCACGTGTCGGCAGCAGCACGCCGGCGAACAGCGTCGGGCAGCAACGATAGTGATTCGACTCCTATCCTATCCCAAACTGTGCCCCTTTCCCGAATTCCCGTCTCGAATCGAGCTTTCGATTTCCTGTCTACGGAGACAAAGGTCAGTAACAATTTCATCACTTCTTTTCTCTCACGTGGCAAAGGCACAACCCCTCAGGATTCCACGCCGTTCGGTGAGGCGTGGAATTAATCATAAGTGATTTCGTTGGAAACTGACTTCGCTTTGCGTCAATGAAAAGTTAAGATTATGTGTGTAAATCGATCGATTGTTTAACTTCACTATTTTAACTGGTCCCCGATTGGCTTTAGCTGCAGTAGCAACTGTCATTCCGTGGACTTGGTTTTTAATTTAGAGTTTAGGCCCATCCATTGTCGAGCAATTTCGACGTTTTGGTACATAATTATGAGATCCTCTGCACAGGAGGCTACTGGCTTACCCTGGCGCCAAATCGCAGCATGAGTCTGACGTCATCAATAGCAGGTTCACTGTTGCTCGCAAGATACTCCGCTAATGGCGGACGGAGTTGAGTGGCATCTTCATTGAACACCTTTAAGTTAGGGTCAGCACCGCCTTCCAGAAGGACCTGTGGAATAACCAGTAGTCGGTGTGAATTTATTTTCTTTTATAAGAAATTTGCATAAGAAAATTAAATTTAACATTTATTTAATCGTACATCAAAAATACTCATTGGCACAGCAAAAAAGGATCAGCAAAACACACAACACTTTTTATGTTTTAAATATTTTATGTGTACTCAATTTTATTTTTAAGTATTTTTTGTTGTTCTTGCATGTTCAACCTAACACGAAGGATAAAGGGGGATTCGCCTAAGCTGCTGCAGCATTTTGCCCTGATATTTGCTGTGCAAATCAGTATTTTTGATGTGTAGTTTAATATTTCGCATTTAACATTACTTTACCTTCTTTCATTTTTCATTTTTTTTTAAGTAACGTTAAAATTAGTTTTCTTATCCAAGAAGGAAAGCCATATAATTCATTTTCTGTGATGTTATGCATCTCTCATTTATATTGAAACATGTAGAATTAGGCCCCAGAAGGTGTATAGGCTGAGTGTTACCCGCATAGGTAATAATTAATCTCTCTCTGATAGACTTTCTGGAGGATGTCCATATTCTTTATTGCATAGATAAATAATATAAGGTTACAGACAATTAAAAGAAATGTAATAAGCAAAGGCGAGCTTATCTATAAAAAGAGATTTATTCCAGCAAACCTAGGCAAGACAGGAGAGTTAATTATACAGGAAAGTCCTAGTTCGCAATAACACCTCTATACATACGTACGAAAATTACTTTCAAAATATATATAATATAAACTATACCAAATATAAAATAAAAATATATACTTCAACTACATAAAAAACAATATATAGCATGAACATACATAAACTAAAATAAATCATACATATACCTACATAGATATGGTACCTTTTACGGAAGAGAAAGGAATTGCACTTTCAATCTTTTCTTAAAAGTGAAAATTGAGGGACTTTCCCTAATAGGTCAGGGAAGTGCGTTCCACAGTCGGATTGCCCTTAACCGGTGTTTTGCCGAGGAGTTGAAAGGAGAGACACCGTGTGGGATCACCGATGTTGTTTGACAACTTTCAGAAAGTGGCAGAGGGTTGAGCATATTTATTATCATCCTAATAAACTCACATAAACTCACTGCTGGGCATTGGTGTCTTCTCTATAGCGCCAATATCGACGGAGCTTTGCCAACCTCATCCAGCGAGATCGCATCGACTTGATGATGTCGTTAGACCATCGGCGTGGTGGCCTTCCCACTGGCCACGTCACTCCCCTTAGCCATCTTGGATGACTATGCAGGAGGATGATGATTTAATTTTAAAAAATGGTACAACTTACTTGTAGTATTTCCTTTCTGTTAGGCCCTATACCCACGGAGCATGCAACGTGTAAAGCTGTACCAATCACTGATGATGATGCGTTCACTTGGGCACCTAAACATTGGAAATAATAATATTAAAAAACACGCTTTCGAAATGTATTTGTCACCGGAAAATAATACGATCCGCAATTTCCTAGGAAATTTATAAACTTCCTTCTAGATTATATTAGGCTAGGTTAGGTTAGGTTAGGTTATGTTAGGTTTATCCCTGTAGGTCGGGAGAAAGAATACATCTACAGTAATCCCTGCTTGGCGTAAGAGGCCCCTAAAAGGGAACCGGAGTTATGGGCGTTCAGACTTCCAACTCTGAACGCCTATGACTCCAAGACGACGACTGGGAGGGCACTTGAAGCTCTCCCAGGGCGGTCGCTGGCGGTCGCAAGCGGTCGGGGCGGGGGCCCTTGATCGCAACAGTGCGCCGCGAGGAGTTTACGACGGGATTGGTTGTGGCCGGTCCCGTCGTGAAGTGGGAGGCAGTTGAGATGCTTCCTCCCTGGGTGCTGGGGACAGTTCCGGCGCGTGTCACCAGCGGTCCCGGAGCTGCCCTCACCATGGCACCATGACGGCCACCCCGGGGGTTTTTAGTGGGTGCAAGCCCCACATAACCGCCCTGGCGCCCCCGCGCCTCGGCGGTATCCGTCAGGGATTTTCCCCCGGGCATCAAAAAAAAAAAAAAAAAGGTTATGTTAGGTTAGGTTAGGTTAGGTTAGTATATTTATAAACTTGCGGATAAAAAATTAGGAAATTTATAAACTTGCGGATCGTATTATTTTCCGGTGACATATTCATTCTTATCGACCTTATTACGTCGAATCAACCCAACCTCGATGATATTCGTAGTATACATCGAGTTCTTACACCACCGAGCTTGGGTAGACACAAATAAGTGTAACAAATAGCAACAGTTAGCAACAACTACAAAGCTCATTGCCTGTTATATATCTGGATAGTGGAACTCTTCAACGCCTACTAGTAAAACTCTCGAGTTTGAACTCGTTGGATTTGTTTTATCGTGACAAATACAGCTCATAGCATGATGATGCAAAATAATCTCACCAGCAGCCAAGAGTAGTTGAACCACCGCCACGTCTCCCTTTAAAATGGCGAGGTCTAGCGCGCTCGGGCGGGATATGTCGAGGCACTCGTAGTTCAGGCGAGCTCCCTGCTTGATGAGAAGGTTCACTAGGTCTGTGTTACCTGGAGACGAAAAACAGAATGTTTAGTTTTGCTGGATCTATAAGCTCACCTTTTCTCATACTGATATAGAATTGCGAAAATTGCGAGTCACAAGTAAGGCAACTATTTAAACAATCCTAAGCCTCTGCTTCACCTTAGATTTATGAAGTCTTGCGCTAGTTATTAGGAACGTGAACACAAGCAGTCTCTTATGAATAGAATAGTGTATTGATTGCTCCCTAGACCGCCAAATTTTGTTTTTGGCAGTCATTCTCCAACAAAATAGGCGCCCTCCGTCAAGCCAAATACGGTATTTTGAGCCAAGGCCTTTGAGTACACTATTATCATCATGTTCCATAATTTACTCGGTCCCCAGGTCTACCACGAGGTTGTTGAGTTACAAGTGTAGAATTATTATCCTCATCACTAACAGCCCACTTTTGAGAAACCCAGGCTACATTGATTCTTCCCGTCTCCTATTCATCATCATCAGTTCTTACCAGATAACACGGCATAGTGCAGAACCGTGCGGTAGTCGTTTCTTGCGTCTGAAACCGCGTTGATGTCAGCTCCGTAGCTGATTAGCAGCAGTACTGAGTCCATACCCTGGAAAGATATAAAACTAGATGAGTATACTTAATTGAAGTAAGTAGATGTTATGCAGAGATTCCAAAATCGAAAAGAAGATGAGAATGTGAGTAAAATTGAAGTAAGGTGACCTATACGCCATTTCCGTTACACTATTGAATTTCCGATTTTATGATCCAGATAAAGTGAGTTTTACTTCGGTCACAGGTACGTAAGGTACTGTCTGCGACATATATCTTCTCTGGAGTAGCAAAATAAGGTATTCTTTGAGGAGTCATATAAAGCATATGCATATGAAACACAGGGTGTATGTGTTTTAGGATAATATTCAATACATTTTCGCTGGTAGCCAAAACTGCAGGAACACAAGATGAGCTTGATGCCATATTTAGTTTTTTAATCTATGGATTCTATCTAGAACTAAACTTTGCCAGTTTTATTCCCCCAAATAAACGTACCAATATAGCTGCACTGGCAAACAATAGTTTTACGATACCAATCTATGGCTATATTCCAAAAGTTGACTGATATAACAAAATAGTTTGTATATCGTTTCTTCGATCTCACCTTCCTCTGCCTAGCTGCTTTCATTAAGGGCGTCATGCCAGCGCGGTCCCTCGAGTCAGGGTTGGCTCCGAAGGTCAGCAGCAGCTCCAGGTACTCAGGTTCCGACACCAGGTTGATCTCTGATCCGAAGAAATACCGTTTGTTGGGGTCAGCGCCGTGTTCCAACAGGAGACGGGCCACTTCCTGAACATAAAAATATTAATCTTTAGACCTCTGCACACGAAGCTACTGGAAACTGGTTGGCGACTGGTAACCCTGGGTTCAGAAATTGCCACGAAATCAACAGGGTTCAGAAACAGGTTCAAGGTGTACGGGATTCAGAAACAGCTTCGGGTTTTGCGGGGTTCAAAACATGGTTAAGGTTTACGAGGTTCAAACCTGCCGCTGTTAAAGGTCGCTGTTAACTTACATGTAGGTGGTAGGGTAGGTAGGGCTCAATTATTGGCTAAAAGTGGGCACTGAACCATCTGTCACCCTGTGTGGGAAAGACGTAAATATCTTTCTTTCGTTACGTAACTCACATAATGTTTGTTCCGTATAGCCAGTCTAAGTGGCTCGTCACATAGCGTAGTCCGCGGGAACGCTTCGCCGGTGTCCGGACGGTAATCCACGTCGGCACCGCTTTCTAGGAGCACCTTTACCAGCTCTGTGTAACTAAGGAACAATATAATAAATAAATGTGTAACTAGGGATCAATATAATCAATAAATGTGTAACTAGAGATCAATATAATCAATAAATGTTTAACTAGGGATCAATATAATCAATAAATGTGTAACTAGGGATCAATATAATAAATAAATAAATGTTTTTTTTTTGGAGGGTAGCCTAGTGAGAGCAACGTCATAAAAATTAACTCCCGATTTTATTTTTTACTTTTTTATATTAATAGTTTGATCTCAATAATTGTAACTTAAAACTAGGCCTGAACTCCCAACAACCAGTGGGGGACTTTGGGCTTTCCGATGGGAAACATACCCATGCTCGGCAGACAAGTGCAGCGCGCTGTACCCGCAGTCGTCCCTCGCATTCACCTCGCACCCACGTACTAGCAACAGTCGCGTCGCCTCTAGGTGCCGTTGCCATATCGCGTAGTGGAGCGGGCGAAGGCCTTGGGTGACTGGCTCGTTTACCTGATGATTATTTAAATATACAATTTGCAAATGGCATCCATGGTCTAGTGGTTTATACCGCCTGTCAGGCAGGATTGAAAAAGGCAGAGGTTATGCTACACCAGACGGTCTTATAAAACGCCCCCAGAGTACAATACAACAATACCGTACGTAGTCTTATGAGACTACCACGAGACTACTGAGACATTGTAGTGCGTGGGGCATGTTCGCTTATCGCCAAGGTTCCCGGATTTCTTCGCGCTGCTGAGATCCAGGATTGCAGCATTCTGTGAAGCCCTTAGACAGTCCGAAAATGGTGTCCCAGCGATAACAGTTAAAAACATCTATAGGAATAAATCCTGCAACACTGCGCACACTGCGCCTCCGTGCATCGAGCGGGAAATAAGAAATAATGGCTACCTGACATTGTTTACGTATCTTACCTATTTTTATTTCACCGAGCGAGCGAAGCGAGCGACCGGCTCCATTTCGACAAGATAGGAGGCCGATTTTGCTTTCGTCTGTGTCTGTGTGTCTGTCAGTTCCGGTCTAGGGGCCACAGTTTTCAAGCGATCCTCATAAAATCTCGTCGGCACACGTGTTCCTTGATTTAAAATATATTTTTGTGGAGAGCTTTTTTCGATTTTCCCCTTTGTCATTCATTTTTCAGTTATGACGTCATTAATTTTTTGTATGGGATATTTTTTATTTTTTATTACGAAACCTATCGCGTGGGGTATCAAATTAAAGGGCTTCCTGAGCAGGTTCTAAAAATATACTACACTTTAACCTTTCGGCCGCCTGTTTTCTAAAAATCCAAGAAATATTTTCAAAACACACCAAGTTTGGACTCCTCGAAGTAGGAGACGGATTAGTAAAGAGGATCCTATACAGACCATGAGAGTGAGTTAAATAGACTATAACTATTTTCGTGAAAAGTCAATAGATTGTATTTTAAATCGCAAAATGTAGTTTACAAAGTTATTGGTGCGGCTACTTTACTACTTGATTTTGATTGAATCTAAAATACTTACCTATAAATTGGTTCACAGCCCCATCTGTTAGCAAGGTCTACTGCCCACAGGGCCACTAGTACTATTCTTACATAACTTATTTTTTATTTTTAGAATAATTTAAGGATCTCTGTAACAGTGTGGACTGAAGTTGACAATTTTATTATTATTATATTATAACCATGGGCCCATCTGTGCTTTTATCACCCCGTGGGAAAAGGCGTGACGCTATTTTGGCTAAAATTACTTTGATGATAATGATGGAAAATTAGTTTACCTTTGCACCACATGCCAGCAGTATTCTGATCTCGTCCAACGGCACCATCCTAATGATAGAGTCTGCCAGCTCCCTCTGCAGGCCCTTAGGAGAGATTACCTCCGACGGCATGCCTGCGTACTGGTCCTGCGAGATGACAAACTTTATTTCATAATATGAACACCAGAAGGGATGAAGCAACTGTAACGAGGGATGTAAGCAGCGCCCGAGAGACTTCTGCGCTCGTAATGTATGAATTATCGTATTCACCTCTGGAGCGGTAGTATTTAAATAAAAGTAATTTGTTTATGTTTTCGTACACTAGTTTATATTCATGCCTTTTTTAATTGAATACAATTTGTTAGGTACGCCTTGGCCGGACATGCTAAAAATAAATTATGGCAGCATTTGCAACGACTGTGTTTCTATACAAATACTTACATCTATCAGACCACGCAGTTCTCCGCTAATATGAACCAATGTTGCCATAATTTATTTTCTTGCATTTCCTGCCAAGGTTTACTCGTATTTATAATTATTTTAGGGAAATATTAAATAGCATATCAAAAATATTGATTTGCACAGCAAATATTAGGGCAATATGCTGCGGTAGCATAAGTGAAGGTTTCATGTTAGGTTGAACATGTAAGAACAATAAAAAATACTTAAAACATAAACTTAGGTACACATAAAATATTAAAAATATAAAAGTGTTTTTTGTTGATCCATTTTTGCTGTGCAACTCAGTATTTTTGATGTGTGATTAAGTAAACTAACCATTATTATATCTTGATGCAACAAAAATTTACTAGGAGCTATTTAAACTAATTTACATTTAGAATAAATAGTAATCCCGATAAACTGGCAAAATATTTTCACTTAGCAACTCTGGCCAGTGCAATTTTTAAATAGGAAAGTTGGCAAGGATATCGCTTACAGCCTACACTAAAAACTTTTTCTAGGTCAATAACACACGAGATGACTACGACGGTGACGTAGTTTATGTAAGAAAACGATGACGCGTCGGTCCCTAATATAATGGGCAACAAATATAATGATCTCCAAAATATATTTTTTCTACCCAAAATTGATAAATGAACACCAAAAGTTGCAAAAAATATCAGGGCAAAATACTGCGGTAGTTTAGGTGAAGGGTAAAGGGCTTTATCCTTCGTGTTAGGTTGAACATGTAAGAACAACAAAAAATACTTAAAACATAAACTTAAGTACACAAAACATAAAAAGAAGTTTGGTGATCATTTAACCAAACACAATTTGGTGGACATTTATCCATTCTGGCAGTCATTTCGAATTTATTGGTAGTAAAATAGGTGCGTTTTTGGTAATCGTTTAAACATAAGCCAAAATAATGTATGACCAACTCCTCAAAATTTCACGGACACTCTAGTAATGCTGTCACTGTCTCTTGCACGGGAAATGACAGCGTCAGCTCCTAGGTCATTTTTAGGGTTCCGTAACCGAAGGGTGCCAAACGGGACCCTATTACTAAGCCTCCGCTGTCCGTCTGTCCGTCCGTCACCTGGCTCTACCGGATCAACCGAAATAGGTAGAGAGCTGAAATTTTCACAGAGGGTATATTTTCTATTGCTGCTAAAACAACAAATTATGAAACATACCGGTTTTTAACAATTAAAAGAAGTATCCATAAAATAAATGATTGATATGGCCATTTTCTTAGCCATTTTGATTTTTTTTTCGGTGAAAACTGGACTGAACTGGATCTTATCGGAAAAGATCTTTGGTTGCAGGGCTTGAGTTTTATGTTATTTTAGTTATTTGTAATTACACGATTAATAATTGCTCATTCGAATTATAAAAAATTATATAAAGTTATTTTATCATATTTGATTTTATTTCTGTAAATAAGTTACTCAATTTCTTTCCACTTCCGGTTTCAAAGTGCAAAGAGTTTCGTTAACCTAAGTTCATATTTCAATACTTACATACTCCATACATAAAACTCTTTTTTACATGTTTCGATATACGGCCTTAAATGTAGTCCAAACTAGTGTTTAATATTTTATTATTAATAATTATAAAGGTGTACTCGTACAAAAGGCTGTCGTTTTACGTTTTCCCGTATACAATGGTACGGAACCCTTCGTGTGCGTCCTACTCGCAATTAACCGGTTTTATTATATTTTTTGCGGCACTTTATTTTGACTGTGTATTCCATGGTTCGACTAAATAAAATAAAAATAAAAACTTAACTAAATGCTTAATTAAAGCTAGGTTTGTAGGTTATCGTCTTCAATTAAAGAAATGACTTTTGCTAAAATGTTGTCGAGTGTCAAATATCATTAGGCGATAGACTATCCTCGCTACTTAGCTTGGGTACCTGTGTAATACTAGTATAAGCCTGTTGTAACGTTTGTAACGTTTGAAAATAGATCATATTAGTCATAATATTACACGTCGGTAAATATATAGTGTACTATTCTCTTGCAATTGCCAATTTTTACACTGCTGAATCACAAAGAGGATAATGTTTTAGAGCGTTTCATTTGACAGCCCAAACGAATGACAGATTTTGTTTTTGATGTTAATATTTTTGATTTTATTTAATGAGCTGTCGTTGAATTCTTCTCAATTTTGGGAGTGACAAGGGCCATATATTTTTAAGGGTTCCGTACCTCTGTCCGTCTGTCCGTCTGTCCGACCGTCCGCCATCCAGCTGACTCTATGAACCGAAATATCTACCTGCAGAGTTGAAATTTTCACAGAATGTTTATTTCTGTTGTCAGAACAGTAACGAATAATGAACTCCAGGCAATGTTATAAATGAAAGGGGGTTCCCATACAAGAGACTTGTTTCAATATCCCTGCCCCTGCGATTTACCAAATCATTGTCATCAAATATCATCGATAAATTTCGCGTCATCTATGAATCGTTGCGTAATTAGTTTAACGTCCACTATCTGTAGGGTAGGTAGGGGTGGGGCCTAGCTTCCAAACCTAGTCTAGAAGGCTTCGGACATAAATTTCTTCTTTTTTTGTCTTAAAATGTCTTGTACCCTTCTTGAACAAGTCCGACTCGCAATTCATAACTTTTATATATTTTATATATAGACTCTTACAAAGTAGTCGCTGAATCTTTTCTAAAAGACTGTACCTAGATGTGAAAATCAATTCTCGTTTAATTATGTAGATGATAAAGATGTTATTAAAGCCTTTAAATCAATAAATGTTAAGAAAACCGCAGACCTCTGGGATATTTCTGTTCATGTTGTGAAGCCCCTGAGAAATGTAATTGCACTTGATTGAGCTTTCATATTGAATGCATAGCGCCTGCGAATACAATAGGGATGCTGCCTAGGTTCAAAACCTAGTCTAGAAGGGTGTGGACATAATTTTTTTGGGAAATATTAAACTGGACATCAATAATACTGATTTTCACAGCAAATATCAAGGCAAAATACGTAGCTTAGGTGAAGGGTAAAGGCCCTTTATCCTTCGTATTAGTTTGAACATGTAAGAACAACAGAAATACTTAAAACATAAGTAGAATTTTTGGTGATCCTTTTTTGCTTTGAAAATCAGTATTTTTGCTGTGAAAATCAGTATATTTGCTGTGCGATTAAATACTAGCCATTTTTTTTTACCTTATGTTTGTCCCTAAGTTGTCTTGTACGGAACCCTTCGAGCCCGACCCGCAATTGACCAATATTTATTAAATACTAGCTGAAGCCCGCAACTTCATCTGCGTGTTCCTAATAATTATCATTTACCGGGACAACGTTACCCTCCTTCTGGTGCAGTCGGATAAAAAGTATCCTATATGTTAATCTAGCTCATAAACTAAACTGTGCTAAATTCATTCAAACCCGTTCGGCCGTTTGAGCGTGATTGAGGCACAAACACACAAACATCCATCCATACTTTCACACTTATAATATTAGTTGGATGGCGCCTGCGAACAAAAAAGGGCTCAACTGAAAACAAAATCAAAATAATAAACGTAGCCCATTAGTACGAGGGGCACAGGCCTCACCCGGACACAAGTAAGATTGGGCCATAATGCACCAAACTGGCTCAAAAGAAGACTTTTAATATTCCGTATTTAATATTGGTGTTATTATCCGCTTCAGTTTCCACGCAAGTTGCCAAGCGATGTCGCATTTCGCCTATAAACGATCGCAGGTCATCCACCAGCTGTTGTGTTGATGAAAAATACACAAAGAAACTGCGTGCGTCTTACAAATACGCAGCACTATTATAACGTCCATGGCCTAGTGGTTAAGCACACAAGGAGACGCGGGAACTGGGATGACCGGAGGTCAGAATCAGGTAAAGTTATTTATGTACTTGCATCGAAACGATGCATACTTCCGGGTCACGTGGCAACATCGCGCGTCGTTGATGTTAGTTTGGAAACGTCGCGCGTGCAGTGGTTTAAATTTTTTAAAAGTAAATAGCTTTTTTATTTAATAAACCAAAGGATTTTTTCTGCTCTTTAAAATTAATCCCGGGATTTAAGGCATATCCACTTTATTATTTCGCTTTATGAAATCAGTGTAAGTACATGAATAACTCTACCTAATTACGACCTCTGGCGATGACAGGGATATATGATAGGGATGTTCAAGATTACTTAAATGACAGGACTGTATGGGGTTAATCTGGCTCAACACAGACCTTGCTGTTAATAATTTTGTAAATATTTATTCCTGCTTATTAATCATAACAATTAAATTTTTCATATTTGTATTAGTTAAGCACAACCTATTTTTAAAAGAGATCTAAAAATCAATCTGTGGGAGTTTCTACGCCCTTCCTCTCCCACAGTGGTCCAATGTAGAGAAGAGGCAAAACTGACGTTTGCTAAGTATATGTAAATATCTACAGTAATAAAGTACTTTGACTTGACTTGACTTGACGTTGATAATAAACATAAACATTTACATACATTGCTTCTGGCCCCACACTATACATAGACATACCCTGTATCGTGGGAACCAGAAACAGCGAAGTCACACACATATAAATATCCAAGACCTGGTGATGGTATACCATCACCAGAGCCACAACCGCACCACCACAGACTTTGTCGATAATTTATGATAATAGTGTTTTATCTTGTAGATTCCATCATTTCATGAAATGGCCATCTAATTCATGATCTAGCCAACCATTTCATGATCTAGCCAACCATTTCATGATCTAGCCAACCATTTCATGATCTAGCCAACCATTCCATGATCTAGCCAAACATTTCATGATCTAGCCAACCATTTCATGATCTAGCCAACCATTTCATGATCTAGCCAACCATTTCGTAATCTGACCGTCCATTTCATGATATACATAGATAGATACTTTTATATACGTATTATATACCTTATCACTTCTACTACAAAATCACTGTGAAATAGTTTTTATTATTATCATATTTTTTTACAAACTATGATGCAATTTGGTATTTTTAAGGACAGCTTACTGCATGCGTTTCGCTTTCACTGAAATCAGCGAAATATATGTCAACAGCCATGGTGCATGCTGAAAACCAGCGCAGTTTGTTATTGTTTACTTTAACAGACAGCATTTGCTGAGCATGCATCCATTTGCCAGTTTTTTTTAATTTTATTTTTATTATTGATTTAAACTGTTCTATTTATAAGTTAGTCTAAGTTAATCTACTCTTTTCTTTTATAATGTGTTTTTGGCAATTTTCTCTCTTTCTCTCTTTCAATTTCTTAAAATGGTCATGAACATGTTTTAAAGTGTCTTTATTCAGTACTATAAATGTGGTGTTTTGTGTGTAATACAATATATGTCGAACTAACACGCTTCGCTGCGCTGCCCCCCTTAAATCTTTACCTAAGCTGCCCCTAAAATATTTCTTTCTTCAATGAAACTTCTAATACAACCATATGGTTAGCCACTTCAAGAAACGATCAATTCAATGATTAGCCACGCACGACAGGAACATTAAACGGATTTTCAAACGTTGTTGTAAAACATGGTGAGGAAACCTTTAATCTCCAAAGCTGCGGCGATAAGCTAGCCCCCTGTCACGCAAATGGAGTATTCATATATCTGGCTAAACTGTACCTCTGCCACCGCGTATGGGATAAGGCTTGACGCCATTTTTGTTAGTTTGTAACAAAAGTATCACAACAAAAACTTACGTCATCTGCTACGGAGGAAGTTTCTTCAGACATTGTTATTTCTTTTCTTATTCAATCTATATCAAACAACACCCAGCCAGTCCTTTAATCACTTTTTTCTTCACAAGAAAATGACAAGTTAGGTTGCACTAATCACAATGCACATGCTCTGGAAACTCTGCTTAGGTACAATGGAAACTCTTTACTCAATACTCTATGTTCAGCAGTCAAGTTCACTTCAAAGTCCAAGACCCAACTGAAGACTTTCTTGTATTTATTTTATAGTCAGGTAGCATAACTGCGTATGACTACGTGAATGTACTTGGAAGGATAAGTGCGTATTTAGGAGAAACCACGCGATATTTGAGGCCCGATTGTGCTATCAAAATGGCGACTCAATGGCAATGACGCGACGATGATGATCCTCTTTAGATAGGTATTTATTTGGCGTTTGGGTTGCATGTTTTTAGACAAACACTGGTAGAAATTACGGTAGTTTCACATCATATGCAATGAAATAAAATAGTTTGTTGCACAGATAACATAAACAGGTTCTACTTACAAAACTAAAAAGCGGAGTTAGGTTGGAGCATATCTGTTAACGAAGAATAGAAGGGTTTTTTGCAACCGTTTACTTAAAACACTATATCTCGGTTGTCAAAGCGACAATTTACATTATTAGCAGCAACATATTTCTCAGTCGGTACATAAATTAGTTACACATCATCACACAGGAAAAAATTACAAACACATAACATTATGGACCGCCTCGTTGTCACATCATTCCAAATTCCAAATGTCTTTATTACTGTAGATATTTAAGTACATATATTTAGCAATCGTAATTTTTTGCCATTTCTCTACATTGGACCACTGTGGGAGAAGCATGGCGTAGAAAATTCCACAGATTGACTTTTAGATCTCTTTTAAAAATTGCTTGTATTTAACTAATACAAATATTATAATATCATTATGATAATTAACAAGCAGGAATAAATAATCACAAAATTATTAACAGCAAGATTAACCCCATGGTCTCTGAGCCGCCATGTTGATATCGGAATTGGGGCCCTCGTGGCAAGATGCCCAGAGCTTCGTCTTGATTTGTGAGATTTACGATTTGTTTTGTAAAGACATGTGTTTGTATCTCGTGTCTTCGAGCAGGCGTTGTCCTGCGCAGTAGGTAACTGTAATACGTACGCCTGCGCCACTTAGATGAACATGAGAAGTATTTTATCTACACACGTATCATAAACCCTCTTTACTGCGTCCAAAAACCACACGTTACGACCAGCATAATGATAAACTTCTTGGTAAAAACTCATTTCTTATCTGAATATCTATACATTATGACCATAACGTACTAAAATTTGTCAAACTATAACATTCAAATTTCGAACGCCGACGCCCGCCTGCGTGCCGCCCATAGTTTATCTGTGAAATTGGTACTACAGAACAAGCTAAACAACTGCAGAGCAATGATCAATGCCACAATGCCGGTCGAACTGCGGTTCCTGAAGACATCAAAGAGAGCTTATGATAAGTGTGTAGATAAACTAGTGTATCTAACTGTACATAATTAGGCATTAAAACTCTCGTGTGATATTATTATGAAACTCGCCTTCGGCTCGTTTCATAAACCCACTCACGAGTATTAATGCCCTCCATTATGTAGCAGTCACATAAACTACTATAATCGCGCTCCAAAATTTACCCATTATTAAGACTTCATAAAAGTGGGTCAGGGTCAGCTCGACCCGAGTCAACTCGACCCGGATACTAATACCAGAAACTACTTCTAAAAAGTAGTTTGTGATGTCGGCATGAAAAGTATCGTCCTTTTAAGAAATCGAAGAATTAATTTATTCATCGAATTATTGAACCAGCGAGCGAAGGTCTCCATTTCGACAAGATAGGATGCCGATTTTGCTTTCGTCTGTCACACATATAGAATGTGTCTGTCAGTTCCGGTCTAGGGCCACAGTTTTCAAGGGATCCTCACAAAACTTGGCACACGTGTTCCTTGAATTAAAAGTTTTTTTTGTCGACAATTTTTTGCGATTTTCCCCTTGGGGGGGAGTTATGACGTCATTCATTGTTTGTATGTGTTTTTTTTTTACTGAAACCTATCGTGTGGGGTATCAAATTAAAGGGCTTTGTGAGCCGGTTCTAAAAATATACTACACCATCACCTTATAGCCGCCTGTTTTCTAAGAATCCAGAAATATTTTCAAAACATACCAAGTTTGGACTCCTCGAATTAGTAGACGGATTAGTAAAGAGGATCTATATAGACCATGAGAGTGAGTGAAATAGACTATAACTATTTTTGTGAAAAGTCAATATATTGTATTTTAAATCGCAAAATGTAGTTTACAAAGTTATTGGTGCGGCTACTTTACTACTTGATTTTGATTGAAACTAAAATACTTACCTATAAATTGGTTCAGTCCCCACTGTTAGCGAGGTCTACTGCCCACAGGGCCACTAATAAATTTATTTTAATGAATGAATGTAATAAATATAGTTTTTTTAAATAAAACTGAACTTGTTCTGCAATAGAGACTGATTTATTAGATACCTAATTAATATTCGTATGAGGCCTTCAAAATAAAGAAATATTTTACTGTCGTGCATAAAATAGCTATTTTTTATTAAATATTATACATTAACCTACTGTTAATAGGTAAATACAACAATCTCAGTCTTAAAAAATAATGTTTTTTTTTTCTAAACTATCATTATATAAAATAAATTAATCAACATGGTATACATAGAATAAACCATATAACGTGACTCTCATTTATGCAGCCAAATTCATACTGGAGACTCGATAAGTGGTCAGGACCAAGGTTCAATGACCCTTTAGGAGAAACCCCTGCACCCCCCTTTATGTAGGTATCATAATTGAAATAAGCATTGTAGATCATTATGTTTTCCTGCTTTGTCAGGAAATAAAAAAAACTTATTATATATTTCAAGTTATCGATTTTCTACCCCTGTAAAAATAAAATCACTCCAATGGGGATTGAAGTATCTGGTATTTTATTCGGGTCGAGTTGACTTGGTTCGAATTGTCCCTGTCCCTGACCCATAAATGGAAGACGATGAGAGTGATCCCGGTACCGTCTTCGGTTCAGAACCCTCTTGGGTTCAGGGTCAGATATCAGTGGCTTTAGACCGGTGGCAGAACTGTCAATATTTGCTAAACTATTTGAGTCAGCGCTGCATGCAGCGTAGCATTTTTGATCAAATGGGGAGTCAAGTTTCAGATGATCAGTGTGGGTTCCGACCGGGGCGCAGTACAACCTCTAATCTACTGTCTTTCATGTCGCATGTGACACCTGCTTGACGCGCGCGGCCAGGTCGACGTAGCATACTTCGACTTCATAAAAGCGTTCGACACGGTCGTTAACGACGTCCTTCTTGCGAAGCTAAATAGTGTAGGATTCACCCCGCAGCAGATGAAGTTATTCTGCAGTTAGCTTGGAGATCGGCGACACTATAAGAAATACGCAGGATTCACTTTCGATTCCTATTCCACCCTCTCAGGAGTTAGCCAAGGCAGCAACTTGGGACATCTGGAGTTCATTATCATGACAAATGACGTACCGACGGTACTTAAAGAAGCTGTCTGCTTACTATTCGCCGATGATCTTAAGCTTCTGTTGTAAATAAGAGATGAAGCAGATTGCGAGAGGCTTGGTGACATCGATCGCGTAGTAAAGTGGACTCATTTAAATAAGCTCTACTTTAACGAGTCGAAGTGTGCGATATTGACGCACAGCCGCACGCCAGCGGATCACGATGGAAGAAGTAGAGATGATCCGGGTATCCCGGATGAAGGAAGGAGTGTTGATAACTACCGACCTGATGGACCTGATCACATATCTGCAAGCAAGCTTTGGTTCTGGGTAAACAGGAAAGCAGTGCAATTATCTGGCATCCACATGAGGCTAAATATAGCTATATATATATTATATATAGCTATATTTAGCCTCCCTATATATATATATATATATAGGGTGTTGAGAGGGATGCTACACAATCCCCAGGTTCTACAAATGTTGAAGTTGTATGTACCAGACAACTACCTGAAGCCCCTGAGGGGAAGAAGTCACTCGCTACTCCGAGTGCCACTAGCGTGAGCTGGCATGCTGCGAGAAGCGCCGATGGTGGGGGTTCTGGTCCTATTTCATGATATAATGGATAGAACGCATATTGTTCACATAATATCATCATTTTGAATGCGACCGGATTAGCCTAGCGGGTAGGTTTACCCTGCCTACGAAGCTGGGGTCGAATCCCGAAAAGGGCAATATTTGTGAGATGAGCATGAATATTTGTTTGTTAGTCTTGGATGTTTTCTCTGTATTTCTTAAGTATTTATCTCTATTCAATATATCGTCGTCTAGTACCCATAAAAAAGCTAGTAAATAAGCCTGTGTATAAACTAATACTAGCCTAGTACCCATAACACAAGTCTTGTTGAGCCTACTATGGGACTTGTTTGATTTGTTTAAGATTGTCCTCTAATATTTATTTATAAAAAAAATACCTAATAATAATAAAAAATACTGGAATAATGCAATGAAATTAGCTAGGATTTCAGAATTACACGAAAAAATTAAACAATTTAACGGTATTTTCATAATTAAATTATATCAAGAAAATTAATTTCAATCGCGTTTGCCTTCAGTGGGAATCTTAATCAAATACTCAATAAACGTTAAGCCAAAAATTAAATCTGTAGATAACTTATTCGTGGAGTAAATGGATTTGAAAATAAACCCATTTTATGTGCGTATCACCTTAAAGTCGGGTTTTTTGAAGTTTTGAACTGGTGATGTATTCCAACAATAATCTGAATAAGCTTCGAAATTCCTAAGCTTGGTCATTACACAATCACTGGGTGAACAAAGGCTCTTATTTCATCAAATACCTCAGCTCTCAACACATTTATTAAACAGATTGGAAGATTTTATTAAACAGTCTTTCGCCTTCAACCAAATCGTCCACGTGGTGTCTATTGATACACATTTGCCCTCCTTCGGCGCTGCCAACAATAATGACGCGATAGGCCTGAAGTCCACTCGGTCAATTGGTCTCCTCAAGGCAAATTCCCGTATATGTCTCGGTGAACCGCTCAGAGAGTTTGGCAAGACGGTTGCATCTAATCACAGATGTGTCAGCTGTCAATAGATAGCCGACCGTGAGAGTACGTTTACTTATAATCGTAAAAACATCGCGAAACATTTCAAACCAACAGCTTTAAACCCAAGCAAAATAGCTATAAACCCAAGCAAAGCAGCAGTTTTATTCGCTTAGATATTTTAAAATAGCTTATGTTTAAACGATCACCAAAATCGCACCTATTTTACTATCAATAAATTCGAAACGACCACCAGAATTAGTAAACGACCACAAAATTGTGTTTGGATAAATGATTACCAAATTCCTTTTTATGTTTTGTGTACTTAAGTTTATGTTTTATGTATTTTTTGTTGTTCTTACATGTTCAACCTAACACGAAGGATAAAGGGGGCTTCGCTTCGCTCACCCCCTTTACCCTTCAACTAAGCTACCGCAGTATTTTGGCCTAATATTTTCTGCAACTTTTGGTGATCATTTACCCATTTTGGGTAGGAAAATTTACTATAGTGCTCGTTATATTTGTTGCCTTAAAATAATTGCCATTTGAACAAATAAAAAAAAATGTAAAAACTACTTTGTCTAAAAAGGGATATTACAATTTTTAAGATTACATGGAAGACTGCATCTTACTCTAAGGGTTGATCTTAGCAAAAATACTTATCCTGATAAAGGTCAGTTAACTAAAGCCAGCACGTTCACTGTACTCACACTAATACAAATTTATTGTACCAGTATGTTTAAAAATTAATGATTTTATTCTAACCTCGAAATACCTATTTCCTAAACAATTACAATAACGCGCGTCGATTAAGACTTGACACGAATGCAAAAAGATCACTCTATATTTCTAAGCCGGAGCAAAAGCAAAATAATACCCATGGGTTTGACCACGAGCAGAGAGACAGACAGACTATTATTGATGCCCATGCAGTGCAACGTCACGCCCCGCGCGGTTTTTACGGACACTACACAAGCGCAACGTGTAAATGTGTTGAACGTGCCAGCTTTAGTTGTCCGACCTGTAACCGCAACATAATTCAAGTCTTATATGAAGATAAAATAGTGCCTACAAAAAAGTGGAGGGGGTATCGTGACAAAACGAAAAAAACACCGTAATAATAGTCCTGTAGGGTATCGTTGGAAAGGGCTCTTTATATAAATATATTTTTATTTTTTTTAGTTTAAAAAATTACCATTCTGGTCCCCTTTTCTCCGAAACGACAGAGCCTGAAATTATGAATAACAAACAAATAATATAGAACTCAAGCCTAGGATTACAGGAACAACTACCCGGAATGCCAAGGTTTTTTATTTATCTGTAAACCACATACAAACTTATAAATGCATGCATCTGGTTACGTACATGCAGGATGAAAAAAGCCGCACCAATAACTTTGTAAACAACATTTTGCTAAGTACAATCCAAACTATTCCTACCATTGTACGTACGGAACCCTTCGTGCGCGAGTCCGACTCGCACTTGACCGGTTTTAAATAAATGAAACTAACGCCGACATTTTGGCGTTGCTATGAAATGCCTTACACCGGAAATCACATGCATTTCCGTCTGCCATCTGTCTTCCTCGCTCTCTGTCTGTCTGAGAGAGGAAGTGATGAACTATTGGCATGGCAATAATCGGTATTGGACAGCTGACAAGATGTTCGATAATGCAATCTATTATCAAACTTCTCGCGGGATAATAGTTTAATAGTCTCTGGCACAGACTTTTGCATAAATCATTTATATCCCACAGACGACAATCGCTGTAATTTCCCGAGAGACAGTTTGAGTGTCCTTCGTGTTCAGTCCGCCCATTAGCTGCATCCGGTCCTATTTCTCAATTTCCCAGTTTGGCGGAATTAAAACGCATGTAAAGCTTGCTACTAGCCAGCAGGTTCCTTCAAACATTTACATCTATTTTAAACGAGACCGCATTACTATTCTGGGACAACCTATTTTGAGGTAACCTTCATCCTGGACTGGACTACATTAAAAATAAGTCGGGGAAAATAGTTGCTCACGCGTCCGCAGTAAATACCAGGATACCGCCTTGCACGTTGCCCTTGGATAGTTCTAAGGCGAGCAACTTAATTTGAATTCAGTCTTAAGTTTTTAAACCGCCATAATTAAGAATTGAATTCTATTGAAAAAACACCTAGTTCACGCATTTTACTATACGGGCTGGCAGCACGATAGAGAACCTCGCTGTATTTGTTTTTCCTTTTCTATTCTATCTGTTTACATCCTAATGTCGTACAAAACAATAAAAATACTGTTTTAAAGAATACATTTAACTACATATTAAAATCACGAAGTAAATTTAAGCGGCTACAACGCCACCATTTGTCGCGGCGGCGGCGGATGACGTCACATGCCACGCCAACCGTTACACTCCATGTTTGTTTTGTTTATTACCGGTGCCGATCAGTTATCCAAATCAGTTTTATTTTGGTGAGACAAAGTACACCAGGCGAAGAGTTTTTTTAAGTTCCAAGAGTTCAGAAATACGAACAGAGTTGTGTAAAATAGAAATAAAAGACATGAAGTCAACAAATAAATCGCCAACATTATAAACATGTTTGTATTGTTGTGAAGATCACTTTAACGTAACGTATCTTTATGTTACATTTTTATAGTTAAGTTAGTCGTAAGTTTTGCGTAGGTTACATTTTACTACCGGCTTAAAACTAAGTTCTCTCAACAAAACATTCGATTTGATACATAAATTTCTGTAAAAGCTGTTTTATCATCGTAGGTTTACATAAGTATTATTGAATTTATTTCAGGTCAAAGAGTTACAGATAATTATGTTCAATACAACCTAATGAAAAAACACGGCGAATAAGTGACACTTCGGCTAAGGAAAGGAGTTAGGTAAAGATAGAATAAGTAGTAGTACCTGCAAAGAGTTCCATTCACCTGAAGCCGCGCCCCGGCCGCGGCCGTGGCATCTGATGTCACTTCCTGTTTGTTTCCTAATTTAATATTTTATATAATTGAAAAAGACTAAATAATAAAGGTATTAGGTAGGTAGAATAATAGTAGTTTATCTGACTGCTGCATAATGGAGGGCATTAAAACTCGAGGGGGTTTATGAAACGAGCCAAAGGCGAGTTTCATAATAATATCACTCGAGAGTTTTAATGCCTAATAATGTACAGTTACATACACTAGTTTATCAACACACATATCATAAGCTCTCTTTGATGTGTTCAGGAACCGCATGTTTGACCGGCATTGTGGTTCTGCAATTGTTTAGCTTGTTCTTTAGTACCAACTTCACGCAGACGGGCGTCGGCGTTCGAAATTTGAATGTCAGTACCAACTTCACAGACAAACTAGGGACGGCACGCGGGTGGGCGTCGGCGTTCGAAATTTTAATGTCATTATATGTAGAAAAACTACACATAATGACCATTATGTGTAGTTTTCCAGATACGAAACGAGTTTTTACCAAGTAGTTTAACATAATGCTGATCGTAACGTGCGGTTTTTCAACGCAGTAAAGAGGGTTTATGATACGTGTGTAGATAAAGGATATTTAATTCTCATTTTGTCTGACAGGGAACTGGGGACCAGCCCATCGCCGCAGCCATAGAAACAATTTGCAAACGTCTTCCTTTTCAACCTACTTCAAAAAAGGAGGACTTCTCAATTCAGTTGTATTTTTGATTTTACTTACTTTTCTTTTATTGTTCAAGGTTTAAGGTTCAAACCTGTTACTATTTAAGAACTGATTTCATGAATCCTTTTTATTTGTGACTCTTGCTTCTTGTTTGGTCCCATTTTTTGAAAATTAGAAATCGGTCCAACAGTTTGATTTCTAAAGCAAAACAGACTGGAATTATGATGTCATCCAGGTAAACCAAAACGCGTATTATGGCTTTACTGTAACTTCTCAATGGTGTTAAAGGTCATTGTGATGTCATAAGATGAATTCTGTCTGTCTGAATGAGTAGCGTATATTCGTTTATGTCGAGTAATTTGTGTGAAAAAACTTAAAAAGGCCTTTTTCGCACACGTAAGGACCGCCATGCACGATATTCTATAATGTAGGATACTGGCAGTGCCAGTATTTTTAACACCCGAGGATCAAAAGAGAGGTGTTATAAGTTTGGAACGACTACGTCTGTCGGTGTGTTTGTGTGTCTGTATATGTATATGTCCGTGGCACCCTAGCCGTCAAACTGGTGGACGGATTTTAATGCGGTTTTCTGTATAGTATAGTAGACTTCCCTGCGATGGTCCTTAGATAAGTTTTGTTTAAATCGGTTCAGTAGTTCCGAAGACGACAGGTATACCAAAAATAGCGGTCCAACGGGTGGACTAGACTTTATTCGATGGTTCTTAGATATGTTTTGTCGATATCGTTTCAGTAGCTCGAAAGTTATCAGCTTAACAAGGAAAAGCGGTCAAACATGTGGACGGATTTTAATGTGGTTTCTCGTATTTGGTATATAGTAGACTTCACTTCGATGATTCTTAGATATGTTTTGATAAATCGGTTCTTAAGGTATGTGTCGGTTTTTACTATATTTCTAATTTATAGGTATACAGTGATACTGTAATGAAGCTTACACTATACTACAATTTTTAATTTGAGGCCAGAATTGTAAACAAACAACTGTCATTCTCCAACACAAAAAGTATAATATGAATGTCAAAGTCAACGGTTTTGTTCTAGAACATGACAGTTGTTTGTTTACACTTCTGGCCTCAAATAAAAAATCGCGGTATAGATGGATCGATAATTTTCCAGGAAATATTCCAAGCTAAGGTGGCCTCTTTCAATATGGCGACTAAATATAGAAAGTGCGTTCACCTCGCCCTTCAAACAAGTAGGATCGAAATACATCTTACACTTTCCATCACAGTAATAATAATAACACAGTGACGACTTCTGCGGCGAAGCGGTAGATGTTCTTCATCACAATCGAGAGGCCGTGGGTTCGAATCCCGAAGGCGAATGGGCGGAACAACGTTCCCAGTTCAATGATTGTATGTGACGATGCTGTTTCTGGTTCCCAGGACACAGAGTACTTATCCAATTGTGCAGCCAGAAGGTGGTATTCAATAACTAATAGTAGTTTATCTACACACGTATCATAAACCCTCTTTACTGCGTCCAAAAACCACACGTTACGACCAGCATAATGATAAACTTCTTGGTAAAAACTCATTTCTTATCTGAATATTGATCATTATGACCATAATGTACCAAAATTTGTCAAATTATGACATTCCAATTATGAACGCCGACGCCCGCCTGCGTCTGTGAAGTTGATACTACAGAACAAGCTAAACAACTGCAGAGCGAGAGAGAATGATCAATGCCACAATGCCGGTAGAACATGCGGTTCCTAAACACATCAAAGAGAGCTTATGATATGTGTGTAGATAAACTGGTGTATGTAACTGTATATAATTGTTATCAATAAATCAATAAATGTTAAGAAAACTGCAGACCTCTGGGATATTTCTGTTCATGTTGTGAAGCCCCTAATAAATTGCACTTGATTTAGCTTTCATATTTAATGCATCTATTGAATCTGGCGTGTTTCCTGATTTAATGAAACACAGTAAAATAGTACCTTTGTTTAAATCGGGTAGTACATCTGACCCTTCTAACTTCAGACCGATATCGGTATTGCCTACATTTAGTAAAGTATTTGAAAAAGTAATTTTAAATCAACTTCTTACACATTTCAACACCAACAACATGCTCCACTGTAAACAATTTGGTTTTACACAAGGCAAATCAACTACTGATGCCGGTATTGAGTTAATATCACATATATATGATGCCTGGGAGGAGTCGCATGACGCTCTAGGAGTATTTTGCGATTTGTCTAAGGCTTTTGATTGCATTGACCATGGGACATTGATCAGGAAATTACATCACTATGGAATTAGGGATAACTCTTTAGATCTTCTCTCTTCTTATCTAAATAACAGGATACAGAGAGTTGACATTAATGGAAAACGATCTCCAGGGTCTGTTGTTACTATGGGTGTACCGCAGGGTTCCATACTCGGGCCATTCCTGTTTTTGGTTTATATTAATGACCTGCCACATCTTGTCAGAGATAATCATGAGATTGTACTGTTTGCAGATGACACTTCACTTTTGTTTAAAATGAAACGACGCAGTTTGAACTTTGACGATGTGAATAATGCAATCTCAAAGGTAGTCAATTGGATTAGTGCTAATAATATTTTACTGAACAATAACAAAACTAAATGTATTCGGTTTATACTCCCCAATGTTAAACAAGTCTTGGCTAATGTTAATGTTAAAGGTGAAAATTTAGAAATTGTAGATAGCACGGTATTCCTAGGAATCACCTTAGATAATAAGCTTCAGTGGGGCCCACACATAGATAAGCTATCAAAAAAACTCAGTTCCGCAGTTTATGCAGTTAAAAAAATCCATCTTTTTACGGACGTGGAAACAGCTAGACTAGTTTACTTCAGCTACTTCCATAGCATTATGTCTTACGGCATACTGCTGTGGGGGAACGCTGCAGACATTAACATAATATTTGTGCTGCAAAAGAGGGCTGTTCGTGCAATCTACAATGTGGGTCCCAGAGAGTCACTGCGTTGTAAATTTAAGGAAATTAACATTATGACAGTGCCGTGTCAGTATATTTATGAAAACCTAATGTACGTCCACAAAAATATTGATAAATTTCCTAAGAATAGCGACAGGCACAATGTCAACACTAGAAATAGGAATAAACTAGCTATACCTACTACTAGACTCCATAAGGTTAATGTATCTTTTAAAGGGCAATGTATTTTTACAACAAAATACCGACTGAGTTACAAGAATTGTCTGTAAATAAATTTAAAAATGTTGTTAAAAATCACTTATGTAAAAAAGGTTACTACAAAATATCAGATTATGTAGAAGACAAGAAAGCTTGGGAAGGTGTTTGCTCCAATTCTGTAAAAAATAACGTATAAAGCTGGAGGTTTCTAGTCGCCTCTTTGCCTCCAGCATCTAAAACATTGAGGTGACGGAATTCAAATTGAGTTCTATATTTTCCTGTACCTTAAACATGTGTTAGTTTAAGATTTGACATTCTCCAAATGTTACCTATGTGTTTCTTATGGAAATAAACTCTTTTTGATTTTGATTTTGATTAGGCATTATGTAGCAGTCACATAAACTACTATTATGTGACGGTTACATAATGAAAGGCTTTAAAATAATTTTCATAATAACATCACACGAGTGTTTTAATGCCTAATTAGGTACAGTTACAAACACATATTATAATCTCTTTATGACGTGTTCGGGAACCGCATGTTAGGACAGGCTTTTGATTTCGACTGATATTAGAATTTAGGTCAAATCAAATTGCTTTGTTTTTCAGAGGTGTTCGAAATTTGAAAGTAATAAGAATATCGAATTCTATGTTATTAAGAAGCAATAATAACATCCGTGTTACCACAACAAATATTAAACAGCATTTAACCTAAAAAAAAACGTTAAATTCATTAGGCACATTTTTGTTTTTAAACAAGCGTTGAAAAGTAGTTTATTTTTTTGTGGTAAGGCCCCTAATCTTTAAGCTGGTCGTAATTTGCGGATTAATAGAGGATTTGTGATTGTATAGATTAATTTGAAACCTTAAATCAAAAAATTGCCTGACTAGTTTCCTTGTAACGCTGTTATGTGGTGGATAAGATATTGGTTCGAAAACCACTGCATTGATTTTCACAAACCAGCTACCATCGCTGAGAAGTCTACTACCAGTTACAGAAAACCGCAATAAGATCCGTCCACCGGTGCCACAGACAGATACACAGACAGTGCCACAGATAGTCAGACAATCGCTTCAAACTTATAACCTCCCCTCTTTTTTCGTCGGGGAATTAAAATGTACAGCGTCACTCCTTTTCTCATACATAGTGGCAAACACAAAAAAGTGCCCACGCGCCGGTCTAGCCAGTGTTCCATAAGTTTTTTAAATTGCGGAGTTTCAGTTTGCACATTACACCTCTAAATTGCATCCTAAATCAGTCTTTAGGACATAAACATAACATAAACATTTACATACAGGCACATACATTGCTCCTGGCCCAACACTAGGATACCCTGTATCATGGGAACCAGAAACAGCGACGTCACACACATATAAGCATCCAAAACCTGTGTTTATTAGGGTTCCGTACCCGAAGGGTGCCAAACGGGATTACTAAGCCTCTGCTGTCCGTCCGTCCGTCCGTTTGTCACCAGGCTGTATCTCATGAACCGTGATAGTTAGACAGGTGAAATTTTCACAGATGTATGTATTTCTGTTGGCGCTATAAAAACAAATACAAAAAAAACAGAATAAAGTAAATATTTAAGGGAGCCCCCATACAACAATTCTTTCAATACCACAAATAAACTTATAAATGGCCCTGGAGTGCATGGAGTGTGAAAGTAGCCGCACCAATAACTTTGTAAACAACATTTTGCTATGTAAAATCTAAACTATACACTCCACACCATCCCCCATTGTACGGTGGTACGGAACCATTCGTGGGCGAGTTAGACTCGCACTTGACCTTTTTTTTTCTGTGCCAGCGACAGCGGACAAACCGAATAAAAGACGACTTGGCTTGAAAACAGTGAAATAAATAAAAATACAGCGTTCATTCAGTTGTAACCTACAGTCTTCACAAAATAAAAAGCCCGGTGACAGCATCCGTGTCGCTGACGTAATAAGGTTGAATTTAGTTTGGGCCCACCGGGCCTTTTATTTTGTGCAGACTGTAATTGCGTTCATTCCAACTCCATAAAATTGCAGGCGGATTAAATAACTACCACGTCCTAGTAGCTTGTAAACAACGACAAAGTTTGTGGAACTCTAAAGGCATCTAAACTAACTGAATGAACTGACCTACCTGTTACCATAACAAACGTGTTAGGTTGAACATGTAATAACAACAAAACATACTTAAAACATTAACTTAAGAACACAAAATTGTAGTTTATGTGACTGCTACATAATATTCGAGAGTGGGTTTATGAAACGAGCCGAAGGGCGAGCTAATACTCGAGCGTTTTAATGCCTAATTATGCACAGTTACATACACTAGTTTATCTACACACATATCATAAGCTCTCTTTGATGTGTTCAGGAACCGCATGTTTGACCGGCATTGTGGCTCTGCAGTTGTTTAGCTTGTTCTGTAGTACCAACTTCACAGACAAACTAGGGGCGGCACGCAGGCGGGCGTCGGCGTTCGAAATTTGAATGTCATAATATGTAGAAAAATTACACATTCTGGTCATAATGTGTACTTTTTCAGATAAGAAATGAGTAGTAGTTTAACATTATGCTGATCGTAACGTGCGGTTTTTTACGCATTAGGAGGGTTTATGATACGTGTGTAAATAAAATATTTTATCTACACACTTTTTTTTCTACATATTATGACATTCAAATTTGCGTGACGTTGTTTGTGAAGTTGGTACTACTTTGTTTGTGAAGTTGGTACTACTGAACAAGCTAAACAAGTGCAAAGGTATTATCAAAGCCACCATGCCGGTCGAACATGCGATTCCTGAACACATTAAAAAGAGCTTATGATATGTGTGTAGATAAACTAGTGTATGTAACTGTACATAATTAGGCATTAAAACTCTCGAGTGATATTATTATGAAACTCGCCTTCGGCTCTTTTCTTAAACCCACTCTCGAGTATTAATGCCCTCCATTATGTAGCAGGCACATAAACTACTATAAAACATAAAAAGTGTTTTTGTTGATCCTTTTTTGCTGTGCAAATCAGTATTTTTGATGTGCGATTAAATACTAGCCTAAGAATTTTATCAAATCTCAATCATCACGGATGGGTTTTACGACGACTACACGTAGCGTAGCGCTTAACGTGTCATCCGAAACACTGAACGTCCGATAGTGTACATTTAAGAAAAAATCTCTTTGGTACATGGTCTGGATTCGAACATGATAGTATGAAGCATTGAGATTCGAAAGAGTTTCTTAAAATATGCTAATGTTATGCGTAAATTATACTGAGTCGCTCTCTAGTGTTGTGTCTGATGAGATGAGTATGTGTGTAAGTATCATATGATCTTTGTGTACAAAACAAAACAACTACGCTGGAAAAGCTTTGTCTCTAACGGCCGAATTCACACAGTGCCGAACAATTTAAGTGCTACTCTAATGAAATACTGGCGCTATCAGTTCCTTAAAGAGTTACAAGCGACTTGAGTGTCCCTCAAAATTTGAGTCGCCGGCTGTGCTGTGCATCCCGGTCTAACCCTCTTCTAGAAATTAATCAGTCATGAGCACAATCTGAGAGAGCTGTGAGTGATGTGACCTCTCTTTCCTGCATAGGGTAAGGTGGGGTGAGAGAGGGAGAGGTAACAACAAAGACATTTGGCTCGATTTTTAGAACTTCATAAGCAACAAAGCATTCTGCTTGAAATCTCTTGCGACAAAGTTTACAAATAGGCTTACCTACCTGCGTAGCTATAATTACCTACTATTACGTACTAAAAAGTGAAAGATTGCAATAAGGAATGCTCTCATTGTTATGTGTCGTGATCACGATATCATGCAAACATAGAATTACTACTCACCCTTCTGCAGTGCAAACTCCTTGTTTCCAAATAGCAACCACTAGGAATAACAGCACACCTCCTTTGTCCTAACTCGCATGAAAAAAAAAACAAATGGCGCGTGAATTCGTCGACTTTACTTCCCGCGCAGTCAAATCAAATGGTTGATTTTTTAATCGGATTTAAATTATCTAGAGATCAGTAGATCAAAATATTGATGTTAATTCGAGAAAAGTCTAACTACCTTTCAGTTTTCTAGCTAAAACATCACTGTTTCCACGGCGAAGCGCGTCTGGTTAGGGGGATTTCTCTGGAAGTCTGCCAAATGGCGAATTGCCAAATAAATAAGAGGTATCCACTGGTTCGTTTTGCACACAAGCAATGTAAGGTAAGCGTTCCTGTTGTCGTCCAGTCTAGTCTTGCCAGTATCGAAGTGCCTAAGGATATCTAGTATTTGTGCACGACAGAACCTGAAATGACTACTTTGTACATAGTTTTTATCTTATTTTGTTTTTTATACGTTTTAGGATAAGCTAGATTAAGTTTTGGTCACGAAATAAAGTTATATTTTCCCATTAGGATTAGGGCCTAGGATGTAAGCTTGTACATAGTTTAGAATAGGATTGTATTTTATTATGTATGTTTTTGCTAGCGATTCCATCAAACTCAAACTCAAACTCAAAACGTTTATTCTGTAAATAGGCCACAAGGGCACTTTCACATGTCATTTCATTTCATTTTTTACAGAACATTTGGTAGGTATTATTATTTGTATCATATTATCAGAAAAAAAAAAGTACTTAATTATTGTTTCTGAGAGATGTAAAGAGTCTCAAATGTCATAATAAAATAATTAAAATATAAATAACAGAGGTTAACTTATTAATAGATAACTTAATTAGGTAACATCCCCGGTTAGGTAGGTACACAATTCCAATTAGAATTCACACTAATTACACTCACTATCTCATAAGAAGGGGAGGAAACCTAGCAAAAACAAGCGAGAGAAAGAGACAGTGCAACTGTCCCTGTCGGCGCATACAGGCGAGCGAGGGGGCCCCGACTCCCGCAACCTGCGGCATGGGGAAGCGGGGGACGGGGTCATATAAATATTGAAATCTGTCGCATGCGCTCCTCGCTCTGTTTTGCGCCGGCGGACAATGCAAATTGTATGTTTAGGTCTAGAAAATAAGTAAGTAAACGAATGTATACTGTTTTGTACATGTAAAATTTAAGTTTGACATGAAAATAAAGAGATTTGAGTACAGGGGAAGAGTGCGGGGTGAGGGGGGGTGGTCGCTCGAGAAATCGTATATAAGAGACGCCGATTCGGCTCGGAATCATTCCGGATCCAGCACTCAAGAGGAAAAGTCATCAAGAGAAAGAAGACTCTCTGCGACCACCAGCCCTCTTTACCCCACCCTCCAGCCTGGCTCAACAGTGAAGAATTATCGGCATCTTTTATTTGAGAAGAGAAAAACCCTACTACAGTCCACGCTCCACATTTTGGTCCTTCAGGAGCCGAATAAAGAAGAATCAGCGTGAAATTTGAAGAGCTCCTGTTTTGAAGAATCGAAATCGAAGATGCCGATTACTACACGTAGCCAGTCTGGTAGAGAAGGTGACGGGTCGCAGACCACGTCCAAGAACACGAGCGCCGAGACAAGCGCCACCGGGTCCGGAACCACAACGACGGCAACAAATACGACGTCGTCGGGAACCGCCGTCACGTCACAAGAGACAACGAAGCCGCCGTCAAGAGCACCGTCGAGAGCGCCGTCACGTCGCTCTAACGCCTCCCGCAAGAGGCTCCTCGCGGAGCTGGAGGCTAAAGAGCGCGTGGCGGCTCTAGAGCAAGAGCAACTACGTGTTGCTACAGAAATTGCGAGACTTCGTCTGGCGAAGATCCGCGCCGAAGCAGAGTCGTCAGACGAAGAAGAGGAAGAAGAGAACCGAGAAAAAGCCTGCTCCTATCCAACCCGGAGCCAGGCGTCATCATCGCCACGCTCGAGAGAAGATTCGGTCGCCCTGAAGCTATCGTCATGGGCGAAATGGAGAAGATAAGAACACTGCAGAAGATAGGAGACAACTCACGTGATCTCCTCGTGTTCGCTAACTCTTGTGTAGCGAACATCGTCGCTACCGTAGAAGCACTGAAGAAAATCCAGTACCTGTACAATCCCGAAATGGCGCGAAACGTAATTGAAAAATTGTCTCCGATAATCAGAAGCAAATGGTTCGATTTCGCCGCCCGAAACAAAGAAGACGTTCCTGAGCTGAAGCGACTGGCCACCTTCCTGAACGAAGAAGCAGACAAATGCGGCGCCTACGCTTCACTCGAGAACGTCACAGAAGAAAAGCCGAAGAAAAGGCAAGAAAGAACATTCAAAATGAACACGCTACGCTGTCCAGCCTGCGACGGACCACACAACCTACCCGACTGCAAGAGATTCGTAGCTGCCAGCACGGACGAGCGGTGGGAGATAGTGAAGAGAAGTCGAGTTTGTTTCCGATGCCTGCGAAACAATCACCGCCACGCCGACTGCAGAGCCGAGGTTTGTGGTCATCAGGGCTGCACCATATCGCATCACAAGCTTCTTCATCAGTCAAGACCGAAGACCGAAGAACCACCGCGTAGCGAAGAACCACCTCGTCGCGCACAAGAGCCGCCGCTTCGCGAATAAGTCAGCTCTGCGTACGAAGACACGAACAACACAGCGAGCAACGGCACCGCACGGCGCGCTTATTTGAAAATCGTTCCTGTAGTTCTCACCGCCGCCAATGGAAATGAAGTAGAAACGTTCGCGCTACTCGACGAGGGCTCCACGATCACCATCATCGACGAGAAAATTACGCAAGAACTCGACGTCGACGGGCCTACAGATCCAATGCGCGTCCGTGGTGTGAGCGGGACAGAGCTACAGTTCCAGAAAAGCAAACGCATCGACTTGAAGATCCGCGGCAAATACGCAGACGACACATGCGATCTACGCGGGGCGCGCACCGTAAGAGGGCTCGACTTTCGGCCTGATGTGCGGATCCAAATCGACCGACGACGGCGCCGGGTCATCCAGGTCGTTAAGCGCGACATCTTCACCGGCGAGACCTTCGACCTCGCCGGCAACCTGCTGCAGAAGCGACAACCCGGCGCTGCCTCCAGCCCTATCCTGGGTACCCCGACCCACGAGGGGGGCAGGGAAGAGTTCTTCCGCCCCTCCCCCGACTCACCAACTGAATTCCCGGCCGAGGTGCCGGCAAATGAAGATGCAGCCCGCAGAGCCGCGGCAACCGCCCTGCTCGCCTCCTTATCGCCGCCACCACCGCCGGCGATGAAGAAAAGCCCGGTGCGGCCGACGCTGCCGACAAAGTTCCCCAACCTCAACCTGGGGAACGCACCGGGGGCCGTCCCGAGGCCCCCAAACCCGCTCATACGGGTGCTACAGGGGTCTGCGCAGACAGAGTCACGCGACCCCAGCATAAGCAGTGAATGGGCGGAGCCAGCGTTGGCCACGCCCCCCGTCGCACCAACCAAACCCACCGCCGACACACCGGACTCGAGGGAGACATCGGAAGCCGCAATGGAAGTGCCGCAAGCCACGCCCCCAAGCGGGGTTTCTTACGCCGCGGCCCTGTCGCAGCCGCCGAAGCCCAAATCGCCGCGACCCACCACACCACCAGCGACAACCACAGGAGAGCCCAAGCCGAAGAAAAACCACCCGCCCATCGTGGTGGAGAACCTGCCGGCCTGGGCTACCCACTTTGCCCGGCTGAAGGAGGCCCTAGGCCATGCCCCCAACGCGCGACCCTTTGGAAAGGGGGTCCGCTTTACGCCGCAGAGCCCGGAAGAATACCGGCAAATCGTCCGGTATCTGGACGAGGCGGCCCGCGCCGACAAGACCATCTCATGGTTTTGTTACTCTCTAGACGCGGACCGCCCCTTCAAGATTGCTATCCGAGGGCTCCCGGCAACCACCCTGCCCGAAGAGGTCGCCGCAGCGCTGGCCAGCGTAGGCTTCCCGACGCAGCATGTCCGACAGATCCCCGGCCGGATGGGCCGCGCCGGCTGCCTGTTCTTCGCCCTGCTGGCGGAGAAGCAGACCCCCGGCAGCATCGAGAGGCTCTACAGGGTGAAGGAGCTGCTCTGCATGCCGGGCATCACCATCGAGGGATGGCGCGGCCCAAAAGGGCCCTCGCAGTGCCATCGGTGCCAGTCATTCGGCCACTCATCGACCAACTGTCGCCGCCCTGTACGCTGCGTGCGATGTGGAGAAGGGCACGCAGCTACTGACTGCCAGCGGCCAAAGTCAGAGGCCGCCACCTGTGCAAACTGCGGCCAAGGCCACCCGGCCAACAGCCGCCGATGCAAGGCGCTGAAGGAGGAGGCGCGCAAGCGCGGCATCACTATCGCGCCGCCACTGCCGCCCCAACAACAGCGCCCCAAGAAGACCGCGCGCCCAACGGCCCGCCCGGCTGCCCAACCCGCGGCCCGCCCGGCTGCCCAACCCGCGGCCCGCACGGCTGCCCAACCCGCGGCCCGCACGGCCCCTCAACCTGCGACCCATGCCGCCACTCAACACGAGGCCCGCCCCGGCCCCTCCACACACCCAGATGTGGAGCCGCTGGGGTCACCAACATCGCCGCCGATAAAGCGCCCCTGCCTTGCCCAGCCGGGCGAGACCAAGGGCGCCACCATCAGAACGCCGGCCAACCCGCCCACCACCCGAGGCGAAGAGGCGAAACCCCGTAGGAAGCGGGGCAAGAAGCGCCGGAACAAGAAGAAGGCGTCTGAAGAGCCCGCCGCCGAGCCGCCGCCACTTGAGCCCGCCCAACCTGCGAGCCGCCCCCCACTGCCAGCCCGCCCCCGCCCACGGGAGCCGGCAGCACCCGCAGCCCTGTCCACGGAGCGCCAGGAGGCTCCACTCATGGCCGCGCTGCTCGACGCCATCGACCTTATCAGCGCGGCCATACAGGCGATCGTGGATAGACGCGATCCGTTGCTGCCCCTGCTGCGGGGGTTATCGACACTGAAGGCCACAATCTCGTCCGGACACAATGCCTAAAGACCTAAGGCTTGTGTACTGGAACCCGGACGGGATCACCAGCAAGACGACAGACCTGAGGCTACTCGTGCAGGAGCATGATGTGCATGTCGTGCTTCTGTGCGAGACGAAGCTGCACCCCAGCCGAGAGCTCCGACTTCCCAACTTCTTCGTGTACCGCCGCGACGAGTTATCTCCGAGGGACGTGCCGTACAGAGGCACGGCGGTCCTCGTGAGACGGGACCTCGTCCACGAAGAGTTGGAGCTGCCCGCCTTCAAGACGACGCGGTCCATAGGCGTCCGTCTGAAGACGGCCGACACGGAGCTCAAAGTCTTCGCAGCCTACAAGCCTCCCGGCGACGTCCACCATTTCCACCCGGAAGACATCCGAGCGATGATGGAAGGAGCGACCCCCACACTGGTCGCAGGCGATCTCAACGCCAAGCACCACCAGTGGGGGTCCCACAGCATCAACCCCGCCGGAAGGGCCCTACAGGAAGATGCTGAGAACTCCAACTACGAAGTTCTCAGCCCGGGGGCCCCGACACACTACCCGACGAACCCCATGCATCGCCCGGATGTACTAGACGTCGCCCTGGTCAAGAACATACAGTTCCCCATCGCCATCGGGGAGCTGTACGACATCGACACCCCCCACCTGCCTATCTTGCTGGTCCTCGGGGTGGAGGCCGATCTCACGTCGGCACCGCGTCCAAGAACGAAGACGGACTGGCACAAATACCAGCTGGAGTTGAACACAACGCAGCTCCCCGGCGGTGTCTCTACCAAGGAAGAGGTAGAAGCCGCGGCAGTAGCCATCACCACAGCCATCACCACCGCTCAAGCCGCAGCCACCACCACCAAGCCACCGCCGGTCTTGCGGAAGGAGAGGCTCCCTCCACACCTCCGCAAGAAGTTGGACCTCAAGCGCCGTCTTCGTCGAACCTGGCACCACACGCGCTGCCCCGTGATCAAGGCGGAGATCAACCGGCTCGGAGAAGAACTGCGCGCGGGCATCATCGAGCTGAGGGGACAGTTCTGGGAACGCACCATTGACCAGGCCTCCCAAGATGACACCGCCCTTCACCGCCTGAACCGCAGCCTGACGTCAACTCCCGAGCCGGTCTGCCCCATGTTTGATCACACGGGCAGGCGCCGCTACGCCGCACGAGATCGAGCCGCCATACTGGCCGACCACTTCGCTGGGCAGTTCCAGCCCAACCCCATCGCCGACTACGAGCACAACGCCGCTGTTATGGAGCGCGTGGAGCGCTTCCTGGCGGCCCCCGCGCCTCCCCTCGCCGGCGACTACTTCATGTCGCCCCGCGAAGTCCGGAAGGTGGCCCTGAAGCTGAACCAGCGGAAGGCCCCGGGCCCGGACGGAGTCGTCGCGGGGGCCCTAGTACAGCTGCCAAGGAAAGCCGTCGTCTCGCTGACGCGGCTGTTCAACGGCATCCTGCGCACCGGTCACTTCCCCGCCCTCTGGAAGGAGGGCAAGGTGATCGTCATCCCCAAGCCGGGGAAGGACAGAAGACACCCGGGAGGCTACCGCCCGATCACCCTGCTGCCTCATATCGCCAAGCTGTTTGAGCGCCTGCTGTTACGGAGAATCCTGCCCCACATCCAGCTGAGGGCAGAGCAACATGGCTTCCGTGACAGCCACAGCACGACGCTCCAGTTGGCGAGAGTCCTGCACTACCTGGCGTCGGAGCTGAACAGGGGCCGATACACCGTCGGGGTCTTTCTTGACATCGAGAAGGCCTTTGACCGAGTGTGGCACGAGGGGCTCCTCTTCAAGCTCCTGGACGCAGGTGTGCCCCCAATGATCGGGCAGATCGTGGCCTCCTTCCTGGAAGACCGGCGGTTCTTCGTCTCGGTCGAGAATGCACACTCCCAGACGAAGGCCATCAGCGCAGGAGTCCCGCAAGGCAGAGCTGCCTTTCGCCGGTGCTCTACGCGCTCTATACCAATGACATTCCCACACTCGAGGGCCATCTCGAGGAGGGGGTGGAAGACGTCGTGCTCGCCCTCTACGCGGACGACAGCGCATACTTCGCGTCGTCGCGCAAAATCGAGCTCGCCTGCAGGAAGATGCAGCGACTCCTGGACCTGCTGCCGCCCTGGCTGGACAAGTGGCGGACCGCGGTGAACGTCGGGAAGACAACAGCCCTGTTGACCACCCGCTCCCGCCGTCCGACCCCGCTACAGCTGAGGGGCCGGGACATCGAGTGGCAATCGACGGTGAAATACCTCGGTTGCAACATCGACTGCTCGCTGCGCATGGTCCCGATGGTGCAACACTGCATCAACCGGGCCAAAGCCGCGCGGGCAATGCTCCGGCCTGTCCTGTCGTCCAGCCTGCCTCTGAGAGCCAAGCTGCGAGTGTACAAGGCCTATGTGCGCTCGCGGCTCACCTACGCGGCTCCAGCATGGTACGCCCTGCTGTCGAAGACCCAGAAGGCACGGCTGCAGCGGTTCCAGAACATCTCCCTGCGGGTGATCACAGGAGCCGGGCGGTACGTGCGCAACACCACAATCATGAGGGATACCCGGATGCCCACCGTGGAGAAATTCGTCGCGCGGCTGGCACGGCGCATGTACGACTGCGCCGACAACAGCCGCCACGCACATCTCCACGACATTGCTCCGCATCACGCACGTCCGCCTGAAGGCAGACCACTCCCAAGAGAGTTGCTGCACATCCCACTGTCGCCAGTGTAAGCCCGCAGAAGAGGGCGAAAGCACGGCACAGTGGAGAATAAGAAGCTCCCGCACCGTTGTCGCCAGTGTATGCCAATAGACGGCGAAAGCACAGCGCAACGAAGACCACGCGAGGCCCCTGACAAGTAGGGGCCACCCAAGACCGGGGGGGACGTTACCCCCCGAGTTGACGCCGCGGGCATGAGGCAACCATAAGTCCTCGACCCCGCAACCGTAGTGGTCCTCGCGCTCCGCGCGAGAACACACTCCGCAGACCACACGGCTCGACTTCGCTACTCATAGGGTCGCTAGAGGAGACGTTGAAGATTGCCCGCACTTGAATGAAATTCAAACCGAGCTCGTATACGAAGAGGCGCATCCGAAGCTACTCATCGGTCAAGACAACTGGGATTTAATTATCTCAGGCGCGGTGCGAGCGGGACGGAAAGATAAACCCGTCGCATCGTACACAAAGCTGGGATGGGTTCTTCACGGCTGCCGGTCATCTATGGCGTATCCAGGCACCTTCTGCGGTCACATCAGCTTCGAAGAAGACAGCGAAGTCAGCATGGAGAAGATGATGAAGAATTACTTCGAGTTAGAATCCATCGGGATAGAAAAACGAATACAGAAGAGCGATCCAGAGCAGCGCGCATTGAAAATATTGGACGATACAAGTCGCCGCCTGCCCGACGGACGTTTCGAAACAAGACTTCTATGGAAAAAAGACGACGTGAAGATTCCAAATAACTACGAAAACTCACTCAAACGGCTGCACAACCTAGAGAAGAAACTAGACCGAGATGAAGACCTGAAAATGAAATATGAAGAAAGAATGCAGAACCTCTTCACTTCGGGCTACGCCGAGGAAGCTACCTCACCACCGGTACCAAACAAGACATGGTACCTACCACACTTCGCGGTCATCAACCCCGCGAAGCCGAAGATAAGGGTCGTGCACGACGCCGCTGCAAAGACCGCCGGACGCAGTCTGAACGAAAAACTCAAAAAAAAAAAACTCAAAACGTTTATTCTGTAAATAGGCCACAAGGGCACTTTCACATGTCATTTCATTTCATTTTTTACAGAACATTTGGTATTATTATCATATTATCAGAAAAAAAAAAGTACTTAATTATTGTTTCTGAGAGATGTAAAGAGTCTCAAATGTCATAATAAAATAATTAAAATATAAATAACAGAGATGTATAGTCTCTTTAGTCAATAATACAATGATAATAGGAGATGTAAATGGTCCCCACAGTCAAGAGTTGTATAATTAAATTAATCTTTGGAGGTGTAAAAGGCCTCCAAGTGTCCAGTAAAAGAAACTCTGGCAGTGAGGATGCTCACAATTAATTAGAACAATTCAGTCCCAAGCATTTTTATCGTCTATGTACTCTTTAATACTGTAGTAAGCTTTAGAAATAAGCCTTTGCTTGATGTATTTCTTGAACTTATTAATTGATAGATCTGTCAAAGTGCTTGGGAGTTTATTGTAAAATCTTACACAATTACCCTTGAACGAGTTTTTTATTTTATGGAGCCGAGTAGTGGGCACTGCAAGTTTGTCCTTGTTTCTAGTATTAAAGTTATGTATATCACAGTTTCTTCGAAAGTTAACAATGTTCTTATGGACATACATAATATTCTCGTAAATATATTGACTATGGACTGTCAATATATTTACTTCTTTAAACTTATTTCTAAGAGAATCTCTATTATTCATTTTATAAATCGCACGAACAGCCCGCTTCTGCAGCACAAAAATAGTATTTATGTCAGCAGCACTGCCCCAGAGCAGAATACCGTAGGACATAATACTATGAAAATAATTAAAATAAACTAATCTGGCTGTTTTTAAATCTGTCAAGTGACGGATTTTCCTGCATGCAAAAGCTGCAGAGCTCAGTCTGTTCGATAGCTTATCAATATGTGGACCCCATTGGAGTTTGGAATCCAACGTTATACCTAGAAACACTGTGCTGGTTACCAATTCCAATTCCTCATTTTTAATTGTTATACATGTCTGATTATTTTTAACGTTAGTAGTAAGAAACTTAACACATTTAGTCTTTTTCTCATTTAATAGCAAATTATTAACATTAACCTCCTAAGGCCTGACGTACTTTCACAAGAACAAAATGGTATACTGGTTGCCGCCCAGACTCAAAATCGCTTTGAAGTCCTAGTGACATAGTGTCCTACCACGATCACATAATATTTGTGATTAAATATTTCAAAATTTGGCGCCTTCTGATGCATTGGTTTACTTTTATCTGATTGGTGGAGTTGTCTATGACATTATTTGTTCATCTTGGAGCGGAACCAATCAGAGTTTATCTGCCATTTTGACGTCCACTTGTCAAAAATGGGACGCACGCGTCGCCAAGGTAAGTTTAATCTATTTATATTTATGTAATCAAGGTGTTTTATGTGCAACTAACACATAAATTTATATATTTAAATGATATATTGTGTTTGTAAACAATTATTTCAATGAAACCGCTTTTAAAAACTACTTTTTTTTTCAAGTTAAATAATATGTACTCATATGAGTGCAAAGGGTTTATGTTCCAAAAGTTACTAGCTAATGCATGTACTCAGGTGAGGTCATCGGGTTTAAATCCGGCAAATTGTCTTCTAATGTTATTTCATACCTATTACGTTTTAGTGCTGCAGTTCAAGGCTATAGAAGATTTATTGAACCAGTCTGATGTAGAAGATTTAACTCCGTCTGACGAAGACGTAGGTGACCCTCCTTTTCAAATCTTGTCAGTTACTGCAAACGGTACTTCAAGTTCTGACACTAACTCTGACGACGACGAAGAAACAATCCTGACAGGAAACTTGAATCGCGGAGTTCAGGGTAAGCAAACTTGCAATAATTGGCGCGGTCGTGGAACCCGTGCTGCTAGATCTCGTGGTCGTGGTGGCAGAGTCAGTCAACAAGTCCCTTCACCGGCTGTTCCATCCACAAGTGGAGCAACAAGCAGCTGGACACCTGGAGATTTTCCTCCTAAAGAGCATCATGTTTCAGAACCTTCTTATATGGTTCTTGATACTACAGATTTTGATAAAATCTGTTATTTTCAACAATACATAGATGACAAGATTGTAAGATTGATTGTTGAGAAAACTAATCAAACAGCAGTTAAACTTACCGGTCGGAGTTTAAATCTCGATATTGATGAATGCTACACGTACATCGGTATAACAATGATAATGGGCAGTGTGAATTTTCCAAACTTACGCATGTATTGGGAGAAAAAGTGGAGGATTGATGTAATTGCCGATAAAATGTCGAGAAATCGATTTACTCAACTGAGAAATGCCCTCAAAGTAGTTTACGATGACGACGTCACAGCAGAGATGCGCCTGAAGGACAAGCTATGGAGGGTTCGGCCGATCATTGATAGGATGCAACAGGGGTGTCGTATTCAAGAAAAGCAAGAAAAACTTTGTATTGATGAAATGATGATACCATTTACAGGGAGTTGTGGTGTTAAACAATATTGTCCAGGCAAACCAAATCCGGAGGGGCTCAAAGCGTTCGTTTTGGCTAATCCTAATGGATTAGTCTGTGATTTTCATGTATACGAAGGTGGCACCACTTACCCTCAATATGAAGAAAGTCGTTTTGGTCTCGGAGAAAAGGCAGTGTTGACATTGGCTGATCTGCTGGTGCCAGGGCACGTGCTCTATTTCGATCGTTTCTTTACAAGTGAGAAATTGATTGACGAACTAAAGAAGAGAGGAATAGGGTGTACCGGTACTGTAATGAAAAATAGAATTCCAGCACAGTCTAGAGCAAGTCTAGTTGAAGATCGAGAGCTTAAAAAATGTGGTAGAGGTAGTACACAGGTCTTGGTCAGAGAAGATAAACAGATAGCATTGACCAAGTGGTTCGATAACAAACCAGTGGTAATGCTATCTTCAGTTGAGGCTAGTGAAGATACGGACATGTGTAAAAGATGGTGCAAGCGCGAAAAGCGATATATCTTTGTAGAAAGACCCAGAGTGATCAGATATTACAATAACAACATGGTGTCCGTATAGATACCGCACAAAGAAGTGGACGCAACGTTTCATTTCACACATGATAGACTTGGCGGTGTCTAATTCATGGATTCAATTCAGAAACGACCAATTGAAGAAAGGTGTGCCTTTAAAAAAGATAATCCAATTACGTGGTTTCAAAATGGAACTTGGAGAATACTTGCTTGAGACCCATTCTAAAACAGACAGTGATCAAGAACAAAATTCTGACTCCGAAGCTACCTTGGCAATTAAACGTAAAAGAGGTAGACCAGTCGCTCCACTTCCATCAAAGAAACGACGAGTAAATAAGGCCAATCACATGCCTACTTTCAATGCAAAGCAGAGCAGATGCAGAAAGTGTCACTACAAAAAGTCACGCATTTCATGCAACACGTGTCACATTGCTCTATGTTTGACCTCTGATCGAAATTGTTATCTAGAATTTCACACCAAAAACTAAATTGTAAGTTAATTCAACTAATATAATTATGACAATGTTCCTATGACCTAGATCTCTCTTTTTTATAATATTAAGGTAACGACTGTTTGTTTGTAATAAAATGAATAATTGATTTCATTGTATTACCTACCTGAGTTTTTGTCTTTGTTTGATTATGTTTCTATTAGATCTCTATTTTTTTATATTTTGTTTACGACTGTTCGTTGACTTTCTTGTAGGTGATAAAATAAGTCATTGATTTAATTACTTAAGTATTACATACCTGTGTAAGTTTTTGAAACTTTATGTCTTTGTTATACATTACGAAACTTTTTGTCTTTATTATTATAGTTTTGGAATAAAAATGTACCAAATATTTCCTAAAGAAATAGACTGATACCTGTGGTCAGAATGTGTAACACTTGCAAATGAAGACTTTTCCTAATAAATACGATTTAATTTTAAATTGGCTTTTACTGTTCAAATACCTAATGTACTTGACTAAGTACATAATAAAGGGACTTACTTTTGGAAGAAATGCCCAATGTTCTCCTACAAGAACAAAACATTTGGTGTTTTTGAAGATTGCAATCTACTCTTTTACATGTTTCTAATAACCCACAAAATTATTTTTCATAATACATGTCTTTTAGACCATTTTTACGACATTTTATTTCTTGGGCTGCAAGGCATAAATAATTAAGTTCTTGTGTGAGGACAGTGGGCCGGATTCCGAAAGTAGACACAAATTGCACGGGCTTTAGGAGGTTAAACCAATTTACCACTCTTGATATGGTATTGTTTACGTGATCATCAGTAGCGTGTTGGTTTCGCTTTGTTTTAAAAATAAGTGAGGTGTCATCAGCAAACAGTACCATATCATGACAGTCCCTTCCTAGATAGGGTAAGTCGTTTATATAGATGAGGAATAGGAAGGGTCCCAATATTGAGCCCTGTGGCACGCCCAAAGAAACCAATGATCCTGGTGATCGTTCTCCGTTTACGTCTACCCTTTGTATTCTTCCGTTCAGATAAGATTTTAACAAATTCAATGACGTGTCTCTAACTCCATAATGATGTAATTTCCTGATCAATGTTTCATGACAAACGCAATCAAAAGCCTTAGATAAGTCACAAAAAATGCCTAGGGCATCTTGTGACTCTTCCCAGGCATCAAAAATACTTTCAATGAACTGAATTCCGGCATCTGTTGTTGAACGACCGCGAGTGAATCCAAACTGTTTGTTATGCATTAGCTTATTTGATTCAAAATGATGTAATAGCTGTGATAAGATTAATTTCTCAAAAATTTTACTAAAAGTTGGTAGTATTGATATAGGTCTGAAATTGGTGGGGTCTTGAGTACTACCTGCTTTGAAGAGGGGAATTATCTTACTTTGTTTCATTAAATCAGGAAATTCACCGCAGTCTATACAATTGTTGAAAATGACCGCTAGGTCAGGTGCAATTAATTCGATCAGGGATTTAACGACGTGAACAGAGAGTCCCCAAAGATCATTCGTTTTCTTAACATGTATCAATTTAAATGCCTTTACGACATCTGAACTTGTGACGTGCTTAAAATTCAAGTATGAAGCACACTCTGAGACATTATCTTTTAATATTGCAACAGCAGACAAAGGTGACGAATTTAAATACTTAGTCGTGGAAGCCGGTGCATTAGTAAAAAACGATTCAAATTCAGTTGCAACTTCTAAGCTAGAACTCGTAAGCTGTCCATTGATTTTTAGTTCGTAATCGTGACTCGCTTTTTTACTACGACCGGCCTCCTCATTAATTATTTTCCAAGTCGTTTTTATAACATCGGAACTATTCTTAATTTTACTACTCAGAAAATTACGTTTAGCTGTATGACAGTCTAATTTAAATTGTTTGGAGAACTGTTTGACTTGTTCTTTAAATTCGTCACTCATGTTGAACCGTCGTTCCTCATACAATGCATACAATGCTTGCCTGCGTTTATGCAACTCTGCAGTAGCCCACGTACTAAAGTCGTTTGAACCACTAACCACAACCGATTTTGAAGTGAATATCGCGCTGTACTGTTTCATAAAGGTTTCAAAGAATAAGTTATACATTATATTAGGAGACTGTTCAGCAGCCAAAAACGGTAGTTCCTGGGCTAAAGAGTATCTCATTCTTTCTAACCGGTCGGCAGTTATTGGCACAAACGAAATTTTCTTTTTAATGACAGGTTCTCTAATAGAATCAAATTGAAATAATTGACCTAAATGATCTGAATCCAATTCACTGATAACACTTTTACTGATTGGAATAACATCAGTAAAAATGTTGTCAATGCATGCAGCACTAGTAGCAGTCACTCTTGTTGGCTCCATAAATAAATGGCTAAGCCTAAATGATGAGAAAAGATTTATTAATCTAACGCTGAGAGTAGTTCTTTCTAACAGATTAACATTAAAGTCACCACATATAATTAATCGTTTCGTACGACATGCTGCTCTCCGGGCCAGACCTGCTGCAATCGCTGCCGGGAGTCGTGATGCGTTTTCGTCAACATCAACACGCCGTGTCAGCTGATATAAAGGAAATTTTTATGCAAATAAGGATCCGTGACGAAGACAGAGACGCGCTGCGATTCCTGTGGCGAGGCGACGAGAGAGGCAACGGACGACCGCGAGAGTACCGCATGACGTCGGTGATCTTCGGAGCGACGTCATCACCATGCACAGCGCTGTATGTGAAGAACAGAAATGCTTCAGACTTCAAGGAGAAGTACCCTGCGGCCGCGCGAGCCATCGAGAAGAACCACTACATGGACGACTACATAACAAGTTTTCCAACCGAAAATGAAGCAAAAGAAGTATCGAAAACGGTCGACTACATACATCGGCAAGCCGGCTTCGAGCTACGAGGATGGGTGTCCAATACGACTTCGGTAGTACAGCAGTTCGCCGCCAACCCGGGCGGCGCCACCGTCGCTATCGGCGGGAGCGAGACGGAGAAGACACTTGGCCTCTTGTGGGACGTCAAGACAGATTGCATCGGTTTCAAGCTAAACACACTGAAGACACCTAAAGAAGTACTCGACGCCGAGCGACCACCGACGAAGAGAGAGGCATTAAGCATAATAATGTCTTTGTTCGACCCGCTAGGACTCGTCTCGCCTGTCACAACCCCGGCGAAACGAATAATGCAAGAAACGTGGCGCTACGGGACGGGCTGGGACGAACCGCTGCCGGGCGAACTACAGAACAAATGGTACGAGTGGCTACGAGTACTACGAAACATAGAAGAGCTACGAATCCCGCGCTGCTACGACATCGAGCCGGCGAGCGCGCGCGACCTGCACACATTCGTAGACGCGAGCGAAGAAGCCTACGCCGCCGCCGTGTATTGGCGGATCGAACGAGCCGACGGGAGCGTGCAAGTGGTCCTGGCTGCGGCGAAAAGTCGAGTCACACCACTGAAACCCATCTCCATCCCTCGACTAGAGCTACAGGCCGCACTGCTGGGCGTCCGCCTGGCCGAAACCACCGCACGCGAGCACGAGTTTGACGTGAGAAGAAAGTACTATTGGAGCGACTCGCGGACGGCGCTAGCATGGATTCGGGCGGAGCCGCGCGCGTACAAAACGTTCGTAGCGCACCGCCTGGCCGAGATAGAAGATCTCACGAAAAAAAACGAGTGGAGATGGCTGACAACGTAGCCGACGACGCTACGCGCGCGACGCCGGCCGGTTTCAACGCTACGCACCGATGGTACAACGGGCCGAGCTTCCTGCGCAAACCCGAAACGCCACAAGAAACGAAGACAGAAACACCGAAGACAGGAGAAGAGAGGGAGACATGTCACGTCACCCACCAGCGACCTGACCACGGTCACCTCCCTCGAGTCGAGCGCTTCTCGTCGTTCACACGCTTGCTACGAGCTAAGGCGCGCGTGCTACAGTTCGTAGACCTATGTAGAAGAAAGAAAAATGAAACAGTATTGGCTACAAAGCGAAAACGAACGCGAGAAAACAAGAAAAACGACTCTGATTGGAAGACTGATAAGAAGGCACGCAAGAATGAGACGTCGAACGCGAAGAAAAGAGATAGCAATATGGAGCCGCTGGGTCAAGGAGTACCAGCCGCTACTCCAACACCGGCGGGAGCCTCGCACGACCGGCGCGCCACCCGCTGTCGGCGACCTGGTTCTCATCTGCGACCCCAACCTGCCGCGCAACACATGGCCGAGAGGACGCATCGTCGCAGTCTACCCAGGGCGAGACGGCGAGGTGAGAATCGTGGACGTCGAGACCAGCAACGGGCACGTCCTCCGGAGACCGACCAAGAGAATCGTCGTGCTACCTGTTGGATCGCAGAGCTGCGACGGCGGGAGAAATGTGCACGACAGAACCTGAAATGACTACTTTGTACATAGTTTTTATCTTATTTTGTTTTTTATACGTTTTAGGATAAGCTAGATTAAGTTTTGGTCACGAAATAAAGTTATATTTTCCCATTAGGATTAGGGCCTAGGATGTAAGCTTGTACATAGTTTAGAATAGGATTGTATTTTATTATGTATGTTTTTGCTAGCGATTCCATCCCCGGTTAGGTAGGTACACAATTTCCAATAGGAAATAGCACATAGTTTCAGTAGATTTGCAAGTAAATAATCAAATTAGAGCACATAATTCCAATTTGAATTCACACTAATTACACTCACTATCTCATAAGAAGGGGAGGAAACCTAGCAAAAACAAGCGAGAGAAAGAGACAGTGTAACTGTCCCTGTCGGCGCATACAGGCGAGCGAGGGGGGCCCCGACTCCCGCAACCTGCGGCATGGGGAAGCGGGGGACGGGGTCATATAAATATTGAAATATGTCGCATGCGCTCCTCCGGGCCTTGGGGCCGGTTGGGACATCATCGACGTCGTGGTCGTCAGAGGTCTCCGGACACCGCCGAGCCAGGAGGTTCTCCCTGACCTCCCATCGGACCAAAGGCCAGTACTTCTCGTCCTGGCGGACCTGCCCACCCGGGTCTCTCCGCCAGCATCACGCCGACGCTACCAGTGGGGCGCCTTCACCGCCGCCCTCGACCAGTCTTCGACCACATGTCCAGTCAACCAGCCGGAAGACGTTGACCGCCTGGCATCGCTGCTAACTACCCAGATCCGAGACGCGCTCGACCTATCATCGCACACCGTAGCTCGCGGGGGGAAGCCCAATCCTCTTCCTGCTGAGCTACGCGCACTCATCCGCGATAAGCGCGCTCTCCGGAAGCAGTGGCAGCAAACCCGCTGCCCAACGATGAAGACCAGGCTCAACGCCATGACGGCAGAGCTGAAGCGCCGACTTGATCTCCACGCCGAAGAATCTTGGGAACGCCACGTCGAGTCCATGGACGACCACGTCCCCTCCGTGCATCGCCTATGCCGGGATTTGTCGACTACTCCAACTCCCGTCCGACCAATCCTGGGCAGCGACGGCCTACCAAGATTTCGAGCCCAAGACCGTGCGGAGATCTTCGCCGAATGCCTCGAGAAGCAGTTCAAGCCGAACCCTACGGATGATGTGGAGCACATCGCAGCAGTCGAGAGACACCTGCGAGAGTACTTCGCCTCGCCGATAGCTCCCGAAGAGGACCCCACCGTCGTCACGCCCGGCCAGATCATGCGTGCATTCAGACGTACCAAGCCCAGGAAAGCCCCGGGCGCAGACCGCATACCTAACATGGCGCTGCTACATTTGCCGCCACGTACTGTGGCGGCCGTTACGCGCCTGTTTAACGGTATCTTGCGCACGGGCCACTTCCCAACCCAATGGAAGGAGGGCTTGGTCATCATGTTGCCCAAGCCGGGCAAGGACTCCAAGCTGCCTGAGAGCTATCGGCCGATAACTCTACTGAGTACCATCTCAAAGGTGTTTGAGAAACTCCTGCTGGCGAAGCTACTGCCCCACATCCAGCCGCGCCCAGAACAGTTCGGCTTCAGGCCCGAGCATTCTACGACGCTTCAGCTCACCAGAGTACTGAATGACATGACGGTTTGTTTAAACAAGAAGGAATACACTGTCGCAGTACTCCTGGACATGGAGAAGGCGTTTGACAGAGTATGGCACGAGGGGTTGCTGTACAAATTGTCGACGTCTCCAGCCCCAAGAAGACTGGTCCAGATCATCGCCTCCTTCCTGAAGAATCGCCGCTTCCGAGTGATGGTGGAAGACGCCGTCTCCGAGGAACACCCCGTTGCAGCCGGCGTCCCTCAGGGGTCCTGCCTTTCTCCAGCCTGTTACTCCCAATATACGGACGACATCCCCGTCGGGCCGGGTGCCCAGCTGGCACTCTTCGCCGACGACGCTGCCTACTACGCGTCGTCGATCCAGGCACGGCACGCTGCCGTCAAACTGCAGCGCACCCTGGACATCTTGCCCGACTGGCTCGCCAAGTGGCGGTTGTCCGTCAACGTTGGGAAGACGCAGGCGCTCATCACAGGCCAGTCCCCCCTTCCACCACCACTCCAGCTCCAAGGACAGGACATCGCGTGGTCTCCGCAGGTGAAGTACCTGGGAGTGACCATCGATCGCCGGCTCACCATGAAGCAACATGTCGACAACGTCGTCAACCAGGTCAAGGTGGCACGCGCCAAGCTGCGTCCACTTCTCGACTCCAGCCTCCCTCTGAGGGCGAAGCTCGGGATCTACAAGTGCTACGTGAGATCCCGCCTCACCTACGCGGCCGCGGCATGGTACGCCCTGTGCTCGGAGACGAACAAACGCAGACTCCGAGCCCAAGAGAACCTCTCTTTGCGTACCATCGTCGACGCCCCCCGCTACGTGAGGAATGCGACGATCCAGAGGGACCTCAGATGGGAACCAGTGGACCAGTTTGTCCAGAGGCTGGCGAAGGGCATGTTCGCGCGTGTGGATAGCTCACAACATCCGCATATCCGCGACATGGCGCCGTACCACGCGCGCCCGCCCGACCGCCGCCGCCTGCCACGCGACCTGGTTGCCTAGCCGGCGATCATCCAACGGAACACCCCTCGTGAGAAGATCTCCACCGCCCGCGAGGGCCCCCCGATGACCTGTCCATAGGAGTGGACAGAGGCGCTTCTTCAGGAAGAGATCCGATGATCTGACCCTGACTCCCCACGCCCCAGAATGGGTGCGTGAGATGATAACTTGATTGATGCGCTCCTCGCTCTGTTTTGCGCCGGCGGACAATGCAAATTGTATGTTTAGGTCTAGAAAATAAGTAAGTAAACGAATGTATACTGTTTTGTACATGTAAAATTTAAGTTTGACATAAAAATAAAGAGATTTGAGTACAGGGGAAGAGTGCGGGGTGAGGGGGGGTGGTCGCTCGAGAAATCGTATATAAGAGACGCCGATTCGGCTCGGAATCATTCCGGTATATGCTGAAGGCTTTCTACCTGCAATTTTGCCCTTTTGGGCGATATATATGTGTATATGATATATATGGGAGGAGTTTGCCTGCTTACCCGATTTTATGAGCGGGCCTCAGCTCATAGTCAACGGGCATGATAGCGGCATGTTAGGGGGGCAGATTGCCCCCGCTACTATGAAGTGGTTATATATAATTTTTGAGACCTATCCTAATCCTAAACTACTTTATATTTGGGTCATTTAGGGGGGTTCTGACCTCAGTCCGGGAGGTTTAAAGGGGCAGGGGGAGATTGTGTGTTCGTCGAATCAAGACGGCGATCTCTTTCAATCCAAATTTGGTATCTGAGACGCTAACGCCATGGCTCACAGTTAATTCTTAATAAGACAACTGTAAACACAAAGGGGTTGTTTTTAGTCCGTATACCACACGAGCTGATGCCCGCTCAATATGTGGGGACCCGGACATAGCAGGGAGGTCTGACTCCTGGGCATGGGTAATTCCACTTTTTTTCCCTCCAACAAAAAAAAAAAAAAAAAAGGAATCATTCCGGATCCAGCACTCAAGAGGAAAAGTCATCAAGAGAAAGAAGACTCTCTGCGACCACCAGCCCTCTCTACCCCACCCTCCAGCCTGGCTCAACAGTGAAGAATTATCGGCATCTTTTATTTGAGAAGAGAAAAACCCTACTACAGTCCACGCTCCACAGTATTCGTATAGTTCCTATGATGGTGATGATGATTGCTGCCTATTAAATATGACTGGCCCTGCCTAGTTTAAAAGGAAAAATGATAAAACTGACTTTACCACCCTTATGACTTAAGAGCCCGTGGATCAGAGAGTGAAGCACTCGGTTACTATTTCGGTTAGATTTTGACATAGTCTACAGTATTCACGAAATAAAATTCCCGGTGGGCCAAACTAAATTCATCCTTATTACGTCAGAGACACGTACGCTTTCACCGGGCCTTTTATTTTGTGAAGACTGTAACTAATATGGTCTAACTGAAGAGGGTAATCTCTCTCGCTCTCCTTCTCTCACACCCTATGTGAGAAAAGCCACCTCTGTGGTTAACCCCTCCACGCGGCACTCAGTCACAGGGAAACTTGGCGCAACCTGAACGTTGGGTGATGGGACTGATGGGTTATGGGCATGAGATTTTTTTGAGTTCGATATTTTCGACGAATTGACGACCCGATTGACCGAGTCGGCAGTGACCCTGCCTACGAAGCCAAGGGTCCCGGGTTCGAGTCCCGGTGGCGGCAAATACAAGGTGACTTTAAAACTCCTAGCTATAATAAAATTTTGGAATCAGAATCACTAGTAGAAAACAAAAAAGCATTTTTTTTTCGTTTTTTTTTCATATTTGATTAATAGGAAATAGCTCCCATATTCGAATTTAAAGACAACCTACGCGCTCAGGGCGGCGTTGTGTGACTCGCGGTGTCTAATCCGCCCACCACACCCCGCACACCGGCTCACCCCCGCAATGCCTTTACGTGCGCCGCCGCCGCCAGCCAGACTGCCCGATGCCAGTCTAGTCGCCTGCGCAACCTTATCGCGGTTTGACGTGCGCACGCTACAAATTCCCCTCGCCGCGCGGGTACTTTTATCTTTGAGTCCTTGTCCGTCTGATACGCTCATACAAGATGTGCTCTAATCGTGAATATTACGAGATGGTGCGTGTGTACATCCAAAGTGGAGAAAACCTGTACGAAGCCAGAAGATTGTACGAGACGCAGAGCATCCCTCGGCTCCAAGCACAAGGACTACTTAACGCCACTGTCCCCCACCGTCAAACCATCTTAGCGGCAAACCAACGGCGTATGCGGACGAAGCATTCTGCCTTCTGTTGCGTGCGACAGAGCAACACACGAGTCGCAGGGAAGATTCCTTAGACAAGGCCTATCCGCTCCGTGCGGATGATGCGTGCCGATGCCGATAAGTGTGCGTTCACCTCAAGAGCGGTCGTTTGCGGGTCGAAAATCCATTTGTTTTGTTTGAAATGTTGACTAGGTAGGTAGGTAGGTAGGTGGTTAGGTAGGTAGGTAGTTAGGTAGTTAGGTAGATAGGTTGTAAGGTAGCTAGTAGTTTGAAGGTTTGTTACAAGTAAATCAACGTATTCTTTAGTAGCTAGGCAGGAATCATTTTAACTACAAATTGCCTCGCCGCCGCTGCGATCGTCTCGCCATTACCTACGTAATGCCGAGACGATCGCAGCGGCGGCGGCGGCGGCGCTACACAAAGTGAAAGCGCGGCGCTACACAAAGCGAAACCGCGGTGCGATGCTATCAACACTGGGCGGGCGGTAAATATGGCAACAACACTATTTGGGACTAGTAGGAATACTTTGACGGTTGATTACTTAATATTTTACTATGAAAGCAGACGAAAGTAACAAAACATGCATTTTGTACTTTTATCAAGGAGTACGCTCTTTTGATATAGCTAGAGGTTTTACAGTCACCCGGTATTTGTTTGATGAGAGGGGATGTTTGTTCCCTAGTCATGGTTGTTTTCTATCTAAGTATAATATTTATCTATATAAGTATGTATATCGTTTTCTAGTACCCAAGATACAGGGAATCCTAGTTTGGGGCTGGATCAATGTGTGTAAATAGTGTCCAAGGTATTTATTATTCGATCTAATAAAGCCCGTCGAAACGGCCAGGGGTGCAGTAAAAGTATCCCTACCCTACGTTTTGAGTGAGTACGTCGTACTATCTCTTTGTGTGTAAATCTGAATACCTTCAGGGCTTTTCAACAGACAAAGATGCAGTCTTTGTGGCACAATGAACTTTGATGAAGGAAATTTTTGGTCGTCAACCTAATTAAGGTCATTTCAACGTAATTGATTTGGAGTTCAAGGTGATGTTAGTGAAGTGATCTTCGCGTTTGTGTATGTACAACAATAATGCACGGGTAAAGAATTTTGTTTTTTTACAGACCCGAATGGCCCCGTCCCGTCCAAGGGTCCCGGGTTCGAGTCCCGGTGGGGGCAAATATTGTTTGATGAGGACGGATGTTTGTACCCTAGTCATGGTTGTTTATCTATCTAAGTATAATATTTATCTATATAAGTATGTGTATCGTTGTCTAGTACCCAAGATACAGGGAATCCTAGTTTGGGGCTAGACCAATGTATGTAAATAGTGTCCAAGGTATAGTGTGGGGTAAGAAGCAATGTTATAAAATTTGATTATTTCCCAATTTTAAGGTTCTGGTTTCGAATCCACTTTCGAACATAATATTATTCTCTTTTTGTTGTGGTTTTCTTGTACCGTGGTACGGAATCCTCCATGTGCGGGCCTGATCCGCACTTGACCGATTACTATTTAGTTTCATCAATCAGCCCTCAAAGTTCAAAGTTCAAAAGCCAGTTTTGTTTGATACAACCAGCAGAGTTAGCTAGCTGTCAATATTGCTTTCATTATTTAAAATACCTCTTGGTTTTACTATAGACCGTTTCAATATCTAGATAATTTAGGGTACCTAGGAATTATATTCCAGTCGCAGATAGTATAAGATGTTTTCCCCTAAATTTTGTGTATTTTTTTTTAAACATTAAGCTTTTTAGGCAAGACAACACTGATTTCAATCACACCAACTTAACGGCGGAGGGATACGTTATCTTAAACGCACTTTGCAGTTGCGCTAATATTTTCAATAGTCCATTTACGCTTACAAAATAATTATAAGATGAGAAATCTAAACATATTAAACAAAGTCGGGTTAGTTAACATCACTTAGAACGGCTAGGCCGGTTTTAATAATCTCCTATTTGTTGGATTCGTCTCCGCCCCGAATAGCAGAAAACTATGGCAACGAATATAATGATCACCAAAATATTTTTTTCCTACCCAAAATGGATAAATGAACACCAAAAGTTGCATAAAATATCAGGGCAAAATACTGCGGTAGCTTAGGTAAAGGGTAAAGGGGGTGAGCGAAGCAAAGCCCCCTTTATCCTTCGTGTTAGGTTGAACATGAACAATAAAAAATACTTAAAACATACTTAAGTACACAAAACATAAAAAGAAGTTTGGTGATCATTTATCCAAACACACTTTGGTGGACATTTATCCATTCTGGCAGTCATTTCGAATTTATTGGTAGTAAAATAGGTGCGTTTTTGGTAATCGTTTAAACATAAGCCGAAAACTATCAAAATATCACTACCTACCCGTGGTCCAACTGCTATGTCCAACATCGGCATAATTGACGGGGGAAAAATTCATAAAATCTATATACAGTCTGTTACCGGCATGTGGGCATTTATTAAAACTGATAATAACATGCTCCGTTAACAATCGTTTGCACGTATTAGTCAATCATAATTATGTTAATTAACTCCACAATTAAACTTTCTAAATTTGCAGCTTAAATGTAGTAGAAGTATTGCCTAATAGTCGTAACTCATGTCGTTGAATTACTTGGTACAAGGCATGTCGATAGTGTGACAGTGTGACAGGCACGACAAGTGTTGATAGTGTGACAGTGTGACAGGCACGACAAGTGTTGATAGTAACTTGCGTGCTTTACATTGCGGGCAATTTAATTAAATTAATGTTATGGTTAGGTTAGGTTGAATGGAACTACTGACAGCGCCACTTAATTTGAGCAGCATACCTCCCCCCCCCCCCCCCCCCCCCCCAACCTGGGTACGCTCTGTACGGCTTTTTATTGCAGTAATAATACCACTACCTCTTTCTTTTAGGGTATGAATATAAAGATACCATTTTTAGTTCAGCGAAGATACCGCTAGAGGCGCTGTACGCGTTGCCATACTAATGCTAAACTAAATTAGCTATCGGAATAGTTTAAAAAACTCTGAATAGACGTACTAGTCTGTCTTCCTGAGTAGCTTGCTGCTCTTATTGAATACAAACCGTGGCAAGTAAAATAGATCATTTAGAGTTTAATCGGCTACCATCGGAAATCGAATTACTTTTCTGCTCAACCAAAACTGAGGAACGAAATTATATGTTGAGGAATACTGTACATTATTTTGCCGTTCGGATGTTCTATTTTTATTAAAAATAAAATAACAATTGCGTTTGGTATAATAATATGGCCGAATATTTAATGACAAAAATATACAATTCAAATTATGTAGGATCGATCAATAATTCTGGCAAATTATTTGACTTATAAAACATACAAATATACAATTTATGTTAAATTTTCGTAGACTTACACCCACCAATAGAATATCTAACAAGTAACAGGCAAATCACTATCCCAGAAAATAAAATGTTTTTTTTTAATGCATGCCAAAATGGAGAAGTAGTAAATTTTTATTCCGTTCATAAGACTATTATTGCAGTTCAATCAGGGAAGAAAAATAAATGTTAAACGTAGCGAAACAATAGAGGCTCCTGTTTGAAAAAGGAAACCCAAAAACGTGCAACTTATTGTATGGAAGACGTAGTAGTTGTTATACCTTGGCAGAAGATGCTTGAAAATAAATGATGGCAACATTTTCAGACTACTGCGTTTTTTTAACCCTCTGAGCCTCATAAGCAGTCTCCATACAATCAATTTTGCAAAGGTTTTGAACTTTGATACCTAGGTTGAAATAGCTGGCCAATTTTCGAGGCCAATGAGCGTCATTTGTCTAATAAAACACGCTACTATGTCACATGTGTTGCCATCAGTTTAGCATTTCCTGTCAAAAAGTACAAGCATTGGAGTTTTTTGGGGTCCGATTTGTTCTGTTAGAAATTTTAGCAACTCAATTTAACTTCAACTATTGAACATAGTTACCGACACATATTGAATTCGATAAAATCGATACCTAAGTTGTTGCTAAAACTTCTGTCGACACCAATTAGACCACACAGTTTGTCATGTCACTTTTTTACATTTTAACAAAAATTTGGCCTCTCCTACGAAATCCTTTACTTTACAAATCTAGCGAGCATTCTAAGGTGTCTGGTGTCTATCTTACCAAAAAATATTGGAGGTACAACAGAATAATGTATTATCACGGCGAAATCGTCATATTTAACCTTTTGACCGCCATACATCAAATACAAAACGTGTCACTCAAACGCCAAACGTGTGGGCAATGATTTGAAAATACAACTTAATTCATACGATATAAGGTCTCTTTCAATATTAAAATTGTATCGGCTATAGCCGACGTGGCGCCAATGGCACGTTTTTCAGTTGTCGGCCAGTGCCGACTGGGGCGCTCAAAAGGTTAGTCCATTCGCTTAGATACATACGGTCGCGCGGAATTTACACGTGCAGCCTCCTGTCAAAGGATATAACCTTATCCGTATAAGGACAATAACCACATGTGCGTGCGGGTGTACGACACTATCTAAACGAATGGAATTTTAATTGCTATAGTTTCCTTCAAGATACATATATAATGTACACATACAAGTATGTACATGCCTATTGTAAAAAATCTATAAAATAAATAAAAATATACAAAAACATCTTGACATATATAAGTATATGTTCTACTCTATAGAGAGTTAGTTAGTTCTATTTCCTTTCCTTTTCCATTCTTATTTTGACGTTATTAATAATGGATAATTATCAAGTATTAATAACATTAAAATATGAAATGTAATTGTAATAATAATATGTATGCAGGTATTCAAAAATATTTCGCCATGACAATATTCTATCTTGTCGCGCCTATCGTGAAACTAACCTAAAATTGTTCAGATCAAACTTAACCAGATAATCACATTGCAAGTTGACTTTGTGCTGTAAATTGACTAATCCTAGCTAGAGGTCGTATATTTTACAAGCTTTTTCAATGCAATCGGTTAAAAGACATCGTTTAATTTGGGCAGTACAAAATATACAATTACGCTTAGAGAACCCCCATTGAGTTATTAGGTTAATAATAGTAAAGAAAAACACACCTCTGTATGGGTAGGTTGCAACGGATTTATTTCTCGTTTTGGCCAATATCTAATAGTTTGCGACAGGTTGGGATGGCACTCGGGAAAGACGTGGCACCAGATGCGCAATTCTGTACTGGAGATTGCATCGCGACCGCTCCGAAGGGCGCGAAATGCCGTATTTGACAGTCAGTCTCCAAACAAAATAGGCGTCGCCGCCAAGCCAAATACGGCATTTTGCGCCCCTCGGAGCGGTCAATCTCCAGTACAGAATTAGGCCCCCGTTGTGGGAATAACGGCTTTTAAAAAAAAGGCAAATAACCGCTGAGTTATTTTATAAGAACCGTTATTGAAAACGGCTTTTCTATTCTACGTTATTGGTAATGAAAATTACATTCGCACGTTGTAGCTTGTAGTGTGCTGCTGTTATGTAATAATGTGTGACATTGCTGTTAGCTATTGTTTTAGTAATATTATAACGATCAAATAAACTTCACTTCATACTTTTATTATCTAAAATGAATGTTATTTTGTTCATAGTGAAATGGGAGTGGTATTCTAAATGTCAAACAAAACTAATCAACGTAGAAACGATCTCGCAACTTAAAATTCGACAGATCAACATCCGGTTTCCTTTGATTTTCTTTATTTCTAAAATGGAATCACTAAAACACTGCTGTTTGATAGTGTGTCGGCCATTGGCTATCGAATTACCCGTCCGCTTCATTCGCATTCGCATTCGCATGTTAAACCTCTAATATAATACCGTGATCTTTGTAAATGATAGGGAAGCCAAACCATACATAAATCATAAATTATCAAGTCTTCCCGATTGCCATCGCACACTGTCGCGAACTGTAGGTATGCTCTGTACAAAACTACAAAGTTATGATGTATGTCTGTGGCGCTGCGGTAGTGGCTCTGCCCACCATGCGGGAGGTCCCGGGTTCGATCCCCGGCTGGGGGGATAAGGAAAAGAAAATAAAACAGGTCTTAGATCTTTATATGTGTGGACGTCGCTATTTCTGGTCCCCACGACGCAGGGTATCCTAGTGTGGGGCCAGAAGCAATACATGTGCATGGATGCTACTAATAACCCAACAACTCAATGAGTAACTCCGTGCCAACCCCCCCATGGGTTTCCTCGACAATAGACATGGAGTCTGGTTAGTCAATTCATTAGAAATATCCACAAAGAGACCCGCCAAAATCACAATCGTCGATTTTGAAGTAAACTTTGAATTAAAACCAGTATTCAACTTCAAAAAACCACATGTCATATCTAGCTGTTTTAAAAGTCTTGTATAATATGCCTATGTTGACTAACCACTCGCCATCCTATTGTCAACAATATTATCCCAAGCGCCTGTTGACTAACCACTCGCCATCCTATTGTCAACAATATTATCCCAAGCGCCTCCAGTCTACAAGCTAAGTTTATATAAATAAAAATCACATGTTCGCATTGCTTATCCATGCAGCATCGAATCTTGCTTTATAGCTTTTTAAAATCTAAGGGTTTATTTTATTTACAAGGCGTTTCAGTCAATTCGAGCGGTCCGATTGATGCCCTAGGAACTCTTGGCGCGAAATCGAGTGATTGTAAGCGTGCTACAGCTCGAGCCAAACATCTAAGTAGTTAGCACTGAAGTTGTCGTGATTCCGAGCTGGCTGTCAGCTAGTTGAACTGTCAGTGACTCTTACGGACAATGATAAAAATATGAGAACAATTTGAATGACCACAAAAAACAATCTTCCCAAAATGGGTAAATGGTCACCAAAAGTTGCAGAAAATATCAGGGTAAAATACTGCGGGAGCTTAGGTGAAGGGAAAAGGGGGTGAGCGAAGCGAAGCCCCCTTTATCCTTCGTGTTAGGTTGAACATGTAAGAACAACAAAAAATACAAAAAAAAAACTTAAGTAACTCAAAACATAAAAATAATCATGATCATTTATCCAAACACAATTTGGTGATCGTTTACTAATTCTGGCGGTCGTTTCGAATTTGTTGGTAGTAAAATAGGTGCGTTTTTGGTTATCGTTTAAACATAATCCTAAAAATATATTTTTGTCTGGAGTCTGCTTTGATGCTTTTTCACTCCGGTAACTATTCGCGGTACACTGAACCTCTGCGCAACCGTAGCGCGGCAACTTCAGAGCTGATAGATTTTGGCGCGATCTGTAACTGTTCTAACATACCAGCACGGACCGCACCATTATCGTTTGTATTGACAGACATGTCAATTCAAATAATAATATTGACTCCAAGATTATTTTTAAGCGCGTATATCTAAACTATCCGAATTATAATGGAATGGGGCTGAACACAAAACAACTAATTATGTAACATAACTTCTTCAATCAAGCAATAGGACTGATTTCTCGGTCACACGTAACAGTCAGAGAGATCAAACCTACGGTATTGTTAACCGTGTTATACTCAATGTATAACGAGTTCTGACCAGATATAATAATAACATTAAGATATCAAAAGCCGTGTTATACTCAATGTATAATGAGTTCTGACCAGATATCATAATAACATTAAGATATCAAAAGCATTGCAGTTATTAAAAATATAGTAAAACGATCGTTGACTAGCATAGTATTATGCGATACGTAAAATAACTTAAAATATAGTAATAAGCACTGATTTATTATTATGATAGAAACTGGACATTTTCCTATTATTTATATAAAATAAAAAAATGTGACTTGGATGTTATTATATTTAGTTTTTACACAAATTACAATGCAAAAAATACGACAAGGCAAATGATTGAATTTCATCTCCAAGCCACATTGTTATAAGTTACTATAAATTGTGTAATACTAAGTAGTAGATTAAGTATACATACAATTTTTATAGTAATTATTAATATTACTGTTTCATTATTCACCATTTCATATTACGTATATCCGTTGCGTGCCGTATAACTTACATTCCTTACCGTTTCAGCCAGAAATTACACCTAAAATAAATTGATGTTAGATTTTAAATTTTCGGTTACTTATACTTTTGCGTATACATTGGAGTATTTCGAGTATACATTTTATGGTATGTGAAATCGTATAGTTTCTCGTATATTAATGTAGTTTAAAAATAATATATTACAAAGATAAGAAGACAATTAGGCAAATATCCACATGTCCTTTTTAATGATTGCAAACTTCAAGTCACTTAAAAAGTTTTCATTTCATATCCTTCCCGTTTCATTTAGTGATCATATTTACATCCCTCGATTAGAGCGACAGCAGGTAAGGGTATTTTTATATTCGTTTTACTGTCATCTCTTCGTTAGGCCTTTAATCTTTGTAATATATCAAAATTAAATAATACATTTTTTATTCTAAAAATCTAATATGGCTGCCTTATCAAAGAAAGTTTTTTAAACAAATGTCAACTATACTTTTTTCTATACAATTGTTTAAATAAATACGTAAAACATTTCTGTCTCTGGACGGTATAGCTATAGTTTGCGTGTGTGATTGAGTTAAAAATATTCTTATTTATTTTATTTATATTTTTTATAGTTCAGTCGTGATAATGCATTTTATCTGAATATGTTTTATTTCCAAGTTTGAAAATCAATAATGAATTACCTCTGTATGAATATTTGCCTCCCGCAAGCAGTTTTTTGGCAATTTCTTTATTTTATTGTGTTTTCTCTTTTACGAAAGGACTTATGTTTCATTTTTATTACAAGCCAAGCATAATCCGTGCAAATCCCGCTTTCTTTGAAGCTATGCACAGGAACCAATCAATTTAAAAACCAAAACATCTTCAGATAAAAACACACAGAGGAAGTGACGAAAACCTAACAAAATATTTTTAAATCACAACCGGTCACAAAAATTGACAATGCAAAATCCTTTAAAAAAAATCGGCGTGATTTTTGTCTACAATTTTTTTTGCGTTTTGTTTATCTAATGGTAGTTATTAAATGTATAATAATAATCATAAATAGGTATGTATTAAAATTTTAAAATAGTGAGGTATGAATTACGTATACAAGTTTCTAGACTACTAGTTTTCTTATAACTAATAATGGTATACTCGGGTTAGATTTTTTGAAAATTATTCCAAATTATTATTTTTGTGACATGGATAAAAACGTCATGGCTCTTCTTAGCCTAGTATTTTATTGTTTTCTATCGTGTTTTGTTTAATAGCTTTCTGACAGCTCAATGATATATTTTACATAATACAATAATAGCCTTATATTTGATGTCATTATGATTAATGCAAGATGTTCATTAATAAAGGCATTTGTATTGAATATTTCAAAGGTTATTATAACTCAAAAAAAGTCACAATTTTGTCATACCGTTGCAAGTGGCGCCACGCCACGAAGCAGCAAATTCTACGTACCAACGACGACCTTAGACCTTATAGCACTGCAAATAGTGCTCAGTGCATGCTCTGTATTGGCGGGAAGGACTTGTGTTCAGAACTGTTCTCTTCTATGTTCGGATCTTGTTCGTCAGCTGATATATCACCTTCTTGGTCCTCGTCCTCTGACGACGACAGCAGACCTGGAACCATTATACATTCTGGTAACTTAGCTGACCAAACTTTGGGGAATGCTAATGAATAGTCAAAGTTCTATACAACTGTAGATATCTACAAATATGCTTAGTAAACGTGGAAATAGGCGTGAGCATATGTATGTATGTAAACGTAAATTCTTGCCCTTCTCTCAATTGGACCACTGTGGGAGAAGAAGGTGAGAGAAAGTCTCACAGATTTAACAGAAATACGCGTTCTATGAAAAAGTCAACTCCCTACGTATTACCACAAAATAAATAGGTACAGAAATCAATCTATATACAAGCGCGCTCGAGCAACGCACACAGATACTGCTCACGGACACGATATCTCAGAGCAGTTCAAACCAGTGCGAGCGTGAGTGCCATCCGCTTGACACGCGCGTCTGTTAATGCAAATAATGCAACAATGGAGCAACGGAAAAAAAAATATACCTGTTCAGTGGACGGTTTTTTAAATTCAACATTAAACTATTAATTGGCGTTTTTTAAGCTACCAGTGGTTTCGGAAAGTAGCGTAGCTATCTGCCTGTATTTCGATGGTTCGTTTAAAGTTATATGTATAGAACAGTTAGGTAGGTAGGTAAGGTCCCCGAATAATATATCTAAGATCGATTTAAATAAATAACAGTTGCCTATTTTAAAATCTGTATAATAAAATAAGTATTAACAAAAAAATTGTTAGGTATATTCACGCCACCTTACTTACGTAAGTTGAAAACATGTTTTTTTGTTTGTGTAGATATTGTGTTATTTTTCGTGTAATTTGACAGGTGTAGGTCTAAAACGGACAGAGCAATAGAAATTTTGTAACTCGGGTAGTCCGTTTAGAAGTTATCAGGGAATTTCGATAGTGAAAATTGACAAACGTAAAATTGTGTAGCTATTTTTCTGATCTGTAATCCTTTTGTATTGTAATAGTAGTGTAATGTTTTCATTCTTTTCGTTTAATTCTTCATAATAAATCATACAACTAGATAGGAACGCCAGTAACACGATAGTTTTTCGTGCATAAGCCGTAGTTGATAACCCTAGAGCGATCGCCGAGCGTAGCTATGAAAAGTGAAGTACATACATGTGGTGGACTTCTGTACCTATTTATTATACCTGACGTTACCTGGCTTTAAGCCTAATATATTGGAGAGTAGCATACTTGAATTCCTTTCCGGTGCGACGAATTTAGCCCTAAACAGCTCACTTCCTGTTTAAAACTCCTAAAATACATGTCATATCCGTTTGGAACCTCAGCAACATTGCGCGCGTAATGTTTCAGAAATGGCGGCAATTGTAGCCAGCGTTATTGGGCGCGCTCAATTTTCAGGTCATTGGCGTTTTGGATTTCTTTCCGTGCGCACGCGTTTGACAAATTTGAAAATATTCCAAGTTACTTTTCGAAATATCCTTGGAATTTTGTTACGGTTATAGTGTTAATTGTTCAGTGTAACAGCAAAAAATAATCCGTTTAATAAAAACCGCGGTAAATAGCCCCGCGTAGTGAATCATCGAGGAGTGATCGCTACAGCAGTTCCACTTCCACGTCTCCGGAGAGGAGGAGCAGCCGGAGGAGAAGACATCGGGGGAGTAAGAAAGAATTCAAGGACAAGTAATCTGAAAAAATCGTTCCAAGATTCAGCTAGTAACATCTCGGCAATGCATGATCGTATGCTAAACCGATCGAGTGATACAATGTTTAGTAACTCACACAATCTCGCAATAAGATATGTTTAATTCTGACATTGAATTTGATAGGAATATCACTCCCTTTGATATAGGAGTGATATTTATAAGTAGCTATTTGTAACTACCCTCGAAAGTACAAACATTGCATTCATCCGCATCTCACGCTTAGAAAATCATAAGTAAATCCAACCCAATCAGGTTAGGTATTTGCCGTTCGCATGAGTTACAAACTTTTATTTTTCTGTGCTGGGGTTCATTGAACTCGAGTGCGCCAAGTCCTTCGATGGCAATCATACTTGGCGAAACTTGAGATCTATAGTCTCTGCAACGTTTCCATCTGTGCAAGGTTCAAAGCGACATTTTCATACAGAAACATCGCATGACGTGGGTAGATCGAGGCGGACAGAGTGGAGGCAAACAATTTTCCTACAGTTTTATTGTAACGTTTTACTCATTTACGTGATATCTTAACCCTTTTTAAGCCAGTGACGAAGAAATATAAAATCAACACTATTTTATATTCCATTTATACTAATTACTTTATGTAACTTTCTTTACTTTGAAATCAATAATTTCCATTTTAGCGCTGCTGCTTTAAAGGGATTAAAAGGGAGTTCTAAACATTAGGTATGTGGCTCGAGGACCGGTTTTCTATATAATACAATACTCAAAGGGTAAAAGGGTAATCATATACTACTCTTATTGTGGTGTTGGTCTTACCTTTAATAAGTTAAACCACATTGTTAAAGAACTTTGAGTACCTACCTAGCTGATTTCCTCCAACCCCTAATATAACAACGCGTTACAATCTAACAGAGCCGTCGTTTTTCAACCCGACTACTTTCATCAATCCGGCAGGATATGGTCGGCAATATGCCTACTTCACTGCTTCAGACAATTATCTTGTAGCAGTCACCTTTCAGATTCACTATCCAAAGATATAGTCTGCTAATATTATTCAGACAGTTATCCACCAGGATATTGTCGGAGCCATATAGAGAAGTTATCTACATTACTTCTCACAAATAACCTACGTGTCACTGGACCGCGCAGGTCTTCATAATTCACTAGGTAAGTGGCTGTAAGAATGCACTTTTCAGTATATTATCCAAAAGGAGCTGATGACAGTCCTCGAGTCTCTCAGGACATTAATATAAATTTGAGATTATATATACATCGTGATTTTTTCACATCTCCACTATTTATTTAGTTGTTTCTCAATAGTCGCTTTACTTCGACATATCCCAAGCGAACAGCAAAGGCAACTTTAACCAAGTCGACGAAATCGAGGTAATCTAACCATAATGTGTCTTGGATGTGGCCGGTGCGGCATACAGCCCACAAGCAGAGTTCCTTAATATTTCTACAGCTGTTCCGTAGAGTACCTACATAGTAAAGGAATAATAATTATAAAGTAGCAATGGAGTATTGAATATCGGACTGAGCATGATATACATTAGCATATTGAGCGTGGGCGCCATTGTGCCTCTGCCGCCCCATATGGGAAAAGGCGTGACGCTATGTTATGTTAGGACACCAACCTGGTATTTCTACCAGTGAACTAGGTTAAGACGCTGATTAAATAAATATGGGGTGCTGTTTTCATGTGTTTTTCAGGAAATACTGGGCAAATCGTAATTAATTTCTGGTATATGTAATTTGACTATATAATCTAGAGATTCTTAATTGGAAAATATGTTTGGATAAAATTTTCTCGATAGAAAATAAATACAAAGTCAACCCTTTTTTTATGGTTTTATCCTATTACACCGCAGTAGTAAGTGAATATGACTGTGTGATAATTGCAATGTATGAACAATTGTTATTTCTAACGATTTTCAATTTGAAAGTTAATTCCCTGAAATAGTTTATTTTTTATGATTTTTTTTTACGTTTTGGCGCTTACGTTGTTTCAGATTAGTCGCGAGTGCATTATTGGCATCCCGCTTTTTCTTATTCGCGAGTAATTATTGCATCTCACTTCCACTCGACAGCGCATTTTTATTCCATCATCGCCTTAATGACAGTTTTTCAAAACTTTTATAACCATTACACATTATTATTTAATGAATGTTATGGCCATGCTGGATTATCCCAATGAACTATGTATATTTGACTTTTATGGTCCAGTCCTAGTTAACATGGTTTCAGTTAATGTTGTCTACACAGCTGCGGGTAATAATGAAAACGCGCTCAGATACTTGTATTAGGTATCTGATCAATGATGTAGGCATTTACAAATATGCTTATTACGCGTAAACTTGTCTTTTTCACTATGCTTGCCCACTGTAGAAGCATCTTCAGTTGAGTCAGATAGCCACACTAGCTCCTGTAATAGAATCAGCCACATCTAGCTATTCTTCTCAGAAGTGATACAAAAAGGTATTTAGATTAATTGAGTAACTTTATCATTAAAGTCAGATTACAGAGTTGTTCGCCAGTCTTTTGCAAAGACCAATCATGTGTGGAAGTACATAATCAGTGGTAATGCATCCAGGAGGCGCACTCCCAATTCAAAATACAGCAATTGTAATTTGATTATACCTACTGCTAATCACTAATTTCATCAATGTTTTGTGTTTAAATCAGATCGGCCCTGTCTGTGCAAGATACAAATTATAATAACTAATTTTCACACGTATTCGATTCTCTAGCTCCGAGTTTCGTAGGTCAGGCGACCGACCTGATATCCTGACCTCACAACTGCAGTCTTGGTAGTCGTCGAACAGAATGGCGAACTAGCAGCCAACCACCGAGCACCAATCTCGGTGCACGCGTACGTAAGTGATGACTAAAGGGAAAACCTACTGGAGGTAAAGCTTTGCATATTCTTAGATTCATATAGATCAGATGAGTCTTAATAGCCAGAAACTAACTAACCAAGTCTCTAACCTAGCCAGCCCGAAACTCGGCTGGCTTCAAAAGATGACTTCATCAGACCTTTCTTAAGTCTGTTTTTGTTTATATCTATTTTTAACTCAGCAGTCGATACCAAACACTACTCAATATTAGGCTTAAAGCCAGGTAACGTCAGGTATAATATAGTAATTTTACCTGAAAATAAAATTGTTATTATACATACTTACCTGGCTTTAACCCTAGGTAAATCGCTGCCTGCTGTGCACATTACTGTGCATTGCATGATCGTGACACATTCTTAGACACGATCAGCTCTTTATTGAGTTGCCAATGACCTGAAAATTGAGCGCGCGCAATAACGCTGGCTACAATTGCCGCCATTTCTGAAACTTTACGCGCGCAATGTTGCTGAGGTTCCAAACGGATATGACATGCATTTTAGGAGTTTTAAACAGGAAGTGAGCTGTTTAGGGCTAAATTCGTCGCACCGGAAAGGAAGTCAAGTATGCTACTCTCCAATATTAGGCTTAAAGCCAGGTAAGTATGTATAATAACAATTTTATTTTCAGGTAAAATTGCTATATTTTGTGGTATTACGGTTCATTAGGTACAGCCCGTGACCGACAGACAGCGGAGGCTTGGTGGTAGGGTCCCATTTGGCACTATTCGGGTACCGAACTCTTAAAATGGTGTCTTTTTAGTGATCCAGGTTCTTAGGCAGACATATTAGAGATTCAGATAAATAGCAATAACTTTGTAACGACAAAGTCTAGGCTTAAGTTTTATACCAATTTACAAAGCAGGTTAAGTGTACAAGTTTTTAAAATAATGGCCCAGTTTAATTTCACACATATATTGAACTTGCAGGAGTTTTTTGTAATTTCTGTCATCTGAATCCGAAAAAAATAATATTTTGACTCGGGATTATTCGAAGTCTTTCAATAAAAGTTAGTATCAAAAGGGTTATCTGGATACATTAGTGAACTTATTTTACATACCATAAGATCTTGGAAATGTTATCATTAGCAAAACAATATGTACGTTAGGTGGAAAATTACAAGATAAAAATAATATGACTATGATTTTTTTAATATTTAAATTAGTTTTAGAGGTGATCTGTTTCCCATTATTTATGGGACACTCTGTATACGTCACAGCATCCCCAGAATCAGCTCCGTACTGAACTCGCCGCGTTTTCTAATGAAGATAAATAAGATCCATAGTGCCGCGCTGTCTTCCAGTATAATTTCAAACAAGGACTGGTGATAATACTTTGTGAAACGATGAACGATATGTGTACGCATTGCATAATCTCCCACGACGCCCATATGTATATGATATGTTAGCAAGATCCACGCTGATCATCCTCTTCATACGAATCGGCATGAATCCCTCGCTACGCTCATGATTATTCTCTGTGTACTTACCGGCTGTATACTGCGGGTTTGTGAGCGCGTCGGGCCAGTATCGTTTGCTGATCGCCGAGCCGTTCTTGCTCTTTTTTCCTCCTGCAATAAGACACATGGTTGTACGTCACCTGGGACGGCAGCGGCACACGTGCGCCTCCGTTAGGCCAGAAATCTCTTGTTAGAGATAAACTAGTCTTTGTGTATGTATTTACTTAAGTATGCTCTATTTTTACAATGCATATGCTCGAAAAGGGCGTTTTCCAAGCAGTCAAATCGTGCGGAAAGTGCCACTTTTTCGCACTAGGGCATTTCACTTTTATTTTATTTTTTTATTTTTAACTCTGTCGTCAGCCCGACGCAGTTTTTAATATGAGAGTAAGTTTAACATTCATATAAAAGATACGATAAAACTAATATTTCATTAAATGCTTTATTAATGGGAAATATTAAACTGCACATCAAAAATACTGATTTGCACAGCAAATATCAGGGCAAAATGCTGCGGTAGCTTAGGTGAAGGGTAAAGGGGGTGAACGAAGCGAAGCCCCCTTTATCCTTCGTGTTAGGTTGAACATGCAAGAACAACAAAAAATACTTAAAACATAAACTTGAGTACATAATATAAAATAAGTATTTAAAACATAAAAAGTGTTTTTGCTGATCCTTTTTTGCTGCGCAAATCAGTATTTGATGTGCGATTAAATACTAGGCTTTATTAATTAATATCCATTTAATTTGTTATCAATTAGTGAATATATTCATTAAATATGTTTGGCTAAACATATATGTTATGAGGTAACGTGGCAGCTATTCGCACATGCGCAGTTTAGCCGCCACGCAGATACTAATTTCTTGTTTAGTGCATATTCAGGTGACATTTAATTAGTTGACCATATTTTGGGAAATAATAGTACCCATCAATATGAACAACTTTCCCCAAGAAACATTTGGTCGCAAATGAAAAAAAATCGACCCTCAGTACATTGACCCGATCAGCTGAATACATGTTAGTACGGGAGTCCCGTATTGTTTTCGTATGCGACCAGATGTTTCTTGGAGAAAGTTGTTCATAATTATGGGTACTATCAGTCTCCAAAATATGATCAGCTAATTAAACGTCACCTTGTATTTGTCACCGTCAGATTACCAAAACTGTTAGTTTGTAAACTATCGACGAATTGTAAACCAGACCGTAAGGTTTTAGAATTAACGTTTATTTTGTTCTTACATGTCAACCTAACACGAAGACTATTCGGGGGCTTCGCTGCGCTCGCCCCCTCTAGTCTTCACCAAAGCTACCGCAGTGTTTGCCGTGGTATTTTCTTTGAAATTCTAGTTTAAAACAGTTTACAATTTAACGGTTTTATTATAAACTAACGCGTCATATCGTAAGCAGTATGGTACAGTTTACAATTTATCGATAGTTTGTAAACTTACGAGAAAAAAACGTAAGATTATAAACTAACGGTTTTGACAATCTTAAGTTGACATATATATTCATATTCATATTCATATTCATATTCATTTATTTGCATATAACATGTACAATACACACTACAGGTGGAAGAAATATTTAACAAAAAGACCTCAGTGTTCTAGTGGGTTTCACACTTGCTTCTTACGCAGGAGTTGCAGTTTCGAATTCCGGTGCTGATCATGTACCAATGAGATAAGTAATTTATCTTAAGTAAAATTATACGGAGATTCTAATGGCGACGGAAAATATCATGAGCAAACCTCTGTTTTGGTAACATCCCTAGTGTTTAAAAAGTGGATTTTATGAAGTTTTAGGTTATCTGTCATATCATATCACTTCCAAGATTGTGAACTGTATGTGGGGAGACAGTTGCTCACGTCCAAAGGAAATACTTGGTTCCTACAGACCTCCACGTCCTAGGATAGGTAAGGAGCAACAAATTAGACTCACCTGACAAAATTGTGATCTTTCAAATAATAATAATAATAATAATAAAACCTTGGACACTATTTACACACATTGATCTAGCCCCAAACTAGGATTCCCTGTATCTTGGGTACTAGACAACGATACACATACTTATATAGATAAATATTATACATAGATAGATAAACAACCATGACTAGGGTACAGACATCCGTCCTCATCAAACAAATATTTGCCCCCACCGGGACTCGAACCCGGGACCCTTGGCTTCGTAGGCAGGGTCACTACCGACTCGGCCATTCGGGTCGTCACACTTGACAATAAACTTGACACTGGCAAAATGAACCTCAAAAGAGGTTAGTACCTACGCCAAATTAAAAGAAGAAGAATAAGCGGAAAGATATGTGTAAATACTGACCCGGTTTGTCGGAGCAGTCGAGCATTGGTTGCAGGATTCGACGCCGGGCGTTGATAAACCAATTGTTCACCTAAAATGTGACGAGATGACTTGCATTATAAGATGTTCAAGTAAGTGGTCGAGAATAGTAGTTTATGTGACTGATTATGTACAGTTACATACACTAGTTTATCTACACACATATCATAAGCTCTCTTTGATGTGTTCAGGAACCGCATGTTCGACCGGCATTGTGGCATTGATCTTTTAATTGATCTTTGCTCTGCTCTTGTTTAGCTTGTTCAGTAGTACCAACTTCACAGACAAACTAGGGTCGGCACGCAGGCGGGCGTCGGCGTTTGAAATTTGAATGTCATATTTTGTCGAAAATTGTATTCAGATAAGAAATTATTTTTTACCAAGTAGTATAGTATTATGCTGGTCGTGACGTGATGTTTTTGGATGCAGTAATGAGGGTTTATGACACGTGTGTAGATAAACTTCTTGAATGGCTTCGAGAAATGTATGGTACTACCCTACGCCCTCTCGCCCTCGACGCGACAATAGGACAGTGGCGGAGGGTATGACGTCACAAGAGCGAGTTGAGAAGTTAACTTTGGCGTGTAGTACGGTTGTGCTTTCGCTCGACTTGGCGGATGACGTCAGATTATTCTGGTTATACCTGTTGCTGACCAAAAACTGGCTGGCCGGCTGATTAAAATTAATTTTAATAACGAATTATTTTAAATTATACAAAATTGGTGTTCTTCTTGGACAGACTGCCAGACACTACTGAAAAATATAGGAATTAATAATAATAATACCTTGGACACCATTTACAGACATTGATCTAGCCCCAAACTAGGATTCCCTGTATCTTGGGTACTAGACAACGATACACATACTTATATAGATAAATACTATACTTAGATAGATAAACAACCATGACTAGGGTAAAAACATCCGTTCTCATCAAACAAATATTTGCCCCCACCGGGACTCGAACCCGGGACCCTTGGCTTCGAAGGCAGGGTTACTGCCGACTCGGCCATTCGGGTCATCGAATTTTAGAACAGAAGTCAGTAAATTAATAATACCTTGGACACCAAAATAAAAGTAATATGTTTTTATCTAATTTCATCGTTATAAAATAAAAATTATTTTAAACTATTATAATAAGATAATTGATTATAACAGTTTTTATAAAAAATCTGTGTTATATGCAAGTTTTGAAGTGATTGCAATGCCCTAATAGGGTTTTTTGTCGGGACCTCAAATTGTAACCTCTTCATATTGATTGAAGCAATAATTAGTTAAATTTAAAACCCGAAACGTTATTGTAATTTCTATAGGCCGTTTGGTATAGGAAAAAAGCTTCCTTAAAACCATCACATAGACGTTGTGTAGCGATCGTTTAACCGCCGAGTTAACAACGAGAATCCATTATATCACCATCGCGTAGCTATTGTGTTACCATCATATTAGCATCGTGTTGTCAGTAAGTAACCGTCTTGTAGCCATTGTATAACCAGATGCGTTTATTCATAATAAAGTCACAATAAACAGAACACAACACAGAAAGTACAAGCAGCAAATAAACATATAGACAACGATGGAAATAAAATGATTAGTATGTAAGCAATTGGTGAGACAATGAAGTGTGCTATTTATGACGACTGAGAAACGGCTCCGGCTCAGCATTTTGCTACAGGAAGACCTGTAGCGCTGGTATTCTGTCGGAGCCAAATGTATTTGAGTAGGTTGTTTGATGGTGTCGATCAGTCTACGAAATATGCATAAATATGAGGTATAATATATTCGATAAAGCGTAAGGAAGGTAGTAGTAGTTACCGTCGTGTAACCGTTGTGTTGCCATTGTGTTGCCAGTGTGTAACCGTCGTCGTGTAGCCATTGTGTAACAATTGTCTTACCAACGTGTAGCCATTGTGTTACCGTTGGGTGAATTGTGTTGCCTGCCTGTTAGCGTCCTGTTACCACCGTGTTGGCATTGTGTTACCGTTGGGTGAATTGTGTTGCCTGCCTGTTAGCGTCCTGTTACCACCGTGTTGGCATTGTGTTACCGTTGGGTGAATTGTGTTGCCTGCCTGTTAGCGTCCTGTTACCACCGTGTTGGCATTGTGTTACCGTTGGGTGAATTGTGTTGCCTGCCTGTTAGCGTCCTGTTACCACCGTGTTGGCATTGTGTTACCGTTGGGTTAATTGTGTTGCCTGCCTGTTAGCGTCCTGTTACCACCGTGTTGGCATTGTGTTACCGTTGGGTGAATTGTGTTGCCTGCCTGTTAGCGTCCTGTTACCACCGTGTTGGCATTGTGTTACCGTTGGGTGAATTGTGTTGCCTGCCTGTTAGCGTCCTGTTACCACCGTGTTGGCATTGTGTTACCGTTGGGTGAATTGTGTTGCCTGCCTGTTAGCGTCCTGTTACCACCGTGTTGGCATTGTGTTACCGTTGGGTTAATTGTGTTGCCTGCCTGTTAGCGTCCTGTTACCACCGTGTTGGCATTGTGTTACCGTTGGGTGAATTGTGTTGCCTGCCTGTTAGCGTCCTGTTACCACCGTGTTGGCATTGTGTTACCGTTGGGTGAATTGTGTTGCCTGCCTGTTAGCGTCCTGTTACCACCGTGTTGGCATTGTGTTACCGTTGGGTGAATTGTGTTGCCTGCCTGTTAGCGTCCTGTTACCACCGTGTTGGCATTGTGTTACCGTTGGGTGAATTGTGTTGCCTGCCTGTTAGCGTCCTGTTACCACCGTGTTGGCATTGTGTTACCGTTGGGTGAATTGTGTTGCCTGCCTGTTAGCGTCCTGTTACCACCGTGTTGGCATTGTGTTACCGTTGGGTGAATTGTGTTGCCTGCCTGTTAGCGTCCTGTTACCACCGTGTTGGCATTGTGTTACCGTTGGGTGAATTGTGTTGCCTGCCTGTTAGCGTCCTGTTACCACCGTGTTGGCATTGTGTTACCGTTGGGTGAATTGTGTTGCCTGCCTGTTAGCGTCCTGTTACCACCGTGTTGGCATTGTGTTACCGTTGGGTGAATTGTGTTGCCTGCCTGTTAGCGTCCTGTTACCACCGTGTTGGCATTGTGTTACCGTTGGGTTAATTGTGTTGCCTGCCTGTTAGCGTCCTGTTACCACCGTGTTGGCATTGTGTTACCGTTGGGTGAATTGTGTTGCCTGCCTGTTAGCGTCCTGTTACCACCGTGTTGGCATTGTGTTACCGTTGGGTGAATTGTGTTGCCTGCCTGTTAGCGTCCTGTTACCACCGTGTTGGCATTGTGTTACCGTTGGGTGAATTGTGTTGCCTGCCTGTTAGCGTCCTGTTACCACCGTGTTGGCATTGTGTTACCGTTGGGTGAATTGTGTTGCCTGCCTGTTAGCGTCCTGTTACCACCGTGTTGGCATTGTGTTACCGTTGGGTGAATTGTGTTGCCTGCCTGTTAGCGTCCTGTTACCACCGTGTTGGCATTGTGTTACCGTTGGGTGAATTGTGTTGCCTGCCTGTTAGCGTCCTGTTACCACCGTGTTGGCATTGTGTTACCGTTGGGTGAATTGTGTTGCCTGCCTGTTAGCGTCCTGTTACCACCGTGTTGGCATTGTGTTACCGTTGGGTTAATTGTGTTGCCTGCCTGTTAGCGTCCTGTTACCACCGTGTTGGCATTATGTTACCGTTGTGAATGAATAACAAGAGCATACCTGTAGAAGCGTTAGCCGCGTCTGCGCCGCTAGAGTGCGCTTCTCTTCCTCGGTTGGGTATGGATGCTGGAACACGGAACGTGGAGATATTAGGATATCATACAACATCATTCCATTGTTATTCCCTATCAAGCGCGCTTGAATGTCGTGATCTCGGTCAAGATGTCAGTAAAAATACAGGCCCGAGTATCTTCGGGCTAAATAGGGCATTTTGCGCCCTTAGGGGCAATCGATACACTATCGTTGTTCGTTATGGGACACGAAAGACACGAGGGAACATAAGACACGAGGGCCCCAGTTGGCAAATATTTCTCGTTGCCTATATAGTCAACGTCATGTTTTCAGACGAACATTGTATGACCTCTTTGCATTTTGCATTTGCTCTTTGCATATTGTATACCCACAAATGAAGTTCTAACTTTAGCTAGTCTATAGTAAGGTTGGTCAATTTTATTTCCGCATCTTATATTATTTCGCTTGTGCCTGTCAACATTTCTAGTGAAGCTATTTATGTTATTCCTAACGTACATGATATTTTCATAAATATAATGACACGGTACAGTCATAATGCTAATTTATTTAAACACTTCCCTCAGGGAGTCACGACTGCGTAGGTTATAAATTGCTCTAATAGCCCTTTTTGTAGAACAAAAATTGAGTCAATATCAGCAGCTCGGCCCCACAGCGAAATTCCATAGGACATAATGCTGTGGAAATAACTAAAGTTAACAAGAAACTTTGGAGCTATCTGTAACAAAGCGGCCTCAAACAAACTCACCACTAAATGCTGGAACAACCAGGCGCGCATGACTTGCGTGGCGTGTCTCGGTAGAACTCCTCGCTTGTTGCTCGCGTCGTCCCCGCCGTCGTCTTCCGGAGGGGGGGAGCCAGAGACGGAAGAACAAGAGTTGTTGGAGTTTGTGCCTGGAATGTTAAACAGGATTTTCTTGAATATTTGACTGCTAGTCAAAAAATATACTTCCCGCTCCCGATCCGTCTTCGCCGTAACATGAACATTTTCTCCTATCTGTTCAATATTTTGCGAAATCCCCGATTCCCCACATATCTACAACTTTTCGAGTTTCTTTTCCCCAGGGATAGCAATCGGAGATCCCACACGGTGTCTCTCCTTTCAACTCCTCGGCATCACACTGCCGCTTACGAACACTCGTTTAGGTTAAGGGTAATCCGACTGTGGACCGCACTTTCCTGCGCTATTAGGGAAAGTCACTTTTAAGAAAAGATTGAAAGTGCATTTCCTTTCTCTTCCATAAAAGGTAGCATATCTATGTAGGTATATGTAAGATTTATTATAGTTATATATGTCCATGCTATATATTGTATTTTTTGTAGTTATTATATACTTATTTTTATTTTATTTGGTATAGTTTATATATATTTTAAAAGTAATTTTCGTACGTATGTATAGTTTTATTGCGAACTAGGGCTGTCCTGTATCATAACTCTCTATCTTGCCTAGGTTAGCTGGAAGAAATCTCTTTTTAGAGATGAGCTCGCCTTTTAGAGATGAGCTCGCCTTTGCTTATAGCATTTCTTGTAACTGTCTGTAACTTTATATTAACTGTGCAACAAAGAATATGAATATACTTTTCAGGAACTGTCAAAACGGTATTTTTGTTCACGAGTTCTATGAAATGCTAACATGCGACGTCAAAGTCAAATGCTGTCTTATAGGTTCAGCTTGAGGCACCTTTCTAGATTTATTGGACTATTTTGTCAAATACCGTATTACGAAAATTACGGTCGCAGGATTACTATACACATATCTCATAAATGTTATGGGAAATCTGTAATTTTTCCATTATTTTCCATCGATTTTTATAAGGTTGAGCTGATTCCTGCTGTAGTGTAGGGGTGACAGTCAGACAGACAACATTCCCCATCGCATTGAAACAGTACCGCAGTACACCTACTCAGTTATGTGACTGAGTGCTACCCAAAACTGTCGGTTGATCATCCGGACCTAAGGATTGTGATTGCTTGTTATAATGCACGGCGTATAAGTTGAGCCACAATGGCGGCGTCTGCGCAGGTAAAACGACTGTTTTAGATACATTTTGCCCTGCGCAGTCGCCGCCATTGTGGCTCCACTTATACGCCGGGTACTGCACTAATTCTCATTATACAATACTACACGGCTTTGTGAGCGGTAGACCTCGCAACTGACACATGTTTTTTTAATTATTTTCCGCCCATTTACAGCCCCGACCCCTTGAGGTTTGTCGGATGACCAAGTTGAATTGTTGTAAAAACAAATAGCCCGCCTGCATTTTCTTTCTATATCTATACCACATACAAACTAATGAATGCACCTGAGTACGAAAGACACCGTATCGATAACTTTGTAGCCCCATATCTCCGCCATTTTGAAAATATTTCCAAAAAGTGAATGGACAAAAAAAACATCAGTATTGAATCTGCTCTGCTCACAAAGTTTCACGAGAATCGGTTGAGAAATGCGACCTATAGGGGAGAAATCCGATAATCCGGATGTACGAAAGCATTTTGCCCAAACTGAAACGGAGCCACTTCGTCGCTCGGTCAATTATGGTACAAGTGTGCTAAATAGGTTATTATTCACGAGGCGGAATTATTTGGTGATAAGGTAGCCGAGAGTGTATGATCAATGCGATGATAAAACAGACTTACAACAAACAACCTCACAACGAAAAGGTAAACAAATATTTATGGAAAATGGCGCTCTGGTTGTTTTTTTCGAGCGCCGCACTAAGTAAAGCCATTGGCAAAACCGATAAACAGCCAACAAAAATAATATTAGGTGCTTACCTATGAAATCAGCGTTTTGTATGGAGAAATTGAAGGAAACTCAATTTTCATTTTTGCATTTTTTTTAGGAATGACAAATTCTAATTCTATAAAACTTTGTGTGTATGAATTAGACAACATTTAGCTAACAGCAAATTTAATTTAATTTTTGAAAAGTGTCAGCTGTAATAGAATAGGCTTGTGTTTAAACGATTACCAAAAACGCACCTATTTTACTACCAATACATTTGAAATGACTGCCAGAATGGACTGTCCACCAAATTGTGTTTGGATAAATGATCACCAAAATTCTTTTTATGTTTTGTGTACTTAAGTTTATGTTTTAAGTATTTTTTGTTGTTCTTACATGTTCAACCTAACACGAAGGATAAAAGGGGGCTTCGCTTCGCTCACCCCTTTCACCTACCAGCTACCGCAGTATTTTGCCCTGATATTTTTTGCAACCTTTGGTGTTCAATTATCCATTTTGGGTAGGAAAAAAATATCTTGGTGATCATTATATTTGTTGTCAATAGAATATTACGAATCTTATCATGAAAATGGATGACATTTCGGACGAACTGATTTTGCAGATAAAATTTTAGTTATCAAAATGAAAATTAAAAGAAAATTTAATTTGTAGATGTAACTAATTAACTAAATTAATTTTTAAACAATAAAACAATGGACATAGCTATTGAATTACACGAATTATGAACCTGAAGAAAATTTCGCCAATTTTATAGGTAAGCACCCAATATAATTAGGGTAAATAGTTAGTACACCAAAAGATTACATGCCGATAAAAATTGCTGATTGATTTACAATAAGTAATTACCTAAAATTCATTGTTTGTATGAATAAAAACTCTTAGCAGAGATTGACAAAAAATATGTTAAATAAAAAGCACTAAAGTGTATTTTTAGAAGTCGCATTTGACATCTGTCATTAGTAGGGAGCTATGCGTCCTTTTCTAAACGAAGCAAGGAGAAGGAGACGGACGCATAGTTATATCTCTACACTGTCAGATATAAAATGCGACTTCTAAGCATGGCTCTACTTTAGTGCGATAATATAAAGTAAAAAGCACTAGTGCGTAATAAGCTCCATTATGAACTTAAATGCGTTGTCATAAAGTGTCAATTTACGAGCGAGTGTGTTCAATTAGTGGTTTATGTGACTGATACATAATGGAGGGCATTAAAACTCGAGAATGGGTTTATGAAACGAGCCGAAGGCGAGTAATAATATCACTCGAGAGTTTTAATGCCTAATTAATTACAGTTACATACACTAGTTTATCTACACACATATCATAAGCTCTCTTTGATGTGTTCAGGAACCGCATGTTTGACCAGTATTGTGGCATTTATAATTGCTCTGCAGTTGTTTAGCTTGTTCAGTAGTACCAACTTCACAGACTTACTAGGGGCGGCACGCAGACGGGCGTCGGCGTTCGAAATTTGAATGTCATAATTTGTCGAAAATGTATACAAGAAATCAGTTTTTACCAAGTAGTATAACATTATGCTGGTCGTAACGTGCGGTTTTTGGAGGCAGTAAGGAGGGTTTATGATACGTGTGTAGATAAAATAGTATTATGAGCACTCACCAGTAAACGAGTCATTGGACATAAGGACGACCCCGATTTGACTGATAGGCGTCGTCCCCGGAACCACGAGAGCTGAAATGAAACCAAATTTATATTTTTAAGAGAAGAGTTCCGTGATCTAGTGGGTTTCACGCTTGCTTCCCATGTTCCAATGAGATAAGTAATTTTTCCGCATTCTAACCTCAAAATAGCAACTTCGCCGTTTGATTTTGGGATCTCAGGCTAAAAATTATATTCCCAACTCTTTCGAAAAGGCTTCTTTACGAACCTCGCTACGACCCACGCCTTCTCGGTTCGTAAATATTGCTATGTATCGCAGGTAGTTGCAATAAACAGCTAGCATTGGACCGCTGTGTTTCACTGACGTAGCACTGGCGACGATCGGGAGTTTTTCTGTTTTTTCGTGCAAATTGACATTGCAAGCGGACGCGAATATCATTTACTTGTTGGAAACAGTAATTAGAAGAGTGGTACATTATGCCTATTGGTAAAATCGAGCCTTTTGACCTACATTCCAAACAATAGGCTGCGTACGTGCGGCGCGTATAGCAATTCATGTTGTTGAACGAGATAAAGGATAACCTCAAAGTGGCTACATTGATCACTGTAGTCGGTGAACCTACGTATAATTTGATGTGTGACCTTTGTGCACCGGTAAATCCTGAGGATAAAACGTTCGACGTGTTGATACAAATTGTATCAAATCATTTAGAACCGCAACGATCAGTGATTGCCGAGCGACATGTGTTTAGATTGCGACGACAGAAGTTCGGTAAATCTCTGACTGATTATCTACAAAATCTGAAACATTTGGCGACTTTCTGCAAATTCGGTGTGAATTTAGAAGAGAACCTAAGGGATCAGTTTGTCTCGGGGTTGGTCAGAGACGACATGAGGTCACGGTTATTCGCAGAGAAGGATATAACCTATAATAAAGCGGTGGAATTGGCTATGGCATTAGAGACTGCAGAGAAGCATTCGGTGGTGAGTGCCGCTGGTGTCGAGGCGAGCGGAAGCGGCGGGCGCTCCATGGCGGGCGCGGGCGCGGGCGCAGGCGCTGCCGCGGCCAGCGTGGCGGGCGCAACCCCGGGTTTCAGTGGCGGCTACGAGGCGGGTGAAGGCCTGCATGCAGTGAGCGGGGCGCGTTCACGAGGGCCAGCTTGTTGGAGATGCGGTAAACCACATCATCCGGATAAGTGCAGGTTCAAAAGATATAATTGTGATAAGTGTTCAAAAAAAGGGCACTTAAAAAGTATGTGTAAAAATGGGCAATCAAATGGTAACAGTGGTTACAGCGGTAACAGTGGTTACAACGGTTCTCGACATAATTTTATGGAAGAGGACAGTGATAGCGATTTTTTCAACATACGGGTCATGGCGAAAGGGGACAGTCCATACTTTATTGATGTGAGTGAGTCAATTTTGGAATTCGAAATTGATACGGTAGTAAAATTTCAGCAATCAGCGAGGAGTGTTATAAGAGATACATTTCCAAATATGCATTGAGACAGGATAATATCAAGCTATGTTCGTACTCTGGTTCATCAATTGAACCGATCGGGTTTATTATTGTGGAGGCTACCATCAATGGAGTGAGCATTAACGATCTACAACTGTATATTATAAAAGATGGCAGCCGTCCTTTGATTGGGAGATGTTGGATTAGGCTATTTAACATCAACCACTTGTTGGTTAATAGTTTGACTGTACAGTCAGACACAAATGACGCTAATTGCAAAGGTAGTGAACATGCACAAAATCGAATCATCGATGAGCTAGTGAACGAGTACCCAAATGTATTTAGTGAAGGTTTAGGTAGATATAAGAAAGAGATTCGTTTACAGCTCGCAGATACGGAGGGTGTGTTTGTGCGCGCACGGCCCGTGCCGTTGGCGCTGCGGTCGGCCGTGGAAGCCGAGCTCGTGCGGCTTCAGGCCGAGGGAACCATTGTCCCTGTTGAACATTCTGATTTTGGAACTCCGATAGTACCTGTAGTGAAACGCTCTGGGGACATAAGAATTTGCGGGGATTATAAAATAACAGTCAATCCGAAATTAAAGAGGGATTACTATCCGCTTCCCAGAATTGATGAACTGTTTGCTGCTTTAAGCGGGGATGAACAGTTAAGTAAAATTGATCTTACGAGGGCGTATACACAGGTGCCTTTGAGCGAGGATTCCCAGGCTTGTACGGCTATTTCGACACAGCTAGGAACCTTTGTATTTCGCAGAACGCCGTATGGATTAGCATACATTCCAGAAAAGTTTCAGAAATTGATGGAAGAGACACTAAGGGGACTATCGGGCACTGTTGTTTTTTGCGATGATATTTGTGTGACAGGCAAAGACAGAGAAACACACATCCGTAACTTGCGCGCCGTACTTGAAAGATTGTCAGACATGGGGCTTACAGTAAAATTAAACAAGTGTAGATTGTTACAATCAAGTGTATCGTATTTAGGTTTCATCATAGATAAATATAATGGTTTGCACCCAGATCAGGATAAATTAGAGGCTATTAAGAAGGCACCCACACCCTGTAACACTACTCAATTGAAGGCATTCATTGGGTTAGTGAATTATTATGGCAAATTCATATCGAATTTGAGCACTTTGTTACATCCATTGTATGCATTATTAAAGAAAGAAGTGAGCTGGGAGTGGAGTCCTCAATGTGACGCCGCGTTTAAACAAATCAAAGAATGTTTATGTAGCAAGAAAGTGTTGGCTCATTATGACCCATCACTTCCAATTGTGCTGTCGGTAGACAGTAGCGCGTACGGGATAGGCGCAGTGTTAGCACACAAGTACCCGGACGACTCAGAAAGGCCAGTCAGCTGTGCGTCTAGGACGCTAACGGATACTGAGAGGAACTATAGTCAATTGGACAAAGAGGCTTTGGCTATCTTCTGTGGGATCACGAAACATCACCAATTTTTGTATGGTATGCATTTTACATTGAGAACGGACCACAAACCACTCACGTTTATGTTTGGCCCGAAGGGTGGCATACCACAGACAGCAGCAAGTAGGCTGCAGCGTTGGGCGGCTAAGTTGGCTGCATATGACTTCGCTATAGAATTTGTTTGTTCAAAGGAAAACGCAAGCGCTGATGCTCTTTCGCGTTTAACTTTAGAGAGTAAGAAAAACGTAACAGACACGGACGCTCAGTGTCATTATCTTAAGTATTTTGAGGAATCGGTGCCAGTTTGTTACAAAGACATAGCGTGCCAAACGAATAAAGACCCACTGTTATGTAAAATTTATAGATATATTATGTTCGGATGGCCTAATGTAGTTGAGGATAGTGAAAAACCATTTCAGGTTAGACGTGAAGATTTATATTCTGAGCATGGGTGTATCTTGTATAAATATCGTGTAGTTATACCTACTAAGCTTCAGAAATTAATACTAAATGAAATTCACGAGGGTCATTACATTCTGGCGCGCTCGCACGTTTCGGACGTGTGCATGTGAATAAAGAAATTATAATATAAATTCTCTACTCAACTAATCCGTGACCTACTTTGTGTTTGTGTGTTTTGTGTTCGTTGCAACTATTGAAGTGTTATTGACTGTCATGCATCTAACATAATTTGTAGCAACTATATGTCAAGATGAGCGAAGGTAGCCCGTTCAACCGGAGCCACCTCACCAGCCGTTCACCACCCCCGACCTGCCCTTCTACATGTCAGAGCCAACACAACCCCCAGGACAATGAAAATACAATGGAAGTTGTGCGTACCAGTGAACTACAGAATTGGATGGCCACGATTGAAAAGTGCCTCAACGAAGTATGCTCTATATCCTCCGAAGGAAAACTTAACTCGGAACAAAAACTGAGAATAAATAATCTGTGCCGTAAAATAGGAAATGGGACATCTCAAATGGCTGTCCAATACCAATCGCTTAAACAAAAAGCCCTTCAAGCCCAAATCACAATTCAGACGCTGAAAGAAAATCAGGACCTATCAATAAAAATACAAGCACTTAATGAGGCCATTAAAGATAATTACAAAACAGCGACCTCCGGCTCCACTTCTTTTGCCGAGATTGTCAAGAAAAGTAGCAACAACTTTATGCGCCCCAGCACCCTTAGCTCTGTAGCTATTTACCCTCATGACCAGAACAAGACCAGTGACGAGACTAAAGATCTAGTTCAAAAAATTATTCGCCCTGAAGTTATGAAACTCCACGTCCGTGGTCTTCGCAAGACAAAAAACGGTGGGGTCATTATAAGCACTGACTATAAGGAAGACATAGAAAAACTTAAGCAGGCTTCTCAACTATCTTCCTCAGGCCTGAAGGTGGATGAGCCCTCGAAGCGTAGACCGAGAATCACTGTTTTTGGAGTACCCACTTCCCTAACAGAGAGCGAAGCTTTTAAATGTCTCTTTGAACAAAATCTTGCCGAAAAAATGCCGAAATTGACGCTAGACTCATTTTTGACCTCAATAAAGCTGAGCCACAAATCTGGCAAAAAGGACACAGATGCCGTTAATTATATAATCGAAGTACCTGCCGAAATCCGCAAGGCTCTCATTACTCAGGACAGGGTTTTTATCAATTGGTCATCGTGTACTGTAAGAGATTTCACCCTAGTAACAAGATGTTACAAGTGTCAGCAGTATGGACACGCTGCTAAGACCTGCAAAGAGGCAAAACCAACTTGTGGACATTGCGGCGAACTAGGGCACCTGACGACCGACTGCACAAAAACATCTGAATTACCAAAATGCGCAACATGCCTACGCTACAAAAAGCAAAGTAGCCATAAAACAGGCGACGCTGACTGTCCGGCCAAGAAAAATGCTGAGTACAGATACATAAACTCAATTAATTATGGCGGCGCCTGAGAGCGCCTTACTTAATTTTTATAGCACTTTTATATATAGTGTTACATATGGATAAGCTAATTGATAACATAGATAACTTAAGTTTAAGTAGTTCTCAAACCTGTCAGGCTGATCAATGCTCTGCTCTTGTTACCCAGCCTCAATTGAAACTGAAAGTTCTACACCAAAACATTAGGAGTATTAACCATAATTTTGACAGTTTCTGTACACTTCTCGCTCAAACTAACATAGAATCCGATATCATTGTTTTGACTGAATGCTGGATGTCGTGCGTTAGCAAGTTACCGCCACTAGACGGATATGTATGCCACAGCACTGACAAGTATCACAATCAAAACGATGGTGTTGTCATATACCACAAGACACACCTCAAACCAATTGTACAGCAAGCAAATCTTACTGAAGCCACAGCCCTTACTGTCCAACTTGATAATTCCACATTGATTATAGGTATTTACCGGCCTGACTGTTTCAAAAATGCCGATAGCTTTATTTACTCGTTACAGAATCTACTAAAAACCTATCAGAATTTCAGCAATATCATTATAATTGGAGATATAAATATTAACATAATACCAAATAATAGTGATAGTAACTTTAACACATACATAGACATACTTACCATCGAAGGACTATTTCTGGCATATGATATTCCAACCCGAGATAAAAGCTGCTTAGATCATGTAGTTCTCAAGACAAAGCTCAAATCAACCAATCTTATAATTCAGTCAACTGTAACTGATCACTGTGCAACGCTTTTCTGTCTTGACTGGAACAAAGTGCATGCAATTCCTAATAAGTTCGTCAATCGATTAAACTATAATAAGTTTGTAGAGGAATTTAAATCTTATGATCTCTCCTATTTATATCTAACAGAAGATCCTGATGAAGCCATGAGAATCTTGATAACACTTTTAAAATCAGCCGCAAAAAATAGCTCTTACAAACACAAAATCCCTAATAGCAAAATAACGAAAAAGCCTTGGATGACCACAGGACTTCTTCGCTGCGTTCGAAATCGTGATAGTTTACATAAAAAGACAAAAAACCAGCCAGAAAATACTGTCTTGGCAATTACCTACAGGCGATACCGCAATTTCTGTAATTCTCTAATTAAGAAACTAAAACGAAAATACGACAGAGGCCTACTGGTTTCTGCGGGTTCTAACAATAAAAAAATCTGGACTGCAATCAAATCCATATCTCATCTTGAAAAATTCAAAAGTTCACCTATAGAACTTCTTACTTCAAATCCCTCTCAGACTAATGCTATAAATACAGCTAACATGTTCTTTAATAACGTCGGAAAAAATCTTTCGGAAGCGATTCCGCGCACCCCACCGCTAATGTTATCAAGAAACGTATCGAACCGCTCCCTACACTCTTTCACACTGTATGAGACCACTGAACAAGAAATAGAAACACAAATCCTCGCACTCAGACCAGATTGCGCTGTAGGATGTGATGGAATAAGTGCCAAAATGATAAAATCTGTTAAGGACTCCCTAGTTCCCATACTAGCTCACATCTTTAACATCTGTATGCAGAAAGGAATTTTCCCTTCCGATCTAAAGAAATCACTTATATGCCCAATACACAAGGCTGGGGATAAAAGTGTGGTCAACAACTACAGGCCTATCTCAATCCTACCTAGCTTATCGAAGTTATTAGAAAGAATAATAAATAATAGATTGGTAAAGTTCCTCGAACAAAATAACTTATTATCAAATAAACAGTACGGCTTTCGAGCCGGTAAATCTGCTGAAGACGCACTTTTAACCTTTACGAATGCTATTGCTAAAGACCTTGACGACAAGAAAAAATGCATCACTATATTTCTTGACTTGGCGAAAGCGTTCGACACTGTATCTATCCCTCTACTCCTGAAAAAGCTTGAATTCCTAGGCATACGGGGAACTCAGCTGAGCCTATTTGAAAGTTACCTGTCAAATAGAACTCAACGAGTCAAAATAGATGAACATGTCAGTGATGAACTACCAGTCTATCACGGGGTCCCACAAGGTAGTATCTTAGGCCCCACACTATTTTTATGCTATATTAACGAACTATGCGACCTAAGCCTTGCACAATGTAAAATTGTCTCCTACGCAGACGACACCACTCTCACTTTCAGTGCTGACACCTGGGCTGATGCCTTCTCCCTAGCCCAAAATGGGTTCAATCTTGTTACGCACTGGCTTGCAGCTAACTATCTAACACTCAATTCCGATAAAACAACATACATGATGTTTTCTATTGTCAACCAGGCTTCATGCTCTGAGATTCGCCAAAACTCAACTATAATCTCCCACAAATGCTCCTACCCTCCAAACAGCACCTGCACTTGTCACAGTATTCTTAGTACTAACTCAACTAAATACCTTGGTATAACTATAGACTGCAACCTGACATTTAACGAGCAAGCACAGAATCTAGCCAAGCGTATAAGAAAACTAGCCTATGTCTTCAAGCAACTACGACACGTCGCAAGCGATAAACTAATTAACCAAGTATACAAGGCTCTAGTCCAATCACTGTTGACGTACGGAATTACATGCTGGGGTGGATCCCCAAAGACTCACATCTTAGCAGTGGAACAAGCTCAAAGACTTATACTAAAAATCTGTCTCTTCAAACCTTATAGGTTCCCAACCAGAGCTCTACATGAAATTTCAGACACTCTAACCGTCAGACAACTGTACATATTACACACAACACTAAAACAACATTCTTACACTCCTTACTCAACTGAAATCGGTATAAATCGACGAAATTATGCTGTCTGTTCTGCTGTAAGAAGCAGAACTTTCTTTTTGAACAGATTTCTCGTCTTTCAGGGTCCCAGGCTCTATAACATTATCAATAAAGATCATAGTATATTTGGTCTATGTAAATTTAAATGTAAGCAAATTATAACTAATTGGCTTTTAACACTAAACTACGAGCAAACTGAAAATATTTTATCTATAATAAAGTAAAATCCGCACATACATTTTAAATAGCTGAATACACACAAAACAAAAACAACACTCACACGCATTTTCACCGGCGACCCAGGGAGGGACACATTTCATAATATTATGCTCTCATACATGACATAATTTGTAACTTTTGTTTAGACTCTAACGGTGTTAATGTGAGCAGCTAGTAATCATAACACAAGCATTTTTAATGCTTAGCTTGGTTGTTGGTCTGCTGTATGAAAATAATGTAGCCTATCTGTAATTTATGTTCTTGTTATATACACCTTTGAACTGTAAGATTTTATGAATAAATAAATTATTATTATTATTATTATTATTATTATTATTTAGGTATTGTGAAAATGAAATCAATTGCACGCAATTATGTGTACTGGCCATCGCTGGATAATGATATTGAGGTGTTGTGTCGAGAGTGTATCGCGTGTCGCAGCGTGCGCGACGCCCCCCCGCGCGCCGCGCTGCACCCCTGGGAGTTTCCCGCCGGGCCATGGCAGAGGCTGCATATGGACTTTGCACAATTTCAGAATAGATACTATTTAGTGATCTTGGATGCTCACACCAAATGGCTGGAAGTGGAGGAAGTTAAAGGTACTTCGTCTAATGAAACATTAAGAGTGCTGAGAAATTTATTTGCGAAATTCGGACTGCCATTACAAGTAGTTTCGGATAACGGTCCTCCTTTTCAAAGCAGTGAGTTTAGAGTTTTGTTCCAAGAATGCTATTAAGCACACAACTAGTGCTTCTTACAGGCCTCAGGGAAATGGCGCGGCGGAGAACTCGGTCAAGACTGTAAAAAAAGTATTAAAAAAGGCTGTGATAGACGGCATTGAGTTAGGTAGGGCCCTGTGTCGATTTTTATTTCAATATAGAAATTGTATGTACGATGTTGACGATTTTGTGAGTGCAGAAAGCAACACCTCCGCTTCGGAGGAACCCCTTTCTGCTAACATTAGGACTGTTTTCGGTGGTGTGGAGGATAACCTAAACATCGTGCATATCAATGCTCAAAGTATTCACTCCAGCTATCCGGACCTGCTCGAGGCTTTTAGTGACCAATGCGTGGACGGCATTCTTGTCTCTGAGTCGTTCCTAAAGCCATCGCTGTCATCTTCTTCATACTCCATTCCAGGATACAGGCTTTACAGGAACGACAGAGTCGGGAAAGCCGATGGGGGCGTCGCTATCTATCTGCGAGTGGAAATCCCGTGCAAGGTGATCAGCGCGTCCCCTAGCCAGTACTCCGAGTCTGCTGAACATCTCTTTCTCGAAATAACTCTTCACCATAGTAAGGTCCTCCTCGGTGTTCTTTATAGCCCCTCTCTTCGCATCGACTACTTCGACACATTAGAATCCCTCCTTAATGAACTCTCACCTCTGTATAACGATACCCTCATTCTAGGTGACTTCAACACCTGTCTCCTCAAAAACGACTCCCGTTCTACCAAACTCAAGTTTATAGTCAAATCTTTCAATCTGCATATTCTGCCTCTTGATGCCACGCATTTCCAACCTCACTGCTCTCCCTCTCTCCTCGATATTATGATCGTCTCTAACTTGGATAAGGTTGCTGTACATGGTCAACTCAACTCTCCTTTCTCGTTTCACGACCTTATCTATCTTTCGTATAAGATCAGGCCTCTCAAGAGCAGGGCAAAATTTCTTAATATTCGTAACTTTAGGGATATTAACCTAGAGTCTCTTAGGTCGGATGCCTTGTCGATCGACTGGTCCCCTGTAATATCCAGCGAGACCATGGACGAGAAAATCAACAAGTTCAATATCATAGTCCTAGGTCTCTACGACAAGCATGCACCTATAAAAAAAGTGAGAGTGAAACACCTACCCGCCCCTTGGCTAACAGATACTATTAAGCGTCTAAAGGCCAAGAGGAACAGAGCCAAGTGTAAGTACCGTAAGAATCCGACAGATGACAATTTTCTTTCTTACAAATGTCTTCGCAACCGCTGCAACCGTCTCTGTCGTGATGCTAAGCGTCGGCACATCCACGAGAGTATTGAAAGTTATACACCAGCTCAGGTGTGGAAGTTTCTAAAAACACTTGGCATAGGTAAGACTCAGGACTTTCATGCTGGTAATGTAGATCTCAACGGTCTCAACCAGTTCCTTTCTACCCCACCTGTTGTGATGGATCCCATTGTCAAACAAGCCACTCTTCAGAGCCTGCGCTCTAAGTCCTTACCCGACACCACACCATTCAACTTGAGCAATGTTGAAATCTATGCGGTCAAGAAGGCGGTACTAGCAGTGAGCTCTAAAGCCGTAGGTGATGATAAAATCTGCCTTAAAATGCTTTTAACAATCCTGGATGAACTACTGCCAGCTATTACACATGTTATAAATTTTTCCCTATCGAATGGCATCTTCCCCACCATGTGGAAAAAAGCATTAGTCATCCCGCTCCCTAAAACTTCCAGTCCCACCTCTTTTAAAGAGTATCGACCTATTTCAATCCTACCCATCCTCTCCAAAGTCCTTGAATCCATTGTCCATACCCAGCTCTCTTCTTACCTTCTCTCAAACAATCTGCTGAACATGTACCAGTCAGGATTCAGACCGGGTCATAGCACCGTCACGGCTCTCATGAAAGTCACAGATGATATCCAGGTAGCCATGGACCGCAAACAGCTTTCCGTGCTTGCTTTACTTGACTTCAGTAGTGCCTTCAACTGCGTAGATTTTGACATTCTCGTTGAGCTTCTCAGATCTCTGAACGTCTCCTCCTTCTCTGCTAGCTGGTTCGACTCTTATTTGAGGGATCGGCAACAGCGTATCAGGTCGGAAGAGATATCCACTGAATGGTGTGACCTCTCTACAGGCGTCCCTCAAGGTGGTATTCTTTCTCCTCTTCTATTCTCGATCTTTATCAACACCATCTCGGACGTCCTGTCCTCCTCATATCATCTTTACGCTGATGATCTCCAGATTTATCGCCACTTCTCTCTCAACGATGCACACTCTGCTGTGGAGGCACTCAACGCTGATCTTGAGGGAATAAGAAGTTGGGCTTCATCCTTCGGACTCCTGGTCAACCCGAGCAAGTCCCAGGCCATGATAATAGGTACTAGACATTCTCTTAACTTGTTGCAGCAACATCCCATTCCATCTGTCACTTTTAATGGTACCACAATCGTATATAGCGATAAAGTTAAAAACCTGGGTCTAATCTTCGACAACCAGTTGTCCTGGTCATCGCATGTCAATGAGGTAAGTCGCCGAGTATTTTCTACCTTTCACTCTCTCAGGAGACTTCAGTACTTTTTGCCTCGACATACCAAAATCACTCTTGCTCAATCTCTCATTCTACCCCTCATCGATTACGCTGATGTCTGCTGGGTCAGTGCTAACGAAGAACTACTGAACAAACTCGAACGACTTCAAAATCTCGGGATTCGGTTTATCTTCGGGCTGCGCAAATACGACCATGTGTCACAACATCGCAGGGAGTTGAAGTGGCTGCCGATTCGTCTTCGTCGGGATTCACACATCCTCAATTTCCTCTACAACATTTTACGTAATCCACGCTACCCAACTTTCTTACGAGACAGTTTTCAATTTCTTTCTTCCAGCAGACCTCGGAGAACTCACGCAGTTTCCATGCTCACAACTCCACAGCATAACACCGCTTACTATGAGAACGGGTTTAGAGCCCGGGCCATTCGGTTGTGGAATGCACTCCCCTGCACCATCAGGGACAGTCCTAATCTGAATATCTTTAAAAGTCGTGTGAAGAGACATTACCTCTCCCTTTAGAGTTATAGGTAGTATGCATGTAAGTATGTATTAGTATAGTGTATAAAATAGTATTTGTAGTATATAATAAGTATTTAGTATATTATTATAGTTATTATTTAATTTATTTAATTTAATATTTTATATATTGTACACATAGGTCTACCCCTGCTCAACCATCAACTTTTCCCTTGTTTGCCTGGTTTGCTGGAAGAGATCTCTTATTAGAGATAAGCTCGCCTTTGTACACTTTTTTATGTAACTCTTGTTTTTTTTGTTTGATTTGTGTGCAATAAAGAAATTATGAAATTATGAATTATGTATTCATGCAACTACTGGAGTGGCTCCGGCTCAGGCCCTGATGGGTAGGCGGCTTCGCAACAAATTGGATGTGCTGCGACCCAACACAGCAAATATTGTGAAAATATCACAAGATCGACAAAAAGAATATGCAGGGGGGAGGGACAGACATTTTGACGTGGGAGACAAAGTCCTTACGAAAGTATTTTCGGCAAACAAAAACAAATGGTCCGAGGGCAACATAGTTGCAAGAACTGGCCCTTTATCATATAAAATTAGTATGGGCGACGGTACATTGGGGCGCAGACATGCTGATCAAATTTTGCCCATGAGAAATAGTAGATTCTCATTGTCACGATCAATAACAGCTGATGAGGCCGCTAGTGCGTCCACTTCACGCGGCGAAAATAATAATCCTGATGAGATGGATGAGCAGGAGCCATTGCATAGTGAAACGTATGACCGTGCAGGTAGGGAGGAAAGTCCGGTTATTAAGTCTACGTATACTCCTGCGTCGCCGCTGCCTATACCGCCGCCTGAGGGTGCGAGTGAGAGGACAATGCGCAAAAAGCTCGAGTGATACGGGCATGTTATATGCATGTTGTTGTGTATCAGTTAAAATAATTTAGTTTATGTGAATCACCTCAAATAATTTTTAAAGGTAGTATGTTGTAACGATAGTGTAAGTTCTATTCTAACCGTACCTAAGTTATAATCTAGGTAATCATATTGTATGTCAGTTAATCCTCAAATAAAAATGGGGAGTTTGTCATATCTAGTTAAAGTAATGTAAACTTGAGTCATGTCATGGAGATATGTGAGATATTTTAGATGTAAGCTTATAAGTATAGTTTCGTTTGTTTTAGTAACATTGTACTTGCATATTTAGTGTGGAGGAAGTGCTATGTATCGCAGCTATTTGCAATAAACAGTTAGCATTGGACCGCTGTGTTTCACTGACGTAGCAAATATAAGCCTCTGCGAACTCGTAGGAAATCTACTATTTTAGGCTAAGTACCTACCTATTATTATAAACCAATCATCAAATTTTTATTGTTATTTCATCAATTTATATTTTTTCACTATAATAATAATAATATAATAATAATAATACTTTGGTAACTATTTCCACACATTGATCTAGCCCCAAACTAGGATTCCCTGTATCTTGGGTACTAGACAACGATAGACATACTCATATAGATAAATACTATACTTAGATAGATAAACAACCATGACTAGGGTACAAACATCCGTACTCATCAAACAAATATTTGTCCCCTCCGGGACTCGAACCCGGGACCCTTGGCTTCGTAGGCAGGGTCACTGCCGACTCGGCCATTCGGGTCTATATATTAACCTTAATTTGCGTATTATTATGCGCTGTTTAGCGGTTTTGCAAGTGGCTTTATTTAGTGCGACGCTCGGAAAAACAAAACCATAGAATATAGTGATAGATAACCAACTTAGCACATCATAATATACTATATCATAAGTGCATTATACGGAAGTTCTGACGGTGACGGAAAACATGGCGAGGAAACCTCATTACTACATGCTGCGGCGATGGGCTAGCCCCCTGTCATGCAAAATTGACAGTAGAATCTTTTATTTGATTGCATATACGGGGGACAACTAATTTATGAAATCAATTGAACTAATTTATGAGACAAACCATGTAACTCTCAGCTCTGAGAGTTGTCTCATCAAAGTCTCAGCGATGGTTCCGCCATATTAACAAATCGGTCATATTGACAATTTTTTCGTATTATTATAATAATGAAGATGTTTTTCTACAACTTTAGCTCATTTACACCCGTTTGCACTAAACATAAGATTCGCCTAAGTTCTTTCCTAACTTGTTTAGGCTGCTCCTGGCAAAAAAAATGATTGCACTAACCCTAAGCCATTCCTAAGTCCAATCTGTCAGTGCAATCAAATATTTATCTAGGCAGTTCTTAGGCTTAGGTGAATCTTAACTAGGACAAGCCTAACTTACGTTTAGTGCAAATGGGCGTGAGTGCCCAAAATACTGGTTTACTCCTAGTTTAGGCTATTCTTACTTTCACCTCTGGAGATCGGCTAATGAGATGCATATTTACCTAATGTTCAGTTGTTGGCTATTATGGAATGCACATTTGTATTGAAAAAATCCCGCGATTCCGGGATCGATAAAATTTTGAGTTCTGATTATAGAATCGGATATACATTTACTAACGTTCAGGTGTTGGGTAATTGAAATGGATACCTGTGTATCGATGATAAAAATCCTGCGATTCCTAGAATCGAAAAAAAATGAGTTTTTATAAAATAAGATAAGATAAGATAATGTTTATTTTCGTTTCTGTTATAAATATAACAGTCAAGGGGTCTCCTTTTAAGTATTAAATACCTGTGCCAGGAGACTCCAATTCTTTCACAGTGACATAGTGTGATTTTGAAAACGAACTACATAACATAACTATATTATATATTATATTTGCCTTTCTTATATTGTAAAGTAGATAGTTACCAAACTGGCATAACAAACAACGCCAGGATAAGCTAACAGACTATATTTAGAATAATTCATGTATCTATTGAAACAAATTATTAAAAATTATTGTGATTCGTGAAATTATGTTATCTTTCTTTCTTGCATAAAGGTATAGATTTATTTTACAAAAAAATAAATAATAAGCGGCTTCCATAATTTTATAGCCAAAAATTAACTATAGATAAATATGCATCCGAATATCCGATCTCTTATAAGTTATGTATTTTTTTGTAATTACCGTTTTTATTGAATGTTTTTTTTTTATTTTTTTTTATTTTTTCGACGACCTTCTGGGGCGGGGCGTAGCGGGTGACATTCTGTCTGTCGAAGTCCTGTCTTAGCACCAACTACGGTTCAGTCTCTATATGGCTATTTTAAACGTCAGTCGTTTATTCATAAACATAAAAATCCGGCCAAGTGCGAGTCGGACTCGAGCACGAAGGGTCCCGTACCATTATCTATTAAAACTGCAAAAATAAACGTTTGTTGTATGGGACCCCCCTTTAGATATTAGTTTTATTTTAACTTATTTATTTATTTTTAAAGTGCATATATAACTAAATATTTTGCGAATGTTTCAAGCATCTACTTGTTGCCGTTACCAATATCGAGCAAATGCGAGGAAAAAAAACGTTTGTTATATGGGGGCCCCCTTAAATTTTTATTTTATTCTGTTTTTTAGTATTTGTTGTTATAGCGGCAACAGAAATACATCATCTGTGAAAATTTCAACTATATAACTATCACGGTTCATGAGATACAGCCTGGTGACAGACGGACGGACGGACGGACGGTCGGACAGTGGAGGCTTAGTAATAGGGTCCCGATTGCCAAACTTCGGGTACGGAACCTTGAACATGCCTCATTTTGCAATAATAAATTGCAAATATTCAAGAAAAGTTGTTTGCAACGGAAATGGTACAATTTTCATTTTGAAATTCAATTTATAATCAATTATTTTTAATTGCAGGTAGTGTCGTGCCGTTTCTACTGAGATAGGTTAAAACGTAACGTATCCCCGAATACGTCATCCACTGCTGCTTCCATTTCACACAATTCATGACATCTGTTTCATAAACCTCAATGAATAGAGAAGCAAACTATACTTTCGTGAACCGTAAAGTTGCATGGTACCTACCGTTGATTTTCTAATTTTTCGGTGGATTTAACTAATTTGTGTTCGTTGTAAACTACAATACTCCATACAATATCGCTGAATTGATCGATTTTGTTGACAGCGTAATTATAATTCTGCGTTACAATGCATTATTTGGTTATACCATAAGAAATTAATTATAAGAAATAAATAACACACGACCTATTTTGGAAAAAAAAAGAAACAGAAAGGAAAAGTCGGCCGTGTTTCAGTGAACGAGTATCTTGCGCCGCTTCTTCTCCGCTGCCATAACACTTTCCGAAGCGGTAGTAGTTTTTCTTGCATTATATAGATTCAAATGACTTTCAAAAAGTGTTCGTAAGAATCTATTTTGAATAAAAAAATTGAAGTTTGAATTAGATATTATTTAGTATTGTTTTGTACCCATTTTTATAATAAATATTACCTATTTCGTTTTTCCAGATGATCCTCTTGTAAAGAGTTAATGGATTGATTCTACTGGAAAAATAAACCGGTTTCCAACAAACATAGCAAGATCTGTTCGTTCAATACACTTTAATAAAGATTATTTTTTGTGTGGATTTACGATTAACATGTTAGTGTATTTTGCCCATCACTAAAATGCTCTCGCAACGTATAAGTAAGTATGTATGTGTATCGTTGTCCAGTACCCAAGATACAGGGAATCCTAATTTGGTGCTAGATCAATGTGTGTAAATAGTGTCCAAGGTATTATTATCAAGGTATTATTTCATTTCATTTACGGTTCATAAGGTACAGCCCGCTGAAGGACGGACAGACAGACGGACAGCGGAGGCTAAGTAATAGATTTCCGTTTGGCACCCTTCGGGTACGGAACCCTAAACATGGACTCGCTTGGTGCTCATACATTGCACCCTGTTTGGGTCGTCTACTTCAATATAAGTCTGTGGGCTCCGTACTTACCGGCGTCGGGCCTGGGCGGGAAGAGGTCGGCGGGCGCGGGGTAGGGCGGCGCGGGCGCGGGCGCGGGGGGGAACGCCGGCGGGGGGAGGGACACCGACGGCGCTGGCGACTGTAACAGGCAAATTTTATAATACAAAACCGAAATAAAAATCGGTCAGGTGCGAGACGGAGTATCACTCGAAGGGTTCTCTACCGTCGTACAAGAAGACTTAAGGATTAAAAATAGTAATGTCCTAACTTTGTCTATCCCAGCTCCTGGAGATTGCTGTACATTTCTGCAAAATTACGATGCTATTAGACTAATGCAGACATCAAGGCAGCACGTGGGGGCCATCTTTAATTTATAAAAGGCTTTTGCGTTTACACGATCACCAAAAATGCACGTATTTTACTATAAATAAATTCGAAAGGACCGCCTGAATTAGTAAACGACCACCAAATTGTGTTTGGATAAATGATCATCAAACTTCTTTTTGTGTTTTTTGTACTTAAGTTTATGTTTTAAGTATTTTTTGTTGTTCTTAAATGTTCAACCTACCACGAACAACCTACCTTCGCTTCGCTCACGCCTTTTTTTTACCCCTCACCTAAGCTACCGCAGTATCTTGCCCTGATATTTTCTGCCACTTTTGATGAACATTTACCCATTTTGGGTAGGAAAACAATATTATGGTGATCATTATAATTGTTGCCTTTATAAAACCTCGTGTAGTTTATTATTATAGCGGCAACATAGAAGTTCATATATTGAGTATGAGTATGAGTAACCCGCTGACGGACTAAGAGACAGACGGACAGCGAAGGCATAGTAATAGGATCCCTTTTGGCACCCTTCGGGTACGGAACCCTGGATAAGAGGTAAGTCAGCATGCGATTGTGCGCGGGACTGATACTTTGGCGCCATTTCGGCTGTCAAGAAAAGCAACCACGGAACCCACAGTACGGTTTACGATGCGCATTTGGTGCGCACTCTGTAATCGTTGTACTCCCTGGTTTACATTGTAAGCCCGCATTCTCCCGCGACCATTATAAACTGGCGAATGCGCGCTTACGTCATCCATCTGTCAACTGTCATATGTCATGTCACCCTCCAACAATAGATATTGTTTATCCTCTACTTTACAATACGTTGCCAGATCTCGCGCTACGTTAAAATTAATTAAAGCACTAGATATTCCAAGAAAAATCCTCAATTCATTATAAATTTCACAACAGATACCAAATGTCAATTTGACGTTTCCACACACACTGCACTATCTCTTTTTCGTGAGCGCTGTGCGCGCGCTATTATGACGTCACTCATGAGGTCACAACGCTCACTCTGGTGAATTGTATGCGCATTATGAACCGAAATATAGCGCGCTCACAACGCCAATAGCGCACGTAAGCGCATCGTAAACCGCACCGCCAGTAGCCTCATTAGGTATTTCTGACATCTGAAATCCACCAATCACATCAACCGTATTTGGCTCAGAGTGCAGATTAAATGAACCTTATCTACTTGCACATAACAGTCACTGACAGCTCGATTCGAATACTTTATCTACGCTTGATTCCTGCTTTCTACACTGATTGGTTGATTTTGGTGGTGGTCCGATTGATGTCACTTAACACACACACACACACACACACACACACACACACACACACACACACACACACACACACACACACACACACACACACACACACAGGGGTTGCTTTAGTCCATATGACCACATACCACACGAGCTGATGCCCGTTCAATGTGTAGGGATCTGGACATAGCAGGGAGGTCTGACTCCTGGGCATGGGTTAATCCATATTTTCCCCTCCAAAATAGATTGTTGTCAGAAATACATACATAAAGGTTGTGTTTTTGTAGTCGTTTTCTGCAATTTCTACGCTAATCCAAACGATTTATGATAACTTATACATGGCTCTAATTCTCTAAGAATTGTATTTTACTATCATTTGTATTGCATTTCCACTAAAGTTAATCCAATCTCTGTGATAAGTAATCGCGCAAAATATGTAAAATCTAGTAAAAATATATCACCTATAATGTTACCTGATACTGTGGGGAGTTGGAGGTGCTGGAATGGTCGTCGATCGTGCTGGACAGGTTGTTGTTACTCTCGCCACCTGGAAACGTTCAACGGAGAAATAAGATGGCATCTCCAGCCTCGCTGGCCACCGACGGATTACTCAACAACTTTAGAAGACAGTGAAAATATGTTAATAGGGAATCGGACTGCCACACCTAGGTTTCCGCACAATTGATAAAATGTGATATGGAACGACAAATTCACGGTTTTCGGATCTTTTCCTTTACTTGTAACTGTAAACAGCCTATAAATAATGTTTTGAATAAGCAACACCCTTTCTTTCATTGCTCTGCTGGCCGAAAAAGAAAGAAAAATAACATAATTATTATGGGAAATTTTATGTTTTTCCTCTGAAAAACAAAAAAAATCATTTTTTTCCCAATCCCAATGACGTCTGTGAAGGATAGTCCTTACGCGAGTCTTATATGTAGCGCAAAAATATAATTTTCCTCCTTCTAACCTCAAATTTCGCCGCTTGATTTTGGGTTCTCCGGCGGAAATATTCTATTCGTACGACTCGTTCGAAAAGGCTTCGGTCTACGGCTTCTTGGTTCGTAAATTTGCAAATTTGTACGAAATGAACTATTCATGAAATAATGATACAAATTTGATGATTGATTTATCTTAATATGTACTTAACCTAAAATAAATAAACTATTATTTTTTTCACAAAAATATTCATTGTTTGTAGGCAAGAAAACCTCTAAGCGGAGATTGAAGAAAAAGTTAAGGTGAAGACGCATTTAAAGCATTAGTACGTAATAAGCTCCATTATGTAGGTACCTGTACGAACAAGTGCGTTGAAAATTATTTTTTATCACACCTGCTCTGAAAATACATACTAATTATACCAATTAGAGGGAAGAAACGCCTTTATCCCGCCCTTCAAATCCTTTCATCCCAAGGTATGGATGTTTGTATGAAAATCCTTCCGACCCAAGGGTGGGAAGTATGTATGAAATTCCATTACATACCCGGTTTTTTTTTTTATTTGTCAGCAGTCATACTGCAAAGAGACTTTAACTGTCTACTAATTAAATTTCAAGTAAATTGTTACTGGCCACATACAGTTTTTTTTTTACCAGTTACCAACCTCCTTGGTGCATACAGAAAATTAAAAACGAAATTATTTTTGTATATAAAACGCGCGGAAGGAAGAAGTGGCTGCATGACCTTATGATCTTAGCCTACTCCAGAAACGGGCGAATAAAAAAAGGAAAAGCCCGCGCATTTTCGCAAAAACTTCGATTGATTTAGCATTTATCTTTGTGTTTTTTGTAAAATATGGATGCATTTATGTCTATAATTTTCCTCCTAGGTGTAATAAAAAGCACTATACATACCTCAGGATAAAGTACAGTTCCATACCTCAAATGGTTTGCGCCCCTCGCAAGCTCGTGGCGCAAATGCCATACCTAATCTCGGTATGGAACTGTCACTTTCTTCCCTCTGAAGTAATGTACTATTTTACGCCAACTGCTCGGAAATGTGGCGTAAGATGGTCTGTAATGGGGCTCCAAAACAATGAATGGTTACACAGGACTACAATCACATTCCTGGCCTATACACAGGCAGGACAGACTAGTAGATTGTGTCACAAGGGACCAAAATAATGTATACCGGGCGAGAGCTATTATTTGAATCCAGAGCGAAGCGAAGGATTCTATAGAGTAGAAGCCTAAGCGTAGCGTGGGATTAATTTTTAATTTATCTTAAACAACATTTTCGTGTAATTAATTTTATTTCCTCAGTGGTCGTGAAAAGCAACAGCAACTCGGCCGAAAGTGCAATAAACTCAAACTCAAACTCACTCACTTTATTTTTTATTGCAAATAGGCAAAAATAATGCACTTTTACAAGTCAAACACTTACTTAAGTCTCATATAAATGGATAAAATTAAAAAAATAATCAAATATGATCAACAAAAAAACTGATAGTTTGAGTTTGAAAAAGGAAATCTCCCTTTCAAGTGATGGATGATTCATGGCTAAATCTCTCACAGGAAATGGAGACTCCATAAACTCTACCCAGTGCTTCGGAAATACGCCAGTCAGCCTTTCCAGCCTCTTTAATAATGTACTTTGTTATTTTTAACTTGACACCTCCACAAGTTCCTAAGAAAAAGGGACAGACAGACAGAATGCTGGACAAAGAAGTGATCCTATAAGCATAAGGGTTGCTTTTTCCCTTTAGTTATGGAGCCCGAAAATTTTAATAAAACCATGTCACTTGTATGTGGACCCCTTTCATTTTTTTTAAAAGTTTGATTCATTATTTCTTGTTGTACAACAGAAATACACATTCTGACGGACAGAAAGACAGTGAAGGATTAGTAATAGGGTCCGGTTTGGCACCCTTTGGGTAAGGAAACCTGAAAATATATCTTGATAACATGTTCTAATACGTATTCGGCCTCGACGTCTGCTTCATGAGATTCCAGTTTGGGTTATGGGGCGTCGATTGTGTGCCATCATATGGCTATCCCTAAAAAGTCATTTGATGGGTTTTTGTTATGCAGTGGGTTCAGGAATGTAAGTTAAACTATGCATAATGAGTACAGAATTTACGAAGAGTATTAGATAAGACAATCCTAAAGCGACAAATTTTGTTGTAGGTTTTTTTTAATAGTAATAGTAGTGTACCGCACTGCAGCCCACTACTTATTTCGACGTGACTCCGGCTGTGGAGGCTCTGAATGCTGACCTCGAGAATATCAGGAAGTGGACCCTCTCATATGGGCTTCTGGTCAACCCGAGCAAGTCGCAGGCCTTGATCTTGGGAACCCGATGTTAACCTGTTACAACAACTTCCAATCGCTCCTCTAATATTTGACGGAACCGTAATCAAATACAGCGATAAAGGTAAAAATCTCAGAGTTGTATTCGATAACATGCTGTCTTGGTCGCCCTATGTCTCCGAGGTCAGCAGACAAGTCTTTGCATCGTTTCACTCTCTTCGGAGATTACAATACTTCCTTCCACGGCATACTAAAGTCACTCTAGCCCAGTCCCTTCTACTTCCTTTAATTGACTATTCCGATGCTTGCTGGGTGAGTGCGAACGAAGAACAACTGAATAAACTCGAACGACTTCAGAACCTCGGGATTCGGTTCGTCTTCGGGCTGCGCAAGTATGACCACGTCTCGCAGTATCGCAAGGAACTGGGTTGGCTCCCGATTCGTCTTCGCCGTGATTTCCACATATTGGCTTTACGCTTCAACATCTTGAGAAACCCCAGATATCCTTCCTACCTTCGTGAACGTTTTGAGTTCCTTTTCTCCAGAGGCAAGGAGCGGAGATCTCACACGGTGTCTCTTCTATGTATTCCGCAGCATAACACCGTCGCCTACGAGCACTCGTTCAGGCTGAGGGCTATTCGGCTGTGGAACGCACTTCCCTGCACTATTAGGGACAGTCCCACTCTCTTCTCCTTTAAGAATCGCTTGAAAGAGCACTTACTTTCTCTTTCATCATAGGTATTGCATATATAAGTATGTAATTGTATTTATCTGTTCATCATTATTATTTGTTTATTTTTATTTTATCTACTATTTCTTTTATTATAAGTATGTATTTTATAGTAAGTATTACATTTTATTGGTATTTGGTAATTTTATAATTGCACTAGACTACCCTTTTCAGTTTATATGTATCCTATCCTGATAGGTTTGCTGGAAGAAATCTCTGTTGAGAGATAAGCTATTGTATATGTATAAGTTGTAATATTCCGTGCAACAAAGAATTGTGAATTGTGAATTATTTCGGTACAAAAGAAACTCTTGAAAGAAGAGCCAAAGAGCCGACTATGATACACACCTCGAAAAACATAACCCTCCTTCTGGCACAGTCGGGTACAAACACGTTGCTTTTAGGTTTCAAAAGATACACCCCTGCGATATTCCTATGAAATACGGGTCCCGCTGGAGTTCCCTGCCTAAGTAACCCTAGGGCGTACCTGATAATGAATATTAGATATTAAATATTTTTTAAATATTACAGGACAATCTTACACAAATCGAACAGGGCCCATAGTTAGCACAACAAGGCTTGTGTTATGGCTACTAGACGACTATATATTTAAAAGAGATAAACACTTATGTAAATGTCACCGTAAGATAGTCAAAACCGTTAGTTGATAAAGTAACGTTTTTTCTCTCGTAAGTTCGTCAACTATCGACAGATAGTAAACTGTAGCGTACTGCTTACTATATGAAGCGTCAGTTGATCAACTAACGGTTAAAACCGTTAAATAGTAAACTGGTTTAAACTTGAATAGCAAACGAAATACCAGGGCAAACACTGCGGTAGCTTAGGTGAAGACTAGAGGGGGCGAGCGCAGCGAAGCCCCCGAATAGTCCTCGTGTTAGGTTGACATGTAAGAACAAAAGAACCGTAGGATCTAAACCCTGTCAGTCTGGTTTACTATCTGTCCATAGTTTATCAAATACCGCGTTAGTTTATCAACTAACGGTTTCGACTATCTTCCGGTGAAATAGATACAGAGAAAACTTCCAAGACTAAGAAAGAAATATTCATGCTCATCACACAAATACTTTCCCTTACGGGGATTTGAAGCTAGGACCGTCAGCTTCGTAGGCAGGGTCATTACCCTCCAGGCTGAACCGGTCGTCATGAAGAAACTGACCTGCAGAATAATCAGTCCTCAGCAGATTTTCCGACTGCATTTTCGTCTTGAGGCATGCGATGTACCGACCGCAGAAGTCGCGGCATAACTCCTGCACCTTCTCCAGCTCTAGCAGGTGGATCCTCAGCACCTGGAATAAGATGATGTTTTTAAGATAAAACTTAGGAAACGAAGCTAACAATCCTTCTCGAAAAGACAGTAGAAAATGCATACCAAATAAGTTGGACTACCTCTTTGGAAAATACTTCATTCTACAGCGCAACAATCCATCAGACGACAGATATTATGACTAAATTATTGTCGATAAAACATTGTTCGTACACCGCCATCTAGGTGCCAGTAGCAATACTACTTCTGGTTTCTTCATTTTTTCTAGGTAGTAGTGTCTGGATTCACAGTTTGAAGATCCTCAATAATAAATCAACTTTTCGCAGCAGCTTAATTATGAAGATACAAACAATAAATGTAATGAAAAAACAAAAAATCCAACTGTCGTACAAAAGAAGCCGATGACTTAACGAATTTATTGAGATTCGACAAAATGATTACAGTTTATCAAATTAAATTAAATGAAAATGCATGCGCAACCCACTAGATTAGATTTGATTGGTCCTGCCTGCATTTAAATTTAATCACATTAAACAGTGGGACCGATGCTGGAGGCGACTCAACTAAACTAACTAAACTAATTTTGTGTTTGAAAATGTAGTCTATGGCTACCGCACAAGAGCTGTTGGATTCAAGGTTGCCAGTTTATTGCTTTAATCATGGACGTAATATAACTAATTATATTACGTCCATGGCTTTAGTTAGTTGGTTTCGACACCAAAATAATCGTAGTGACTGCCGACTGCACTATAGTAATTTTTTCAAAACACTTACTCATAAAATGGCTTTTATTTCACCGCAATTAGGCACATAATGACACCTGTAATCAAACTGTGACTTTTTTCATTGTTATTGGTTAAATTGCTTTGTTCTTAAAAAAGTTTCAATACTAAAAATATCGTGTTTAATAATACAAATAAATTAATGTAACTATTGCTTTCTCATTTCATGAAACTTCATATTTAAATAGATAATTTCAACTTGTACGTTTGTAATAAATAAAACTTTCACTCAAATATAACTTTTGTTTTCCCTGTAATAAAGAAAACTTTGAATTCCCCATTTTGTACGAGGCTAAAACGCTACCCGCGAAAAGCCAAAAAAAAACAGAACCACATTCTTTTAGTCTATGGCCGATCGCCATTGTTAGATGCGCGCGCATAGGAAAACTGATTATTTTTTCCCGCCTTTGAAAAAAAAGAAACACAGCTTGTTTTCGCTGCAAAAATTATAGTTATTAATTAAAATGTCTGCAATTACTAGTTATGAATAAAATGATTCTTTAGTATCATTTTCTTCACAAGTGTGTTGAAAATACTCTAATATTGTAAAATTCGAATTATAAACTTCAAAAGTTATTTATATTGACATACTTTATAAACACAATACCGAAATTTTTAAATACTATCAAATTATAATATTTCTCAAACAAAATAATGTATTGTTTGTATGTATTTTTTTTCATTACGATACAGTTTTACTTGTCTATGGTACTTTAGCGCATGCGCGGTGATATGCTGGGTTTTGGCGCCATTCATGCGTTTCGTTGTATTGAATGTCGTGGAAATATTGCTATTTTATTTTTGCCTAAAAATGTCAGATAGCAGTGGTTGTGTAGAACATTTGACTCCACCCTGTATTTTAAATGCGTCGAAAGAAATGACTCATAACTCATAATCTATTACCAACTAAGTCGAGAAATGACTCATAACTCATAATCTATTACCAACTAAGTCGAGAAATGACTCATAACTCATAATCTATTACCAACTAAGTCGAGAAATGACTCTAAACTCATAATCTATTACCAACTAAGTCGAGAAATGACTCATAACTCATAATCTATTACCAACTAAGTCGAGAAATGACTCATAACTCATAATCTATTACCAACTAAGTCGAGAAAATTATATGATAAATGCTATGAAGACTTTATGGAATGGAAAATACAAAAAAATGGCTGTTTCGTTTTCGGAAAACGTCCTAATGGCCTATTTTCAAAAACTGTCTGACATGCTCAAGTTTTCCTCATTATGGCCTAAATACTCAATGTTAAACATATTATTTCTTACTCTTTTAACTTTCATCTTTTATTTAGTGTTTCAACACCAATGTATGATAAAGCAATGTACGAAACTGCACATAACTAAGTATTAAAACACTCGTGTACGGCTCTGTTTTTAAACAACACACACTCGTGTTTTAATACCCCTCATTATACAAAAGTTTCATAAACTACTATTTCACAAACTTGCTCGTAAAGTGACTCTTTTATATTTAGGTAGGTTTATAATGGAGCTTATTACGCACTGCTTTTTAGGGTTCCGTACCCAAAGGGTATTAACGGGACCCTATTACTGAGGCTCCGCTGTCTGTCAGTCTGTCTGTCTGGCCATCTGTCACCAGGCTGTATCTAAACAACATTTTGTTATGTAAAATCTAAACTATTTACTCCACACCATCCCTACCATTGTACGGTGGTACACAACCCTTTTTTAGAATAAAATAACTAAAAATCTCTAAATGCTTAGTTTAAAACAAAGATGTATTTATTCATAGCTTGTGCAAGATTAGTAAACATCCCCGTATTCGCCTTTTAAAGCCGTTTATTTTGATACCCCACTCAAGTCACTCGAAAATCGACTGAGCCACTGAATTACGAGGGAACACTGGAACAGAATATACATACTTACATATATACATACAGGTCAAACACATAACCCTCCTTTTTTCCGCTTCGCTGCAGTCGGGTAAAGACAAAGACATCGCCAAGCCCTTTAAGGGTAGAAGAACCTAATCACATGTGCCCAGCATGTCCACACACCCTTAATGCAATGTGCTTATTGGGGCCTACCCAGCGCCGCACTTCGGAGACTCACACAAAGAGAGCACAGCGGGGTTACCACAATCTTTTCCCGATTCAAATTAGGTTCAAAACAAGAACATCACCATGGCGACCATTCCAATTCCAATAGGCCAAGACTTGTTTTAAGGTGCTACGAAAATAAAATGGGGTTTTTTTCGAATCCATTTACTCCACCATGAAGTCATCTATAGATTTTATTTTTGGGTAAACGTTTATTGAGTATTTGATTAAGATTTTCACCAAAACAAAAACGCGATTGGATGAAATTTTCTCGATAGAATTTAATTACGAAAACACCTCTAAATTATATTATTTTTTCCTGTAATTCTGAAATCCTAACTAATTTCATTGTGGAACTGCGTTCAAAATGTAGATATTATGTATTCGCAAAATCTCCTGAAAAAACTTTTTAACAAAATAGAGTAGTTTATTTTTAAACAATTATTCTGTTGTTTAGAGCTACGGTTTTTCATTTTTTTCCGATTCCGTCCCTCTCACACTGCGGGTCTTTCCGCCTGGAGTAACGGGGACCTTTGCACGGACGAGGTATCGCCTTAAGACGGTCACCGTAATTTTGCGGATCAAATTAGGTTTCTAATCTGAATCGGCATAAGATGTTGTGGTAACCCCCCTGTTCAACCAACCTGGATGCTCTTAATCATGAGGCCGTCGATCTCCGGGTCGTCGACGAGGAACGGCCGCCGGTCTCGGCGCTGGAACAGGAAATCATTCACATTATTTACATACATAATGTTGGTGATGGGGGCTAGGGAGCCAGTTATATAAAACTTAACAATACTTAAAACATAAAAAGTATTTTTGCTGTGAAAATCAGTATTTTTGCTGTGCGATTAAATAATAGCCTTTATAAATCTTTCAAAGTCTGTAGAAAAGTCTAGAAAGTGAGCAATAGATGAACGAGTGAGTTTGAGAGACGAGTCCTTCTATGGCACTTTTGGCCGACACTTTTTAAAGTGCTTTTCACGACACTGCGAGGAATTAAAATTAATTATTCAGAAAATATTTTTTTAGATGAATTAGGTTTTGAACCACCTCCTGGCGGAGTCCTCCATCTCCCGTAATTAATAGCAGAAGTCACGCACGCTTTTACCGACGCGACGGCATGACGCACTCTTTTGTCGACACGGCATGAAGTGCCAAAGAGTTTCGTTCGTCGGAGTAAAGTGCCATCTGTTGACCTATGACAAAACCATAACAAACCAGCCCGAAATATAAGCCTTTTGCCTAAGGCTCTGCCCTCAAAATCACTCGTCCATCCCCACAATTTCCAACCTCTACAACAATGTACTATTTTTAGATAAAGTATACAATCAATCATGATTGTTAGGGTTCCGTACCCGAAGGGTGCCAAACGGGACCCTATTACTAAGCCTCCGCTGTCCGTCCGTCCGTCCGTCCGTCCGTCCGTCTGTCACCAGGCTGTATCTCATGAACATGTGATAGTTAGACAGTTGAAATTTTCACAGATGATGTATTTCTGTTGCCGCTATAACAACAAATACAGCAGAATAAAAAATAAACAAAGCTGAATAAAATAAATATTTAAGGGGGCTCCCATACAATAATTCCTTCAACACCACATACAAACTTATGAATGCATCTGGTTACGTACATTGAGTGTGAAAGTAGCCGCACCAATAACTTTGTAAACAACATTTTCCTATGTAAAATCCAAACTATTAACTCCACCCCATCCCTACCATTGTACGGTAGTAAGGAAACCTTCGTGCGCGAGTTCGACTCGCACTTGACCGGTTTTTTAATCATTATTTCATCAAATAATATTTTTTCACTTCATATTAGCCTTAATTTGCGTATTCCAAACTGAATTTTTGTAAGCTGTTTAGAAGTTGTGCCAGTGTCTTTGTAATAGAAAGGTATAGTCATATTTGAGGGAGTTGTCATGGACGTAATTCTGAACAACGTTTGCTAGGAAACCGACCGATGAATGACGTTCATTAAGTATAATTATGTAAATGTCTTCAGTAATTAAAACAAACGGTGACATATTTTGTTCGAGTAGTATTTATACATTATTACTCAAAGGTGGTATTACGGTTTCGGGATCTTCCATGATCGGGATCTTCCACAAATCGTATTTTTTGTAAAGGAACTTAAAATTTACTGGTTTCTGATTTTTGCCTTTTTGTGCTGTAAGAACTTGCTTCGTGCCAAATTTCATGATTCTAGGTCGACGGGAAGTACCTTATAGGGTTTGATTCCCATGCGAGTAAAAAGTAAATTTAGAAAATTTGCTTATCTTTCGAATGCGTTGATCTAGATGTTTGATTTTTTCACAACTTTAAGGGACCATCTGACTAATTATTATAAATTTCAACGCATAATAATAACGGTTCCGAAAAACAAAATAATTTCCACCGGTCTGCGGCCGACTATTACACTAATTAAGCTGCGTTATAATGAATTACCGACAAAAAAACCCAAAACATACCGGAAAAAATTAACAATATAACGAACAAATAAGAGCTTCTTTAAATTACAATTCCACTAAAAAAAAAACTAATAACAAAACTAAACTTCCAAATAAAATCTGAACTTCTGACAAAACTACTTAAGTTACCGACAACAGGGGTTTTGTCAAAATAATCATATTTTTACTACTTCCATGAACGATTTTAATTTCTATTATTGGGTTACAAATATATTTTTTAACTCTCAATAGTAATGAAAATACATAAATTTTTGTGTCACAAGCTTTTTTCTATGCGTTTTTGGTGTGCTTATTTCAATGTGTAGTTTTAGATTTACTGAGATTCAGATTTTAGTAACGGAAGGCAGAAAGCCGAATTTGGCTAGAGTATTTCAATTGGGTTATATACAGGATGTTCGGTGCATCGTTTACCAAATTAAAATGGCGGATAGAAGGGGTCATTTGCTATCCTAGGCCCACAAAAAAAAATTAAGGCCCTACGGATTTTTTTATTTTATAGTTTTTAACTATTTTGAAAAATCCTCCAGAATTAACTTTAAACTTGAATAAATAAAAAAGTTGTCAATAAAACCTGCAATTATTTACTGTTATTGGTTGTGTAAAGTTCGGTTCTTTTACTCACAAATGTTTTTTCAAGAAGTGAAATTCTATAACGATTCTTTGACTTGTAATATTAAAAAAAAACGAGGCTTTTTTCTTGAAAGTTTTTAAAAAAGTTCGCAGGTCTATCGTCTTTCTAATTTACCAACATCAAACCATTATTAAGTTAATTAATTTACCAACTTTGTGTATCGGGCGGGAGAATTGTTAGAAAAGTCTCGTCTCTTCACCTGGTGTTGCACGAACGCCTGCAGGTCAGCCCCGAAGGCGTCGGCCGCCGGCGCCTCCGCCCCCGCCGTCGCCTGCTCGCAGCGCTCCAGGAGTAGCGCTAGCAGCGGGAACAGCGGGTGTCTGGAACAGTTGTGTTCAGTGGGTTAAGTTAATTAAGTTAAGTTAAGAGTTAAGGTGTCATAAACATGAATATTTATATATGTCACCGTTAGATTGTCAAAAACCTTAGTTTAAATCTAACGGTTTTCTCTCTCGTTAGTTTACAGACTATCGATAAATTGTAAACTTTACCGTACTGTTTACGATATGACGCGTTAGTTTATAATATAAGGTTAAATTGTGAACTGGTTTAAACTTGAATTGCAAACGAAATACCAGGGCAAACACTGCGGCAGCTCACATAACTCACATAGAGCTCCTCGATCTCTCTGAAAGTACCAGGCTCACATATTTATTTTTATTTTATTTATTTATTTTAAAGTAATTCGCATAACATTTCAGATAAGCTCCAAATCGTTGTAAAATATCATGTTGACCATTAAAATTTATCAACAAATAATATAAAATATATTACAGTCAATTTCAATTTAATTCAATAAGATTATGTCAGTTCAATTAAATTAATATATCATCATATCAATAACAATTTCACACGAGAAAAATAAAACAATAGAAGACTACACTATTATTCATTCTTCACGCAGAACCTTCCACATTCTCGTACAATATCCCTCCATTCGTCACCAAACATATCATTCAGCGGTGCTGCAACCAACAGGGCGTTGAGGATGTCCCGCGCCCGGACCAGCGGAGACTGCCAGCGCGCCACCGTGCGGTGCGTGCCGCCCGCTAGCAGCTGGTGCCGGCACGCGCGTAGGTAGCTGTCAGGCACGAATAACGTACATACCGCACTGATAAGCGCTGCGCAGTCACTGTCGCCTCGCAGCAATCGACACACAGTCAGAGCTGTTCGGTGTTACGTCTCACATACCAGGCTCACATAACTCACTTAGGGCTAATCAATGTCTCTGAAAGTACCAGGCTCTCGTACGTGTCAAGAAGGTGCACTCACTTGTAGACGGCGCGCTTGTCGGCCTCGAACTGCGCCTGCTCGGCGTCCGCGTCCGCGGCGGGAGCGCCGGCGCCCTGCATCCCGCGCTCTACAGCCGGCGGCGACGCATCTGGGAATAATTAACAACTATAAATCGAAAATTTACAACATCTTCATGAAACCTTACGACTAATACCTATGTAACGCAGGAAAACAGCATCTAAAATGGCTAAATAGATTCTGAGGAGACCTCGAGCGTCTACCAACCTGGCTGCTGCAGCGCCCCCTGGTAATCTACAACCGTAAACCATATCTATGAAGCTGCTCCGAAATTAAAGCCGTTTATATTAAAATAACCATTGTGGGCAGTGGACCTCGCTAACAGGGGGGACTGTAAACCAATTTATAGGTAAGTATTTTAGATTCAATCAAAATCAAGTAGTAAAGTAGCCGCACCAATAACTTTGTAAACTACATTTTGCGATTTAAAATACAATCTATTGACTTTTCACGACAATAGTTATAGTCTATTTCTCTCACTCTCATGGTCTGTATAGATCCTCTTCACTAATCCGTCTCCTACTTCGAGGAGTCCAAACTTGGTATGTTTTGAAAATATTTCTTGGATTTTTATAAAACAGGCGGCCGAAATGTTATAGTGTAATATATTGTTAGAACCGGCTCAGGAAGCCCTTTAATTTGATACCCCACACGATATATTTCAAAAAGAAAAAAAAACTCATACAAAAAATTAAAAGCTCTCGACAAAAAAACTTTTAAATCAAGGAACACGTGTGCCGAGTTTTGTGAAGATCGCTGGAAAACTGTGGCCCCTAGAACTGACAGACACACAGACATAGAGACAGACGAAAGCAAAATCCTATCTTGTCGAAATAGAGCCCTTCGCTCGCTTCGCTCGCTCGGTCAATAAAGTTCATAACAGCTCACACTGCAACATGGCCATACTATTAAATATTCTGTGACAAGGCTGTTACGTCAGTACCTGCGGCAGAACATTGCGAAAAGGGTGTTTTTTGTTTATTTCTTTACCACTGATAATTTCTTAATATCAAACGACACATACAGATTTAAAAAAATATATATTTTTGATGCAAAAACCATATCAAAATCTTATTTAGATCCCAAGAAATAGCAAGTTTTAGGTAGAAACAAGTTGTTTTTTTTTATATAGTTCCAATTGACATGTGATGTTTTCAAACACACTTAGTAAAGATAACGCAGAAAATGGATGTCTTAATACCATATATTTTTTCGGGATTTGGAAAGTATCTAATTTAGGAGGAATAACACTTCAAACATGGGCATTTGATATAATTTGACGTTACCTGTCTTAAGACCACAAACATGGCAAGTGTACACAATTGTGCCTCAGCAAACCCGATTGTGAAAGGCGTGGCGCTGTTCGTTATCTTGGTTTCTTAGACAAAATCAGCCCCGAAAATCACGCCCCCATAAATCACTCTATACGCACAACAAACATGAGTATTACAACGTATTGAAATAAATAACACGAGAGGACGAAAAGTGAACCCTGCCTTACGCTTACAAATCAAGTCCTTAGCATAAAACTGTAATAATGGGAGACTTGAATCGAGAGGTCGGACGTGATAGTAATGCGTACGACTCAATCATTCGGAACGTTGTTCTAGGCTTTGTGACAAGATTTCATCAATGTTTGATTTAGAGGATGTTTGTGTTTTGTATATTCCGAATATGTTTGTAAGAAATCTTGATATCAATATGTGAGAGTTGCTTCTCCCACAGTGCTCCAACGTTAGTAAAGAAACCTCGAAAATTTGGTGTAAATTAAGCATTCTTGGGAATATCTTGACGACCCGAATGGCCGAGTCGGCAGTGAGCCTGCCTACGAAGCCAAGGGTCCCGGGTTCGAGTCCCGGTGGGGGCAAATATTTGTTTGATGAGAACGGATGTTTGTACCCTAGTCATAGTTGTTTATCTATCTAAGTATAATATTCATCTATATATGTATGTGTATCGTTGTCTAGTACCCAAGAGACAGGGAATCCTAGTATGGGCCTAGATCAATGTGTGTAAAAATCGTGTCCAAGTATTATTATTATCTACACTAATAAAGAACTTTTGAACTGCAACTTGAACGTATGTTCGTAACGTTCTAAGGGTGATGGAAATAATCGTGAGGAAACCTGCATAATACCTTGAAGGTTTCCTACACATATCATATGCAAAATGGAGTATTGAAACTGGGTAAAAGTGGGTGCAGCTGTTTCTCTGCTATCCGATATGAAAATAGGCGTGATTTAGATTTATTTATAGGAAATATTAAGCTGCACGTCAATAATACTGATTTGTACAGCAAATATGTATACTGATTTTCACAGCATATATCAGGGCAAATACTGCGGCAGCTTAGGTGAAGGGTAAAGGGGGTGAGCGAAGCGAAGCCCCCTTTATCCTTCTATTAGGTTGAACATGTAAGAACAACAAAAATACTTATAACATTAAAAGTATTTTTGCTGTGAAAATCAGTATTTTTGCTGTGAAAATCAGTATTTTTGCTGTGCGATTAAATACTAGCCTTTATTTATTATACCTATCACACTTAACAGTTTACACCAACACATGCGAATAGTGATAAAATAATAATTCAAGCCTATTAAGAATCAAATTAATTGAGTTCATCAAACAATACATATAATCAAACAATACATATAATCAATACAAGAAATAGCATTATAATCGACGCCTCTCCGTTTCATGCCGCATCCGGACGCTTGCCACTTGTCGCAAGCTTCGAGCCACTACAAACGTTTGCGTTGATCGTCGCCATCCACAGGCACGCTGGCGAGAGCGTTAGTTTGTTGTCAGCGAGCAAGCATGACGAACATCGAACTTTTGTGTCGGCCATAACATTTGGCCTGAGTTATTTTTATTATAAGAAAAGTCACTTTTTTAAATGCTTATAGAAAGTTTTATTTCTTGGTTTTCAGTTTTTTTATTTCCGAATTTCATTAAACCAAACAAAAACTGAATTACAACAGAACTGAACCGAAACCGAAACATACACGCAAAGAGAAAGCGTGGCCGACCCAGGAAAAGATAAAGTGACGAATTCCAGGAGTATAAGAAGGGGAGAGAGGCCTTTGCCCAGCAGTGGGACATAAACGGCTCGAAATAATAATAATAAAAATTTAAACTATGCATGCTTTTCATTTATCCTTGTGATCATTATTTCCCGGGTCCCAAATGCAATGCTCACCCTGGTAACATTCCAGCAAGTTTAGTGCGTCCCGAGTTGACAAGTCAGTCATATATTTACATCACGTCGCACGTCTCTCCGCCACCACTACACAAACGAGACTGAGTAGGCACAAGCTTGTGGACTCGTCCGTCGGAAGCGCTTGCGGCAAATCCCTTTGACTTCAATAAATTAACCTCTGATCACTCTGGTCAGATAGGTATATTCAATATTAAAATAAAAAAGGACCAAAAAGAGGATATTACATTTGTGCCCGTTAGTGACACTCGGCTTGAACACTACAGGAATAATATTTTAGATAAACTATGGAAAATACCATACAGTGACGATCCAAATTTGTTGTACAACTCAGTATTTAACCTTGTCAAAAATGAATATGATACGGTATTTAAATCAAAAACTATAAAAGTTAATAACAAAGCTTTGTTTAGTGATTGGGCGACAGTTGGAATTCATAGGAGCAGACGAAGATTATATGAACTCTATGAAGAGAAATCATATAACAAAAATACGGCCTTTCTAGATTATGTTCGTAGTTATTCAAAAATGTTTAAACGCGTTTGTGCTGTAGCTAAATCTTATTTCATTAAAAACAAAATTGAATCTAGTAGCAATGTAATGAAAACGACTTGGCAAATTATAAACAGAGAGACTGGAAAGGCCAAAGCTACACATAATAACTTCAAGCTTAAGATAGATAATCAATTGCTAAGTACAGACCTAGAAGTAGCAAAAGCTTTCGAAAATTTCTTTACGGACATTCCAGTTTCAACAACCAAGTCTTTAAATTCATCTCCCGCTGCTGCTGAATCTATACTTAAACAAAACTTTGAGGATTGTAAAACAGATTTTAAATTTAGGCACGTAAATAATGAAGACATTGTAAAAGCGTTTAAATCCCTGGAAATGAAAGAGACAGCTGACGCCCATGGTCTATCAGTAAAAATTATTAGTTCCATTGTAGATTGTATTGCACCTCACCTTTGTTGTATATTTAATCAATGTATAGATAATGGTGTGTTTCCTGACTTGATGAAACTAATTAAAGTTATACCTTTATTCAAAGCTGGTAGTACATCAGACCCCACCAATTTTAGACCCATATCGATACTACCAACGCTTAGCAAAATATTTGAAAAACTCATACTTAATCAATTGCAAAGTCATTTTTATCTCAATAATTTAATTCATATTGCTCAGTTTGGTTTCACAAAGGGTCGTTCAACAGCCGATGCTGGTGTTGAACTAATCGACAATATTTTTGATGTCTGGGAAGACGCAATGGATGCAATAGGTGTCTTCTGCGATCTATCCAAGGCTTTTGATTGCGTCCATCATGACACTCTTGTCAGGAAGTTACGCCATTATGGTGTAAAAGATCAGGCACTTGGCCTTCTGGAGTCATATCTAACAGATAGGGTTCAGATGGTCGATGTTAATGGGAAAAGATCACCTGGGTCTTCAATAAGTATGGGCGTACCGCAAGGTTCAATTCTTGGTCCTTTCTTGTTTTTAGTATATATTAATGATTTACCTTACCTTGTTAAAGCAAAACATGGGTTAGTATTGTTTGCCGATGATACTTCTTTGATATTTAAAGTTAAAAGACAGCAATCAAATTATGACGAGGTAAACAATGCTATCTCTAGTATAGTGAACTGGTTTACTGTTAACAATTTATTACTTAATGAAAAGAAAACTAAATGTATTAAATTCGTGTTACCCAATGTGAACCCGGTAACTACAGACATATTTATAAAAGGACAGAGATTGGACCTTGTGCAGTCGACTGTCTTTTTGGGCATTACTTTAGACTCCAAACTACAATGGGATCCTCATATAAATAAATTGTCGAACAGACTGAGTTCGGCAGCGTTCGCAGTTAAAAAAATTAGAGCTCTTACCGACGTAGACACCGCTAGACTAGTCTACTTTAGTTACTTTCATAGTCTAATGACCTATGGTATTTTATTGTGGGGTCACGCTGCGAATGCTAATAGTATATTTATTCTGCAGAAACGGGCTGTTCGTGCAATTTATAGATTAGGGCCTAGAGTGTCACTGAGGGAAAAGTTTAAAGAAATCAATATTCTGACATTTGTTTCTCAATATATCTATGACAATCAACAGATGTCCATGGGAATAGATTGTTTGAGTAACAGGCTGTTTCGATATATAATTAGCATTCATTTTGTAATTTGACAATATTTTATTTAAAAAAGGAAACGCAAAAGATGCGACGACTGTGGAGTTTCTTCGGTGAGCTCTTCTCCACAGATTCCGCCATTGTGTTAGTGAACTCACCCAAAAAAATGTAATGACGGATCTAAGTGATGTAACAACATCCTATGGAAATAAATGATTTTTGATTTTGATTTTTATTTTGACTTGTGACAAAAAAACCGATACTCAATCGGATCGGCTACGAGCTCTCGCAAGCAAAGCCAAACGACCTCTCTACACACTTGAATTTGTGTCGGCTTGTGGAGGCTTGCCGAGCGTGCGGACGCGCCATCAGGATTGGTCAAAAATGCTTTGATATTTCCGGATGTTAATATTCTCTACATGCCGCATTTCTCAACAGATTCACCTGACTTTTTGTGAGCAGGTTCGATAATTAAGCAGTTTTTTTTGTCGATTCAGTTTTTGGAAATTATTCATAATGGCGGAGATGTAGGGGTTTTAAAAATAAAAAAAAAACACTACAGTCCAAACTGCTTGACGGATTTTATTGTGTCGTTGACAAATGTGGTGTCGTTGGATTTGTAGTAACAGTAGGCTATATCATTTTAGTGAAAAGTCAATAGGATGGGTTTAAGACCGCAAAATGTAGTTTACAAAGTTATTGGTGCGGCTACTTTCATACTCCTCGTACGTAACCAGGTGCATTGGCAAGTTTGTATGTGTTATTAAAAATGTGTCTCTCGCGAGGTCTACAGCTCACAGAGCAACAAGTAATGTGGTGATATGATTGTATTGTGTTTCGTTTGGGTTGGGATGGGAAGATTTCTGGCTAGAATGATGAAAGTGTGTGTAAGTATCCAAAATGATTAAATATCAAACAGCGCGAATAAAATTTCGATGACACTCAAATATCTCAAGAGCTTTTCAGGCCGAAAAACTTAAAAGACAGGTACGAAAAATTGGTCATTAGAAAAATCAAGTAAAATCACGCACAGACATAAGACCAAAAGCCGAAGCAGAGTCTACTCAAATAAAGTGACGCTTAAATGTCATATGGCGCTGTCACTGAGCGTGAGTCAATGATAACGTGACTTTTGAGTTGTCGGCATACGGGATAACGGAACTAATTGCAATAAGAACGCGTAGCAGCGAAGAGGGTTTTTGAACGACGCCCTTCAATTAAAAGATGGCTGCGGATTTTCGCGCTAATAAGACCAGTTTTCACGTTAAGTATTGTATTTTCCGAGAGCATACAAGGGAAGAGTTTATAATTTTCTGGGCGCTTCGTGGGGTTGGCAATTTGTTCTAAAATTGGTTGCTATTAGTTAGAAGGTTAATAAATACGTGTGTGGCAATATGGAAATATTTGGCCGAATAAATTAAATACGTTTTAACTCTATCAAATAAGATAATGATAAAAGTTTATTTGTACATTCTACAATCGGAAGGACTTTACAGCCGGCCGTTTCAGGTGCATTGTGCTGATTTTATCTATGCTTTTATTTTGCCTTTATAAAAGGATTTATAGATGATTTCAAAATACGCGAACCGTCGGAAATAATTAGTTTTTGAGTAATATTCTTTTTAAATCGCCATTTCGAGTATTCGGGACCGTGGGTATGGGGGAGTACTAGGGTGGGGAAACGACAAAGTTGCTGTTTTTTAACGTGCGATGTCGTTCGAAGTTTATATCCCATATCCCCACGATCCCGAATGCTTGAAATGGCGATATTTAAAAAATTATAACTCGAAAACTAATTAATTCCGACGGTTCGCGTACTTTTAAAACATCTATAAATCCACCAATAAAGCATACAAAAATCAGCAAAAGCATCTGAAACGGCCGGCTGGCTAAAGTCCTTCCGATTGTAGAATGTACAAATAAACTTTTACCTTTATCTTATTTGATAGAGTTAAAACGCATTAAATTTATTCTGCAATTCCACTTCCCTACAATTTTCTGCTTAAGAATTTAATACAGTAAAGTTGTTGTACATAGTGACATAAATATATTTTGAACTTCTAACCCCTAAACTAGGTTAAGAACCTGTTCTTAGGAATTGTAGGTCGATATTTTGACGATGTCATTTCGCTCTAAATACCTATTCAATCAAAGGGTTGTTATGAAGTCGAGCGTCAAGACAGCGAAACCCACTGACTACATAGATGTCCTCCGGTAGTGTGCCATGTCACCCCTCCCGCACCGAAACGCTACCGCAGGACACCTACTCTGCAGATCGTTCCCTACCATCATCCAACAAGCATAGAGAACTCAGGGAAGGTATATCTACACAGACGATCTCACAGGAACAATAAGGGAGAACAAAGAGGGTTCCATAAGGGAACGATAGCGGTGTCAAAGTTTGTGCGTTCCGTTTTAGTAATTTGTTCAATATCTAATCTTATGCAAAATTTGGACAGGTCGATAGGACCAAGAGATGTATATGGAGCTTACATAATAGGCCGTAGACGTGTGGAGAAGTCAAAACTAAAGTTGCTCTGATCAATTCGGTTTCATAGTTACAGTTGTTCAAAATGATGTCCCCAACATCTTTCTGTTGCATACTTTGTATATTCGTAAAAAAATAAATGGAATTCGCTGGGCCGGCCGCTTTACCGTGGGCGCCACTGTAAAGAAAGGTGTCAAAATTTAACCGACTTCAAATAATCGGTCAAGTGCGGGTCGGAATCGCACCCTGAGGGTTCCGTACACCATCATACATGAAATCTTAAGGTCATATGAAAAAAATGGGTTTTTTTTTCGAATCTATTTACTCCACCATGAAGTCATTTACAGATTTGATTTTTGGGTTAACGTTAATTGAGTATTAGATAAAGATGTTCACTAAAGGAACACACGATCGGATGAAATTTTCTTGATAGAATTTAATTACGAAAACACCTCTAAATTGTTTTATTTTTTCCTGTATTTCATTGTGGAACTCCGTTCAAAATGTTGATATTATGTATTCGCAAAATCTCCTAAAAAAACTTTTAAACAAAATAGCGTAGTTTATTTTTTAATAATTTTTCTGTGTTTTGCGCTACGTTTTTTCATTTTTTCCCGAATTCGTCCCTCTCACACTGCTCACCGAAAAATAAATGTAATTTGATTTCGATACCAGTCCCTACAAACTGCCGATCTAACGTCAAACCAAGTCCGCCGCCGACGAAGATGACGGGATGTCTTTTGTGTGTAATAAAATCTCGTGTTGTTAATTAATAGTTGCTGTGTATTTCTGTAGCGGCAACATAAATACACATTATGTGAATATTTCAACTCTCTAGCAATAGCTAGAGAGTTATATATAAATAAATAATACCTTGAACACTATTACCACATATTGATCTAGCCCCAAACTAGGATCCCTGTATCTTGGGTACTAGACAACGATACATATACTTATATAGATAAATATTATACTTATATAGATAAACATCTATGACAAGGGTACAAACATCCGTTCTCATCAAACAAATATAAGCCCCCACCGGGGCTCGAACCCGGGACCCTTGGCTTCGTAGGCAGGGTCACTACCGACTCGTCCATTCGGGTTGAAAATATGAAATAACGGTTCGTGAGTTGCAGTCCGCTGACGGACGGACAGACAGCGGAGGTCAAAGTCAACGTAACTTCGGGTACGAAACCCTAACAAATTTAAGAAAACAGGTCCAGGTCTAGGATGTTTATTATGTGTGCGACGTCGATGTTTCTGGTTTTCACGACACAGGGTATCCTAGTGTGGGGCTAGAAGCAAAGTTTGTGTCTGCACATAAATGTGTATGTTAATAGATACAGGCTGTTGGGGAAAGGTCTTGGTCTCGCTTAACATAGCCAAAACAAAGCTCATGCTAGTCCCACAACACACCCTTACAAGATTGCGGAAACAATAAAAAAGCGATATTAAGCACTCCGTGTGTCTGTGAGAGAACATTCATCACAAGTGTTGCCAGTAGATTGATATAAAATAACTACTAGGCGAACGCTTACTGCGTTTGCAGTGCGGCCACGGGAAATACGCGTGAGGCGGGCAACATTTTGGATGTTTCGGAAAAATCGAGTGGTAATAGTAATCCAGCGTGGTAAAATGAACTCTAAAGAAAGAAAATAACACCTACATCACGAATATTCTTAAACAGGGTGGCAGAGTCGGAGTGTCAACTCACCTACATTTTAGGGTTTCGTACCGGCTATACCTCATTAAGTAGAGTTGAAATGTTAATTTCTGTTGCCGCTACAGCAAAACATATTGTATATGTTTTATAAAATTTAAGGGTTTCCCCATATAAGAAACATGCTTTTTTGGGTACGATGTACGATGGTACGGATTCCTTAATGTGCGATTGGATTCGCAACTAACCTATTTTTATTCCTTTCCATACATCTTGGGCTGAGCGCCCGGGTGTGAAATAAAGTTGCTCCGATGAAACCAGTTAAATAACTTTCCCAATGTTCAGGACGACATCCCTAAGATAAGAACCCCTTAAAGTTACTGACCTTGCTGTTAATAATTTTGTAATAATTTATTCCTGCTCATTAATTAAAATAATTAATATTATAATATCTGTATTAGTTAAGCATATACAATTTTTAAAGAGATCTAAAAATCAATCTGTGGTAGTTTTTACGCCCTGCTTCTCCCACAGTGGTCCAATGTAGAGAAGAGGCAAAAAATGACGTTTGCTAAGTACATGTAAATATCTACAGTAATAAAGTACTTTGACTTTAGACTTACTTCGAGTTTGATTACACCTCTCAGTTACACCCTATAGGCATTAAGGGGATATCTCGTCCGCGCAAAGGTCCCTGTTACTCCAGGCGGAATGACCCGCAGTGTGAGAGGGACAAAATCGGGGGAAAATTACAAAAAGACGGTTTTAATTGATACAAAATTAACTAAAATAGCTATGAAAATTTCTATAATAGGTAATTTAGCTATTGTCAAAACCCATCTTAATAAATATTTTTCAATTCTGTGTGCTATTCCAATTTGTCAGAAAAACAAAAAAAGTGTGATTTTGGACCTCACTTGAATAATTATTTCTATCAAATAAAATTCCTCCAATTGCGTTTCTGTTATTACAAAATCTAGAAAAAGGCTTCAAAATTATTATATTAATTTCTTTTCAACAGCTGAGAAATAACTTCAAAAAGTGTCGATTTTGTCGATATATCACCTTAATCGGCTTGTAATAATCGAGCGTATTTTCCGTAGCCGCACATGAGACTGCTGTAGGGTGTCTGGTCGGTTTAAAATGAGGGTATTCGTGTAGCGGGTGCTATTAATTTTTTCGAGTAATTACAGATTTATTGTTGGTTCATCTCATCATGTTCTTCAGAATACGCGATTACTTTTTATTAGCTGACCATGAGCGATTGATTGTACCTACCTAGCAGTCACGGAACCGTGAACAACTTTCCCTATGGTATCTATGACGCAAATTAAAAATAAAATGTTAATCCTCCAATTGATCAATGGAATAATCTAGTGTCATTTCCAGTCAACTTCGACAGACGTCATTTACGTAAAGGAACATTTTTTTTTTAAAAATAAATTGTCGTAATTTATTTTATTACCCACACGTAACACGCCTAGAATACGTGAAAAATATTTTTCATTTGCAGATTTTATCACTTAACAATAGCGTCTTCCCTTTTGCTACTGTTGCGCCAGTTATTAAATACTTTATCTTGCGCGACAGGGAGCTAGCCCAACGCGTTGTTTTCCAAGACTACTACTAGTGGCTCTATGAGCTGTAGAACTCGCGAGTGACATTTTCTTTTAAATTATACAAACTTATGAATGCACCTGGTTACGTACATGGAGTATGAAAGTAGCCGCACCAATAACTTTGTAAACTATATTTTTCGGTCTTTAACCCAACCTATTGATTTTTCACTAAAATTATATAGCCTGTTACTCCCACGGTCTCCACAAATCCAACATTTTTAGGAATTTTAAAAACACCACATCTAAAAAAAAATAAAAAATCGACAAAAAAAACTATTTAATTCTTTCGCGGACGATGAGCGAATGTCAAGTATTACGTTTTGGACACATAATTTTGTATGGGGAACCGAAGGAGCGAGTGAGTAGGAAGAGATATTTTTTCTATGTGTGCGAAAATGGTCTAATATGACACTATCCAACCTGTGGAAGTACCTACATGGACACAAAGAGCAGGGCTACCTATAACTGCAATGGAAATGCGAATTCTATAGAGTTTCCGTCCAAAACAGAGGATCAAGGAACGAATTCTATGGAATCCGCGTCACTATGACTTCTTCATTGACGTATTCTTGGGAATTCGCTGACCGCTATAGTGTTAACTATCGAAACTGCTCACAAACAATCACAAGAATCAGTTGAAAAATGCGACCTGTAGAGGATAACATCCGGACACACATCCTGAACGGAGGCGCTTCGTCGCTCGTTCAAAAAGACTGCATTTGTAGATAGTCATACTCAGCTAATGCCAAAAACTGACTCTCCTGAAGGCCATTCTCCCATCACGATATGAACATGCGACGAGATTTCTACGCAACGCTCTGAGACTAGTCGCCACGAAGAATATCTCGCGCCACGAATTAAGAGCGCTGGGCGACGTTGGCGGGAATTACTACGCATATGTACCATCATCAGCAGTTGTGGAAGACCACTGTAAGGGTTCTTTTCCCATGCAGCCCAACACTTAAAAGTCATAAAACAAATGGTTTTTGAAACTGGACAAAAAGTTTAACAGAAGCAAGGGTTTACCGCCACATGCTAGCTGCAAGGGAAATAAGTTTTAAAGTGGGCTTCCACTTCTGCTACTGATAGTACAGGGTATTGAAAAGTGACTACTGCTCGTTCAAGGCCACCGCTCATAACGTGTGGCGCGACGTATATCTCACAAGAATTTGAATGGAGGCACACAACGGTACCTACCCTGCATTCAAATGTATGTGAGATACATCGTGGCGACTAGTCTCCGAGCCTCACGTCGCCTATGCGTATTGTCTTGGGAGAAGGGCCTTAAAAGCGACCAGACTCGTCGCCAAAGTTAAATAATTCAGACAGCGCGGCGGAATGATCTGGATTCGTCTATTTTCTGACACACCCGGTGTGTGCCGTAAACGAGGTTTTAGTGATGTGCTGATCGAGATTAATATCGATTATTAGGTACCTATCGATTATGGACACGATTTTTAGTTCCGATTTTCTAATTAAAAGACGACTGCAAGAAGAAAAATAGTCGAATTAGTCAATTCGATTGAAGATCAATTTCAGAATTGAAGTCCTACACTTTTAACAAAGACGCCAGAATGTAAGGACGCGGGAAAGAAGATGTCTCAAATCAGTGTTATTGCCTTATGAAACTTCGTAGGCACTACAGCACAATAATTGCAATTTATATCTACTGTATATTTTTTTACTTCATTTAGAAAATAAGATTACTACGATATTCGTGGAAATAAAATCAATATATCTGAATTGTCTAACAAATAGATGCAATATAGTTTCTTCATAAAGTGTACCAATCGTTCCGCCGGATTGTAGCCGTGTAAATATCTTCCTATTTATTGATCAGAGATTCATATCATTCACATTTAGCCGATGGCAAAGTTTTTGAACTTTATAATCCTGGCCGAGTACAAACAAATAATAATAATAATAATATAATAAATAAATGTAAGCCATTATGTCCCCACAGAAAGGCAAGTGCCTTTACCCGGATACGTAAGATTGAGCCATACTCCTACAGGATGGCTCAGTGCGGGTTGATCGGGGTGTGTCGGGCTTGTGGACAATCCGACTGTCAGAAGTTATCAAACTGCCCCATTAAGGCCTGACACAGTTTTTCGAATACTCTTACTGAGTAGCGATAGTAGCCGAGACTTACAGCTTAACGTGTCATCCGAAACACGGAAGCGCCCGAAACAAATGCCACATAGAATTTTACACCCATCCAGAGCCCGTCTTGGCCAGATGTTGCTACCCACACGATCGTTTCTGAACTGCGAATATCGCTAGGCCACGGAAGCTTCAAAAAAATAAAGAAGTAAAATCTGCATCGATACCTTCCTACTTCATGTTAAACCTCCTTGTTCAATAAAGTCTTATCCCGAACAAACGCTAGATAAGTTCTCGATTTAAATGCGGCGCGCGTCCGCACCACCGCGTTCGAATTTTGAATATTTACAACAATACACACACCTACTGAGAGCGTGCTGGCTGAAAAGTTAACGTCGGATTTATTGAAACTGCCATGAGAAAACAAAATGGCGTAGGAGATTTGACGCCAAATCGTCTCGCAAAATATCGTAAAAAATCGTTATAAGTCTATTCTTGTTCCACTTATCCAATATTATTTCTAATTTCATGATGATGCAAAGAAAGGATATATTAACTTTAACGACAATTTAACTAAAATAGCCATATAATTAAAATCGGTCAAGTGCGGGTCGGACTGCCACGCGAAGGGTTCCGTACCATCGTACAAGAAAACTTAAAAAAATACAAAACAAAAACAAAAAAGTTTGTCCGAACTAGGTTTTGAACCGAGTACTACCGCTACCCTAAAGATCGGAACGGACGTCAAACTAATTGCATCACCGAAACGATTACGAGAAATTTGCGATGATATTTGAATAAGTAATGATGATTTAAGTATAGTTCGGAGGGGCAGGGATTTTAAAACATGATTCTTGTATGGGGATAAAGGGGTTCCCCATACAAGAATCATGTTTTAAAATCCCTGCCCTCAAATTTCTCGTAATCGTTTCGGTGATGCAATTAGTTTGACGTCCGTTAATAATCATTAATAAAATCTCGTATAGTTCATTATTTTTTACTAAAGCGGCAACAGAAATACACATTCTGTGAACATTTCAGCACTATTACGGTTTATCAGTTAGATCCTGCTGACGGGCGAACGGACAGACAGACGGATAGCGGAGCCTTAGTTAATAGGGTCCCGTTTGGAACCCTTCGGGTACGGAACCCTAAAAATCAAAAAGTGGAAAGTCAGAATCAAGTTTGTAAACATTTACAAGGCCTATTAAGACTCCTTAGTAGACACCATGAAGGCTGCATCGGACTTTAACAAGGACACCATCTTCGGACTTTAACAAGGTTTAGTTAACAGCGTTTTATTTTCGAATGCGCTAAACGGCAATAATGTAGGAAGCGTGTGGTCGAACTTACGAGTTCGCCTATTAGGGTTGCGTAGGATAATGCTGAAGTAAAGTGAACCCACACACTTAAGAGAATCGTGTGGGCGCGAGCCTCCATACAATAAGCGGTAACCTTTTTCACCCCTTAAACCTTGTCCGATTTTCACAATTTTTTCACATGTTTGAGTTGAGATACTATGAAAAACTATGCTCGTGCGTTTTGTTTTTTTTTGAAATATTTTGTATTTTAGTAAATATAAGGACCTAAACATTCACTTTTTTGACCAAAAAAAACCCTCGAGCAATTTATTTATTTTTAACCAATCAAGCCAGATTTTCAAAAAAAAGAAAAACTACAAGCATCGTTTATGATGTGTGGAAACGAATGAGAACAAATTTGTCTTATTCTATAAAGGTTTAGGGGTAGAAAAACGTTACCGCCAAAAAGCATAATTCGGCCGAAAATTTAGGCAATTGCGCTCTTATAGCTCTGGGATAGCTTGTATTTTGGTAAATACCTACTCGCGCCGAGTTCTGTCGCCATTCGCTCGTCTTAAAGGCTAGGAGAATATCTAGGTACCGCTATAAAAACAAATTGGATAGATGAAGAAATATCTCTCTGCATACCTAGCTCTAATATCATGAACACAGATTGGCAGAGGATAATTATTTACGTGCGTATTTAATTCCAATGTTACCACAACGTAGCCTGCCAAATGTCACCCGTAGGTGAAAAACAGTGCAAACAATATTGAAAACACGTTTTTAATTTAAACCCTGTCACTTCTCTGCTGGCCGGAAAAAGAAAAAACTGACAAAACAATTAAGGCAAATTTTATGTTGTGCCCCACAAATGTCCACAAAATCTTCAATATTCTAGGTGACGTTTGTCAAAAAAGTTCCTTAATAGGTGCTGTGCGTCTCTACAGTTCAACAATTCTTATTTATTTATTAGGTACCTACATATTAAAATTGACCGAGCGAGCGAAGGACTCCATTTCGACAAGATAAAAGGCCGATTTTGCTTTCGTCTGTCTCTATGTCTCGTGTCTGTCAGTTCCGGTCTAGGTGCCACAGTTTTCAAGCGATCCTTACAAAACTCGGCACACGTGTTCCTTGAATTAAAAGTTTTTTTTTGTCGAGAGATTTTCTCGATTTTCTCCTTGGCGAGGGGGGGGGGAGTTATGACGTCATATTTTTTGTATGTATTTTTTCTTTTTTTCTGAAACCTATCGTGTGGGTTATCAAATTAAAGGGCTTCATGAGCCGGTTCTAAAAACATACTACACCATTAGCTTTCGGCCGCCTGTTTTCTAAAAACCCAAGTTCATATATTATAAACTAAAACTACACTAAACTAAATTACACATTTCCCTGAGATCGCTGCCGGGCGGGAGGGTGCTCAAGACGCTGGCAACGTTACCTCGCTGTATCGCAATGCTGATGCGTTGAGCGAGGTAGTTGCCAGCTCTGCGGTCCCCTGGCTTGGCTTCGAAGAGCCGTTTGGAGATGTCTTTGAGGACTCGTCGAGCGTCAAGGCCCCACGGCCCTAGGGTCTCAAAGCCGAAGGGCATAAACAAATAGTCGTCGCCGATTGCGGGGTATTTGCGGTGTTTGGGACCCTCTGCTGCTGCCGCCGCAGCGCCGGCTGTGGCTGACGTTGCCGGTAGGTGACACGGTGCCAGCGTACCTACGCACGTCACGGCCCATACCAGCGACCTCCCGCTCTGCCAGGGAATGAGCAACATTATATTTTGTGACTATATCCTTGTTTATTATTAATTACTGGGCAATATTAAACTGCACATCAAAAATACTGATTTGCACAGCAAATATCAGGGCAAAATGCTGCGGTAACTTAGGTGAAGGGTAAAAGGGGTGAGCGAAACCAAGCCCCCTTTATCCTTCGTGTTAGGTTGAACATGTAAAAACAACAAACAATAGTTAAAACATAAACTTTGGTACACATAAACTACTATTATCTACACACGTATCATAAACCCTCTTTACTGCGTACAAAAACCAGCAAAATGTTAAACTACTTGGTGAAAACTCATTTCTTATCTGAAAAATTACACATTATGATCATAATGTGTAATTTTTCTACAAATTATGACATTCAAATTTCGAACGCCGACGCCCGCCTGCGTGCCGCTCCTAGTATGTCTGTGAAGTTGGTACTGACATTCAAATTTCGTACGCCGACGCCCGCCTGCAACAACTGCAGAGCCACAATGCCGGTCAAACATGCGGTTCCTGAACACATCAAAGAGAGCTTATGATATGTGTATAGATAAACTAGTGTATGTAACTGTACATAATTAGGCATTAAAACTCTCGAGTGATATTAACCTCACTCTCGAGTATTAATGCCCTCCATTATGTAGCAGTCACATAAACTACTATAAAACATAAAACTGTTTTTGCCGATCCTTTTTTGCTGTGCAAATCAGTATTTTTGATGTGCGACTAAATACTAGCCTCCTGCACACAAAACTATTTATCTATCCTACATACATTATTTCTTTTGCAGACCAGTACCCGGTTATAAGTCAAATCAAGTAAGATTTTCAAAGTCAACTACATCAGAAACCCGCAGCACATTATGAACATTCTCACATTGCCCACTGTCAGTTAACGAGCTCATGTGAACTAGATACCAGCATGTTCTATTTGTTCATTCAATTAAACGATACTTCGATGCATCAGAAGTGAGTCAATAACTGATGTTTGCTGTAGACTTCTCTTGGGTTTCTTATCAACAGTTTTTAGGGTTCCGTAGAGAATCTTGAAATTGCCATTTGAGCAATTTAAAATCCATGTTAAAGCGACTTTGTCGAAAAATGGATATTACAATGTTCAAGATTACTTAAATGATGGGTCTGTATGGGGGTTAATCTGGCTCAACACAGACCTTGCTGTTAATAATTTTGTAATTATTTATTCCTGCTTATTAATTATGATAATGACTAAATATTATATTTTGTATTAGTTAAGCATAAGCAATTTTTAAAAAGAGATCTAAAAATCAATCTGTAGGAGTTTCTACGCCCTTCTTCTCCCACAGTGGTCCAATGTAGAGAAGTGGCAAAAAATGACGATTGCTAAGTATATGTAAATATCTACAGTGATAAAGACTTTTGGAATTTGGAATTTGGAAAAAACAAGGAACCTTTATAGTTTCGTCAAGTCTGTCTGTCCATCCGTCCGTATGTCACACCAACATTATGATTAGTTGAAACTTGGTTTGTGAATGTATTCTGTGAACCGCTTTACGATTATTATACAAAAATTTAAAAATTAAATTAATTAAAGGGGGTTCCCATACATGGAACTGAAACAAAAAAAAAATATTTTTTTTCGTCAAACCTATATGTGAGGGGTGTCTGTAGATAGGACTTTGAAAATGACGTTGAGTTTCCTAAAACCATTTTTCCTCAAAGTAAATCGTTAAAGAGACAGACCCTTCCAAAGTGGAAAAATACGTGTCCCCTCCCCTCTAACTTTTAAAGTATGAGAGTGACAAATCTACAAAAAATATATGCTGTGTATCACAATACACAGTTTCAACGAAAATTGGTTTGAACAAAAAAAAAATAAGCAGTTTTTAAGATATAAAACATTTATTAAAAACCGCAAATATAACTTTCATTCATACAAACACTATGAAAAACAAAGTTACAACACAAACATCCACAAAATTACTTGCTACAACGGAACCCTTCATGGGCGAGTCCGGCTCGCACTTTGCCGCTTTTAAATGAGGTTGAGTCGCTTGGAAACTTAGGTGGTTTGGCCACCACTTACATACACCTAGAACACCGCCCAAAATTTATCTTTCTATCATTTAAAAAAAAATGATATGTACATGAGTGTTTAGTTACAGCGTTTTGAATATTCTATGCTTAGCTTACTAATTGTACTTTCTGTGATGTGTTCTTTTCAGTATGTTTGATGTTTGATGCATTTCTCAGTTAAGCATAGAGTAATAATATTAGTTTTGTATATAAACTAATAAGTATATGGTATAAGTCTGACTAAAATCCATTTTTTCATTGGCTGCCGAAAAAAAATGCGGCAGTTATACCACTGTGAAATGTATAACTGGACTCAGTAGTATATTTTTGACCGTAAATAAAAAGACTCGTATCACTAAAAGCCATATCTATTCCAAAGATAATAATGTTTTGTAAGTTGTCCAAGATAATTATTTATAAAAACAACGATGTTGAACACATAATTTTTTCTCGAAACTTAAATGGTATCAATTGGTTTTGACCATTTTTTACGTATTGACAACACTCGTGTTGTGAGGCCGGTCCACACCGGATTAACGTGGCGAACGGAAGCGACTGACTAATATAAAAAAAGATCGTGCTTTTATTCATTACTGCTTCGCATCCGATATCTAGGTAGCTAAAGCAGTCACACAAGGACCGCAAGGATAATTTACACCACCTAATTTACCCTTACACACCAAATGCGCGGCTCCTAGTCACCGCTCGTCCAGCCGCATGTGGACGCGCCATGTGTCAAATGTCGAAGTGTCAATATTTTTTTCGGCAGATGACTAAGAAATATGTAGATATTAGCTATATAGTTTTACAAGTACACATAAACATATAAAATACAATAACATCTAAATTTCGGAAATTGTGTGATCTCTTATGAATAGTTATGTTACCGGCATATATAGTTGCTCTGATCGAATTGGTTACATAGTGTTTTTTTTTCAGAATGATGAGATCTACCGATAGCTCTGCACTCTTGTGTTAACCATTGTTTACAAGACACCTGTTTATATGTTACCGGCAATCTGTATAATCCGGTATTATATATAATCCCTAGGCAATATATAGAATGCCTAAAACGTGCAGGTAATGTATGAAATATTATTTATTTTATACTTTGCCTAGGTAAATTATGTAAAATCGTAAAACACTGCGGTAGCTTAGATGAAGGGTAAAGGAGGTGAGCGAAGCGAAGCCCCTTTTACCCTTCGTGTTAGTTTGAACATGTAAGAACAATAAAAAATACTTAAAATAAAACTAAGTACTTTTTGTTGTTCTCACATGTTCAACCTAACACGAAGGGTAAAGGTACCGGTAAGCTACCGCAGTGTTTTGCCCTGGTATTCTATCAAAATCTATTTATTTTACACATTGCCTTGTACATGTACACATTACATTGTATTCTATATAACCCTGGGCATTGTATATAATACCTAGGTAGAATATGTAATGGACAATAATATTAATAACATTTCATACATTTCCTGAACGCCCCAGGTATATAATGCCTAGGTATTACATTATTCAGATTGCCGGTAACAGTTATAGTTGGTCATGTATCATTGTATCCACCTCAAGATACGAATAGACGGGGTTCAGGGCCTGACATTCCTTAAAACAGATTACCGACTAATCTAGCCAGGATGTCAGCTCGTCTCCCTACCTATATGTACACGCATTTGCAATTCTGCACTATAATACCTTTGTTCCTCTTAATTCATGTACATTTCCTTTCTGAGAAACAAATTATATTTGATTTGAAATAAAACATATGTAGGCGACCGAACCGCCAAACATTCTCATAAGTAGCACAGATCATTAAAAAAAACTCAATACTCAAATCATTTTACAAGTCAAACACTTACTTATGACTCATATACATGGAAAAAATAAAAATAAAATCAAATGGTCAGCTAAAAAAATGAATATATGACTGATTATGGTTTGAGTTTGAAAAAGGAAATTTCTCTTTCAAGTGGTGATCCATGGCTGAATCTCGCACAGGAAAAGGAAACTCCATTAACTCTACCAGTGCCTCGGCAATACGCCCGTCAGAGAAGATAGCACCTAGAAACTCTACGGGGATGTATGAATGTACAATTAGAAGCGGAATGGGCTAGATGGGCCTACACACTTCAGCGATTCAGCGACTTCCTGTACCCTTTTATCTATAATAAAGTCTCCAAAGCCTGCCCCTTACGCGACCTAACGCTCTTTGAAGGAAAATTAGCACTAAAACGATGGTTGCTGAGTAAAAACTACAATGACTCTGAGGAAATACTCACGATACTTAAATAAACCGCGAGCAATTTGTCAATATATCTATTTTATTTTTTATTTTATTTTTACATTTTTTTTTATACATATTTATCATTATATTATTTGTTAATATTATTATTTATCTCTCTGCATGCATTATGTTCATATTCTTTTAGTTTAGTTTGTTACAAATGTCTAGTTAGGTACCTTTGTTTACTTACTCACAACCTTCCACCCCGATCAGGCAACAGGTCAGAATGGGATCCCACGACACAGGATTTTCCTAGTGTGGGAACCATGGTAGCAACAAAACAAAAATTGAATTGTAAACCAGCAATACCATTTCGTGTAACTCCTAAGTGTAACATTTTACTAAATAAATTATTTCTTTCTTATTTCACACTAAACCCGGCCCAGCTAATTCGAGATGCAGTAGGCCAACTCAGCCTTTGCTTAATCTCAAGTTACGCAAATAGTATTTGTAGTATTAAAGCAGTTTCTTTATATTAGCCTGTTCATCATGGGTGTAAGCGGGGGTTAGTGAAAGTATTTTAATTATTTTTGCTCGACAGCTAAGCCTCCTGAAGTTGTCAAAATCTTTTTCTCACATTTTTTTTTTCAATTTGACACCGGATAAGATTTTATGTGCTCGTTATTTATTTAATCTTTTAATCTTTATAAATAAAGTAACTTTCTTATATGTACTAACTTTCTCGCATGATTCTTTCGTTGTTGTTATTTAAATAATAAGTTTGTGGATATTCGTGTGCAGGCGTTTAGGAGACGTTCTAAAGAAAGAAAGAAAATAATTTTATTGGAAACTAACTCAACAGCACCAAAATCCACAGCAAAAAAATAAAAATAAAACAAACAGACTTAACTAAAAAATGAAAAACATGAATAAAATGAAAAAATAATTAAAAAAAACTTAAATCTAACAATGGTTTGACACAATATTTTAATAACGATTCGAAATAATATTTTACAATAAATGGTGATGTCATGTCAGCCCACAAAAGGACACCACTCAGCATATGTTACGGCATCTGGGAGATGTCGCAACGCTGGTCTTCCGTGCCACCCAGGGTTTTAAGAAGTTCTGAGATGAAGTATACAGGATCTAACAGAAAGGGAGTTACAAGCCGAAAGGTGGTTCTTAGGGGCTTCATTCTCAACAACTTTTACTATGGAACCGACGTGATCAGAGTAACTTTATTTTTCTTATCTCATTACAATTCGGGCCTAGCGCTCACCTGAGTTATATGGTGGAGTTGAAAATAAAGTTGCTGTCATCAAGTCGGCCCCATACTAAAAGTTGTTCAGAATGATGTCCCTAACAACCACTACACCATACAAAACAACTCCTTTCTACTTTAACCAGGCTCCGCACTATGAGCTTATTCCGCCCGCCGCCTAATGTACGGGATATATGGCACTGTGTGCGTATTGTATGGGAGCTACCATTTTTAGAGTTTTGCGGTAATAACCGAGTATGCCATGTTATAGATGATATTATGAGATACTATGACGAGAAGTTTGACAAAATCGTTAGTCCCGTTTTTTAATAAACTCAATAAATGAGTTTGATTTATATGACAGGTACCTTAAATAATCAAGTTATCCAAAAACAAAACAAATAGTCCTAGATATTTACAAAATGACCCGAAATACAAAACCATCCACATACACACGGACACACACACACACATATATACACAGTTTTTTTCACTTTTTCGGACTAAGTTAACGATAGAGAACATATCTCCATAAAAATCTCAAAATCGTTTTTTTTACTATTACAATTACTTCCTTAATTTTCACTTCGTTCGTCTCGAAAGTAAAAATATTAAGTTAGGTTGCTTTGTTATTCATCTGTAGATCCGTGAAGAGTTTGGGGTGGCGCCGAGCAAGCAAGCCTATTCTTACTGAAGCTATACCTTGCGCCACGAATTAAGAGCGCCGGGCGACGTTGGCGGGAATCCCCGCGCATATGTACAGGTATTGAAAGGTGACTACTGCTCTTTCAATTCCACCGCTCATAACTCGTGGCGCGAGGTATACTAGCTACCTACGATGGGTCAGTAATTCAACGCTTCTTTGACAGGGATTTAAGATTTAGGTATTACTTATAAAACATGTATTGCATTTTTTGCACAAAGAACCTATCTCACGTGCCAGGCAGTGGCGCAGCTGGCGAAAAGTTTATGGTAATATTCGCTAAATAATAGAGAAGGCCTGTATTAAGAAACAAATTCGAATTTGCCTGTAGACGCTCGATGGAATTGTACGTGGAAAGGGTAAATGTTGCTGTAGGGATGGGTATAGCATCGATCGAAATATATCGATAGTTTATGACATAACATAGCGTCACGCCTTTTCCCATACGGGGTGGCAGAGGCACAATTGTGCCCACTTTGAGCCAGTTATTCAATACTCTATTTTGCGTGACAGGGGGCTAGCCCATCGCCGCAGCTATGGAGTAATGAAGGTTTCCTCACGATGTTTTCCGTCACCGTTAGAACGTCCGTATAATGTAGTTAAGATACATTAATTATCTCATTGGTACTTGGTCAGGAATCGAACCTGCATCTCCTGTGTGAGAAGCAAGCGGGAAACTCATTAGACCACGGTGCTCTTTTTTATTTTATTAATCAATGTTCTGCCTAGGGTAGAAGGGTAACAAATCACACCAACATTCGTTCTAGAAACAGGACCTGTAGCCTTTTCACGTAATTTTGACATATAGGAATATCAATCGCTTTGGAAAATTTATCAATCAGAACATTTCATGAACAAGTCGCGATAAAAGACAACTCGTTCAAATAATCGTGTTGTGATTGGTAAAACTTCCAAGAGATTAAAATACCCAGATGTCAGAATTACTTGATAAAGCTACTGTCAGTAGACCAGAGTACAATTTATAGTTCGTAACAAAATAAGTATCAGGCGTGAAAACAAACGATTAAACAATAAATTAAATTTACAATAATAGTCGTCCCTCTCGAGAGGAAAGACTGGAAGACTTTTTATTATTAAAAAATATCTTATCCATCGTTGGCTTGCCCAGGTACATAAAATATCTCTTTTTTTGCAAAGACAACCTTGCCTTTTGAAATAATAATTTAAAAGTAACAACATAGGTACGCACAAAGTAATGTAAGATAAGACGATAACGAGTTGGCTTATATCAAAATATATTTGTTGCAGTTAGTTGGTTAAATCAGACACTTAACTAACTCTCTAGACCGTTTATTAAATGCCGACGTTTAACCAAGTCACTAAAATTCCGTCAGACAAGTGAGTCAACGCAAAGTTTAACGAGTTGTCTAAACGTTCCTAGGCAACAAGAAATATACAATATAAATATTTTTTATGTGTACTTACGTTTATGTTTTAAGTATTTTTGTTGTTCTTACATGTTCAACCTAACACGAAGGATAAAGAAGGCTTCACTTCGCTCACCCCCTTCACCCTTCACCTAAGCTACCGCAAAGTTTTGCCCTGATATAAGCTGTGCAAATCAGCTGTTGCCGTTATGCTATCTTGTTTTCCAACATGATGGCTTTTGGTAAGACAGATTGTTAAACGTTTTCGACACTACTTTATTTAAATCAAAATGCTAGTGACTTGGTTAAAGGTCGGCATTTAATTAACGGTCTAGAGAGTTAGTTAATAGTCTGATTTAACCAACCAAGTGCAACATATCTCTAGTGACATCGAAATATCGACATGCCCCATCCCTAGCCCAGGAGGGTAGCTCGAACATTTCCATGTGGGTCGCATAAAAATAACATTTTCGCCCTGCCCGCCCCGCAAGCACATCTGCTCAAATATTGAGTAAGCGTCCTGCATTCTACTCGCACTCAACTCCTTTGTTGGGGTAACAGATCAAATATGTATTTATTGAGCGCGAGTTTTTGGCTGGTCCGATGTTTCATTATGTGTATGTTCACGGTTATATCTCCAGGAATCTTCACGTCTCCTTGGCATTTTGGCAATGGGTTAACCCCGAAAAAAGGCTATTCGTGGTCACAACCATGTCTGTGCCAACCCATATGGGAAGTGGGCGTGTCGCTATGTTTTTTTGTAATTAGTTTACGAATTCCAGGAAAATGCGAGTCGGAAAACTCACAAAAAAGCAACTACCCACTTGATTCTGTAATTTTGCATCCCCTATTCAGAGGGTGACTGCTGACACAACCGTCCCTCAGATCCGTTCCAATTTTGTATTTGAATTTGGAATAGCTTCCGATTGCACTTTACGAAAAGAGGAAGAAATGTAGATGGCCTCTTTTGGAGACTGTTCCATATCATTTGTTTCGTGGTCTGGGTACTTAATATTGGGCACCACGACAGCGGGACTTAAAATTTCTCCTTCAGCTTACTTTCAGAATATGATTTAATTTTAATCAAAATTCGCTCACACTTGAGCACACGAAGGGTTACAAGAAACAACAAGTGTTACAAGAAAACTTCGATAATAAAACAAAAAGAAGAATATTATAGTAGTTTATGTGACTGCTACATAATGGAGGGTATTAATACTAGAGAGGGGGTTTATGAAACGAGCCGAAGGCGAGTTTCATAATAATATCACTCGAGTTTTAATGCCTAATTATGTAGTTACATACACTAGTTTATCTACACCCATATCATAAGCTCTCTTTGATGTGTTCAGGAACCGCATGTTCGACCGGCATTGTGGCTCTGCAGTTGTTTAGCTTGTTCTGTAGTACCAACTTCACAGACAAACTAGGGGCGGCACGCAGGCGGGCGTCGGCGTTCGAAATTTGAATGTCATAATATGTAGAAAAATTACACTTTATCGTCATAATGTGTAATTTTTCAGATAAGAAATGATTTTTTACCAAGTAGTTTAACATTATGCTGACCGTAACGTGCGGTTTTTGTACGCAGTAAAGAAGGTTTATGATACGTGTGTAGATAAATAATATTATGTACGAACGTGGTTTCGAACCAAGAACATAAAGATCCCACAATCATGTGATAAGCCGCGAAATCTACGATCATGTATGGATCATGGATTTGGTATATCGCGGGGGGAGTCAAAACACGTCTCTTGTACAGAGAGCTTCTTTAACTCATAAAATCTCGTATAGTTCATTGATGTAACGGCAAAATAAATACAAATTGTTGAAAAAAAAACTGGAACTGAGTTACAGTCGGCAGACGGACGGACCGACGGACGCACGGACTGACGGCACCCTTCGGATACGAAGCCCTAAAGAGGCTCTTCACCGATCTACAGAGGACTAACGGAGCAACATAACTTAATATGTTTTAACGATTAAATAAATAATAAGTACATAAAATAAAATTTGGTGCGAAATTGTAAAAAATTATTCTGTAAAACAGATTGTGTGACAATTTCGGGAGACTTTTCTAACGAGGCAAAATAATCAAATAACACAAATCCCAGCTGACACTCATGATCAACAAGGTAGTGTAAAAAAACAACTGCACTTTATACTCCTATTTTGCGTAACTTGAGATTTACAAAAGGCTTGTTTGCCCTATTCTGTCGCCTTAAACAAAGGAACCCGAAATATTAAATATCTTAAATCCACATCAAAATCATAGCAGCAGAGTCAAATTGGCGTTTAGATTAGTGATAGGATAACTTTTCCCATAAACTAAAAAAATAACACAGAGCTGTCGCAAGAAATCGGCACTGCCTGCGTCATTTTGATTGCTCAGAAAAAAAATACTGATGAATGGTACAATTTCCTAGCTGCCTAAAAAAGAAAATGAGTTCATCCACCTTAACCACGCACACACAACAGTTCGTGTACCACTTATTAAAGTCTCCTCTGCTCTCAATAACAGCTTTTATCGGCAGTGGCATTGACTCCACCAGCTCTGCACTACTTTTATCGGCAGTGGCATTGACTCCACCAGCTCTGCACTACTTTTATCGGCAGTGGCATTGACTCCACCAGCTCTGCACTACTTTTATCGGCAGTGGCATTGACTCCACCAGCTCTGCACTACTTTTATCGGCAGCGGCATTGACTCCACCAGCTCTGCACTACTTTTATCGGCAGCGGCATTGACTCCACCAGCTCTGCACTACTTTTATCGGCAGTGGCATTGACTCCACCAGCTCTGCACTACTTTTATCGGCAGTGGCATTGACTCCACCAGCTCTGCACTACTTTTATCGGCAGTGGCATTGACTCCACCAGCTCTGCACTACTTTTATCGGCAGTGGCATTGACTCCACCAGCTCTGCACTACTTTTATCGGCAGTGGCATTGACTCCACCAGCTCTGCACTACTTTTATCGGCAGTGGCATTGACTCCACCAGCTCTGCACTACTTTTCAGGGGCAATGGAATCCCAAACTGCCTGAAGCTTCTGTTTTAAATAATTTTCTGATCTTGGTGGATATTCAATCCTCAATCTTTTCTTCATTTTCCACCATAAAGTATCGATCTGCAACAAGTCTGGCCTGCTTGGCCGCCAAATCATCGTAGTAATTTACTTAGAATTAAGCAATTCCTTGGCTCATGAAGCCCCATCTTGTTGAAAAATTAAGATATCAGAAGATGCAGCCGTGCAAACCCTGTGCTGGCATGCAACCCCACGTCATCACTAAGACTGGAAACTTCACTTTTCGCTTGATGCAGTCCTTATGATAGGCCTCACTTTTATTTCTGATGATCTTGTTTCGTTCATCGCAAGTTCTAAGGTTCAAAAGCGAATTTTAACAATTTTACTTTTGCAGGGCAATCAGTAAAGGATTTTCTTTTGCCCCATTCTCTTGAGGACTCTCTTTTAAGTGTCGAGTGGATGTCGCCTTCATGGGTCATGTCCTGCCATTGCGGTGAGTTGTCCTGCTCGGGCACCACGATTTTTCTTTATAATTTTCTTCAGAACCCTGTTCTCTGCGTCACTTGTGATGCGGGGACGGCCCGTCTTCTAATGATTTGTGTTGTTTATAATGTCGGATGATAGACCTTGGCAGTAACAGTTCTTTGGATATTTTGTAAGGTGACTTCCCTTTATTAGTATCAGAAATGATTTTTCGGACCCCTCCAGAAATTGGTTTACCCCGACCCATAGTTTAAGAATAGTGACCAAAAATCTATTTATTCTTCCTATTTATACCACCTATCGAAACTGATGACAGGCTTTATTTAAATTCAAATATTGAACTCAAATCCTTAGTAACGTCCAGTTTCTGAATTGTAACTAAAGTTGTATTATTGTAGTGAGACAATACCGGTCATTGACCCCACTGCTGATGCTACCATGATACGCTAAGCGACAGTAATTTCGAACGATTCACGCAATAGGCAAGTATCGCTAAACAAATCAAGAGCGTACCGTGGTACACAGGATTCGATGACCGGTACTATAACACTAGAACAATACAAGTATAGTTTAACTCAACATCATAGCCGCCGAACTTTTTTGCATCGATTAGGAACTAGATGAACTATTTTGTTTGCACCTAGGCTAGGTTAAATCAAGGAAATGACAGGAAAGTTAAATCATGTAGGTTCCAAAAGATATAAATTTAAGGCCCAGTTCTGGCTGTTGAGGTGAGGGGCGCCGCATTCGCCCGTCGTCCTCTGGCGGGGTAGCGGGCGGCGCGGAATAGCATCGCGTCGCCCGGCGACGTTAAAAATTAGGTGTTTTTTCGAAGTTACTGAAAAACGAAGTTCAGCTAATTGATAAAATTTAAGGATTGATACGGAGCTTTAAATCAGGAAAATTTAGGTATAAAAATTATGAGAAAAATTTATGTTTCTCGTTTTTAATATTCATATTAATTTATTTGCATATTACATGTACAATACAGATTACAGGTGGAAAATGTATGTAGGGTACATGCACCCTGAAAGGGTATAACAAATTTATCTACATATACACATAACTTTTACATTGACCCGATCAGCTGTTCACAGGTTAAAGACTAAATTTATTTTCCTTTTTTAATATGGACCATGTTCAGGATTTTTTACGATCGAGGCAAATTAATCAAATCGCGTAACGACATAGTATTTAAACTAGTTCATCTCATTGTGAATAACATATATTTTTTGTGACCTATGAATTTAGTGTACTTTTTTTCCAAAGCGCTCTTCAGTGGTTTTGTGTGATCTTGGGCCTTCAGGTGATATCGACTAAATCGACACTTTCTGCTGTTCAACAGAAGTACCAAGTTAAATGAAATAGTATAACAATTTTGGAACCTTCTTCTAGATTTTTAATAGCTCGATCTATTTCTCGCATTATTTCTAAATAATAACTATTATTTGAACTAAGGTCTAAATTAACACTTTTTTAATTTTCTGAAAAAAATGGAGTAGCACACAGAATTCAAAAATAATTATTTCGATGGGTTTTGGCAACACCTAAATTACGTAATATATAAATTTTCATAGCTACTTTAGTTAATTTTGTATCAATTTAAAACTGAATTTTTGTTATTTTTCCCCGATTCTGTCCCTCACACTGCGGGTCATTCCGCCTGGAGTAACGGGGACCTTTGCACGGACGGGGTATCCCCTTAACATGGCAACGTTAAAATAAAGTAGAATAAAGATGGATACTGTGTTATAACACGTTATGTATTATATCATAACTATGGTGTTTAGTTGTGTTCGAAGAATATCGTTTATGTTACGGCTAAAGCTAGGTGTGAAACTAAACTTAAGTTTAGCCGGCTAGTCTTAAGATTAATTTCGAGCCTCGGCTAATGTCCGAAGTCATGTTCATTTGTGATAACGGATCTCATCTTTAATCGGCTAGACTGCACATTAGCCGATGCGTTTCGGTTAATATTGGAGATTAGCTAGCTAATGTTGAAAACGAAGTATTCGTGCGACTGCGGGGAGCGTGGCGGAGTAATTTTATTCAGATTAGAAAGCTATTTCTAATATCAGGGCAAAACACTGCGGTAGCTTAGGTGAAGGGTAAAGGGGGTGAGCGAAGCGAAGCCCCCTTTATCCTTCGTGTTAGGTTGAACATGTAAACATACAAAAACTATAATAAGACGAATATAAGTATTTTTTGTTGTTCTTACATGTTCAACCTAACACGAAGGATAAAGGGGGCTTCGCTTCGCTCACCCCCTTCATCCTTCACCTAAGCTACCGCAGTGTTTACGGCTACCGAATCATTATCATCACTTATTCCAGATTAAGACGGTAATTTTTCAACATTAGCCTAGGTATACTGAAAATTAAACATAAGTTTAGTCGGCTATTGTCAACCATATTTTCTCACCCATCTTTAGCCTCAACAGCGTCGACGCTAAACTGCAGTTTAGCCGACTAATGTTGAAATCATTTATCGCAATGAACATAATTTCGGACATTAGCCGAGGCTCGAAATTAATCTTCAGACTAGCCGGCTAAACTTAAGTTTCACACCTAGCTTTAGCTGTAACATATAAACGACTAGACCAAGTTGCATTTAGGCTCATATTACGTAGGTACCTTGACTTTGCCACAATTTTCGGCCCGTTTGAGTATCTGAATTTAATGTGCTGATGGCTGTACCTTCTAAATTTTGTGCATTGAGGTTTTTTTAATAAAAGCCTAATTGGCAGGCAACGAAGAGTTTCACCTCTGTAAAATCTTATATGAAGGGTAGGTACCATCGTGCGAAACCACGATGGTTAAGTTTAGAACCCTATTGCAATGAGATAAAGTGGAATGGTACAACCATCGCGACTATAATAGACAGTAGCTTACTGTACATTTTTGTTGTAATAAGCGGAGTTTTCACCCAGTTATGCCAGGTTTTAAGGTACCGACATTTGTTATAATTATTTGAAAGAGTAAGGCCTGTTTGCGCCAGAAAAACTCAAGAGTTAAGGTAATGCAAAAGCTCGATCATTGTGACTGATTTAGCCCCGCAAGAACTGTTGGGAAGAAAAGAGAGCCTAACACGATAAGAAATAATAAGGGAATTTTGTTCAATTTCTAGAAAATGTTCCTCCTAAAGTCTCTCTGTTTACAGATCCGGTATCATAAGGTCGTGATGAGGGACCGGTTCAACTGTTTGAAGTCAGAGTTACCAAGTTATCTTTCATATTGCGGGATGTTTTCGAATCCTGTGGAGTTCAAGTCCAAATGTTCAAAGTTCAAATGTCTTTATTACTGTAGATATTTACATATACTTGGCAAAAGTAATTTTTGCCCCTTCTCTACATTGGCCCAGCACTGTGGGAGAAGAAAGGCAAAGAAACTCCCGAAGAAGGAAGGGCGAGGAAAAAACAACTTGGATGTTTTCTATGGGTAACGCCGCTGTTTCTGGTTCCCACGACACAGGGCTTCCTAGTGTGGGGCCAGCCAGATGCAATGTATTTGGATTAATATAAATGTTCGTATGTTTAGCTCCGAGTTAGCGGAGTGGCGCAAATCGGCAATATGAAGGACCTGTTAGTATACCTCAGAACGTTTTCGGCCCAATAAATAAGGCGTCACTGCAGTCTTTCCCAATTGCTCGCTCTCGTCTGCCGTAAATCCTCGGTTTACTTACATTATTAAACCACTGTCCATAACTCGCAGCCGCCAATTATACCGTCCGCAGGGCGTCACTTGCAAGTAATGGCGGACGCTCCCGCCTTTTTCGCTGTCAAAGCAGTTTTTTCGCGGGAAAGGCAAGAATTTTCGTTTCGTTCCGCCACCGTTACGTCGCAGGATTTTGTAGCAGAGAATATTTGTGTGCGAATTTTTGCGAGTCTTTCCAGTGTTTTTTTTTGACCGAGGTTTATTTGGTCGCCTTTTGAGTTTAGTAGGTACGTACAACATAAACTTTCCAAGGTAGATAGGAAGAAGGCTATGTTCGTAAACGAAGAGGATGGATGGGATAATCTGATTTATTTACTGCATTATAATTTAAAAGCCAGGGAAGAACAAAAATAGATGGAAAACCTGAAAGAAGGGTCGACGATATCACCAATATCGCAGGCACAGGACTGGAGGTTGACACAAAAAGGCTTGTATAGAATAGTGGGGCGAACAAGCTGACGATGGTAATATAAAATCTTTCTCTTTCATGCCTAAACCCTAAAGTAATGAATAATTTTATTTAAAAATTAGAACACACTCATACCTACACAATTTATCATTTTATTACAACATCTATGAAATATTTTTATAGTTTGTACATAGGATATATACCTGGATATAGGATACTTAGTTCACAAGACGTGAATTTTCCCAACTGCTATTTCATGAAAATGGAATACGGCGGCGTCTGGCATATGTCTAAATATTTCACATCGAAATGAGTCTTGCGATATTGAGAGAAGTTAGCCATAAAACTCGCATTACCGATAATTTAAATGACAATAATGTAGGAAACACTTATAACAATATGACTGTCAACAACACCGATTATCAATATGAAGAAAAAAAATCGTGAACAATGACAATAAATGAAATCAGAACGCTAAACATAAATTAAACCTTTTCAACCAAAATATCGATTTTTGAAGCCATGATAGACGAACGAACGAAGAGAATAGAAATAAGTATAATTTGTCTAACCGAGACATCTTAAACTTAAGGTTAGGAAACTATACATTAGCTGCATCTTACTGTAGGCAACATCAAAGTAGAGATGGTACATGCATACTATTAAAAACGGAATAGAGTACAAAGCTACATTAAACTTTAACCCCAGGACTACAGTTTTGAATGTTGTGGAGTAGAATTAGTAGATTACAAATTATCTACATTTAATGCAGCCCGGATTCTACAATTGATTTTTTTTTCACAGAATTGTCTCACTTATTAAATTCATTACAGCGACGTGATTGCAAAAATCACAAAAACATATTATGTGGAGATTGGAACATAGATATGATGTCAGAGAGCAGGTATTTAAAGGAACTGTTAATCATATTGAGCATTAATAACCACCACCAGGAGGACTTCATGTATCTTGTTGTCACTAATGCTACAGTCCAAGTCGAAGCTAGAGTACAATACCTGGCCTTGTCAGGCTACGAAACGGGCTGGAGCATTACTTTTCAAAATGCGTGTGTGTTCCAAGAATTTATGCCTTCTGGTTTGAGTACAGGAGACACTTTTCCGATGAAAACATACGAAAATTTACTGAGGCCATGTCGTGTCTTTCATTTGACGATGTAATTTCAGACGGCTACAAATATAATGATCACCAAAATATTTTTTTCCTACCCAAAATGGATAAATGAACAACAAAAGTTGCAAAAAATATCAGGGCAAAATACTGCGGTAGCTTAGGTGAAGGGTAAAGGGAGTGAGCGAAGCGAAGCCCCCTTTATCCTTCGTGTTAGGTTGAACATGTAAGAACAAAAAAAAATACTTAAAACATAAACTTAAGTACACTAAACATAAAAAGAAGTTTGGTGAACACAATTTGGTGGACATTTATCCATTTTGGCAGTCATTTTGAATTTATTGGTAGTAAAATAGGTGCGTTTTTGGTAATCGGTTAAACGCAAGCCATTTCAGACACTATTACAGAACGGGCGTTTAACGTATTCCACGATGTAATAACTATTCAGCCTAAAACCTATATAGGAAAGTATAGTTAGGTAAGATTAGGATTTTGGAGAGCGAATTGTTGTTAAATCTCGATCTTCCCCTTGTAGTCTTCTAGTAGCTTGATCTATCGGGGCAGTCGTGAGTGAAGAGGCAGTTTACTCATCGTCTTCAGAAATTTGAAGGTGAAGATATATAATTGTCTCTTTCCTGTGCTACCCAGAATTTGTGGCTATCGACGTAATAGGCCATATTTTGGTTCAGCGTATCCTTCCATATGAAGATGGTAGTCCGACTTTCTATTATTTTGTTTCTTGTTTTAGCGCTGCGCAAAGTAGGGATAAGTCGTTTTGGTTATCTCAGGATGTGGGCGTAGTAGTAACACGCCGACTCCTGTTCGACGTGCATGTTCAAAGCCTTTATCCAAATAATTATATACCTTGTTATTGCCTAGGACATTCATCGTTAGCCCCACAGTAAGCTGATTCTTTCAGATTTATGGCGCAGCGGAACTATGTCTTATTAGAATCTTCGGCTTTCCCGTAGGAAAATGGATATTAAATCGATGGGTATCTTCTTGAAAAGTATTATGAAATGTCAATTCCGACACGTAAGTAGGTAATCTTCTGTAAAAAGGACATCTCCCGGTATGTCTCCGGGTGACCACGAGGCATGATGGAGGATGTAGACCATAGTGATCTAGAAGGATCCATTCCTCATGGGATCAAGCGCGTCGCGGGTTGTGGATAGCAAATGGCCCCCCAATAGGAAGGTCAGCTGCCTGTTCTATGAGCAGGTAGCCACGGACAAGGGGCACCCGTCTGACCTCCTCCAGGTATGACGGTCGGCGTATCAGTTTTGTGCGGCGCGGAGACTCTAAAGTAAGTGCGTAGGGCAGCCCATAGTTCATCCGACCTCCTTCATAGGGTTAACGATCGTCGATGAAAGCACAAGCCCCCGACTGCCCGTCCGCCGCCTCGGCGCCAATCGATGGGGTCATCAGGGCAACCACGTGGTGCGAGCTCTGAGGCCGGAACAAGCAGACCCCAAACCAAAAGAATGAGGTCTGATGACCAAGTGACTCCAAGCGGAGAGAACTTAAGGGGACCGAACAAAAGACCCTGCAATTCAGGCCCAAACGAAAAGGTAAAATGGGTACTACCTGGACTATCCTACGCTCAGGCTGCGAATTTACATCTATCATAATTGTTCCCCATGACGGTCGGGACATGACGACCGAACAATATGTGATTCTCCGTCTAGAGATGGAGAAAAACAGGAAGAAGCGGTAGATGAACTGACTAAGGACTTTATCCCGGGTTTAGATCATATTCCGCAACGTCTACCGCAAAGGTAGACTTAACATTCAGCTGCCTCATGACGTCGATACAAAAATCACACTCCACAATACCTTTAGTAATGGGTCTTTTGGGTAAAATAGAAGCCTATTGTCATACTGAGAGGCCCGGGAGCACGACAGCTCCGTTCGGAAGCCTCCAAAAGATCGTCATGGTACACTTAGTTCTCGAGACATATAAAAAAATATGAAGTGCCTTTAATTAAAAAAAAAAAACAACCACATATTTTATGAGAAAACCAATTTTCATGCAACCATTGCTGCCTCTTTGTCTTGCAGATTGCACTTTCCGAAAAATTATTTATTAGATGAGACTAGAAAATAAGGCGTTGTCAGTGAAAAAGAAACATGAGTGTATGAACTCTCAGCGGCAGAAAATCTGGCCCACGTACTCATCGCAAGTTTTTTAACAAACTGGGTGTTAATTAAGATTATTTTTTAACAAACTAAGCGTTAATTATCCTATTGAATACCACCGGTGTTAGCTAACGCCACTTTTCCGTTATAGGTTTTAAATTTTACTACCATGGCCATAAGGTTCACAATCGAGACCCGTCCCAACTGCCCTCAGTAAAGGGATGTTTTGATTAGGATAGGATATAAGACACCCTTTTTGTTTATTCAATTGTATATTCATTATCAATTGTCAACCAGTTTTTTTCTGCTCCCAAATAATTCCTAAATATATCCCTCTTATAACCAATGATATTCACATTTTATTCAAGTCCGACAAGCAGGTTCTTATTAAGGGCGATCTCAACGCCAAACGTAAACTTTGGTCTCAGAGCTGCTGGCAACTCCCGTGGAAATCTTCTCTTCAGCCACATGTTGTCCAATGAATATAACATTGGCAACAAATATAATGACCACCAAAATATTTTTTCCCTACCCAAAATGGCTAAATGACCACCAAAAGTTGCAGAAAATATCAGGGCAAAATACTGCGGTAGCTTAGGTGAAGGGTAAAGGGGGTGAGCGAAGCGAAGCCCTCTTTACCCTTCGTGTTAGGTTGAACATGTAAGAACAACAATAACTACTTAAAACATAAACTTAAGTACACAAAACATAAAAATAAGTTTGGTGATCATTTATCCAAACACAATTTGGTGGATATCCATCCATTTTGGCAGTCATTTCGAATTTATTGGTAGTAAATTTTCGAATTTTTTGGTAATCGTTTAAACACAAGCCTATTTGCCTCTCTAACACCCACCCTAGTTCACTACCGACACTACCGAACTAACCCCATCTACACCGGACCTCCTCTTGGTCAACAACATTTAGGGCATTGACGATGTGAAGCGCATTCCATCCTTTACGTCCAACCATCTCCCCACTTTCTTTAAAATCAGAATATCAATTGACCGCAAAATCATCAGACGCTACAACTACGCGAAAGCTGACTGGGCTGGTGGTTATAACTCGTTCATAAAATTCTTGAATACCACCGGCGTTAGATAACGCCACCTTTCCGTTATAGGTTTTTAATTTTATTACCATGGCATAAGGTTCAAAATCGCGACCCCGTCCCAACTGCCCTCGGTTGTTGAGAGGTTAAGGGATGTTTTGATGAGGATAGGATATACGAGACCCCTTTTGTTTATTCGAGTGTTTAAGTATTTATTATATCCGCTGCTGTCAAATGTCAACTAGTGTTTTTGTGCTCCCAAATATTTTTATTCGTAAAAATATACAGTTTTTAATGAAGAAGCGCTATTTAAGTGAAAATCCTATCTCACACAACATCACAATCAGTGCATAAAAAACATAGGTTGCCCTACCCACCAAATAATTTGTATTTTTGAACCTGGAACTACTGAAAGCAAGACTGTTGTGCAAACAGTCTTCCATATTCCATTCTAGTTTGTTTTTTAGAAAGAGGCAGTAGTAGCTCTGTTGGCAGCAGACTAAATACTGACGATGCTGGCGCCAGTACTCAACAACCTGCTGACATTGACTTGCCAACAGATACAACATGACTTGACAACAGATACAACACCATTAGACTCAATAAATGCCAATGGAAACCAGTGGAAACATTGCTTCTAGAGAAATTATCCAGATAAAAAGGAAACCTCGACCTTTTTTTTAAACTTGTTACCTGGGCCAAAAACAAAGCTGCCAAAGAGATAAAATACATCTACCACCAACCAGTTACTATTGAAGATCCTCATAAGAAGGAGACAATTGTCCAATGTCAGATGTCAACAATATGGCCAATCAAAAAACTGCTGCATGCGACTCAATAATTGCCGCTATGAAAACCAGTGGAAACATTGTCACTGGAGAAATTATCAATGTATAGTTAAGGCCACATTAAAAGCCCACCTGGACCGTTTTTGTAAACTAGTTACCTGGGCCGAACAACCAAGCTGCTAAGGACATAAAATACATATACCACCAAGCAATCACTATTAAGATCCTCGCAAGAAGAAGACAATTGTCCAATGTCAGAGATGTGTGAAATGTGCTCAACAGCATAAAACATTTAGAGTGCCCAAAGCGCTGTCGCAACACACCTGCCACTTGCGTGTTATGCCAAGATGCCCACCAGGCAACTCAAATAGGCTGCAAAGTGTACAAATAACTAGTATTAACTGTAAACATTCTATCAAGAATAATAAATTACTTCACTATCATAACTACATAATACCAAAAATAATAATATATAAATGAACTATTGATTGGTGGGCTATTCTGATTTCAGAAAATGTTAGATGTTGCTACTTATGGCTACTCAATTTGCTCAGGCAATCTTGTTAACCAGTTAGGGGTAACTCAATGTTAGTGGCAGCATTTCATAAAGTACCGTGTATAACGCTAAGATTATACAGATGGTGCAGGAGTTAGTGGCCGCAGGGGAAATGCACAAAAGCCCCGCTTAAGTGGGCCATGTGCAGGCACTAAAAACCCCCTGGAGAAGAAGCAGCAGAACTCATAAGATTTGCTCTCTAGAGTTACATGGAAGGACCGGACCCTTTAAGCAGCAACCAGTTAGTGGCAGAGCTAGGAATATCCCGGCAGTAATGTGAACTGTTCGGTATAGCATTTTACAGGTCATGTGGGGCCAGAAATGCACACAGAACAGACACATAAGGATTCAAAAACTCATCGGACAGAGAGGAAAATCTGCTTACCTTGGCTGCTAAGCAACCTTACCAGTTGGAGTGTAGATAAGGGGGCGCCAAGGGGCTTCCGCCCCCTTATCGACATTCTGACCCTAATTAATAACAGGAAGACTTATGTGCACAACGTCAATTCGTCTGTGAGAGAGATCAGAATCAGGTTTTTATATTTCACAGGTTTTACACTTTATTACCAAATGATAAGGTTTAAAATCGCGGGCCATTTTTTATTGGCGCCACAGATGGTTGGATAATATGCTAATTAAAATAATAAACTACTTACCAATATGTACCCAATTGATACTCTGACCAATACTAGAAATATAGATATACCTAGATAGCATATACATAAATATAAATACTTGCCTGAAGAGAATGAGATATATTACTTTCTCTGTGGTAATAAGTTAAATCTAGTCAATCAGTCAGAATCACAGAAAAGTAACAAACAAAAAAATAAAACTGCTAGTAAACAAAAATAAATTCCAAAACCGGAAATGTTTTTTTTGACAGACGCTCGTCCACAGTCCACCACCAAGAGCAGCAAATTAGCAAATCGAAAATAAAATCGTATGTTTTCAATTCGGTCGATCATCTCTTTATTCAGGGAAACGAAATAATAAAGCACAATGACTTTTAACCACGTGGAGCGCCAAGGTCGAATTTATGTTTTCAACTTGTCAAGCGCGGCGTGTGATAAATTAATTCTACGGGCCGTTATCGCCGCAGTGTTGCGTAACTTCGCACCGTAAAGAAACTGCAGTAAGACACATTTTCCTTTCTACGTCCCGGCCACGCATAGTCGCCGACCAAGGCAATATATCTTGGGCCGTATACTGCCCGTGACAGTTCGTAAACAAACTGGAGCTACCGCAACAAAGGGAAAAAGCCATTTTGACACCGAATATCAAGCTTTTTTTCGTTCATCAGCTTGCACAAAGCACGTCCATAAATATCCAATACTCTGCATGGCGGCATAAATTGCAAATATATTATTGATAATGCATTTGATTCAACAGAACACATTTTTTTCTCAAAACTCACCAGATGGTCCCACGTCCAATGCGAGGTGAAAGACAGAATCATCTATGCATCTTGCATATATCGATCACAGCCTTGCAGTTCTCTCAAAAACACTGGGAGCAGACAAGAAAAAAAAGAACGAGGTTAGAGCCAAAAATCGTAAACTAGCTTCGAAACCAATCACTAGTCACTTGATCTGTACATAAACTGAATTTAATTGCGGGCGTAATCACTATGCTGTAACTAAGACTCGTACGTAAAATATGATTCACAATAAAAATAAAAATAGTGTTGTAGACGATGCGTCGACTACCGCGCCGCTGTCTGTCTGCTGTGCTGTCAATATTCGTCAAAACGAAAATGGCGACACCCTCGACAGAATACGATCAGCGCCGAGCGGCCGGCACTTGCCGTCCTGCTCTTCTGCCTTCAAGCGAGTGAGAAGCAAGACCAACGTAGCTTCGACGCGCTCAAGACTGATTTGTGATGTCACGCCCAGCGGCGTAACGTTTTGCGTAATTGCCCGTTCATGACTGCGTTTAAACTCGATTTAATAACGTTAATTTACGACCATTTCATCTTTAAGGTCGTCTGAGGAGAGTGCCGGTCATGACATTAGTTAATAACAGTGTTAGGTGCTCGTATTTTGTTATAATCCGTCATTGCGCATGCTAAGCCCGTCCCACCACTCAATATCTGTCTACTGACTGAGCGCCTCCTACTTTTTTCTTATTTTATTCACGCTCTATTTTTTCGGATGTTCATTTCATCTGCATTAATTTGGTACCTATGAAGTGGACTGCATTGCAGCTTGATTATTAATGAAGTTATGTTTCTAATGCAGTTGCTACTTCAGCTACCAATTGACTAATGGACACGAAAATAAAACTGTGAGAGATTGTTTTATAACTCGAAAGTGTATTCATTATTATTTCAAAGGCAGCCTTTGTCGGTTATGGTATGTATATTAGAGATCGGGATAGATATAGCTGGCATATTAGCTATATTTGAAAGTACGGGAAACATCTTGTCACAGGAAGTTACTAAATAATTTAATTTGAAGGTCCTTTTGTACCTAAACTTTAACTCCTGTTAATTAACATTCCTCACTATATACTTAGATAAGTTGTTAAGTAACATAAAAAGCTTAGCTACAAATTTTACACCCATCTAAGTACCAGTATCTGTTTATTTGGCCGTCGTCGATACCTGGGTTTGGGGTACGCAGTGTAGCGCCTTCATTAAGGACGTTGGGCATGGGGCACCACATGAGGGACCGAGGATTTGACAACCGCTCTGGGACTTCTTGGTGCAGAGGATCTCGCTAGTTTAGTTAGTGTGATTGGCACCTTTAGGCCGGGCGATGCCTAGGGCGGTTGATTTGTGTAATTTGTATAATTTATTTCGTTCAGAAAAAATCCAAGTACCTACGACGAATAGCTAAGTGAATGTGGCTGCAACTGTGCCTCTGCCACCCCGTATGCGAAAAGGCGTGACTATGACATTTTTTTAATTTAATTTTATTACAAAACATAAAATTCACATACAGGCACATACATTGCTTCTGACCCCACACTAGGGTGCCCTGTACTAGGACAGCCAGAAACAATGACGTCACAATCTTGTAAATATCGTTTTTTTTCTTCCCCAGCGGGGATTCTTACTCGGGACCTCTCGCTTGGGAAGCACAGCCTAGACCGTAACACCCAGCGTTCGTCGATATGTTGTAAAGTTGAGTAACTATTATGTTGCTTTGTATGACTCTAGTTAGCTGACCTTTCTGGGAAAGAAAATACCAATAATAATTATGAAGAAATTTCTCTACGAAATGTATGGTAGCTTAAATTTTTTGGTTGTTCCTTTAAACTGATTAATAACGATGGGTAGCTACTATAATATAAACGCAAATGTGCTTTTGCTAACAAATTTGGCAGAAGGTGTGAAGATAATATACGTATCTTATCTTGTTAAGTTTAGTTTATACCCCCACTAGGACTAGGCCACACACTAGGATATCCTGTGTCGTGGGAACCAGAAACAGCGACGTTACAGACATAAAAAGATCCAGGACCTGGGGATTTTTTTTTCTTCGTTCCCAGCCGAGATTCGAATCCGGTACCTCCCTCTACTTGCCTCAAACCGCAATGCCACACATGTCATTGATATACCTATTCCTCGCTGATTCAAGGGAAAAGGTATGTTTTATTAAAAATTTGGTTGTCTGTAAAGTCGGTTTACGGACGATAATTTTACGTGATAATCATTAGAAACGCTGTTCACGCTAGAGGCGTGACGTTGACGCATGCGTAGACATTACATTCGCCAATCCGCCAATCAGCGCTCACGCAGGCCGCGACAGCAACAGCGATTCACATCTCCATTCTTTCCCTGACGCTTTGTGAGACTGAAAGCGCGCTCCTTACTCATCTCACTTGTTGCTATTTTGGAAGGCACATGTAGCGACAATTTATCAGCTCATATTCCCCCTCATATCCGCTCGTAGGCTAAAGACAATCAGATAGCTAGGCATCGCGTTTGCGTGTGAAGTAAAGAATACACAAAACACGGACCTACTGTGCCGAGAAGTGAACCAAGTGCCCCCACGTGCCATCAACGTACGAAATCGCTGCAGGCGTTGTTTGGGCCCTCACTTTCCAAATGAATGCAGCTCGACATGGGCCTGCAAGGAGTGTGGCAAAGATAGCCACCACACTTCTCTGCACCGCGACACTTACTCACCCAACCAATCATCGGCTCATCACTCAGTATATTAGCCTCGGCATATCTTTGAACACCACTCGGCCCCCGATGGATGGTCAACAGGAGTTCTCGGCACACGTGACGCGAACCTCTACCCCAAGATCAGGCCCACCTCAATCTCGCTCACCCAGTAGGTCTCGGATAGGTCGTTATGACGTATGACTACCTAAAATCACCGAACACAACGAGAGCATAGAATCGGCACACTCACCCGCCCAAAAAACACAATCATCCGCACAACTTACACATTCTTCCGCCCAACCCGCCCATTAATCCTTATACTCTACCGACACAAGGCCTTTACATACTTACTCAGCACACTTCCGATCAACGAAATCGGACGCCTTGGAAACTCATTCAAACCCTGCACAATATGTGGAACACATCGCTAACACACCAATTTTATTGCCAACAGTCTTGCTAAAGATAGCAGACGTATATGGCCAGTATCAATCAGCAAGGGCTTTGTTAGATTGTGGATCAAAACTCATCACTAAAAATAACAGTAGTTGGCGATCAACACACACAACACTCAAAGGCATCAATTTCCATTGTACGTAGGCCCACAAACCGTGACACGCATTGTGGCCACACCCCACATTAAAAAAATGTTACTGGATACCTACCGCTCGAGAAGGTACCAGATCTCACTCACACAATAGGCCAACCACCAATTCCCCTCCCAGATCGTGGATATCACACACCAGCCCCGTTTGATCTCATACTCGCCTCAGACGTTCTAGGACAAGTTTTGGACGGGACTTAGGTTTCGTTGGGCCCCGGGAAGCCTATGCCTTCGGAACGGTTTTTGATTACACACTAATAGGGTCAATTGACGCCCTGTACACCTCACCGGTCAAACAGGTCAGCTCACTCCACATTGTAGGCGCTCATACAGATCCCGATCCATCCGCTCAAGATATACACAAAGACATAGAAAGGTTTTGGAAGTGTGAGGAACCCCAAGTTCCCCCCTTACCAGGAATTACAAAACGCTCAATTCTCAGCACAGTAACTTCTCTCTATGACCCAAACGGATGGGTAACCCCCACAGTCTTCCGCACAAAAATCCTTCTTCAGATGTTATGGCTTCTAAAAGTAGGATAGGGCGAGCCCACTCCCGAAAAAATCCACACTGAGTGGCAGCACATTTCAAAGGATCTTCCTCAGCTCTGAAATATTCGCTTACCTCGGCACGTATGTAAACATAAGCCCACATCCACGTACTCGCTTCACGGGTCCGCGGATGCCTCCGTAGTTGGTTATGCAGCTATCATTTACCTGCATGAACTTGACGCAAATGGACATGTCAACTTACATCTGATCATGGCCAAGTCAAAGGTGGCACAGACCTAAGCCGTTCTCGTTCACCCTTTCGTCGCCAAACTTACCCAGCACTTGATCATAACCATCACGCTTCACTCCTACCCATGCTTTAAATCTCCTAGCATTATGATCCGCTCGATATCGCTATTAATGAAGTGCGATGCCAACGCATCGCACTTCATTAATAGCTGTCGCACATTTTCCAAATACTCCTCTCGAACCCTCTGCGTCAGAGCCATATCTTGGCAGTACACGCCAACTAAAAATAGTCGTATAAGCCCCACCCTGAGCCTGACCCAGAGAATTCTTGGGTCTACACATTCATACTCACCAACACATTGTGCCATACGTTGGGACAGGACAATCCCTACCCCCTTACATCCTATCTCGGCCTATGCAACCCCAGACCAGTAGGCTGTAAAAGAGCCATGAGTAGTTGTTCCTGACCCTTTCCTTTTAGTCTTATTCACACAACACTAGATGTGTGTTGTGTGAATCTCTCTTTTTATCCATCATATCACACACTTCATCATTTTTTTCATCCATCGCTCCACGCACATTTCACGTAGCAAAGCGGGTGTCCAAAGCCCGCCTTTTGCCCTTCCGGGACGTTCGGCGTGGCGAGTGGCGAACATTGTCGCTGCCTTAGCCATCGTCAGAACAAAGTTAACCATTGCCCATCCCAGAGATTGAAGGCCTGCCCGCTACAAGCCCGGGGATGGAGGGATTCTCCGGCTTCACAGCCGGTACCCTCCTGGGGTACATCAAAATTTCTTAGTACAATTTACCATTATTTTAACTATGGGAACCTTCATGGTTATGGTAGTAACCCTCGGTGCTGTGGGAGCCACCGTTGACACTGTATGTTTTCATCAGCCGCCATCCCATACGCGCCATCCTGCCCAACGACGCTATCCTGAGCCGGCCCCGACCTTGATGATTATGAGGTGGGACGCCCGCTGAACCACAGGCGGGTTATCGGTCCTCTATCGTGACTATTTCATCCAATTCCCAGTATTTGGGCACTGGTTACTGTTGAATCAACAGATGTCCCTCCCAAAATCTTCTTGTTTGTTTATTTAATTCTAGGATGTCGCTAAACTTTAAGATTGCCAAATCATCTGCTTTAATGTTATCCATCCCTAGTGTTCGCCATCTTATGTTTTAATACATTACGCATTCTCCCAAGAAGTGCTGGCTACTTTCCTCCAAGCCACAGTGAGGGCATGATGAGTCCTGTACGAGCCTTAATAATGAGAGGTGTCTATTTAGTTTGCAGTGACCTGTCACCACACTTACCAGTATTGCTAAGTTTTCCCTACTAAGATTAAGTAAATACTTAGCCTTTTTGGGGTCTTTCCTTAAGATCCTGCCTACAGTCTTTGGTGTTCTTCAATTCTTGGTTTGCATCTCGCGTAGCTATCATGTTGAAGATATTCTTTGTGACAGTCGCTGATATAGGTAATCCTGGTTCCGGTCCAATAAAACGCTCATCAGCGCCGTTTCTTGCCAGCTCATCTGCTTTTTCGTTACAGTGAATCCCTTTATGGCCGGGGACCCATGCGATAATTATTTCTGATGTTCTTCCCAAAGAGTTAAGACTGGCCTTACACTCTTTGACTAGTGAAAAGCCCGACCTTGGAGTAAGTCCAAGCGGCCCAACTGAGGTGATCTGAGCGGTCTGCGGGAGATGTACATCTCCTATGCTCCAGCTCCTCGGACAACCCAGACCTTGGAGTAAGTCCAAGCGGCTTGCCCGAGGATCAGTGAGCGTACCCCTATTTCCGCCACCTGGGGACGCGTTCCCTAGGGTACAGATCCCCGAGAATACTCTTAATAATATGGAGGAATAATCATCAGAGTGAAAATGTGTTCAAATTCAGATAAAATTAACCTTATGTCATTTTACAAAATGGTCACTGTCAGTTCGATTCGCATACTTTTTCGACGCGTAATTATTCCTGCTTCCTACGCAGAACAGTTCTATTGGATTGTACTAGCAGTGGTTTGGTGATAAACGGATGGGTATTTGGGACGGACTTGTTCGGATATTTAATTAGTTCTTTAGGCAAACCTTGTTATTTTCTTAATAAAAAATCTAATATCAATCTATTTTCTCACTGTATTATATTATCGATTTATTTTTTCTAGATCGATCACTTCTCTTGTTGTACGATGATCCTAGAACATCACTATTCGCGTATGAAATATGCTATTTGTCTCTTAGGGCCGCCACATACAGCCGGAAATCCGATTCGGAATTCAAATTCGGAATTCCGAATAGGGATTCCGTAAACACATCACACACATACGTTTATTTCCATTCGGAATAACGATGCTCAGTTGAGAGACGCCAGCTGTCGAGTTCATACGATAGCGAATATGGACGACGATTTTCTGATTGCGATTGCATTGTTGCTGTATCTAGCTAAGAAGCTGAAAATCCATCTTTGTAGCTTGGAGGCATTGTGCTCTGCAAGTATTGATATAACAATGGAGATTTATATGACATGATTTGTTCAAAATGTTATGTAGTTAAATATAGTTAAATGCCAGGCCAGGACCTTAAGGTGTCTGTTTCGGTAGTCTTCGTGATTTGTGTCCCATATACATGGGTTCCCTTCCACGGCTATAATTAAGAGTTCCGTTTCGGACATTTCGCGTAAGCTGCGCAGAAATAAACACCTACTCTGTTCGGTCGTGCGACGCACACTGACTGGCTTTCCGTTCGGAATTCCCGAATGTGTGTTGCGACTCGTACAAAATGTATGGGAGAGTTGCGTCAGGAATGGATTTTTTCCGTGCGGGATTCCGGACGCAAAGGCTATTCATTCGGAATTCCGAATTGGAAAGAACCCGAACGGAAAACTATTGTGTGTGTGTGGTAGGTCCATAGATTTGTATGGATTTACTGCATCCGGAATCCTGATTTGGAATTCCGAAACGGGATTCCGAATCGGAAAACCGACTGTATGTGGCCGGCCTTATACATTTCACCGCCGCAAAATATAGTACTTGATGGTGTGGTTTTGATGACAGCTGTCACAGCTATCATGCTTTATTTTACAGAGTATATGAAAGTGAAGACTTCTGTTAATTTCGAGCTTAGAGTGCACCAGAAATTGAACTATTCAAGTGAGGTTATATTTAAATTTCTAACATGAATATGTTTTACACTAAGTTATTATTTCATAAATCGGGAACACGCTGTCACTTGGCCGAGTTTCCTTTGCCTGAAAAAAGGCATATGACAAAAAATATAAAGGGGAAAACGAACTAAAATAAAAAGCTCTCGATAAATAAAAAGAAAGTGTTGAAACTATTTTCTACACATGTTTTTGACCCTAGGACATCACTATTCGCGTAGAAAGTATGATATTTGTCTCCTATACATTTCACCTTCGGAAAATATGGTACTTGATGCGTGGTTTTGATGAGAACTGTCACAGATACAGGGTATACGAAAGCTATGGTCAGCTGTCACGTCAAATAGACATATTTTTCACAAAGATACTTCATTTTAATATTATTTCCTTTAGACCCATTTATTTATCAACAAAATCCCTTGTTTTTATTAATCTTACCCTTATCCGAGAGCTAAACAACAAAATTATAGTGCAAATAGCTCAAGTAAGTAAATAATGTTACGAGCGTGGGGTTCGTATTTGATAGAAAAGCACGAATTAATCCACTAAATAAAACACTCACTTTATTACCCAAATTACGCACTTACAATTCACGCGAACTGTACTTAAAATCAACTAATTAAAACACACTCACTATTCACACGAAGAGTCTTTCTCTCCGATTATCCTTGTACTAGCACTCGATCGCAGTTAAAATGTAACTAAACTCGCTCTCTCGATAATCTTCTCACGCACCCTTTCTGGGGCGTGGGGAGTCGGGGTCAGGTCGACGGACCTCTTCCCGAAGAATCGCCTCTGTCCACTCCTGTGGACAGGTCATCGGATGGCCCCTGCGGGCGGTGGTCTTGATGTGGCGCTGGTGTGCAGTGGGTGATCGCCGGCTAGGCAACCAGGTCGCGTGGCAGGCGGCGGCGGTCGGGCGGGCGCGCGTGGTGCGGCGCCAGTTCGGCGATGTGCGGAAGATGTGAAGCATCCGCACGCGCGAACATGCCCTTCGCCAGCCTCTGGACAAACTGGTCCACGGTTTCCCATCTTAGGTCCCTCTGGATTGTCGCGTTCCTCACGTAGCGGGGGGCGCCGACGATGGTACGCAGAGAGAGGTTCTCTTGGGCTCGGAGTCTCCGTTTGTTCGTCTCCGAGCACAGGGCGTACCAAGCCGGAGCCGCGTAGGTGAGGCGGGATCTCACGTAGGTCTTGTAGATCCCGAGCTTCGCCCTCAGAGGGAGGCTGGAGAACTAAACTCGCGCCGGCCGTCGGCGCCTTTTATATCCCGCGGAGCCGCTCTGGACACATTGTCCACACATATCGCGAATATTCTAGTAAGGACCAGCGTGCGGGCCGAGAACATTCGAGACCATATATGTCTCTCTCTAATGGTGCACTCTCTCTGTCACTCCCTTCTCGAATGTTCCGAGTATAGCTATCTCTTTCTAGTAGTTCTATCTCTGTCACACACTTCTCGAATGTTCCGAGTATAGCTATCTCTTTCTAGTAGTGCTATCTCTGTCACTCCTACCGGATATTTCGCCATATAACGATTTGTGCTTCAGAGGGGGGTCATAAGGGGTCCTGAAAACGCCTGAAAACGGGTTTTCATGTTATGGCGTCATCTGATAGAGGGTGCCCTGAAACGGACTGAAAACATGTTTCAGGCGCCTGAAAACGACGGCAACTTGGGTGAAATTTCGATCTTTAGATATGTGATAGAGTAACTTCTGAAACGGCCTGAAATGACTTTTCAGCCCGCTGAAAACGCCTCTACAGCACTGAAATTGACGTTCAAAGTTTTTTGACCTAACCTACCGGCGTAACAATACCCACCCATATGTCACAAGCTGACACCGAATACCCGCTATGCCCCAGGAAATTCAAGAAAAATTGGCTCCAGCGTCACATGAGATCAGCACACAACGATGTACTAAACCAATCAGCATCCGCTACTCTTAAAACAACCACCGATGGGCAAACACCAATGTCACCTTTGGAAGAAGCCTTCGGATCCCCATTCCTGAATGCCATCCAACCCAAGTCTGGCATCTGGCAAAGGCATTGGGACAACGTCTGTAACCTTCATGGCAAGCTATATGACCTCCCATGCTGTACTGCCAGTAGAAAATTCGTACACACTCTGGCCGACGAAATTGAGCATCTAACCAAATCAACCTACCCCTCTGAACGCGTATTAACCTTTGCTGCGGTCATACTGCAAAGAGACAAAAACGTTAGAAAAATGAAAGATATACTGAGACTACTCGATCGGCGCCTAAAACTCTGGGCAGACAAACGTTTCGAGGAACTCATCACGGAATCCACCAAAGCAGATAAATCTATATGGAATACAAGAAACCGGAAACAAAACAACAATGACCAAGAAACAAAATTATTTACACCACTGATACTACATGGAAAAACGCGGGAAGCGCTCAACTGGCTCCTCACAAAACACACGAGCAAAGTTTTAAACCCAGACACTGAAGTTGATCCATCCGGTAAAACCGTCAGTGATGTGCTGACAGAAAAGCACCCCCCGCCTAATACTCCAGATCCCGCTTTATTCACTCTCCCCAAAGACGTCACAAAACTCCCACCACTCCTTGAGTTCGAAATAACTTGTGACCATGTCGAAACAGTTGCGAGAAAACTACACGGCGGCGGAGGCCCCACTGGATGCACAGCCGAAAACTGGAGAGATTTCCTACTCCGCTTCGGCCAAGCAAGCGCCCATTTAAGAGAAGCCGTAGCGCAGCTCACAACGAAACTTAGCAACGAAACCATACCCTGGACCCAAATACAAGCATTAATGTCAAGTCGACTTGTTGCTTTAGACAAATGCCCTGGCGTAAGACCTATCGGCATCGGCGAATGCCTACGAAGAATATTATCCAAATGCATGATCTTAGCAACAGGCTCTGAAGTCACTGAAGCATGCGGCCAGTCAAAGCTCTGCATTGGACTGGGCAGTGGCATCGAAGGCGCCCTTCATGCCATGACCGATGTCTTCCAAAGAGATTGCCAACCTGGTTCAAACTGGGGAATGCTCCTCGTTGACGTGAACAATGCTTTTAACGCCGTGAATAGACAACTAGCCCTCTGGCAAGCAAGAATATACTGGCCACACTGCGCCCGCTTTCTTTATAATACTTACAATGGCCACGCTGAATTGGTATTTCGCGATTCCACTGTACGCGCTTGCAACACTACCAATAATTAACAAACTTAAAACCGAAAACACAGTCACACAATGCTGGTACGCCGATGACTCCTCCGCGCAAGGCACTTTCCAAAGCCTACGACAATGGTGGGACAACTTAAACAAAACAGGCCCAGCATACGGATACTTACCACAAGATGAAAAATCATTTCTAATAGTGTCAGAAACCGACAAGTCTACCGCAGAAAAGACGTTCTCCGGTACCAACGTCTCCATAGTTACCGGCTCCCGCTTCCTAGGAGGCTACATAGGGACAGGAGGGGACGACTTTGTAAAAAAGAATGTAACCGCATGGATATCTATCATCGAGAAACTCACAACAATCTGCAAAAACTCACCTCAAGCCGCTTACACTGCCCTAACTAAAGCAGCTCAGTTTAAATGGTCCTTCCTACTGTTAGAGTTAGTGTTTAATATACTCATGCAATTGTAGCTTAAAATAGCGGATATAATATTAATTGATAAATTATGTACTTAGAATAAGTTTTACCATGCCAAACAGTCATCACTCGTTAAAAGGCGGCAACTGTTGGTGGTAAACATGTGCCGCCATTTTGTTTTTAAAAACTATAAAAGGGACTGTTTGGCTTGGTCTCGAGTTAGTCGATGTACGATTGTTGAAGAATAAATAACTAAAATAGTTCTGTCGGTTTCATTCTTTTAAAATACGCCCCTGATCTTTTATCAGAAGTGGCACGAATAAATTAATCATGAGTGATGAATCAGACTATGATATCCCTGTGGGCCATAACCGCAAAAGGCCAATAAGAAGAACTAATCGTGTTTCGCGTTCGAGACTACGAAGTCTCGAGACTATATCAAATAAACGGAGAAGGCGACAATCCAGTTCATCATTGTCGACAACAACAAGCAGGTACACCCCAGACCTACCAGACGAGATGAGGATGCCACCTCCTCATAATAGGAGTCGGCCTACGGATATAGCTACTCTTCACGTGGGACCTAACCTGACCATGCGGCCGTCAACCGCAGGAAGCACCGCTTCCACACGAGACAAAGAATCAAGGACCATCATAGCAGATGTGCATTGTGAGCCACAGAGTTACAATCACGGAGTTTACCGGCCTTCAGCCAGCAGCAGCGAAGAGATTTATGGCTCCGCCCTGGGAAGCCAGGCTCCGCAGTATGCGGCATCTACGAGTGGCCATCTGCTGCTCTGGTAGCATCCAGCCCGTTGGATCAAGGTACGCACCAGAATTATACTAGCGATAGTAATATGAATATGAATTTTGCTGAGTTTTTTAAATTCATGAATAATTACATAAAACCACCGCAATCTCATAAAAATATTATACCAGAATTCGATCCATCAGCTAAAAATCAAAGGATAGGTACTTGGTTGATCAAAGTAAATGAATGTGCCCAGATATATGGTTGGTCGGATCGTCAAACCTCTCACTTTGCACTTCCGCGTCTGGTAGGGCATGCCAAAAATGGTATGAGGGCTTACAAACCCTCATTCACACTTGGCCTGAGTGGGAAGAACTCTTGAAAAGAGCATTCCCTTCGGAGAGTAACTACGGAGTTCTGTTGTCGGATATGATGGAGAGACGTCACAAACAAAACGAGACAATCGATGAATATTATTATGATAAATTGATCCTATTGAACTCCTGCGACATATCCGGTAAAAAGGCCGTTGACTGCATAGTCCATGGTATTGATGATCGCACCATACGTGCCGGTGCTTCTTCAGCCCGATTTACGGATCCGGAGGATTTACTGAACTATTTGAAAGAGGTTTGGCGTGATCAGAGAGATAGTTCAGGAAAATATTTGAAAGGCAAACCGAAAGTTCAAGAAAGTAACAATAGCACAGCACAGAGCGGTATTAGTAACATTTTTTTTGTACAGCATGCAACCAGGGAGGTCGTCATACTAGGCAATGTAAGAAAAAGTCAGAAAACAAGTGTTTTAACTGTAGTCAAACCGGTCATAGGTTTTACCAGTGCCCGAAACCGATAATAAAATGCGAACAATGTTCTAAATACGGACACAAAAGCGATGAATGTACTAACAAAGGAGTCGCAAAGCCTGTGCAAGAAAAGCGCGTCCTTGTAACTGACACAAAGAAATCATTAAAATCAACGCCATCGAAATTCTATAAAGAAGCCACTATCGATAGCTGTCAAGACAAAGCAATATGCTTTATAGACTTTGGCAGCGACTGTACCCTTGTTGGTAAAGACACCGCTGATAGATATGGCCTACAAATAACAAAAGGTTCTGTACCTGTTATCAAGGGAATCGGCGATTCACGTTTATGTCCGATCGGTAAAACCGAAATGACACTGCAAATTGACTCGGTTGAGGCTTCCATTTCAGCCTATGTTGTTGAAACGGAAAAACTGCACGTTCCCTTGCTGGTCGGTCAGAACTTCACCGAACTACCACACATCTTGGTGGTTAAAACGGACACTTCACTTGAAATATTAAACCGCACATTTTTACCGGAATTGCCAATGACTGAACACGAAAAAATTCGTACGGTAAAACTGTATTGCAAAAATGATATAACGGTAAACAAGGTCAGCAGCGTTCCGTGCTACACAAAGGATTTAAAAGATTGTTCCATCTATGTTGCGGGTAGTTGTAGGCTATATTCAAACTGTGAATACTGGGTTCAAGAAGGCGTTTACAAAGTATGTAATGGCGAATGCTATGTTATAATGACTGCGTTGTCCAAAACAAGTATTCACTTGAAAAAAGATGCCTTGCTATCGCGCGCCGAGATTGTAGCGGAGGTAAATTCGGATGAGACATCGGTGGCACACTGTTACCGAATTCAGGGTTGCCAACCATTTACGGATAGCGAAATTCATGTTAATTCGGAATTATCAGGCGGTGAAACAAGAAAAGTATTTACGCTTGTAAATAAATATAGACCTGTTTTCGCTCAAAATCTCTCAGAAATAGGTTGCACGGATATTTGTGAAATGGACATTAAGTTGTCAAATGATACGCCCGTCGCATATAGGCCATATCGACTGAGCTATCAACAAAAAGAAGAAGTTCAGAAAATGATAGACGAACTAATGACTAATGACATAATAGAGGAGTCGACATCGCCTTATGCTAGCCCTATCCTGTTGGTATCGAAGAAAACAGGTGGTCAACGCTTATGCGTTGATTATCGTATGTTGAATAGTCGCACCGTAAAGGACCACTTTCCTCTTCCCAGGATTGAAGACCAGATAGATCAGTTAAGCGGGAATAAGTACTTTAGCTCTTTAGATTTGATTTCTGGCTACTATCAAATACCCATAAAGGAAGAATGTAAATATCTCACGGCCTTCATAACACCGAATGGTTTGTTCCAATTTAAAAGAATGCCCTTTGGGCTCTGTAACGCGCCATCGGTGTTTCAGCGCACGATCTCGAAGGCATTAGGGGCGCACAATTCACGAAGTTCAGCGGGCGCTTTGTCAACTTGTATAACCTCGGGTTTGAGTCAACCCGCCATGGCATACATGGATGATTTAATAATACCATCGAAAGATTTCGACGAGGGGTTATTAAAATTGGAGGAAACCTTTCAGCTGTTGAATGAGGCTAAACTAACACTAAACGTGGATAAATGCCATTTCTTCCAAACCACCATAGAGTATCTGGGATATGAGATTTCTGGGAATGGTATGAGACCAGGTAAGGCAAAAATAGAGGCAGTGGAAAAATTCCCCCAACCAAAAAACGTGCATGAGGTTAGACAATTTATGGGCTTGTCGAGTTATTTTCGTAAATTCATTGATAAATTCTCTGTCATAGCTAGACCCTTGACAGACCTCACAAAAAAAAACTTACAATGGAAATGGGGTCAAGAAGAGTCGTATGCATTCGAAACACTAAAATCTAAATTGACTGATAGACCTGTTTTGGCATTGTACAATCCAAAATTCTTGACCGAGGTACACACAGACGCGAGTAAAATGGGTCTGGCAGGCATACTATTTCAACGAGAAAATGAGAATTCCCCCTTGAAACCAATCGCATTTTACAGTAGGAAGACGACCGGTGACGAGCAGAAGTTTCATGCATATGATTTGGAGACTTTAGCTGTGGTGACGTCACTGAACAAGTTCAGAGTGTATTTGTTGGGCATGAACTTTAAGGTCGTCACCGATTGTAACGCGCTGCGAGCTACATTCTCTAAAAGAGACATTCTGCCGAGAATCGCTCGATGGTGGTTATGCTTGCAAGAGTATGACTGTGAAATAATATACCGGCCTGGACACAGTATGGCTCATGTAGACGCGTTAAGTCGTAATCCTGTCGATTCGGAAACATTAGTAACCGACCTAGAACCGTGCCGCGTAATGACCGTATCCAAAGAAGACTGGTTGATGAGCCTTCAGCTGACTGACCCTAAACTTTGTCACATACGCGAGGTTTTAGAAGACAAAAAATACAACGAGATAGTGGATATAAAACAACATTTTGTAGTAAAAGAAAATAAACTGTTTCGGAAAATAGGAGCAGATGAATTGAGATGGGTGGTTCCTAAAGGGGCTAGGTGGCAAATATGCCGCTTAAATCATGATGACATAGGTCATTTTGCTGCTGAGAAAACCTTATCCAAAATTCAAAAGGATTTCTGGTTTCCAAAGATGAAAAGGTTCGTTGCAAAATACGTTAAATCATGTTTGCAGTGTGCCTATGGCAAAGCTCCTACTGGTAGGAAGGAAGGGTTTTTACATCCTATACCAAAAGGAACTGAGCCATTTGACACGGTGCATATCGACCACCTCGGGCCTTTCGTGAAGAGTTCACGTGGGAATACATACCTGCTGTTGATAGTAGACGGGTTTACAAAATTCTGTATTCTAAAACCTTTGCGTAACCTCAAGTCGGCCTTGACAATAAGAGCACTAGATGATGTTTTCTCCACCTTTGGATATGCTCGGCGGCTAATCTCGGATCGCGGTTCTACATTTACTTCGGCCGAGTTCAAGAAGTTCTGCGATAAATCTAACATTTCCCACATCTTGAATGCAGTTGCTTCACCTCGTGCCAATGGCCAGGTGGAGCGCTATAATAGAACTGTCTTAGGAGCATTAGCGTCATACACGGAAAAACTAGGAGAGACAAGATGGGATGTCGAATTAGGCAATCTACAGTGGGGACTCAATAATACTCTAAATAAAGGCATAGGAAAATCACCTGCAGAGGCATTGTTTGGCAGAAATCTAAGCCACAAAGAAGAAAACATATTACGTGAAGTTTTTGAAAAGACGAGATCACAGCAAAATAACATAGAGGATATTAGGTCGGAAGTAAGTGAACACATTGAAATAGATCAGGCAAAACAAAAACATAGGTTTGATAAAAGTAGAAAAGTTCCAAAGGCTTATTCCGTTGGCCACTTAGTAAAGATAAGAAAACAAATTAAGCATAATGATGGGCAAAGTAAAAAGTTACTCCCAGTATTCTCTGGTCCTTACCAAGTAACCAAAGTGTTAGAGAACGATCGGTATGAGGTTGCGAGCATTCCTGGGTCAACGATAGGTAAAAAACGTTATAAAAACGTTTGGGCCGCAGATCAAATCGCGCCTTGGATAAATATCGCAGTTAATTATGAGAATTCTGAGAGTGAAGATGATTTATCAGAATAAGAAACTAAATAATAGAGTATGAGCTAAGTGAGATCACCCTCTGCTCAGTTTTTGGGTAATCAATCCATTAAGTAAATTAGTCGTAGATATTATTTGTTATATTTTTAAGTTAAGTAAGATATGACTGTAGTGAAACAGGTTCATTGATTAATCATCATTCATTCATTCATTGAGTAATTTAGGTACACAATGTAATTAGTATTCAAGCAATGACTTAGTTAAATAAACTCCGTTCTGTTCGGGAGCAGCATTTTGTGCTTATTTAATTAAATAGATACAATATATATCATTAAACTTTGATTTAATTAAGCAGCTACAAAGTAATGAAACATGATATTATATCTTACACACATACACATAATAAGAAAATAAATAATTTTTTGATTCTTTGATACTCCGAAAGCATCGGCGGAGGTCACAGGTAATTGAGGAATTACACTGTTGACTCTGCGTTACTTGTAGTGCGATTATGTATGACTGGAAGTCGTTGAGTGGTCAGCATTGATGAAGTCCGTGGTGCAGCTGTAGACAGCTGGAAGTCATTGGGTGGTCAGTATATTGGCGAAGCTCCCGGTGCAGTCTGCATACATGAATGTTTATGTGGAGATGTCAATGAAGTCCGTGATGCAATCAATAGAGATTGGAAGTCACCGGGTGGTTGTCATTTCCGCAATTATTTCAATATAGAAACTAGAATTAGACAAGAGCAATATTATGATTGTATGTGTGTGAGTGTTAGTCAGGATTGTTTTTTCGTGAATCGGTGAGAGTCTAAACAATTGGAAAATATAATTATTCCTGATAATCTCATTATAAGGCGATTTAGGATTATTTCCCGATGTACTTACATGTTAAAACAGCAGTTTGTTAAATGCAAATTTTTAAAGACTATACCGATATGGAGATATTTATAGACTACATAGATACTTAGTTTGAGGACAAACTCTTGGTCAGGAAGGCCGAATGTTAGAGTTAGTGTTTAATATACTCATGCAATTGTAGCTTAAAATAGCGGATATAATATTAATTGATAAATTATGTACTTAGAATAAGTTTTACCATGCCAAACAGTCATCACTCGTTAAAAGGCGGCAACTGTTGGTGGTAAACATGTGCCGCCATTTTGTTTTTAAAAACTATAAAAGGGACTGTTTGGCTTGGTCTCGAGTTAGTCGATGTACGATTGTTGAAGAATAAATAACTAAAATAGTTCTGTCGGTTTCATTCTTTTAAAATACGCCCCTGATCTTTTACTACTACGTGTCTTAAAAAATTCAGAAGAACTTTTTGAACCCTTAACTAACACATTACACGACAAATTCATACCAACACTAATCGGAGGCGAAATCACAAAACTTGAAACCCAGCTATTTACCCTCCCAGTTCACAAAGGCGGACTTGCCCTTTCTGACCCCTTCAATTCAACACACCAAACCGTGCATACCAAATCTCAAAACAGGGATCTACAATACTTTCAACAGCCCTAACCGAGATGAAAGACATAAACCTTGCTGAACACTACAATTCTTTGCGTGACGCAAGAAAGGAAGGAAACAAGGAAAAAGAAACATACGAGAACGAAACTCTAGAAAGCATTCTAACAAAATTACCATCCAAAAAGAAAAGAGCAATAGAAAGATCAATAGCGACAAAAATGAAAACAAAAACATCAACATGGCTTTCAGTAATACCGACAAGAAAAGACAACTTCGACTTATCACCCCACGAATTTAGAGATGCCCTGGCCATAAGATACCACCGCACACCAATCTCCATGCCTGCGACTTGCGACGGCTGCGGCAATGACAACTTCAACGTGGACCACGCCTTGTGCTGCAAAACAGGTGGCCTTATCACACGCAGACATAATGAAAAAAGGGATCTTTTCTGTGAACTGTGCCAGCAAGCCTGGGGAAACGTCACGAAAGAGCCAGTCATCTCCGAAGGCGATACTGGGCTGCGCGGAGACTTGGCTTGTCGGGGGGTATGGATTGCCCAGAGGGAGGCGTTATTTGATATCCGTGTCATAGACACCGACGCTCCCTCCCACGCATCACGCCCCGTAGCGGCTGTCCTTCGTTCAGCTGAAGAAGAAAAGAAAAGGAAGTACTGCGACCCATGCGAGACGCGCCACACCACCTTCACCCCTTTAGTAACCTCTGTCGACGGAGTTTTTGCTCCACAAATGATATCATTCACTAAACACCTCGCCGAAACGCTGGCGGACCGCTGGGACCGGACCCCTGCCACAATAATGGGCTGGCTACGAGCAAGAATTCAAACCGCTATCATCAGGGCTAGCAGCATGTGCATCCGCGGCACCCGCCATAGGTGGAATCGCACAGGCCTATATGAGGATGGAGCGGCAGTCCCACACGTCTTGAACTAGAATGAATATCTTATTTATATTATCTGTACTTATTTTCATGAATCTTTTGCTTAATAAATTTCTTATCGTTAAGGGTATACGAAAGTGAAGACTTCTATAAATTTCGAACTTAGAGCGCACCAGAAATTGAAGTATTAAAGTGAGGTTTTATGTAAATTTCTAATATAAATATGTTTCTAACTAAATTATTATTTCATAAATCGGGAAAACGCTACCACAACGACGAGTTTCCTTTGTCTGAAAAAAAAGCTCATGAGAAAAAATAAAAAGGGGAAAACGAACTAAATTAAAAGGCTCTGATAAAATACAAAAGAAGTATTGAAAACTATTTAGGTAACTACAGTTTTTTATTAGTTATTTCCTCGCATTTTTTTTGAGCGAAGCACTATTTATACCTTGGCGGAAATGGTGATTTCCTGACACGTATTATTGAAGTCCTCGCATAAACGTCCTGCAATTGCCGGCTTTCCCCGCCACGGCGATAATGTACTATTCAATAAAGTACTATGTGAGCGTCTTCGATGGCTTTTCTCAGCTGCGGCCTTTGCTAACTCACATGAAATAATACCGTGATGTTACCATACATAGAGATTCTTCCTCTGTCGTATCTTGTTGTTGCTGTCGTCGATCTCGAGATGCTCAGGCTGAAATTAATTCACAGTTCCTGATAGTTAACTAGTACTCACAATGGTTGGGGAGTCTAAAACGCTTTGCCACCTTGCGTGAACATAATTTGATATTCCTCGATTCGCTTATATCCCAGGGTCATCGATCGATTATTATTTATCGATCGCTTACTACCAACAAAGAGAAAATAAAATAATCATTCAACAATGATACCATTGTCATCCTCGTACGATGAATTAGTAGAAAACGGAGTACTGCTCTGTTGAGCAAATTATGAATATTTGCGTGTTTTTAAATTAAGAAATTAATGATCCGTAATTTGAATCCGAGTTTAGTCTAAATATCTCACTAATATTATTCAGAAATGTATGGTATACTCGGCGCCACGACTAAAGAGCTTTGTCCTTGAATGCGCAGTAGTCACTTTTCACAAGTGTTTGGCGCGGGGAAGTGAGGAGCGACGGGGGCGGTAGTCAGCGCCGGCACCTGATTCGTTGATCAGTCGCTTCCCGATGCCCGCACCGAAAGCACGTCTCGAAGCTTCTTGAGTACAGTCGCATACAATATTACCCAACGTTATCTTTCGCTCCGGTCGAATTACAAATTATTAGTCAGCGGGAAGAAAAGAGTGTGCAGGACTATTACTACAAGTATCTATATTCACTAGGCCCTAGTGACTAGGGGCATTCTATGCTAGGGGGTTATTTATATATAGGTTTCAACCTTGACGTTAACAAATGTTGTCAATAGAGAGTACCTATAGTTTATTTGACACAAAGTCCATTATTTACATCGGCTAATATCCCAATCAACAAAATATCAAACAGAGAAAAAATAGAAGTGAAGAAAGTCCTGAACACTCATTCCTTCACACTAACCCTAAAAACGCACTTCGGAATTATGCCGCGACTGTAAACATGCGCAGTAATCCCCGCCAGTTTCTCCGAGAGCTCTTTATTCGTGGCGCCGAGAATAGTAGGTATTTTATTTCCTTACTACGACAACACTGGCATCAGTATTTTACTAACTTCCGTCAGCCGTTTCTTTTCATTTCATTTGAATTTTGACGGCTGTGTTTGTAACCGTAAAAGTGAACGTTTATTTATTATTTCTTTTATATTTCCGAGTTTTTCCTTGGTGTTTTATTCATTAACTTTATTTTAATCTATTTGCAATGTCGGAGAATACTCACATGGCAAGAATCACCTCCTACAAAAAAGCAAGCCAAGGAGTAGGGGTGAGTAAAAATTGCTGACGACACAATTTTTCAAATTTGCTTTTTCATTTGTTTTCCATTAGACGTCTTTTGTTAATTGTTCTGATAGCCAATTATCCATGGCAGGATGTTATGCAATCAAAGCCCTTTCCGCCTAAAGTATTCGGAAATATTGCATAGATTTTGGGCTTGGTAAAGCGTATCTCTTATCTCTTTTTTTATGATGTAGCAATTTGTTCGAATTTGACAATGTTTTGTGGTGGCACTACCTACTGAAAGTGATTACTTAACAATAGTTACATTATAGTTCCGGTCGTAGCAGATGAATAAATCAGTTGAATTTAGTTTTTTCATTTCAAAAGGAGATAGAAAGGTGATCCCACTTTCTAACATTTCAAAAGTGGGTAGTTAGGGTAGGGTAATTAGAAAAATATGATTGGAGACTCCATGAAGACATCTTCATATCCCCATTTTATTTGAGGTGTAAGGCTGTCAATTATTACAATTTAACACAGCCCCAACTTGTTTCACAAACCAAGCTGTGCTGTGCAAGGGGGCGGAACTTAGTGTATTTATAGATGACTTCAAAATGCATGAACCGAATAATTATTTTATGAGTTATAGTATTTTAAATCACTATTTCAAGCATTTACCCTAGAGATGGCACTAGAAGACAGGGTCGCCCAGCGAGAAGATGGGAGGATGAATTACGCCTAACACTGGGACCACACTGGACCAGAGTAGCGTTAAACAGAAATGAATGGAAACGACTGGAGGAGGCCTATGCCAAAAGGCACACAGAATTAAGAGACTTAATATTAAATAACTAAGATTCAAATAAATGTTTTAGTATGTAAATTAGGTACTCTTCTCCTGGAAATAAAGGCTATTATTATTATTATTATTATTATTATTATTATTATTATTATTTAATCATGGGGATGTGGGAGTATAAGGTGGCGATGTGGGACTCTTAGGGTGGGGAAACTATGAATTTGGTAATTTTTTTAATGTTACATGTCTTTCATAGTTCATTGACCTTAACCTTGAATGTAAACTTTCATCAATGTTTTGCAGAAAATTCTCAGTTTAGCCATTTTTTATGCAGCCACACTGGCCATAATGTTACATAGTGAGGAAACCTTCAATCTGCATAGGTGCGGATGGGCTAGCCCCCTGTCATGCCAAATGTAGAATTGAATAACTGGCTAAACGTGGGCACAATTGTGCCTCTGCCACCCCCTATAGTAAAAGGGCATTTATACACTTTTATCTTTTAACTTTTCTGATAAAATTATTATAAATTCATGACATTGTGTTATGTTACAGGAACTCCGTCGAAAACGCCAAGAGTTGAGTGTTAATCTCCGTAAGCAAGCAAGAGATGAGCAGCTACTCAAGCGCCGGGCGCTGTCTCCCGAGGGGGAGGTGGAAGGGGAGGAGGCTGTGTCGACCAACGAGGAGCTGCCGAGCCCGCAGCAGATTGTGCAGGGTAGGTTGATTGCACATGTAGCTGCTGGCCCTCTAGGATTTTCTATGATGTGTAGAAGGTGTATAAACTATTTTACATATGTTTAACTGTTTACATAACTGAGTAAAAAGTTACATCCAAAAAAATACATTTTCATCCCAAATAGACTAAATGTTCACCAAAAATTTACAACCTATTTATAAAATTAAAATACACCAAAAATTTACAACCTATTTATAAAATTAAAATACACGGGGTCGCTTCAGGTGGTTTTATAAAGTTGTGATCTAACAAAACTTTCTTATTCAGACTGAAAGTGACCTATTGCAACCGATACAAGGGGGTACTAAATTGGTGATTTTTTAATATATTTGGGAGTCAAAACATATATTGGTAAACAATATATTGGTTGCCTCTTACATTTAACATTTTAATAGACCTTAAAACGTAACTTAACTCACACAATGTCAATTGTCAATTGTAAGACGGGCTGGTTTCCGCAACTCGATGACGAAAGCGCCTATTTTGCGTAACTTAACTCACACAAAATGGAGGATTATATATTACGCTCCTGCCATCCCGCATGTGAAAAGAGGTGTAAAGTTTATTTTGTTTGTTTTTAACTATTGATAGATAGATAGATAGATAGATATAAGATAAGGTGAGACGCCCGCTCAACACAGATTGGTCTATTGTGACTATTTCACCCAAGTTCCATTGTTTGGTTACTGGCTACTGTTGGTTCAAAAGATATACCATCCCTAATCTTGTTATTTTAGTGGATTCTACAATGTCGCTTAACTTTGAGTTTGACAAGCCATGTTATATTTGAATAGTTCAATAGCCAGCTACCAATATGGTTTTTATGAGACCCACCTCATCCATACCCCTTCCCTCACCAGGCCTAAAGTCCGAAGACCTGGCAGCACGGACAACATTTGCCCGAGCAGCCCGTCGCATGTTGTCCAGGGAGCACAATCCTCCGATATCCATCATGGTAGCTGCAGGTCTCATCGAGCCATTGGTCCATTCACTGGAGCGGGATGACTGGTGAGTCCCACACTGATAGCTGCTTAGATAAAGTGCAGCTTACAAGTCGCAAGTTTATGCCGACCGCTGCTGCAGCCGACATGTCGCTTGAGCGTGTGAGCGAGATAGAAGATAGAAGTTATCTAGCAAGTGAGCAAGACAGCAGCGGTAGGTACCGGTGCGGTAGACCGTAGTGTCTGGCATACATCTCTCGCTCAATCAACATTCCTAAGTTACTTCATACAAGCATGATGATGATGACGTTTATGAGGTGGGTCGCCCGCTCCGAGTTATTTTTCTTTGCTTCTTCAGGTCTTTGTTCCACCATAGTTGACATTTTCCTTCCGGAATTCTTCTAAGGGGTCATGCCTGGTGGTATGCATATATTAGTGTTTTTCCTAATTCATTCGCCCCCTCTTCTAATTCATACAAGCATGCCACGGGTATTTCTTATTTGCCCCTTGACAAATACGTAAGTCACCAATTTGGTCTTTGTAGGACCTTGGGTGTCCCCGACCGACGGCTCCTGCTGTGTTAATCTGTTCCCTCAATCTCCTATCATTCATCCTTTCAATGAGGCCAAACCATATCCTAAATATGTATGTTTCTTTATTATATTCCAGTGTGGATCTTCAGTTCGAGGCTGCCTGGGCTCTCACCAACATAGCTTCAGGGACCCATGATCACACAATGGCAGTTGTTGAAGTAAGTAATAATACCTTGTAATAATAATACCCTGGACACTATTTACACAGATTGATCTAGCCTCAAACTAGGATTCCCTGTATCTTGGGTACTAGACAACGATAGACATACTTATATAGATAAATATTATACTTAGATAGGATAAACAACCATGACTAGGGTACAAACATCCGTTCTCATCAAACAAATATTTGCCCCCACCGGGACTCGAACCCGGGACCCTTGGCTTCGTAGGCAGGGTCACTGCCGACTCGTACATTTGGGTCGTCAAGTGCTATATTTTCGTTTGCGAACCGTTAGGCCTCTAAAAATATTAGAAGATTATGAAACATATGGTAGCCTACTGTTTGTGTTTGGGTGATCCAGGGTCTTAAAAAGAAGCTGTCGAAAGAGGTCAAGAATGGCAAGACGCGATAGACAAATAATTAAATTTTCCAAAATGCTTGGGAACTTGGGAAGAGTCAGAATTGCCTAAAGATGAGAGGGCCTTAGATAGAAAATGGGTATTCACTGCTAAGAGAGATAGTTTTAAAAAGGCCAGATTTGTGGCAAAGGGTTTAAAAAAGGAACATCATTTAATTTATATTCACCAGTAGCTCGCATGCCTACAACTCGTATGATGCTGAACCCAGCAGTACATCTTACAGCAATAATCTGCATATGAAACAATTTAGATGTCCCAACAGCTTTTTAAACGGTATTTCAATAAAACCATCCTTAGGTGTAAGTTGAAAAAGGCGTAGTTTTGAAACAAAAAAATTCACTGTATGGATTTATACAAGCCTCCAAATGCTGAAACGAAAGACTTCATGTTTTTTTCTTGGTGAAGGATTTGTACAATCGAAACAAGATTTTTGTTTATATGTTTTGGAAGATGTATTTTTGTAAGTCAAAGCAGATGATGTAATTTTAATGTCAAAAAGTGAAATAAACTTAAATTAAGGACAGGAATTATTCAAAATTCAAAAAGAGTTTATTTCCATAAGAAACACATAGGTTACACTTGGAGAATGTCAAATTTTAAACTAACACATACATAAGGTATAAGGAAATATAGAACTCAATGTTTTAGATGCTGGAGGCAAAGAGGCGACTAGAAACCTCCAGCTTTATACGTTATTTTTTACAGAATTGGAGCAAACACCTTCCCAAGCTTTCTTGTCTTCTACATAATCTGATAGTTTGTAGTAAGCCTTATTATTATATTAAAAATTTAATTGAATGTAAAGAACCTTGGGGAAGTAAATGCTTACTTGGGATTGGATATTGTGAGAACGCCATTATCAATTTATATTTCTTAAGAAACATCAATAAATAAACAACATGATAAATTGAAAATGGCAGGTTGCAAAGGAGCGAACACGCCAATAGAAGTGAAATTCGCAACAGATGATAATGAAAGTATAACGTTCGATATTTTCTATATCATGAGCTCATAGGTTGTCTTCTATAGGTATATTAAGCCTCTTCAAGTAAACCAGATATTTGCTTTGCAGTGTCCTTTTTAAGTAGATTTTTGGACAAGCCGACTATATCATTGTGGAAAGCAGCTAAGCGTGTATCACATTATCTAAAACAGACTAAATTGAAATCTCTTGTATATAAATGGGATAGCAGTTGTCGCTTTGTTAGTTAAACTGATGCTACTGGGCTGGCTACAAAACAGACAGGAAAAGCGGGAGTGGTTCTGTAGTCTTCTATGGTAACAATTTGTTAGCCTGGCTCTGCAAGAAACTAAATGTTGTTGTCTTATCAACGGCTGAAGCTGAATATATAGCTGCGGCTCTATCTAGCGTCTGCTGAGTTTATTTATTTAAAGGGTTTGCTGCAAGATTTTAACTGCCCGTCAAATTCAATGTTACTTGTAGATAATCAAAGTGTGATTAAATTAATGGAGTCAAATTAAAACAGTTAGAGGTCAAATCATATCGATATAAAATATATTTTTTTGTTGTATAGTTGTGTTATATAGTGCAAATTAAAATTTAGCAGATATTTTGACAAACGCAATAGGAAAACAAAAGCACAACTATTTTGTACAAAAGCTAGGTTTTTAATTAAATGTTTCTTATTTTATACTTAGGTAGGTTGATAGTATGATGGATAACGAATGTTAACATAATTGATTATTTTATGTGACACATAATGGAGGGCATTAACACTAGAGAGTGGGATTATGAAACTCGCCTTCAACTCGTTTCATAATAATATCACTCGAGAGTTCTAATGCCTAATTATGTACAGTTACATACACTACTTTATCTACACACAAATCAGAAGCTCTCTTTGATGTGTTGAGGAACCGCATTTTCGACCGGCATTGTGGCATTGATCATTGCTCTGCACTTGTTTAGCTTGTTCAGTAGTACAAATTTCACAGACAAACTAGGGGCGGCTCCACGCAGGCGGGCGTCGGCGTTCGAAATTTGTTACAACCTAAAATTATACATTATGGTCATAAAGTATCAATATTCAGATAAGAAATGAGTTTTTACTAAGTAGTGTATCATTATGCTGGTCGTAACGTGCGGTTTTTAAAGAGGGCTTATGATATGTGTGTAGATATTTTTTTTATCAACATGTTAAGTACATTTTATAGTTCTAAAAATTGAGGGGGAGAAAAGCTATGTCAAGAAGTGAAGCATTAATTATTTAATGGAGATATCTACTTGTGTATTTTGTGTTATGTTTTCTTTTGTAAATTAAACGGTACCTAAAACTTTTATTATAGCTATAATTATTTTACTGTCTCCTCCAATGTAATAACAATTAACAATTAACTATGGTATATGAGGATTGAGGGGATGATGAGGGTATAAACTTTTACGCTATTATCTATGGTTTGTAAAGAAGGAATAGAGCTGGCGTTTTGATATGTCATTTTCGACAATAAAGAAAATAGTGTATGGATGTTAATATTTGTTTCTCTAATAATAAATAGGAATATGAAGACTTCCGTGGGTGATTAGGGATTCAACATTCCCGACTTGATCACTTCCCAAGTTGACCACTTCCCGATTTGACCACTTCCCAATTCGACCACTGATTATCATATTGTCAGTTTTTTACCTTCATTTAAATTTTTGTATTGTATTATCTTGTTCTAATTCAATCTTTCCCTAACCGACCAACTGCAATAATTGCGTGCCATTTCTGAAACTTGGATGGAAGAAGGAAGCTTTAAAAAAAAAGGGAAAAAAAGAAAAACGAGATTACAGTGGTGATATTAACTTGTTGTTAGACCGCCATTAAAAGTAAAGGTAGAAGAACCTTGTAACTCGCGGGCAGGCCCTTTAAGAGTTATTAAGTAAAGAGAACCTTTGGTTAAGTATAGTGTGTGTTCGCACTTGACTTACAGCCGAAAATCTGACGACATGGGTAGTGGTCACAATGGGAACTTGCCGTTATGAACCTTGTCCTAATATCAACTTGTCAAATTAGCACAAAAATTAAAAGCTGACGATATGGCAACTGATCATAATGAAGCTAAAGTACCAAATCATCTTGAGCTCAAACTTCTATGCGCCCACTTGCAGGGTGGAGCCATACCCCGCCTGGTCCCTCTGCTGTCAAACAGCGGGTCTGTGGGAGAGCAGGCTGCGTGGGCGCTCGGCAACATTGCCGGCGACGGAGCGAACACGCGGGACCTCGGTAATTTAAGGCAACAAATATAATGACCACCAAAATATTTTTTTCCTACCCACAATGGATAAATGAACACCAAAAGTTGCAAAAAATATCAGGGCAAAATACTGCGGTAGCTTAGGTGAAGGGTAAAGGGGGTGAGCGAAGCGAAGCGCCGTTTATCCTTCCTGTTAGGTTGAACATGTAAGAACAACAAACAATACTTAAAACATAAACTTAAGTACACAAAACATAAAAAGAAGTTTGGTGATCATTTATTCAAACACAATTTGGTGGACATTTATCCATTCTGGCAGTCATTTCGAATTTATTGGTAGTAAAATAGGTGCGTTTTTGGTAATCGTTTAAACACAAGCCGTAATTTAATAGTAGAGTTTTATACTAGGTCGACAAGTCATCAAATACACTCGAGATTATACTACGAAAGAGATACTACGAGCGAGAGAAGCAAGCAAGTATTTATGGTGCGAGAGCGTTATTGATCACTCACATCTGAGTGTAATACTCTACTTTTCATCACTAATGCGAGGAAGTAAAATTTTCGTTAAACATATATTCCCAACAACAATTTCAACAAGATTTTCAGGCGCCTTTTTTTTCATGCGATTGTCTTAATGGCTATTGCGATCGTTTTAAAAAGAAAACCAATAAAGTGTGTCTTGCCTCAAAAAACAAAGAAAGGAGCTTCATTTGATTTTCAAATTTACTTACCTCCCAAAGGTTTAGCATTTACTCCCGCATATCGAGTTAAATGCATTTGTTTTCAGAGCATTATTGATGACAAATACCTACATACGCTCCACTGCTACGAAATGTGGCAAAAGTTGGTCAGTAATGTATCCGCAAAACAATGAATAGTTAACCAAAAACATTTCTGGCCTGTCTAACAGGCCAGAAAAACATTGTTGGCTTGTTTGTTATGGTTCGCAACATGTCAACAGACGGCGTGCGTTATGCCATCGCGACGGTAAAAGCTTGGCTATCTTGTGCTGTCAATTGCGGTAGATGGCGGACCAAAGAGTTACGTTCGTCCGAGGGCGGACTCCGCCAGGCGGAACAAAGAGGCGGAGTTGCGAACCTAATTTACTTATCAAAAAAAAATAACTTAATAATATTTTTTACTTCCTCGCAGTAGTCGTGAAGCATTTTGTTGCTCACTTTCCAGCCTCTACAGCAATGTTCTATTATTAACAGGCTTAATATTATATGGCTTTTATCACTCTCACTATTGGGACGAGCCCAATGACACTCCACTGTTAATAGTAGATTTCCTACGAGTTCGCAAAGGCATATTTAGTAAAGAAGCCTTTTCGAACGAGTTAGAATATCATTTTTCCGCCTGAGATTCCAAAAGCAAGAAAAATAAATTACATATTAATTTTAAGAGTAAAAATTCTCTTGTGGCCGATTAAGTAAAATGCGAGCTTTTCACTACTATATTGATCTTCATTATGGTGCAAATTTATCGCCGATCGCAACTGCAGACGTGTTGCTGAAGCGAGTGAGCGAGACAGCGATCGTAGTAGGTACCTACCGTTGTCTCGCTCACTCGCTTGGTAACTACGCTGGCATTCTCGTCTGTAGTTGCTGTGGTAACTTCAGCGAGCGGGTACATTTATTTAATGAGTTGTTGTGTTGTATAATTCCAGTGCTGGCGGCCGGCATGCTGCCTGCCTTGCTACCGTCGCTCGTCAGCGGCGCCCCCCGCACGCGTCTGCGCACCGCCGTGTGGACCTACAGCAACTTGTGCAGGTAGAGTATCAACTCGTGCAGGTTCAGTAACAACTTGTGCAGGTAGAGTAACAACTAGTGCAGGTTCAGTAACAACTTGTGCAGGTAGAGTAACAACTTGTGCAGGTACAGTAACAACTAGTGCAGGTTCATTATCAACTTGTGCAGGTAGAGTAACAACTAGTGCAGGTACAGTTACAACTTGTGCAGGTACAGTAACAACTAGTGCAGGTTCATTATCAACTTGTGCAGGTAGAGTAACAACTAGTGCAGGTACAGTTACAACTTGTGCAGGTACAGTGACAACTAGTGCAGGTACAGTTACAACTTGTGCAGGTAGAGTAACAACTAGTGCAGGTACAGTAACAACTAGTGCAGGTTCAGTATCAACTTGTGCAGGTAGAGTAACAACTAGTGCAGGTTCAGTTACAACTTGTGTAGGGAGAGTAACAACTAGTGCAGGTACAGTAACAACTAGTGCAGGTTCAGTATCAACTTGTGCAGGTAGAGTAACAACTAGTGCAGGTTCAGTTACAACTTGTGTAGGGAGAGTAACAACTAGTGCAGGTACAGTGACAACTTGTGCAGGTACAGTAACAACTAGTGCAGGTTCAGTATCAACTTGTGCAGGTAGAGTAACAACTAGTGCAGGTTCAGTTACAACTTGTGCAGGTAGAGTAACAACTTGTGCAGGTAGAGTAACAACTAGTGCAGGTACAGTTACAACTTGTGCAGGTACAGTAACAACTAGTGCAGGTTCAGTATCAACTTGTGCAGGTAGAGTAACAACTAGTGCAGGTACAGTTACAACTTGTGCAGGTAGAGTAACAACTAGTGCAGGTTCAGTATCAACTTGTGCAGGTAGAGTAACAACTTGTGCAGGTACAGTAACAACTAGTGCAGGTTCAGTATCAACTTGTGCAGGTAGAGTAACAACTAGTGCAGGTACAGTTACAACTTGTGCAGGTACAGTAACAACTAGTGCAGGTTCAGTATCAACTTGTGCAGGTAGAGTAACAACTAGTGCAGGTACAGTTACAACTTGTGCAGGTAGAGTAACAACTAGTGCAGGTACAGTTACAACTTGTGCAGGTACAGTAACAACTAGTGCAGGTTCAGTATCAACTTGTGCAGGTAGAGTAACAACTAGTGCAGGTACAGTTACAACTTGTGCAGGTGGAGTAACATCTAGTGCAGGTACAGTTACAACTTTTGTAGGGAGAGTAACACTTTGTGCAGGTAGAGTTACAACTTGTGCAGGTAGAGTATCAACTTGTGCAGGTACAATTACAACTAGTGCAGGCAAAATAACAACGTGTGCAGGTACAGTGACAAACAGAACTAGCTAGACCTGAAAACTCAAAACTCAAAACATTTATTGTAAGTAGGCATAAATGATGCACTTTACAAGTCAAACTGTTAATTATCACAAATGGAAACATAAAAAATAAATAAAATTTGATTATCTTAACTAATTAGTGACTCATGATCATGGTTGGAGTGTGAAAAAGGTTTTTTTTTTCTTTAAACTTAGTATTGCCTTATAAGATATTTAAAGCTACCAATAAAAACGGCGAGTGTGATTCGCGCAAACAAATGCGGATACTCTCAATCTGACAATTTGAGCGTTACGCGAACTTTTTTATGATACTTTCTTACCCACCCACTCCCTCACGTAACGTTTACGTATATTTCAATAAATTTGATGATTTGAGTCAGGTTTATTGATCTTACCATATCTTATTCTGACGCACCCGACTAAATCCCACTTGTACGGACTTATTTTTTGTTGCCCTCACGGCGCAGGTCTTGATGGAATGCTCAGATTTGATAGAGTTACTTAATCTGAGCTTATCTTAATCTGACGCGGTCGAGTAACTCGCAAAATAGCCTAGTGGCCTCATACAGGCATTCGGGGGCCCTATTCTGTTAATTGGCACGAATAGCGATGGTGTAAAAATTGCTCCCAGTGGCGCAAAATGTTGACTTGTCGGCGGCGGCGCTTATTTTGTTGAGACTGACTGCCAAATGCGGCATTTTGTGCCCTTCGGAGCTATTGATACACTATGGCTATTCGTGCAAATTAGTAGAATCGGTCCCCTGTGTGTAGGAAAGCACGTGAGGCATACAAAACTGATTGCTAGTCATAGAAACTTGAGGTAGGATTTTTGTATTTATTTTTTTGTATTTATTTAGTTCCAAAAACTTAACTGTATACAGTTTAGGTAAAAGTACTCTTAAACCACCGAAATTTATCTGGGCATAAAATAAATTCATGGTTGTATCAGAGTTGTACAGAAAATGTTAGGTAGTTTGTAGTTAAAATAATTAAATTTACATCGATTTGGCTTAAGTATTCCATCACTGCTCAGCACAAAATTTGTTTATAAATCCAAAACGTTCGGGCGCAGACGCATCTACAGAACAGAACTATTTTTTTAATCCGCAACGACAAATAAGTTTGAAGTGTCTTTTTGTGTGTGTCTGTTTGTGCCACTCTAGCGCCCAAACGAATAGACGGACTAGAATGCGGTTTTAACATTGGTAGTAAGACTTGTCTGCGTTGGTTCTTAGCCATTTTTAATTAAAATCGATTCAGTGGTTCGAAAGTTATCTGCTTATAAGAAAACAAGTGAACAAAATTTTAGACTATATTAATTCTATGTCAGGGCTGTTTTAGATTTTTCATGAATAGTAATTATTTCTTTGCTTCCAGAAACAAGAATCCTATGGTGGACTTCGAATTGGTTACGCCGGCGCTGCCCAACATATCGGCGCTATTGGAAGTGGATGACAACGATGTTCTAGGTAGGTACTCATACATCCGTCACAACTTCTCTCATTTAATTCAAATCAGGCCATTTTGTGTGACCGAGACCCTAATGGGGCAGCTTGGTGACTTCTGACAATCGGGTCAGCCACTAGCCCGAACCCCCTCCGTGAACCCGCACTGAGCCAGTGTGGTGGAGTATGTCTCAATTCTACGCGAGTAAAGGCCCGTGCCTCCCGGTGGGGACATAATGGGCTATATTTAATATTTTATTATTATAGGCCTTTTTGTGCTTGCTTGCTTTTGGCGATTGATGATAGTGTTCCTTGGAACCTGGTCGTTGGACTGATTGAAACACCACGACACTTTATGCTAGAATCAGGAACGCGTGATTCTACTATCACAGGACAAGTTATTAATTCGTGCCTTTTCTTAGATGCAGAGGCGCAGGATGAGTAGAATGTATAACATAACATTATAACTTATAACATTTACAAACAGACACATTGGTTCTGGCCCCACACTATGATACCCTGTGTCGTGGGAACCAGAAACAGCGACGTCACAAACATGCAAACATTCAAGACCTGTTTTTTGTTCTTTCTCCCCAACCAAGATTGGAACCCGGGACCTAACGCACTTCGGAAGCACAGCCTCGATCGCTACACCACAAAAGTCGTCAAAAAATTATTATTTATGTAATTATTTGTTTCCCAGCCGACGGATGCTGGGCGCTGTCCTACCTCTCCGACGGTCCCAACGACCGCATCGAAGCAGTCCAGACCACGCCCGGGCTGTTAACTAGACTGGTAGCGCTGTTGGATCACGCGCAGGCTGCAGTGAAGACTCCGGCGCTCAGAGCTCTCGGTAACATGGTCACCGGGAGTGACGAACAGGTATGCTGACTATTGTCCATTGTAATAGTAGATTGTACAGACCACGCCCAGACCGTTAACCAAACTTGTAGCGCTGTTCGATCATGCGCAGGCTGCAGTGAAGACTCCGGCGCTCAGAGCTCTCGGTAACATGGTCACTGGGAGTGACGAACAGGTATACTGACTACTGTCCACTGTAATAGTAGATTGTACAGACCACGCCCAGACCGTTAACCAGACTTGTAGCGCTGTTGGATCGCGCGCAGGCTGCAGTGAAGACTCCGGCGCTCAGAGCTCTCGGTAACATGGTCACTGGGAGTGACGAACAGGTATACTGACTACTGTCCACTGTAATAGTAGATTGTACAGACCACGCCCAGACCATTAACCAGACTTGTAGCGCTGTTGGATCGCGCGCAGGCTGCAGTGAAGACTCCGGCGCTCAGAGCTCTCGGTAACATGGTCACCGGGAGTGACGAACAGGTATGCTGACTATTGTCCATTGTAATAGTAGATTGTACAGACCACGCCCAGACCGTTAACCAAACTTGTAGCGCTGTTCGATCATGCGCAGGCTGCAGTGAAGACTCCGGCGCTCAGAGCTCTCGGTAACATGGTCACTGGGAGTGACGAACAGGTATACTGACTACTGTCCACTGTAATAGTAGATTGTACAGACCACGCCCAGACCGTTAACCAGACTTGTAGCGCTGTTGGATCGCGCGCAGGCTGCAGTGAAGACTCCGGCGCTCAGAGCTCTCGGTAACATGGTCACTGGGAGTGACGAACAGGTATACTGACTACTGTCCACTGTAATAGTAGATTGTACAGACCACGCCCAGACCGTTAACCAGACTTGTAGCGCTGTTGGATCGCGCGCAGGCTGCAGTGAAGACTCCGGCGCTCAGAGCTCTCGGTAACATGGTCACTGGGAGTGACGAACAGGTATACTGACTACTGTCCACTGTAATAGTAGATTGTACAGACCACGCCCAGACCGTTAACCAGACTTGTAGCGCTGTTGGATCGCGCGCAGGCTGCAGTGAAGACTCCGGCGCTCAGAGCTCTCGGTAACATGGTCACTGGGAGTGACGAACAGGTATACTGACTACTGTCCACTGTAATAGTAGATTGTACAGACCACGCCCAGACCGTTAACCAGACTTGTAGAGCTGTTGGATCGCGCGCAGGCTGCAGTGAAGACTCCGGCGCTCAGAGCTCTCGGTAACATGGTCACCGGGAGTGACGAACAGGTATGCTGACTATTGTCCATTGTAATAGTAGATTGTACAGACCACGCCCAGACCGTTAACCAAACTTGTAGCGCTGTTCGATCATGCGCAGGCTGCAGTGAAGACTCCGGCGCTCAGAGCTCTCGGTAACATGGTCACTGGGAGTGACGAACAGGTATACTGACTACTGTCCACTGTAATAGTAGATTGTACAGACCACGCCCAGACCGTTAACCAGACTTGTAGCGCTGTTGGATCGCGCGCAGGCTGCAGTGAAGACTCCGGCGCTCAGAGCTCTCGGTAACATGGTCACTGGGAGTGACGAACAGGTATACTGACTACTGTCCACTGTAATAGTAGATTGTACAGACCACGCCCAGACCGTTAACCAGACTTGTAGCGCTGTTGGATCGCGCGCAGGCTGCAGTGAAGACTCCGGCGCTCAGAGCTCTCGGTAACATGGTCACTGGGAGTGACGAACAGGTATACTGACTACTGTCCACTGTAATAGTAGATTGTACAGACCACGCCCAGACCGTTAACCAGACTTGTAGCGCTGTTGGATCGCGCGCAGGCTGCAGTGAAGACTCCGGCGCTCAGAGCTCTCGGTAACATGGTCACTGGGAGTGACGAACAGGTATACTGACTACTGTCCACTGTAATAGTAGATTGTACAGACCACGCCCAGACCGTTAACCAGACTTGTAGCGCTGTTGGATCGCGCGCAGGCTGCAGTGAAGACTCCGGCGCTCAGAGCTCTCGGTAACATGATCACCGGGAGTGACGAACAGGTATACTGACTATTGTCCACTGTAATAGTACACAGTCAGGTCATAAGTTCTGTCACACAATAAAAACTTTTGAATTTAGAACGCTGGCCACAAAAAAGTTTATTGAATTCGAATTTCGAATTTTTCATGAAAATAAAAATGTGTACTTTTTAGAAATTTCCTCATTTTTAAATATGGAGTGGATACTTGAAGAAGACCGTGTCGCAGTTATTGCGTTGCATCGTTGCGGTGACGCGCCAATTCAGATTTTCGATTTACTAAAAAATTTGAATATAACCAAAAGATTCGTTTATCGTACCATAAAACGATACAATGAAGACTCTAGTGTAGATGACAGGTCAAGAAGTGGTCGCCCTCGCTCTATCAGGACTCCAGCAGTGATAAAAGCTGTGAAGGCGCGAATTCAAAGAAATCCCATACGTAAGCAGAAACTGTTGGCCCTTCAGATGGGGTTAAGCAGGACCACGGTGAAAAGGGTGTTAAATGAAGACTTAGGGCTTAGGGCATATCGAAGAAAAACAGGACATCGTTTGGACGCTCGTTTAATGGACCTGAGACTGAAGAGATGCCGCGCTTTGTTGAAGCGGTACGCGGGAAAAAAGCATCGGGAAATTCTTTTTTCGGATGAAAACATTTTCACCGTGGAAGAGAGCTACAACAAACAAAATGATAAGGTGTACGCACACAGCAGTGAAGAAGCGAGCAACCGTATTCCGCGTGTCCAACGAGGACATTTTCCATCCTCGCTCATGGTTTGGTTGGGAGTCTCTTATTGGGGCTTAACTGAGGTACATTTTTGTGAGGAAGGCGTAAAAACGAATGCAGTTGTGTATCAAAATACAGTCCTCAAGAACCTTGTGGAACCTGTTTCTCACACCATGTTTAATAACAGGCACTGGGTATTCCAACAAGATTCTGCGCCAGCTCATAGAGCGAAAAGCACACAAGACTGGCTGGCGGCGCGTGAAATCGACTTCATCCGGCACGAAGACTGGCCCTCCTCCAGTCCAGATTTGAGTCCGTTAGATTACAAGATATGGCAACACTTGGAGGAAAAGGCCTGCTCAAAGCCTCATCCTGATTTGGAGTCACTCAAGGCATCCTTGATTAAGGCAGCCGCCGATATTGACATGGACCTCGTTCGTGCTGCGATAGACGACTGGCCGCGCAGAATAAAGGCCTGTATTCAAAATCGCGGGGGTCATTTTGAATAAACTTTATTACCATAAGAATCTATGTTTTATTAAGTTCATTTTGCTATATAAATGTTTACATAAATAATAAACATGTTTAAATTATTTCATATTGCACATGTGACAGAACTTATGACCTGACTATGTAGATTGTACAGACCACGCCCAGACCGTTAACCAGACTTGTAGCGCTGTTCGATCATGCGCAGGCTGCAGTGAAGACTCCGGCGCTCAGAGCTCTCGGTAACATGGTCACCGGGAGTGACGAACAGGTATACAAGGCTCCCGCGCTCAGAGCTCTCGTTAATATGGTCACCGGGAGTGACGGAACATGTACACTAATATGGTTGTTACACTACCTTGAATCAGGGCCCTGAATGAAGGGTGCACTTGGCCGCTTATAGTTATCAACCTGTCAAGCCCTGGACCTGGTTATGGGACATTGCGATTTAGAATCTGATGCCATTTTAATTAAATTCAAAACCTATAACGGGTTAATGGCATCTTCTGGCGTCACCAGGGCTTAAGGGCTTAGGGACCCTGATTCAGTGTAGTGTAATAAATAAGCCTAAACCCATATATGGCTACAGAGGCACATTGAGCTCGTCTTCGTCGAAAACAAGATGTCTGACGCACATGCTGAACTAATCTGTTGCTCTGACTCCACCCGGCAGCGCAATCCCTCAGGTGCTCCCCACTTTGCCGACAAAACCCACGCCGACCACAGTGACCACGCTGACCCACTCGAAACGACGCCACCGCTTTATTTCCTCTCATCAACTATGAACAGAGTTATGAAAGCCCTGGGCCCATAACCTTTTAAGGTCTGATGAGGAAATTAAAGATGAATTGCTTGAAAAGCTGTTTCTTTATTCATCATAAGACGAGCACTCTATTTTAATTGACACACTCAGAACGCATACAAGACAGGAAGTCAGACTACGCCATTGCTCTTACATACCGGAAGTAACCATCGACAACTTATACTATTTTATTGCTAATGCCACCCTTCACACTAACAGGCACCTGCGTAGACACAAATTGTTAGCTATTCCCTGGTGCCGGGGATGTTTCACCATATGTCCACCAGGGAGGATGGCACAGATTAAGAGTATCATAGGAACAACACATTTTAAGTACCTAGCTGGTCCTTTTCCATTGTACCAGCACAGTATAATACTACCCGTAGTTCGATTAGTCCACTTTGCCGATAGTGCCCACACCTATAGAAGACGTAATAAAAGGCATGCTCAGTAAGTGTCTCGTCTATTTGATTGGATAGAAATCCTGACTTATATACTAACCGCCTTATTCATAAACGTCTACTAAACCTATTTTAACTATAATGCCGTTATAATTCGTTTGTCTTTGACTGTCACTTTGAAATTTGTGTTTGTGAGAAAGAGACAAAGCACATTTTAGCTATCATATGTTTGATATGTTTTATGAATAAGGCGGTTAGCATATGATGGTTATGACGTACGTAGACATAGTACCTTCACCACATATTAGCGGACTACTGCGTCACGCCTAGCCACAGTTCGTTCCGCGTAAGCACACGCCGCCACACGTACAAACACGTCGCCACACGTACACATAGCTGCGCTCGAGTATATTAATTCGAGTTGTGATGTGAACTTGTCTTGCATCTTGCTCTTTTTATGGCCCTCGCATTCGCGCGGCTCGTCTGACGCCTCAGTAGAACGGCGACTTTAGCTGTTTAAGCCTGAGTAGGTATTTAACATTCGAACAGGGGCCTTGTTTACGTACCCATTATTAGTGAACTGTGAATGCGTGTTCTAACTGACAATACCAACATTTATAATTAAATTACGGAGTAGGTATCTTTTATTTTCTACCATTTCCTGCCAACGTGAGAAGTGATAAGATTAATAAAATACACATTCCTGTCATAGCCGATATGTTATTACTACAGTACGTGAGATCCATAACGTCCATATAACAGGGTAAGATGTCATTTAACCGGTAACCGTTTCCATCGCCAGACGGACCGCTGCCTCGACGCCGGCTGTCTCCAGCCGCTGTCTCGCCTCCTCCGCTGCAACAAGCCCTCGCTCGTCAAGGAAGCGGCCTGGGCTCTCAGCAACATCCTCGCAGGCACCCCGTCGCAGATACAGAGGGCCGTGCAGTCCGGATTACTGGAACATCTGAAGGCGGCGCTGTTGCACGCCGACGTGAGGTAGACCGAGCGCAGCGAGGGATTAAAACCGTGACACTGTAGTGTGCGCGTAGTTGTCACGGTCTGAGGAAATGATATTCGTGCAAACGAAACACGAACTTAAATCACTATGTTAAAGCGTAAACCTGTAGTTTACTCATTAAGTTTATCACACGATGTGCTGAATTTCTTCACGTTGAAAGGCTCGCTTCGCTCGCCTAATTTTATGGAGTTTCGGCGAGGCATTCCAGCCCTACAATAATAGCACTAACTGACCATTACTTCATTCCAGATGCCAGAAGGAAGCGGCCTGGGCGATCACAAACCTCTGCTCCGGCGGTAACCCGGAGCACCTCGACGCCCTCATCAGCGCCGGCATGCTGGAGCCCTACACCGCGCTGCTGGGGGCTCCCGACCACCGAGCCGTGGTGGTGGTACTGGATGGCATCACCAACCTGCTGCAGGTACCAACTCCTTGTGTCCTCTGCGAGCCTAGTACCTACTGACTAGGTGTTTGGTGCTAGCTGAACGAATTCCTTGTACCTCTGCGAACCTAGTACTTTACGCCATGGGCTCCCGTCTTCCTTGGGCCTTATCTGACACCAAAGGACTTATTTGACTTCAAAGCACTTATGTGACTCAAAATACCTTTCCGGACATATCAAACACCAAACGACTTATCGGACTCCTGAGGACTTGTCGGAGTTCTGAGGACTTGTCGAACTCGTGAGGACTTGTCGGGCTCCTAAGGAATTGTCGGACTCCTAAGGACTTATCGGACGCCTAAGGGCTTATCGGACTCCAAAGAATTTAACTGCGGCTTCACAAACCTCTGTTCGGGCGGTAACCTGGAGACCTCGACGCCCTCATCAGCGTCGGCATGCTGGAGCCCTACACCGCGCTGCTGAGGGCGCACGACCACCCAGCCTTGGTGGTGGTGCTCGACGGCATCACTAATCTGCTGCAGGTACCTCCTTGTCTCCTCTGCCAACCTAGTAATTAATGGAGCTTGATTAAGTCGTTAATCTGCTGCAGGTACCTCCTTATCTCCTCTGCCAACCTTGTCCTTGTTTGAGCTTGACGGCATCACCAACCTGCTTCAGGTACCTCCTTGTGTCCTTTGCGAGCCTAGTACGTGCTTACTAGAAGTTTTGTGCTAGCTGTAATACTTCCCTGTGTCCTCTGCGAACCTCAGTGGCGGGCCCACCATAGAGGCAATTAAGCACTGCCTACACGGCTTTGGCTACCAGTTACTCTAGCCATAAATCTTTCATGTGTCTATCAATCTATTAAAATAAAACATTCGTTCTCACCAACTTATAGAAGGAAACCAAAAATATTTCAATAAAATTAACAAACATTCATATAGAAACTAAACACCTACTGAATGCTCGTCCGCCCGCGCGAATTCAACACAAAACGAAAACCGACCCGACTCCGCGCACAACGCTCGCCGTCGTCCGTTGACCCCTAGGAATAATTTATGCGTGCCTCCAAAATTTTCTTAGATCTATGACCGGGCCCCGGTATCAAGCAAATTTCGTTTCCCGTAAGGACTGGACTTTGCGCAAGGACTAAGATATGAGATACAATCGAGCGCGCATAAATTATTCCTAGGGGTCAACGGATGACGGCGAGCGGTGTGCGCGGGATTTCGACATTTTAATTTGGCTATCGGTGATATGATGTTCCACCGGCATTGTGGCATTGATCATTGCTCTGCAGTTGTTTAGCTTGTTCAGTAGTACTAACTTTACAGACAAACTATTGGCGGCACGCAAGCGGGCGGCGGCGTTCCAAATTTGAATGTCATATGTCGAAATATCGATACATTATAGTCACAATGTATCAATATTCAGATAAGAAATGAGTTTTTGTAATACTTTATTGCACAAAACAGTGAAAATAAAACAAATATAAAGGAAAGAACATGTACAAAGCGAGCTTATCTCTAAAAAGAGATTTCTTCCAGCAAACGTAGAATGGGGAGGAAAAAAGAAACTAAAGGTAGAACAATGTGCACAACAATAAAAATCTACATAATACTAAAAATAATGCTCCTATATAAAAATGTAACATGCATAAATAGTAGATACAAATACTTATCATGGACGAGAAAGATAGTGTTCTTTCAAACGACTTTTAAAAGTGTGAATTTACGGACTGTCTCTGATGGCGCTGCGGAGTTAGTTCCAGAGACTGATAGTTCGTAGTCTGAACCCATTCTCATAAGTAGCAGTGTTATATCTCCGACCGAGTGTGAGATCTCCGTGGTCTATCCGAAGATATAAAAACGAATCGATAGCGTAAGAAGCCAGGATAGCGAGGATTACATAAAATATTGAAGAGGCAAATAAGGATATGGGAATCCCGTCGAAGGCGAATCTAGAGCCATTTTAACTCCCTGCAATACTTCGAGACGTGGTCGTCGCCGTAAAGATGGTATGACGAGGAGAGGACATCTGAGATGCATAATTCATAATAATAATTCATAATTCATAATTCATAATTCATTCAATTATTATGATGCAATTAATGAAGATAGAGAAAAGAAGAGGGGAGAGTATACCACCCTGGGGGACTCCCGCGAAGAGATCACACCACTCCGTTGAAGTCGTCTCTAACTTTATACGCTGCTGGCGACCTCTCAGATAAGAGTCTAACCAGTTAGCAGAGACGGAGGACATGTTCAAGAACTTCAGTATCTCAACGAGAATGTCGAAATCGACGCAGTTAAAGGCGCTGCTGAAGTCGAGCAATGCTATTGCAGTGAGCTGTTTCTTATCCATTGCTTGCTGAATGTCGTCGGTGACTTTGAGTAAGGCCGTGACGGTACTGTGACCCGGTCTAAATCCGGACTGGAGTCGATTCAACAAGTTGTTAGAAGAAAGGTAGGAGGAGAGCTGCGAATGGATAATGGATTCTAGGACTTTGAAGTGGATTGGCAGGATGGATATCGGACGAAACGGATTTGATGTTTTGGGAAAAGGGATACCTAATGCTTTTTTCCACACATTAGGGAATTCACAACTGAAGAGAGAGTGGTTTATAATATGTGTGATAGCTGGAAGTAGCTCGTCGAGCACACTACTGATAATTTTAGTGCAAATATTATCATCTCGTACAACTTTGGAGGAAACGGAGAGCACTGCTTCTTAACTGCATCAATTTGACAAGACTGAAGTCAAATGGAGTGGAGTGAGGTGGTGGAGGCAGACCTCGAGCGCAGGCGACGCAGAGTGGCATCCTTTACAGTGGGTTCAATGACGACGGGGGACTGATAAGAATTTGTGAGACCGTTGAGATCAACATTATCAACCAACTGATTCTGAGACTTACCGACACAAAGCGACTTGAGGAATTTCCACACCTGGGAGGGATTATAACTCTCAATGCACTGAGAGATGTGGCGTCGCTTGGCATCACGACACATGCGGTTACATCGGTTTCGAAGGCATTTGAAAAGCGTAAGGTGCTCGGCTGTAGGCTCCTTTTTGTACTGTCTTTTGGCCCTGTTCCGTTTAACTATCAAGTGCTTGATCGAGTCAGTGAGCCAGGGTGCTGGAAGGTGTTTTACCTTGACCTTCTTAACCGGTGCATGCTTGTCGAACAGTCTCAGAATCATTAGGTTGAAATGGTGGATCTTGTCATCCACAGTCTCACTGAAGATAAGTCGATCGACGCGGCATCAGATTTAAGGGATGCAGTATCAATACCCTTGTAGCTACGAATATGGATAAATGTTGCTCTGCTCTTGGGCGGCTTAATCTTATACGAGAGATAAATCAGGTCATGAAAGGAAAAAGGAGAGTTAAACTGTGCATGGGTCGCAACCTTTTCCAAATTCGAGTCTATCATGAAATCAAGGAGGGTTTTACAAAGTAGTATATCATTGTGCTGGTAATCACGTGCGGTTTTTGGACGCAGTAAAGAGGGTTTATGATACATGTGTAGATAAATGATTTTGTGGCTGATTCTCTGTGTTGGCTGTTACTTATAATAATAATAATAATACCTTGGACACTATTTACACATATTGATCTAGCCCCAAACTAAGATTCTCTGTATCTTCGGACAACGATACACATACTTATATTAGATAAATATAATCCTTAGATAGATAAACAACCATGACTAGGGTACAAACATCTCATCAAACAAATATCGGCCCCCACCGGGACTCAAACCCGGCACCCTTGGCTTCGTAGGCAGGGTCACTGCCGACTCGGCCATTCGGGTCGTCAAGGTCGTCGTCGCCACTTAAACCTCCCCCGGACTTAGGAGAATAAATGTAAATAGAAATTATCCGAACAGTTCGGGCCATTTTAGAGATTTAGTAAGACTAACGTACAGCGATTCATTTTTATAAGTATAAATAGATATAGATGAGCGAACCTCACCCACCACAATCATGTGACACCAGTTTCAAAACTTAATGAATGTTTTTGTTTATGCCGTGCGTGTTTCTTTTACAGGCGGCAGATAGATTAGGTCAGACGGAGGCTCTCTGCATCGCGCTGGAAGAGATGGGGACACTGGACAAGATAGAGGCTCTTCAGCATCATGAGAACGAACAGGTTAGTGTGAGCTTTGTAGCGTAGCGGTCGAGCATCTACCTTATTATAAGTGAGACGGGCATTGTTCGAATACAGGATTTGGATGTTTATATGTTTGTGACGGCGAAAGCCACAGGAGGCTTTGTAGTAGCAAACTAGCTTAACCTGCTCGCACGCGTCAGCCCTAAACAGGGCGAAATATGAAATATACGCCTAATCGCTTTTGCCTTAAAAATGGCTGCCGTTTTCGCGTGATATCGAGGTTTCGGAAATGTTTCGTTCGTTGTACCATAAAACTGTATAGACAACGTATATACTTATTAGAACTGCCACTATTCTAATGTTTTTTTTCCAATTGGTATTTTTTGCGGCAATTGGTTTGGTGTCAGTGTGTTGTAGCTCGAGGAAAATAATTCATTGTGTTCGTATTTCTCGATAAGAAGAGTGACAAATAGTTTTCTTCTATTCATCCATCCTCTATCTATGTGATTTTATCTTGTTTTGTGCCGAAAGTGAAATATGAAGCGACAAAATCTATGCATATTCGCGTAAGCCCTAAAAAGGCCGACCGCGAGAGAGTGAAATCGAGGTTTCGAAAATGCTCGATTGGGTTACGTTCTATCGTTGTACCATTAAGCTCGGTTTATACAGGGTCAGTGACTGACTTCAAATTCGAGACCCGAGCAAAACCCAATGTAAACAGATTTGGAAGTCAGAACAGCTGTGACTTCAAATTCGAGACAAGTCAGCGCTGACCCGAGCAAAACCCAATGTAAACAGATTTGGAAGTCAGTACAGCTGTGGGAGGTCAGCGTTGACTTGTATATTCGAATATTTTGAGGTCAGTCGGCGCCCCCTGCAACCCGCGCACTCCTGCGCCGCCGGTAAAAACCCCGTGTAAACAGTGAAGTCAGTGCTTGGTCAGTCACTGCCGCAGCGTTGTAGGGTGACGTCGCGTTTCAGAGCAGAAAAATGACGCGCAAACTTACTGAAGGCGAAGTATTGAAGTTAGTTCAACTATATGGAGAAAATGAGTGTCTATGGGACATCAAGTCCCAGGATTACCGCATTAGAGAAAAGCGCTCATCTGCATTGCAAAATATCGCGCAACAAATCCAAATTGAAGGGTTCACGCCTACTGATGTAAAAAATTAAATTAAAACTAAGAGCTTACCTACTATTTAGAGGTGGAGAAATTACAGCTTTTGAGATACGATAAAAGTGACTGAGGCACCGGTACGACATCCCTGATGCCAGATATGTCAGTGTTACTTCTAGTTTTAATTGAGCTGGCAAAGCATCTCTCGTAAATGTATCTTGTCGTTGAATAAAGCTTGTTATCAATCACAGCAATTCGTCAAAATTCTGCGGTGCCATGTCAATTCAATTGTCAATTGTAAGACGGGCTGGTTTCCGCAACTCGACGACGAAAGCGCCTATTTTGCGTGTGGGTGGGAATGCGAATCATTCGAGCCAACCCAACTCCTCCAGGAACGCCAGTAGGCCCTTTACGTTACCGACTATCCCTGGAAGGTCCCTCGATTGACCGAGGTGTTTAGCCCTGTAGTCCGCTACTCCTGTGCACTCCATGAGGACGTGAGCAGCCGTTTCTTCTGCCTCCAAGCAGGCTCTGCAAAGGGGGCTGTCGGTAACACCTAGGACATATAGATGTTTGTTAAAGAAACCATGGCCAGTAAGTGCTGCAGTTACCAGTCGCATGCGCGGCCTGCTAAGTCGAAGCAAGGTCTTAGCCAGCCTAGCGCTAGGGGACGGCAAGGCCAGCTTAGCCTGCCTGCACTCCTTATGGTTTGTCCAAAGAGTGGCATGATCATTCCTGGTCGACTCTCTCAGAAATGAGCGTACCATCTTGAAGGGGAGAGGGATGATAGGTTCGGGACCATACGCTGTCAAGCTAGATCCTTTACGCGCCAGCTCATCCGCTGCATCGTTACCTCTTGATCCGCTGTGTCCTTTTATCCATTGAAGGATTACGCGGTTGTGTTGACATACCTCCATTAGTCGTTTGTGACACTCGTAGATTAGCCCTGAGTTAATAGTGTTGCTATTTAGGGCTTGTAGGACGGCCATGCTATCCGAGAGGATTCGAATGGAGGAATCTCTTACCTTTCTCGATGCTATGGCATTAGCGGCCGAGATGATGCCCATGCATTCAGCTTGAAAGACAGTATTATGGGCACCCAGTGGAATGGCCATCTTGATGTTTAGGTCCTCCGAGAAGGTGCCTGAACCAGTGCCTGCTTCAGTTTTTGAACCATCGGTAAAAATTCTGAGCTCTTTAACGTCGAGCCCCTCAACCCGATGGTCTTCATGTAACTGTATGTTGTATTTTTTGTCAAAAACAAATTGTTTAGGGATTCTGTCACTGCAAGCCATAGAGATGGGAAATTTTTTGTAAACTTCCCCTAGGATGGCGGTGTGTGAGGTCCTGTTTTTCCTCCAAAGTCCTAAGGTGTTGAGTCTCACCGCAGATGACGCGGCCTCCTGCTTAATATATAGCTGGAGTGGCGGAAGACACAGCATGGCCTCCATTGCTGCTGTTGGAGTAGTTCTCATACTACCTGTGATAGCCATGCAGGCCAGCCTTTGGAAGCTTTGGAGTTTGCTTACCATTGTGGTTAGTTTGGTCCTGGTCCACCACACCACAGCTCCGTAGCAGACAAGAGGACGGATCACCGTTACGTACAGCCAAAGAATGATGTTGGGAGAAAGTCCCCACTTTTTCCCCACCATTCTCCGACACTGCCAGAAAGCAATACTCGCCTTCTTTAGTTTGTTGTCGATGTGGCTACTCCAGTTGAGCTTGCTGTCCAAGGTTATGCCCAGGTACTTCACCTCAGTTGCTAGCTGGAGTTCCGTTCCAAAGAGCTTAGGTAGGGTATACCTACCAAGAGCCCTATTGTTAGTGAACATGACCATTACCGTTTTTGTTGGGTTAACCGCCAGGTCATATTCTAAACACCAGCGCTCCACGATGCGAAGAGCTGTTTGTTTAAGGTTGCACACTGTGCTCGCAAATTTACCTGTGATGAGGATTACCAAATCGTCGGCGTATCCTACGGTGTAGTATCCATTAGCGTTAAGCTTGGTAATCAGGTCGTTAATGACCAGATTCCACAGAAGCGGGGAGAGCACTCCTCCCTGCGGGCATCCCCGTACTACCTCCGCCGATAGGGACTCTCCAGCTAGACGCACGATACGTTTGTTAAGCATGTTTGTGACCCAGTTGTTTACAGCTGTTGACACCCCATGCCTTGTTAGAGATGCACTTATACTGCTATACTGCGTCTTGTCAAAGGCACCTTCTATATCAATAAAAGTTCCAAGACAGATGCATTTGTTTTGAATCGCCTCTTCAATTGTGGATACAACTGCATGGAGAGCCGATTCAGTAGACTTACCCAAACTATATGCATGCTGATTCTTGTGTAAGGGTATATGTTTTAACGCTCCATCTCTCAGGTGTCTCTCGCACAAACGTTCGAGAGTTTTAAGCAAGAACGAGGTGAGACTAATCGGCCTGAAAGATTTAGCGTTAGTGTAGTCGCTCCTTCCTGGCTTCGGTATGAAAATTACGTTTACTACTCTCCACCTTTTGGGAACGTATCCGAATCTAAGACATGCTTTCATGATTCGGACCATTATATTGATGACGGGTTCCCCACCCCACTGTAGAAGTGCTGGGAAGATTCCATCTGGTCCTGCTGATTTAAAAGGTTTAAAGCTATTAATGGCCCATCTTACCTTGTCAGCAGTGATAATATTATTAGTTATGTCTAAGTGGTCGACAGCTTCATGGTGAACCTCTTCCGGCCACACAATCTCTTGAATAGTTCTACTTCCGGGAAAGTGAGTTTCCAACAAGAGACTGTGTGTTTCTGTGGTGGAAGAGGTATATGTTCCATCGGGTTTTTTAAGCGACCCTAGCCTGGAGTTGCCTTGTTGAGCTAGTATTTGCCTTACCCGATTTGCTTGATCAACGGTTTCAATGTCGCTGCAGAATTTCCTCCATGAGTTGCTGCTTTTGAACCGTAGTCGTTTCTTGTACTTGGATTTGGCATCTTTATAGTTGTCCCAATCCTCATCAGCACTGGTGTTCATCGCCCTGTTTAGCAGTCTTCTGATCTTAGCACGCATCCTATCTAGATCAGGACCCCACCAAGGCTGCCCCTTGATGTTGGTAGGCGCTGGTGTGCTAAGCGGGCAAGTTGAATGGTAGCAGTCTATTGAAGTATTTGTAAAATCTGTTACCTGTTGTTCGATTTGTTCGGGTCCCTCCGGATCTGGTAGAGTCTCAGCCCAAGCAAGTCTTTCACCTAGGATAGCTCTGTACCTGGTTCTGTCAGTCTTGCGTGGGTTTCTCTTAGGGACAGTTGGGGAGAACGCTGCGTTGATCTCGAAGCGTATCCATCGATGATCAGAGCATGACGCCTCGTTGGACACATGCCAGCCCCCAACGTCGTCGGATATGTCCGCCGTTGCCAGGGTAATATCAACGATAGTTCTGCTTCGCTTGGTAACAAAAGTTGGTTCAGAACCTATGTTAAGCACATTGAGGTTTGTAGTAAATAGGTATTCAACAAGTGTCTTACCTCTGCTGTTCATATCTGGCATGCCCCACAGTGGGTGATGCGCGTTCGAGTCGGCCCCAACGATGAGTTGAAGGCCCGACTTCTCGCAGTGGTCCACCAGCCGGCACAGGTCGTGTGGAGGCGGGTTGTCCTCCGCAGGCATGTAGGCGGAGGCCACCACGAGCTCGCGGCACCTAGCTGTGTCGGGCAGTTGCAGCCTTATGGCACACAGGTCCCTGGAACAGAACTCTGTTAATGGCTGTGCTGGGATGTTGTTAGTAGTTATGATGCACGTTCTAGGGTTATCGTGATCAGTTGTACCGAAAAGCTTACCTCTCAAATTGGCGAGCCCTCGAATGCTACCGCGGTTGATCCACGGCTCCTGGATCAGAGCCACGGCAGTGCTGTTTGCCCCCAACCAGCGTCTTAACTGGGCCGTTGCAGTTTGGCTGTGTTGGAGGTTGGCTTGGAGGATTTTACAATCGCGGGAGAGGGACGCCATTTTTGGTCAACCCCTCCTGCACCTCCAAGACGAGTTCCTCCTCCAGCCGCATGGACAGCTCCTCGCCCTCAGAGGGCACCACTGCTGGTTCTGGCTCATCGCCTTCACCAAGCAGCATGGCCTCCCAGTGCGCGTGCTCGTCCTGCGGTTGAGCAGCAGAACTTTCCCCGACTGCATCGGGGCCTGTTTGCTGCCGCTCTGGAGTGGAACTCTGGGGCTTGTCTGTTCTTGAAGAAACCCCAGTGATGACCAGCTTAGAGCTGGTCTGCGCTACCACCGGTGGTTCCTTCACAAATTTCCCACCGGGTCCCTGAAATTTTAGGTAGACCGAACCACTACCAAAAAGGAGCTGTCTGCCCCTTCCCAGCAGGGTCGGCACCACATCTTCAGGGACGTCTGTGATGAGAAACAGGTTGTCCTGCTGCTCATCCACTTTCTGGAGGAGCCATCGGTCAACCTGTGCCCACTTGTTCATATAGTGGAGGACTACGCCGACGTCGGGCGCAGACTTCCACTTGCCACGTTCGTTGGGTATGAGCACCCCACATCGAACCCTGCGGACCATCTCCGATTGGCGTTTCACCACCAACTGTACGTTGGATGGTGTAGACACACCGGAGACACACTCCCGCAGCCAGTTCAGGGAGTACTCGTCCTCCACGAACAGTTTAAGGTGGCCGTCCTCGTAACGAGGCTTGCCACCGAATTTGGGGTTTTCCTTGCTCGGATCCGCCAACGCTTCCCTCAAGATTTTGTCATCAATCTCGTTGAGGATGAGCGTTGATAGATCCTGCGAAATATGACCAGTAGCGACGTCAGTTACGGCGATGTACTGGTCAGATTTCACCTTCTGAGCATAGGTGACCCCAGCTCTGCGCGCTTCCGTGCACTGCTTTTTAGGCTCCACTCGAGGAGAAATACTGTCCTCTAGTCGAGCCCTCTTAGCAGCCGCGCGCTCGTTTTTGCCGGATCTCTTGGCAGATTTCAACTTCTTGTTAGAAGTTGGACCACCAGAGAACGCTACGGTAGGTTTAGCCCCGTTTGAGTCTAGGGTTGCCCCTTTGACACCACGGGAGCCGGTCACCTTACCCGCAGCTCCAGCTGTATTTACAGCGGGACCGCCATCGGTCGTCACCGTGGCAGATGGAACCCCATCTACGCCGGCAGCGGCCGATGTGGCAGCCAAACGCTGTTTTTTCTTCCACCGACGATTCGCCTTACGCCCTGGTCCGGTTTGCACCGTATCTGGACGTTTAGTCGATGGGCCCTTCCCTTGCAAAGATTGCTTGGGTGGTTTACCCTTTCGACCAACCGTCGTCCAGGCGCTGGCGAAATGCTCGGCGATGTTTGTCGAATGGCTCCGCGCACCGGGTTGCCCCGTGGCCCTGCCTCTCGACTCACTTTCGGGTTTTTTGCAGCTAACCTCCACAGTGGAATCACTACCGGTTTGCACCGGTAGGTCACTGATGGTGGCAGTGCGCCCAGTTGAGGCTTGAGGATCTGCCGAGGCAGATTCTCGCACCTGTTTGGAGACGCTTGCGGTTTTCACCGCTGGAAGCGTTCCAGATGTGTTTTTTGACCTGACACGATCCATGGCCAAATGTATAGAGATTCGTCTACTCGATTTCCCACCCTCCACGGAGCCCGCATAATTGGGAGCGCCTACTCGCTTGGAACAGCTTTCAGTCGCTAGGAGTACCGAGTAGATATAGGAGCATAGGGCTGGTACTTGGCGCGACATCGGGAGCTCGCTTCTGTGGACGATGGGAACCAAGGTGTCAGCGACATGGTCCCACCGCCGTAGTCACCGAAGCTTACCCCGTCAGCATGACCCATCCCTCCGCTATGACTGACGCCTTAGCGGACCCTACACCCCTAGCCGTGGCCCTCTGACGGGACACTTGGCCGTTACCCCAACCCGCGGCTACGGGCGAGGCTACCGTTTTGCCTGAAATCCAGGCCAAAGAGGGCGTGTTGCCTTACGAAGCTAAATCCACAGCAACGCTCGGCTCAACCCCCCAGGACCCCTTCATCCTGGCCTACGGTGGTCAACTGCGCAGACCACAAGACGCAGGTGAGTGTAGATAGTCTGCCGGGTACACTCACTTTAACCGACAGAACCGGAGCTACTTTTAGCCATCGGCTAGTAAGAGGTCCGGGGACCAGTCACTAGCCGCTGTTACCAGGGTGCACCAGGAGGAAGCAGAAGTTATGCAGGCGGACGTATCCTTCTGCATCACTTCAGCACCCCCACACTAGGAGGTAGTCGCTCAGAACACCCTTCTGCGGTGCCATTCTCAGAGCCCTTTTGAATTCCGCAGGGTCTTCAAATCTCAATTGCTTTAGTAACAAAGCTGAACCACCAGTTTCGTTTATATCTGCAATCCATTTTCTTACCCAAATCCGCTTCTTTTTAGTGAAATCATTTTCCAAAATTTCCGCTTACTCATCTAACATCAAAATTGTTAAATTTTTCAACAAATTATTTAGCCGTTGTTTCTGCTATTTGCTTACTGACTTTACACACGTGTGCTCACCTTGGAAAATGTACCACGTCTACTGATACCATGTAAGTAGTCGAAGTCAGTAGCGGCGCCAGCACTGGCGCCGCTACTGACCCTGTATAAGCTTGCCTTTAAACTTTGAATAGAGAACGGTAAGGCGGAAGTGTCGAAATCGTATTTTGTTACTTTGGTATTTATCAGAGACACTACACTGGCAAGATTTTTTCCATCTTCTGAGCTAAAAATAGCACATTCGCCGCTTGATTTTGGGTTCTCAGGCGGAAAAATTACATTTATAACTCGTTAGAAAAGGCTTTTTGCGAACCTCGCTACGACCCCGCCTTCGGCTCGTGCCGTGATCTTCTCGGTTCGTAAATTTAAGCCTTTGCGAACTCGTGGAAAATGTACTATTTCCAATTGGTATTTATGGCGGCCATCGTTTCCGTTTCGGCGTGTTAATGCTCGAGGAAATAATTCATTCTGACCGTATTTCTTGTGGGCATGATGAGTGACAAATAGTTTTCCTCTATTCATCCACCCACCTATGTGATTTTATCATGTTTTGTGCCGAAAGTGATATATGAAGTGAAAATAATGAGCCCAACAAAGATTTGTTTTGGAAGTTTCCGTAAATTTTTAGTGTATTTCAGAAATTGCGTGTGTAGTTCGCACGCATTGCAAATGGGAACTTATTATTGCTAAAAAACTATGGGAAAGTGTTTTCTGGCATATTTTTAGCATGGGCAGTCATAATGTTTTATAAAGACAGTTCCTAGAGTGGCGTAGTGTTAGTGGAGGACAACGTACTACTCCGAGGATTTAAGTTGGCTCCTGACTCGAATGACGTTTGTGCCAAAGGACAGTGTACACAAATTTTGTAGTTTCCATTTAAAAAAATATTTATAAAATATACTAAATGTAAATTTGAATAGGTACATCATCGATATTAGATTTAGGTTTCGCTCACTTCATATAACTCCGCAACATCTACCGCTTATGAACATGGGTTCAGACTACGATCTATCAGTCACTGGAACAAACTCCCCAGCGCCATCAGAGACAGTACGTCAATTAATATCATTAAAAGTCGTTTGAAAGAGCACTATCTTTCTCTTCCACGCTAAGTATTTATATACCGTGACATTTAATTGGTTTTACAGCCGCAGGGAGGCGATTTGTAATTAACAGTACTGTTGATTTCGACAATTTATACCGGCCCTAGTCGTAAAATAAAAATAAAAATAATTTAAAAATCTCGTTTCCAAAAAATTGCGAACTAGTAGTAGCTCGTCGCCTCACCATTCCGTAGGTAAAATCATGATATGTTATTAGATTAGATAGGTACCTAGTTAAAGTGGTAAAGGCGTTTGGTAGGTACTTACCAACATTGCAGATTTTTCACACAGCTCACGAAGTTTACACTCACTTTTTTAATTTAGTTATTTACACTCACTGATAACGGAGCAAATTGTTCGAAGTGCAGGCCATTTCGTTCAATACAAAGTCGTGCCTGTTTCACGCAATTACGTTTTAACTTTAATAAAGTGTCTCTGTCACGTCTCACTACATTAAACGCGTCTGTTATCGCGTCATTAATTCTTTAATTCATCTCGAGTTTCGTGTTCCCAAGTGTTCACCAGGCGCTTCAGCTCGGACCACAAAAAAAGTCTAATGGTGTGAGGTCCGGACTCCTTGCTGGCGCTACGACACTGGCCCCCCGCGTCCTCACCAACGCTGCCCGAACACCGTGTTTAGATGCTCTTGCACGTCGCGTTGGTAGTGTGCTGGGCACCCATCATGCTGGTAATACAAATCCACCAGCACTGCTAACGGCATATCTTCGAGTAGAACGGCTATGACGCGTTGTAGCATGTCCAGGTGCATACCTCGTCCAATAGTGCCAGGAAAGTGTTTACTAAAGGAACCTGTGGGTTTGGAATGCCCTGCATTCTGAGATGGTTCGGGTGGTCCGGTTGTGCGTACAGCCGACGAGCTTCTGCTGTGTTGTAATTCGCAATAGCGTATTTTTGCACCAAACTAAGATACTCCAAATTTGAGTATGCGTAATGCCGATCCAATTGCGCGTTTTTTGAGTAGCCTCACGTATCACACGAGTGACGTGCTGTGGGTAAGTAAAGACGCGCGCGCCGAAAATCAAAGGGTTGGGGGCGGGGGCAGACAGCATGGGTTGCGGCGTGCGAGTGCGATGATTGGCTACCGGCATGCGCTTGCGCTAGGCGGCTAGCTTCTTTGAAGGCTTTTGACGTCGCCGACCCGCCGTGCGTAGTAAAAGAGGGCTACTAATGTTTCTCACTGTTTCGAGATTCTGTCGAGATATTTTTCGTAAATAAAAAAATATATGCCTCGATAAAAAATAAAGACAATATGATACCTACTGCTCAAGGCGATTCACCTCTAGCCTTCGCTTTAAAACCACTAAAATGTCACGGTGTATGTATTTGTATCTATTTATCTATAGTTTACATATTTGTATATTATTATATTTAGTATTATGTAAATATTTGTAAGTAATTTATTATTTTTATTAATATATTTAATGTTATGCACATAGGTCTACTCTGTAGTTTCTTTTTATCCTATCTATTCGAGGTTTTCTGGAGGAAATCTCTTGTTAGAGATAAGCTTGCCTTTATGCATGTCTTAAACCTGTTCCAGTCTTGCGGCTGGCCGGCCAGAGGATACAAGTTTGAAAGGAGGGGGAATGACCTGCTCGTAGGGATGGAAAAGGGGAGATTTCAATCGATCGACTGTACAGCCTTAGGCCCTTTCGCTGGCCGCCCGCTTACTTCACAACTTTCATACAATATACCTTATCAATCCATACGTTCTTGTAGTATGCCTCCCATAGGTCATCACTTACAAACACGGAGTTAAAGATTTTGCTAAAAGATTGGAGGCCGCTATTATTGGAAAAAAATATAGTCCGGTCTAGTGGCAGCGCTGATTTGTACCACAGACAATATATAGTCAGGTCTAGTGGCAGCGCTGATTTTTACCACAGACAAAATTTGGTCTCTTGACTTCCGTGGTGCGGTTCTCTATTCACAGTTTTATTGTACAACGGTAGAAGCTAACATCATCGAGCATTTTCTGAACCTTGGTTCCGCTGGCTCGCGTTCGCCCTTTTTAGGTTTTACGCGAATAGCCGTACATTTTATATTTCGCACGCGACGAGGGCCAATATAGGATATGTGGGGAGCATATTGTATTCGGAGAGCTGCAGATGATTTGTTCCAATTCCTGGTGTCCTATTTTCAGTATCATTGTTTCCATTCGCTGACTCCTCTTTGGCTAGGATTGAGTGCGTGAGGTTTCTCTTGATGTCATGAATTCCATAATTTCACCGTGTATTTTGTCTGCAGGTATACGCAAAGACAGTTCATATAATGGACACATATTTCTCGGAGACAGACGACGAGACCGCCCAGCCGGCCAAAGTCGGTGACGAGTACCAGTTCGATGCCGGCGCGGAGACGGAAAACGCCGCCCAGAATATACAGTTTTAGAGTCGTACCGATTAGCGAAATAATTCCACTATAGTATGTAATCTAATTGATTCCGTAGGCGTCACCAGTAAACTAAATTAAATAATAATAAATGTACTCGCGAAGGGAACGACTTATTCGGATCCAAGTAAGCGTGGTAGCTGGCTCACTAACCTCATTAATTATGTAGTTCAGTTAATTGTTGCGACGGCTCTGGAATCGGTATTAATAGGCCGAATGAGCAAAGAAAAGTATCACCAGTAATTTGAAGATAATTCATAGTTTTTTAGGTAAGCTTATAAATATCAGTAAAAATAATTTTCCATCAAATATTAGAAGTGAAAATTCATTCGGCCCAAAGTCACTAAACTAATTTAAATAATATAATAAATGTAGACCATGTCTCAAGCGAGGGCCACCACGGGCCTTTACCCAGATTCGAGTAAGTTGAGCCATACTCTATCACGCTGGCTCACGAAACTAATCAATTATGTAGTTCAGCTAGTTTAGTTGTGATGCCTCTGGAATCAGCCTTATTATTCTATTTTATTGTTGTACTATTATCAACCTTAGACGAAAAGTATCATAGTCACCCTTCCGGGAGCAACAGACAGATGTCGTCAAATTTGAAGGGTTTGTTGGTATTCTTTGTCATCTCAATCCATTCTTGATATTGGCAAAAGAACAAAAAATAAATAGAAACATGTTTTATGTTTTATGTTTTGATCGCCCATCAAAAACTGCTACTTTTGTCTATGGTCCCTTAGGAATCCTATGGATAGAAATGTATTTTTTTTCCGGAATACCTCTTTGTTTAGCTCTTTTGCCCATCTACCGGGTGTTTGAAGTTTGGTACAGGGTATATCATTCTGAAAAATTTACTTGATATTTCACTTCTACATACACTTTTAGTTTGAGCGGACATCAGCTGTTTTGTGTAGAGAAGTGAAAAATAAAGTTGTTCCAAACATCACATAATCTTTATATAGAGATGGCAGGAATTAAGAGCGCAACAACCACCATAAATTTGACTACATCGTGCTGTTACACTTGGGGGGAATTCTTCTATTTGACAACCCCCACACAAGCATATCGCAGTCTTCAGTAATATAACATTGGGCAGTCTAGGACACATTTTCAGGTGTGAGAGAATTTCACTAAAGCTCACTGTGCTCGCCCTCCTCGTCCGAAGGAGTCTTATACTAAGCTTGCCCAATATGATTTAGGGAAATTCTCTCACAATTGTGAAAAGTGTCCTAGACTGCCCCATCTTATACTAAGCTTGCCCAATATGATTTAGGGAAATTCTCTCACACTTGTAAAAAGAGTCCTAGACTGCCCCATCTTATACTAAGCTTGCCCAATATGATTTAGGGAAATTCTCTCACACTTGTGAAAAGAGTCCTAGACTGCCCCATCTTATACTAAGCTTGCCCAATATGATTTAGGGAAATTCTCTCACACTTGTGAAAAGAGTCCTAGACTGCCCCATCTTATACTAAGCTTGCCCAATATGATTTAGGGAAATTCTCTCACACTTGTGAAAAGAGTCCTAGACTGCCCCATCTTATACTAAGCTTGCCCAATATGATTTAGGGAAATTCTCTCACACTTGTGAAAAGTGTCCTAGACTGCCCCATCTTATACCAAGGCTTGTCAAATAGTAGCATTACCCATCTGTGTTATATTCATCAACAAATAATTATACTTAACTTATTAGGACAAATTCGCAGTTATCTTAACGTTTATTGAAGAAACTTGAATGTGATACTATTAAATCAACTATTGCCCTTGTAATAAACAACTTGTAACTTTCGGCTGATAGTAGATGTATGATGTATGCAGCGGTGCCTGTCCGTGGAAAAGGCGTTTCTACCATCAGTCCGAAGGGTAACTATAATGTAGAAGGCAAAAACTATTTCATAGACTGAACTATAGGGGCAGTTGAAGACCGAAAACTAAGCTATGTCGAAGCTATCCCAGCCCTTCACGTCCTCCCGGGTAGTGCTAACGAGCAACAGATTATTCTCAAGACGTTAATTTACAGGTTCTCGTGGCCAAAATTCAAATTCAAAAAGAGTTTATTTCCATAAGAAACACATAGGATTTGGAGAATGTCAAATCTTAAACTAACGCAAAAATAAGGTATAGGAAAATATAGAACTCCATTTGAATTCCGTCACTTAATGTTTTAGATGCTGGAGACAAAGGCGACTAGAAAATTGTGCAAAATTGTGATCTTTCAAATACACTTGACACTGAAAAATTATCTCAAAAGAAACCTGTTTTAGCACGCCAAATATATATGGTTGAATAATTTGGTCCGCATGTATGGTAACGTGTTATTGAAAATCCGGCCGATTTAAAATTACGATGTGTCCGCTCCACAGTCTAATGTGAATCGTATTGACATATCATTAACGTCGATGTCCGCATAAGCACCACCCGATGTTGTTTACCTCGGCGCCGACCGTATCAATGAGGAGTTCTGCGCAGTCAGCACCGGCCTCCATCTCGACTCCCGACGAACATTGCACCTCGCGCACACTTTTCTCGGCCGGCTGCCAATAAATAATATTTGAACTCTTTCTTCCACTCAGTCCAGTCAGTAGCCATGGTAGCCTTCACCTGACAGCGTCGTCGGCTGCTGAAGCGAAGGAAACCTTTTATTTTTTCGGAAGACAACGAAATTATCCGACCATGCGAAGCAAGCTTAGTGACTGTAACTGAGAATAGTAGTTACAGCGTCGGTGACTGTCAGATAATCCCCGCTAAATGCAACCTCGAACCTACGAACCAAACGAATTCTGTCATTAACCTGTTATTACCTGTCTCTGTCGCACCCGCATATTGTTTATTTAGCTCACATAGATTAGTTACCATAGTTCACCGTATGCATTAAAGTGTGTAAAACTGCGTCAACTATGCGAGGTAACCTTAACTTAGTTAGCTTAGCTTTCGGTTTGCAACCCGCATTAAATTAAATAAAGAATGTGATAATTTAAGAATTTTTGTAAGTACTTTTAAAATTTAATTAAATATTTAGCGGCACCAATTATGGGTTGCATTTGTTAAACTAGGAAGCCGGGTTTCTACAATAGAAAGTGTAACTCACTAATTGCCGCATCTTTTATAACAACTTGTTTTATTTTTACTTTCCTAAAACCTTTCCTAGAATGCAGAACTTGTTCCAAGTAACTACCATAATTTACTCTGCCAAAAAAACCTCCTTTGCACGGCAAGCCCTTTGGGTACCCAATCCTCGAATTCCGATTGGGTAGAAAATGCCGTGGCCGTGCTAACGTGGCCTTTTGTCAGAGTCAAGTAGGTGGGCACGGCGCCTTCACCACAAACAACTGACCCAGTGTGGCCAAATCGAGAACTTCGTCAACGACTTCATCTATTGTACAACAGATGTCGCTTTTTTATTTGTTCCGCTGCTCCATACTAGATGGCGTTGTGGGGATAAAATACGGACACCGTATAGAACGACCCTCGAGCTGAACCTATAATATAATCCATGCCATTGAACCTTCATGAAAATAAAATTTGACATTGTTGAGAAATAGTCCAGAAATTGTGCGGTAAAGCAGCTCACCAGATGGTCTACCACAGAGTAGACATTATTGTGATCTGTGACGTTTCAGATTTGTAGTTGGGTTTGAATTTTGTAAGGTCATACAATTCAAGTTTTGTTTTGATGGTTTGTACTGTGGATCCCTACAGTAATTCCGCCAATATCACGTATTGAAGATGACTTGTAGGGGATCACGTTGTACAGCTGTCGGTGAATCTTCCTTTGAGTTGAGATCTGTCTATAACAAAAGGACCGGACAAACAACAGTTAGGACAGCACCAATTAACATATAATTTAAATATTAAGTGGTAACATATTATGGATGTTAGACATAAAAAGAAGACATACATAAATAACCAAGCTCTCATTTCGGACATCAGGATAATTAATAATTTTCAAGCAACTACAATATTGCAATAAAATAACTCAGCATCAGGATAATTCTATAGTCCAAAATTATATTGTTTACGATATAAGTTTATACTCCCAAATATGTTAAATGTTCACGAAATTTTGTGCCACCAGTTTCTCAGAATCGTATTGGTTGCTATAGGTCATTTCTGCGTATGGAGGAATAAAAAATAAAGTTGATCTGATCAAATCGGTGTCATAGCAAAAGTTGTTCATTATGATAACTCTCTAACAGCCCCTTAAAATATGACTTTACTTTACTGTTACACCCTGTAGAACAAAAGTTTGCTTACATATAAAGAGAAGACGCTAGGTTGCAACTGCTATGAAGTACACCTTGATGCTACAGAATATCCATTTTTATTTGGTAGCATTATTTTAGTTTTTAAACAACTGACACAGTGGCCCCCCAGGAATGGCCCTTATTTCTCTTCTATTCATGAGGAGCGATCTCTTGTCACCCGATTTTATGGTACTCATAATGAATATGTACATGCTACAGCTGTGCCTACATTCAATGACGGGGGCTAGCCCAGCGCCGCAGCTGTGGAAATATACCTTAAATGCCTTGGACACTATTTACACACATTGATCTAGCTAGCCCCAAACTAGGATTCCCTGTATCTTGGGTACTAGACAACGATACACATACTTATATAGATAAATATTATGCTTAGATAGATAAACAACCATGACTAGGGTACAAACATCCGTTCTGATCAAACAAATATTTGCCCCCACCGGGACTCGAACCCGGGGCCCTTGGCTTCGTAGGCAAGGTCACTACCGACTCGGCCATTCGGGTCGTCAATATGAAGTTTTATGTTGTTGCACCGTTAGAGGGTTGGGGCGGATACAGAAAAAACTTAAGCAGGGGGCGCTAAATATATCTTGAGCTACCTTTACTTTAATCGCATATAAAAATAATCAATTCACATGTAAAGTTAAAGAAACTAATTTATTATAATATACATGTCGCAGTTAGTTGGTTAAATCAGAAACTTAACTAACTCTCTAGACCGTTAATTAAAAACCGACGTTTAACGTTAAAACGTCAGACAAGTGAGTGAACGAAAAGTTTAACGAGTTGTCTAAACGTTCCTAGGCAACAAGATATATACAATATAAATATTTTTTTTATGTTTACCCTTCACCTAAGCTACCGCAATGTTTTGCCCTGATATAAGCTGTGCAAATCAGCTGTTGTCGTGACGCCAACTTGTTTTCCATCACGCTGGCTTTCGGTAAGACAGATTTCTTGTTGTCGTCCTGTACCTTGTTCGGCGGAGACAGGACGAGAAATATCACCCTGACTGTGTCGTAGAGACTGTCAAACATCCTCCGAAGATTATGGTATTATCCGTTATCAGTGGAAGAGGTACAGGACGCCTTTACATAGTGGAGGGGATGATGAAACAGGAGCAGTAGAAAAAAATATTGGAGACAAGACTGTTTCCTCAGATTAGTGAATGGTTTGCAGATCCTTAAAGGCATTGATTAAAGTTTGTCATTCATCACGGTGAAGAATTAAAAGAAAATGTAAAAAAATGTATTCAGAGCATGCCAAAGAGGGTTCAAGCTGTAATTGATGCCAAAGGAGGATCTACTAAATACTAAGGGATTGTACTAAATATTAGTCTTTTGTCGGTCATGTACGAAGAACGAATAGGAAACGTTACTGTGCAATGAACGAAAAGAAACGTTTCCCTACGCTAATCGGACATTCGGTCTATTAGGACTATTAGGACATCGCTCCGAGAGAGCGGCGGCGCGGCGGGCTGGAGGCATCGAGCCATGCTGACTCGCTCTCGCACACAGAGACACGGCATTGACATCTTGACTAGAATGACAGTCCTAAGCCTGTTTAAGTATGAAGGGAAATCAAATATTATTTAACTTTTTATTTCTGCTATGCAAACAAACACATAGAATTGTATAAATATGTTAATATTATCAGAATATAATATTCCTCAAGTTTCTGCTCTGCACGAAAAGAAAGGTTAACCTAATAGCTCCATTTTTTATTCGATCCTACGTCTTACATAATAGTACTAATAAAGCTGTTAGATCTTACTGGTACACTGACTGAAATGTCTTAGTACGGAGCGCTCTCTGATGTGATGACCGAGCAGGCATATTTTTTTATTCATAAGATCCAACGTCCTATTAGTACTAATAGAGCTGTTAGAGTGTACTAGTACACTGACTGAAATGTACTAGTACGGAGCGCTCTCTCTGATGACCGAGCAGGCACAAGACTACTAAATATTTTGAATTTGTGACAGTTATAGATCTACAACTTCACTCTAATGTCATAAATCAGTGTTACCACAGCAAAAAATGTTACAGAGTACTGTCAGGATTATAATACAAAAATATCTCGCAGGAGAAATAAATTTATAGGTACATTAATAGTGTTTGAATGTTAATTATTAAGAAAAACTACAGTGTAACTAATAATTTGGCAACCACTGTATTTGTGTACTGTATTACATTACTATCTATCGAGTGATACAGCACTAAGCACTAAAACAGTTTTTCAAAATAATTTAATTAAGGCAAATGATTACAAAAAACTTAACAACTACACTGGCCTGCCAAACTAAGTAGATACTTACACTTATATTTATTTTTCTAAATTATAGAAGAGATTTAAAATAAAAAAAAACACTTTATTGTCCGTATGTCACAACCCTTTTTCTCAGGTATCAAATTGAAATTGTCCAAATCACTCACCCTTGGAACTATGAAAAAAAAAAACAAACTACTACGTCCACGCAGAGGTATCAATTGCTCAAGTCTGTAGTCTCTCGAAGTTGTGCAAAAACCAAACATATAAGTCAAGGTGATCAAAAAATACCGCCGATTATGTCAACATTTTTCTGAATTTACTTGATGCTCGCAAGGGAATCAAAACTAATAGGGTACTTCCCGTTGACCCAGAAACGTGAAATTTGGCAAAAAGCAAGGTAGCAAAAATAAAGGCTAAAATAAAAAAACTGTTAATTTGTAGTTTGATCATAAAAAAATGCTTTTGGTGAAAGTATATAACTATCTATAATTTATACCCTATCGTAAACGTATCTTAAGCTTCGGTGGTAATTTCCGACACTGGATTAGCGTGAAGGATGTTTTTTTCTATATACTTACTTACATGACATAAATATATAATGGTTTCTACAAGTGTGAACCCTTGGTGCGTGAGTCCGAAAAGGTCATCATTATTTTTAAAAGAGATCTGAAAATAAATCTGTATGAGTTTCTTAGCCCTGCATCTCCCACAAAAAATATAATTTAACCTGTATAAAGCATATCAACTCGATATATATATTTGTTTACCGCACTTTGTCTATGGCGTTACGCAAAATTTACTCAGTTTTCAATTATTAGAATTATTGTCTGCAAGTTTTATGCATAAGTAACTCTCCGACCTGAAAATCTTAAGCTTATCAAAATTGTACAATAAGCAAGAATAAAAAGTAATTATTTTCCGGTTAAAAAATTTGGTCACTCAGCAGTCGATGAAAAAAGGCACGCGATCGCCGGGGCTGCCTATAGTTGATTGACGAGCCAACCATGCTTCGTAAAGGACCAAAATTGATAAGGGCTGAAAGAATGGACGATTAGTATGTGCTAATTTTACAATATGAGGACCCCTGTAGTTTGGTATCAATAGTGCTACCGAAAAATACAGTTTCATCTACTAGTTTTAGTTTGTCTTTTCCCAATACGATGTTACTCTCACCTCACCTCCACCACTCAAGCTCACGCTGTACCTATTGATACCCGACACGCACTCCGCAGACATCAGTCAATATTAACAGCATGGTGGACCTCACGTACTGCAGCAGTAACAGGTCGGCCGTCACAGATATGCGGAAATATCTTATCACGTACCATATTTATGTACGTCATTCATTACTTCCAAAATGTTTGAAGCGTTTGTTTGACTGCATTAGACCTGGGTCACTGCTTTTTGTATTGAGCATGCACGTTGTACAAAAATTGTCTACTTAATTACCATATTATTTTAATGAAATTGCTCAGTTATCTTAAAGCTTTTTGGTTTGGATTTAAAAAAGAGCGGTAGACAACAGATGCTGGAGTCATGTTAGAGCATATTTTTAATGCTTGGGAAGATCGTAGGGACCCTATAGGTTTTTTTGTGACCTGTCCAAGGCATTTGACTGGGTAGACCACGAAACATTGCTCTTAAAGCTAGACTGGTTTACTGCCAATAACTTGCTTCTGAATAAAAAAAAGACAAACTGCAAAAAATTCACTTTACCCAATGTAAGGCTCTTCCCTTACTTGACTTAAGAATAACATTGTATGTATTGGGAAAAGACAAACAAAAACGAGTAGATGAAACTGTATTTTTCGGTATCACTATTGATACCAAACTACAGGGGTCCTCATATTGTAAAATTTGCACACAGACTTAGATCCACAGCATATGCAATTAAAAGAATCAAGGAATTGACTGACGTTGCAACTGCTAGGCTTGTATATTTTAGTTATTTCCATAGCATTATGTCCTACGGCATACTACTATGGGCACGGGCTGCTGACATTGAGACTTTAGATTGTTTTTTAATCGTAAGTCAATGAAAGGTTTTCAGATTTTTCCCTAAATATACTCCAAGATACAGCTGTGTGCTAGATTACGAGAGAAGTCTCGACGAACATATTTTTTAAATACAATGTTCACTATAATGTATTATACCTACACATTTCCAATTATTAACCTATCAGTCAGAGGCACAATAACATGATAAATTATAATTATACAAATTATCATTAAAATACAATGTTTATACTGGTTGTATTGTAGCAGGTATAGGTAACACAATTGCACGTACAGCGCCATGTGTGTCCTTTAGGAAATACGAAGTGTCACCTTTAGAGGCCGCGTGTTTCTTTTTGGAAACACCGGCAGTCCTTAAGTTCGAGGCCAGGGTGTCCTCTAGAAAACACTTTTTTTAACATTTTGCTATAAAATCTGATTCGTCTGGGCTCCACGAAAGTTTCGATCCAAGTGGGTTCTTGTGTACGACATATTTGTCAAAAGAACATTACACTTTTTTCAGAAAAAATGTTAATTGTATTATGTATAATGGTTTTCTAACCGTGAAAAATCAAAAGATTTAAGATGTTTTTATAAACTATAATTAATGAGGTTTTTCAAAACCATCTCTACACAGCAAAAAATTGGCAAGTAGTACAAATCCTGTTGGTTTGTTTAGCAAATTTCCGTTTTCCATCCACAATCTGCCTTTTTTTCCATATAATTTGGAGCATTGGACGCAGCGTCCTTTAGTAATTTTGGTAGGGCTTCTCGTCATGTTCAGCCCATGCCTGTGTCGCTTACTTGCTGGTGGTTGGTCTGTTTGTGAACCTTGGTTGTCTTAACGTGCATATTTGCGAATCACTCTAATTACTGCCTCCCTGAATTCTGCGATTTGGAGAACTTTTCCGCGAGTATTACGATAGTGCAGAAAGTGGGCGTTTACAATGCTGATACCCCACAACACCTCAAAAAATATTTTTCTGTACCATTTTGTACTACGCCTCAATGCTGTGCTGTAGGATGTCATCTGGTCACTCAAATCGATGCTATATTTTCCTGTGTTGTTATTTACGATGCTTCGCCGGCTTCACGCTCGTTTGATTCGTTCGAGTTGTTTTAGAAAAGGGTTGCAGCCCTAAATGCTTAGTTGAGAGCGCGGACAAAATTCTCTTATCGCTCTTCTTCAATATGAAGATTCCAACACTGGTTTCCCGGGCTGCAATCTTTTCTTTTTGTATTTTGGCAGTTACCACTTCGGTTCAATCTAACAGTGCCTATTAAGTTAGTCTTTCTTTGCTGCAAATAGTAAGCCAACTCTACTCTTCAATCGTCCAATAATCCATCGAGCAGCTCTATGACAACACTTTCAGCCACTCCAGTCAAAATAATTTTGGATTTGCCACAGTATATCATCACAGGTATAACTTTTACCGGAAACTAATTTGAACACTTTCTGTCCTGGAGTACTTATATCCTTCTTGATACTTGCGAATAAAATTTATAAGTTCATGTATTTTTAACAGACGGGCATCGTTTGGGGCTTTCGAATTTCTGAAAAATGTATAAATTTGAAAAGAAATTCAAATCTGTTTCGTGGCATTATTTTTCTGGCTAAGGGAATGTCGTAAAGTTCATATTTCTGCCAGAAATCACGATTTTCAGGAAGCTCTACAAGACCCATCCAACCAATAAACGCTAAGAATCTCATCATTTCGGGCTTGTCTGTAGGTACCCACGCATGCATTCTGGAACCAGCTGAAAAGTCTAGTTTTTGTGTGGCGTATAGTTTCATCAGTTATTATATAATCTGTGATAAATAATCTCGTCTGCTAAAATTTATTTCTTTATGTTTGTCATGCCATTAATATATTCAGCTTTAAACTCAAAATTAGATAATAATAACAATAATAACTTGGACACTATTTACACACATTGATCTAGCCCCAAACTAGGATTCCCTGTATCTTGGGTACTAGACAACAATACACATACTTATATAGATAAATGTTATACTTAGATAGATAAACAACCATGACTAGGGTTCAAACATCTGTTCTCATCAAACAAATATTTGCCCCCACCGGGACTCGAACCCGGGGCTCTTGGCTTCGTAGGCAGGGTCTGTGCCTACTCGGCCATTCGGGTCGTCTTGGTCAAGGTGGGTCATTAAGGCTCACAATTTGTCCAGACCTGATTTGTAATCTTTTGCTTCACAACATCATCTACTGAAGGTACTGAGGATGTGGCTTCAGATGTGCTGGGTCTGTTGAATCTGCGTAGATGACAGCCTGGTGGAGGGCTCGCAGCTAATCCCATGTTTCTCATTTCAGCCAGAGTAACATCGTCTTCCGAAGAGCATGCTGATTCTGACATATCATCTTTTGATTCAGCTAAATCAGGCTCGGTACCAAAATTGGGATCTGCTACTGAATCAACGCTTGAAACATCCATTTTGTGGCACCTATTACTCTAGTCGCGCATAAAGTAAAGTTTTTAACACTTTGCAGTCTTAGACTTAAGTTAATGTTTCACTATAATATATTAAATTTATACCGATATCCTGAAACAATGCAGAGAAATGTAAAAAAAAAACATTACATTTTCTGTTCTTTTCGCTCTTTTCAAGGTTCCGTACCCGAAGGGTGCCAAACGGGACCCTATTACTAAGCCTCCGCTGTCCGTCTGTCCGTCCGTCCGACACCGGGCTCTGTCGGATCAACCGAAATAGGTAGAGAGCTGAAATTTTCACAGTATGTGCATTTCTGTTGCCGCAACAGCAACAAATAATGAAATATACCGATTTACAAGAATTAAAAGAAGTACCCATAGAATAAATTATTGGTATGGCCATTTTCTTAGGTATTTTGTTTTATTTGTTTATCGGTGAAAAATTTACTCTCCCGATGTTATCGGAAAATATTTTTAATTGCAGTAATTGAGTTTCTGCTTAGTTATTTGTCATTATATGATTAATAATTGCTTATTCGATTTATAATAAATAATATTAAGTTTTTTTATGTTTGATTTTATTTCTGTAAATAAGTTACTCAATTTCTATCCACTTCCGGTTTCACGTACATTTCACGTACATAGTTTAATACTTACATACTACATACACAAACATATTTTTCAATGTTAACATCCAATACTATCAAACAAATATTCATGCTCATCACACAAATCATTTCCCTTACCGGGATTCGAACCCAGGACCGTTAGCTTCGTAGGCAGGGTCACTACCCGCTAGACTAAACCGGTCGTCAATGTAACTGATAGAAAGGTCAGGTAGTCATATTGCATGTGGTGATCGATGTACGGCCTTGAATGTAGTCCTACCCAGTATTTTATTTTTTATTATTAAAAATTAAATAGGTATGAAACAGTGAGACTCTAACTTGACCAAAAGAGATTGTTGGCAGGCTCAAGATACATTTATTAATCACAGGGTCGTGAGTCGAATATTGGTGATATAGTTGAAACGCTGGATAGGGACTCGCCGGGAATTTGTAGATTTCAGCTCCTTGGTAGACTCAATCCAACTGGTCCACTTCTCCAGACGTCAACTAGTGATTATGCGGTTAGCGCCAGAAGGATATTATTCCTCGGCGTGGAACCGATTCAGAGCTCCGTTAGCGCCAGGAGGATATTACTCCTCGGCGTGGAACCGATTCAGAGCTCCGTTAGCGCCAGGAGGATATTACTCCTCGGCGTGGAACCCTGGAAAGAGACCAGTGTGAATGATAGGAATACAAAAGCGCTACAGCGCCCAGCTATCAGGCGACGGCTTCCCACACGGAGACTTCCGACGAGGGCCCTAGGGTAATTAGGATCTAAGAGTGCCGCAGTCCAATAGACACTGTATAGAAAAGGGAAATACATAGAGAGTATAAAATACACGAAAATAAGAAAGACTAACTACGAACCAATGCTTACCCATGGATTGGGGATAGTAGGGAAGTTTCATATCAACAACTGCACTTTACAGCAACTAAACATTCAGCTCCATTACAGTACTAAAGGGACTAGCCCATCGCCGCAACTAAAGGCGTGACTTAAAAATTATTGATGCAGAAGATACAACCTCACGTTACAGAGCTCAAACAATGTCTGCCTCAAAAAAAACAGTCAGCTGCCAGACGAGATTCCAGATCCGAATTTCCGAATTTTTATAGTTTTAGTTTTTAACTGGCTAATCCGCCAGTAGCCAATATGGTCAAGGAGGTAGTACGTTACAGGTATATATCTATACTCGTACAAATGACTGTCGTTTTACATTTTTCCGTGTACAATGGTACGGAACCCTTCATGTGCGGGTCCGATGTCCTACTCGCACTTGACCGTTTTTTTTTTTTCATTTATTCATGAAGTTATCTTTCTTCTTCTCGATCTGGGAGTAAAAGAAAAGAAAAGTTATTGTATTTATATTTTTATATGTAAAGTTTATGTAGCATATATTGGTAATTATTTTGTATTACCTATCTGTATTTTATAGGTATTTAATTTATTCCTAGGCATTTTAGTTATAGTATTTATTGTGCACTGCCTACCCTTTTATGATACCATTTCCTGTAATGCCTTGGTTTCTTGGAAGAAATCTCTTTTTAGAAATAAGCTCGCCTTTGTACTGGCATTTTTCTTTTAAAGTAACTTTTTAAATATTTGTGTGCAATAAATAATTATGAAATTATGAATAATGAAAAGGAAAAAAATGAAGGAAATTAAAGAAACCCAAAAATAAAATAGGTTTCCAAAAGGATACACCCGGCCCCTCAACACGATTTCAACTAACTACTAATGTATCAGTTAGTTATGCAGCAGAGATGTTTACTGATTTAATATCGAAGGAAGTTTCAAAACACTCCAAACATGTTAAGATAAGTAGATTTAATTCAACATCAAAACCTGCATAACCCCAGGTTTAATGAGTTATTTAAGTATTGAGTATTTATGTAGTATATTTATCTTCATAATGATATATATGTTATAAAGTATTTTTGTAATATTATTGCGTACGTGTCAGGTATTCTATTTTTAAATTTAGTTGCTGTTTTCTTGTTTGTATAAATATTTTGTTATTAGCTGAACCCGCATTGTTTCACTGAACATACTTACAGGATTGGCTGGAAGAGATTTCTTTTAGGAATTAGCCCGCCTTTGTAAATTTTATTTCCCACTTCGTCAATTGTTTTTAATGTTATTTTATGCAATAAAGCATATAATAATAATGAGGTAATGAGAAATCGTGACGCGCAACTCGTGACTTTCCGGAAATCCCCAGACGCGACATAATGAAATTGACTTAAACAATACACGCTTTAGAAAGAAACACGTTGACCGCCAAGCCCGAAAATGGGGAGTTTTTGTTTTTACTTGCTTTTATTTTGTCCTTATTTGCGAAATGTTTTAAAAAAAAGGATTTTCCTTAATTTTCGTGGTGTGCCAAAAAGAAATACGAGGCCCCTAAAAATATTGGAGTTGAAAACGTGTTCGTAACGTGTAGTTTTTGGACGCAGTAAAGAGGGTTTATGATACGTGTGTAGATAAGTGTTAAAAACTTTACTTTATGCTTGATTAGACTAATAGTAATAATAATAATACCTTGGACACTAAGTACACAAATTGATCTAGCCCCAAACTAGGATTCACTTTATCTTGGGTACTAGACAACGATACATACTTTATATACGTAGATAGATAAACAACCATGGCTAGGGTACAAACATCCGTTCTCATCAAACTAATATTCCTTTCGTAACAGGCTGTCCGTTTCCCAAAACACCCGTTCCAAAATAACAGATTTTTTAAACGACCGTTCGCCAACAGATCCGTTTACCATATAATCCGTATGCCAAAACACCCGTTTCTCATTGCATCCGTATGCCATGAGATTCGTTTCCCATTTTACTCATTTGCCCAAAACATCCGTTTCTCATTGCATCCGTATGCCAAAAGATTCGTTTCTTATGACACCCTTGAAAGAAAACCTGATTTATCTTTATTCCCGCTCAAAGACTTGCGTAATATTTGTGACTATGTAGAGTAAAAGGGACCACATTAGGGGAGTTATTGGTATCTAAAACTATTCATACTAGAAGCTTCTCGACGATCCATAAACGAAAGAATAAAGATTTTTTTTAATTCATTCTTACGTGGTCAAAAAAATATTTTTGTTATATTCTTTCATTCACATATCTGAACACGACGTTTGTCATAGGCTTATGCCTTTATAGGCGTGTTCAGGTGTATTTTTGTCCCGGGTTTTGTACAGATGTAAAACTCTGCTGCATTAGGCGCACACGCATGTGTTTTGGGTGCTCGTAACATTTTATGGTTTTTATCCAAAGTAACTTATTGTATGGGCCACCCCGTAGTGTGTGTCTTGAGATGGTTCCCCGTTGTTGTAGTTGACGAGAGATGAAGTAAAAGATGAGAAGTCCAATCAAAGTATATTCCAACTCAAAGGGTACATGAGAGATTATGGAGACTAATTTCCCGTAAGTTGTGGTTACGTGGAGAGTTGATGGTATTCTAACTAAAATGCCTAATTAAATCGATAACCTAAACTCGCTAAGGAAATAACATTGCTGACGTTAGACCAATTAAGTAGAACTCGCGTGAGGCCGCGGTGAGTACGGTCAAGTGTGAACCGTACACTGATGAAGCACAATCCTCACTTACACAGCGCCAATATGAAGAATTAGTCGTTTTATTTTTTGTGTGAAGGTAATATCGGTAAATACCGATTAGCAAATAATCTTTTCCCTTTTGGGTTTTTATAAATTTAATATCCATATTTACCGTACTTTATATCAATGAATGAAACCAATAAATGAAAAAAAAAGGTACACATACCTCTATATATGACGTAGTGATTAAAACGGATGTTTTGGGAAACGGATATCAAGCCAAATGAATCTTTTGTGGAAAACACATTCTGGGAGACACATTTATCGGGAATCGGATTATTAAGGAAAACGTAGTGTCGGAAACGGGTGTTTTGGGAACGGGTGTTTTGGGAAACGGATAGCACGTTCCGGAACCCAAATGTTTGCCCCCTCCGGGACTCGAACCGCTTGGCTTCGTAGACAGGGTCACTGCCAACTCGGCCATTCGGGTCGTCAAACGTAACATAAACATTTACATACAGGCACATACATTGCTTCTGGCCCCACACTAGGATACCCTGTTTCGTGGGAACAGCGACGTCACACACATATACACATCCAAGCCCTGGAGTTTTTTTTTCACCCCCAGCCGGGGATCGTACCCGGGACCTCTCGCATGGTAGGCAGAGCCACAGCCGCTGCACCACAGAGGTCGTCAAGTCATAGTAGCTACAAAATGGATGTTTCAAGCGTTGATTCAGAGCGGATCCCAATTTTGGTACCGAGCCTGATTTAGCTGAATCAATAGATGATATGTCATAAAGAGACTGTCTGAAATGAGAAACATGAGATTAGCCGCGAGCCTTCCACCAGACTATCATCTACGGAGATTCAACAGACCCACCACATCTGTAGCTACATCCTCTACTACAGTAGATGATGTTGTGAAGCAAACGCTAACAAAGATATGGTCTGGACAAATTGTAAGCCTAAATGACCCACCTGATTTTGAGTTTACAGCTGAATATATTACTGTCATGAAAAATATAAAGAAAGAATTTTTAGCAGGCGCTGAACGTCTTGATTATTCGGAATGATTTCTCACAGATTATGTATAAACTGAGAGTGGATGAAACTATACGCCACGCAAGAACTAATGAAAAACATTTCAGCTGGTTCCAGAATGCATGCGTGGATACTAACGGACAAGCCCGAAAAGATGGTATTCTCACGGCATTACTAATAAAATAAGTTATTCACTGTGTAGCTTATGCAGTTTTTTGTCTTGCTTTGACATTTGACATTTACTCGACGTATGAAAAGGACAAAAACCCTATAAGTTAAACAGTGAATAACTTTCTTTATTATAGCTTGTCAAATTCGTACGTAGCACTCCCATAGTTTGCGGGCGACGGGGATGAAGATGCGGGGGCGGGAAAGAAGAGCGCGGGCGGTTCCTACTACGCACCCCGCCGCCCGCGCTCTTCTTTCCCGCCCTCGCAGCCCCCGCATCTTTCGTCCCCGTCGCCCGCAGACCATGGGAGTGCTACCTACGAATTCAGCAAGCGTAAGGCCGTGGTTGGATGGGTCTTGTAAAGCTTCCTGAAATTCGTGATTACTGGCGAAAATATGAACTTAACGACATTCCTTTTTAAATGTATACATTTTTCAGAAATGCAGAAACCCCAAACGATGACCGGGTGAGTGTCAACGTCTACGATGCGTTCAAAGCTTTCCGAATGGATCATATGTTTAAGCTGTGATGGAGAGTAGGTGAAGACTAAATGAGGCAACGCAGCGAAACCCCTGAATAGTCTTTGTGTTAGTTTGACATGTATAACACAAAAACACCAAATAGTTCTGTGTAGGAAGCTGGAATAATTACGCATCGAAAAAGTATGCAAATCGAACTGTCAGTGACTCATGTACCATTGTACTTATGAGCCCATATAAGGTTAATTTTAGCTGAATTCGAACACTTTTTCACTCTGGTATTTATTCCTGCTTGAGCCACTGAATAAAGATGCTTTTAAAAATACATGTTTTCATGAAATTTAACACTTTCTGACCATTTCATGAAATGGTTGGCCATTATATGGCTACGTCATCGGCATAGCGTGTGAAGTTACTCCGCCCGCACCGAAACACCACCGCAGGACACTTTACACTGTACGTAGGTACTAATTACTACGCAAGACTTAATCATATCTCAGGCAATCGCCCACTTCCTAATAATATGATAATAAAAATCTCAGGATCTTTGCAACAATACGGGGAAGAACTTCTATAAAATCACTATTCGCTTGAAAACTGTTTATTTATTTGATTACAGATATTAACTTTAACGTCAGCCGGTCATACGTCAACCCTCTGCTGGGCGAAGGCCTCTTCTAGCGCCAAACCCTACGGTCCAGTGTGCCATCCTGTATGACTTTAGAACATCGTCGGACCATCGGCTAGTTGGTCTGCCCACTGGCCTTATCGCTCCCCTTGGCCACCACTCCGTGACTGGTTTGGTCCACCGTCCGTCATCCCGTCTAGCCAAGTGTCCCGCCCATCTCCACCTCAGTCTCGTTATCCGCTTACCAACATCTTAGACCGAGGTCTTAGACATAGATCCGAGGTGCACGCCTCTGCCAACATCCCTGAAGCACTGCAAAATCGCGGCAGCCCCAACATCATCCTGAGACCATTATTATATTGAACGCGAAGGGCGGCGTACGACCTCTGCGAATAGTTGACCCACAGAGCACACGTGTAAAAGGACTGGCAAAATGCTTTGACCGAAGTTATTTGCATGATATTTGATTCATGATGATTTCTTAATTCACAGGCGCAGGAAAATTTAATCACGTCTCTAACATGGGAACCCCCTTTGATTTATAAATTAAATATAGCATAGTTTATTATTTATTGCTGTAGCGGAAACAGAAGTTCACATTCTGTGAAAATTTCAACCCTGTCCCTAATACGGATCATGTCCGGTGACGCACAAACAGAGGAGCGAACGGACAGCGACAGCGGAGTCTTAGAAATAGGGTCCCGTATAGCATCCTTCGGGTACGGAACCGTATAAGGGCCTTGATAATCGGACAGACACACAGACGTACAAGGAAGTGATCGTATAGGAGCTCTTTTTTTCCCTTCAGAGGGAGGTAAATACGAAACGCTCTGAGGTTTGATAATGGAGCCTTTGGCAACCGGACAAGATCTGTCGGATTTCAAGCTGTTACTTCAGTACGTTTGTTAGTTAGTTGCCTTTAGAGTTGCACACGTTGCCTGTCGATATAAACTGCCTTACCCACTAAAACAATTATTATTAAGTGAGCATTACAAACGATATGTCCATAATTGCGCATGTTTTAATCACTATGGTAGAGACAACTCCACACAATTAGCTTGCACGTGTTAACTGTATTCATAGAGGTTAACTGAGTGGGTCCCTGCGGTAATTTTGCGGTGCGGGAGGGGCGAAATCACAGGCTATGCCGAGCCCGCACTGAAATCTCGCGACCGGCAATGGAAGATTCTCGAGAACATTTTCGCCGCGAGAACTTGGCGGTTATGTTCTCGGGAATGTACCCTACGCCCAAGCGAGAATCTAAGAGAATGGGAATTCTGGTGAAGTTGAGTAAACAGTAGGCAAGAAATGCAGGTATGAAATAAACGGCTTGTGTTTAAACGATTACCAAAAAATTCGAAAATTTACTACCAATAAATTCGAAATGACTGCCAAAATGGATGGATGTCCGCCAAATTGTGTTTGGATAAATGATCACCAAACTTCTTTTTATGTTTTGTGTACTTAAGTTTATGTTTTAAGTATTTTTTGTTGTTCTTACATGTTCAACCTAACACGAAGCTTCGCTTCGCTCACCCCCTTTACCCTTCACCTAAGCTACCACAGTATTTTGCCCTGATATTTTCTACAACTTTTGGTGGTCATTTAGCCATTTTGGGTAGGAAAAAAATATTTTGGTGGTCATTATATTTGTTGCCGAAATAAACTAAGGAATACAGACAGCTGAAGTTTGATAAAAGTAATATATAGATGAAATAGTAAAAAAATATATAATAAAAAATAATTTCCTTGCAAAAAATATATATTTGTGTAACGCGCCTTTCGAACGTCACGACAACACAACCCTCCCGCACCGAAACAGTACCGCAGGACACATATTCAGTCGTGCCTTAGATACTATCGTTACTTACATGAGATGCATCATATTCTAAGTTCAAGTGTACATGTCGTCGTCATTTGGTTAAATGAGGCACTTAGTTAAAAGTCCGGGCCGTTCTTTAAGGACCGGCCTTTAACCCCTGGGTGTGGGGGATCTTTTATAGAAGACATCTTCCTGTTATACGTTTTTAATTGTATTTCCATGGAAGGTCTTCAGCGATTAAGCAAATGGCGTAAAGCATCAACGGAAAGGAGTTGATCCTTTCCAGGTATGGCGGACCACCCTTACCTAAAGTCCGCCATTTCAACCCGGACGAAAAAGAGGGGTGTTATAAGTTTGAAGCGTCTGTCTGTCTCTCTGTGTATCTGTCTGTGGCACTCAAGCGATCGAACGGGTGGACGGATTTAAATGCGGTTTTCTGTAAATAGCAGAAGACTTCCCTGCGATGGTTCTTAGCTACGTTATGTTAAAATCGGATCAGCTTAACAAGGAAACTAGTTAGCTAAATTTTAGACATAATATTTTATTTTATTTCAAGGTCTCATTTATTTTGTCAGGGATGTTTTTTATTATTTTTATTTATAGTTTTTATTTAGAGCAATGGAGCACGGGCCCAATTCGCTTTTGCAAGATAACGTCAACGCAACAGCTGATTTTTTTAACAACTAGCCTTTTTTACTGTGCGCTAAACTACTTTTGAAGTAAGGAAGTGAAGTAAAAACTACTTTTATTTTGTTAGTAAGAAGTGCCAAAATGGGTAATCATGAGTAAGAAGAATAGCAAAGATAGCAATTCGAGTATGCTAACATTCCCAACATCGTTTGAGAGGGCGGCGTAAGTAGTATGGAGTTTTACATGGTTATTTAGTCGACTAACTAACAATCAACAAGCACTCTTGTAAGGGGCGGCGCAAGCGACCCCTGGAATTTTACATGGCTCTCAAAGTCGAGTAACGAGCAACTAATAAGATATGTTAGGAAATACAGTGTCACATAACAAATATCACATAACAAAGATCATCCAAAAAGTTCTATAATAATAATAATAATACCTTGGACACCATTTACACACATTGATCTAGCCCCAAACTAGGATTCCCTGTGTCTTGCGTACTAGACAACGATACACAAACTTATATTGATAAATATTATACTTAGATACATAAACAACCATGACTAGGGTACAAACATCCGTTCTCATCAAACAAATATTTACCCACCGGGACTCGAACCTGGGACCCTTGGCTTCGTAAGGCCACTGTCGAGGAGCGGCTGCGGCGTAAGCCGACGTTTGGAGAGGAACGGAGATTTGTTTTTGCAAGATGGCTTCAACGCAACAGCTGATATCTTTCAGAGTCAACTTAGCCGACATGAGTATAGTCACTTTATGACCGGACTAAGGGTAAGTTGTGTTAGCCGAGCGAAGCCGAGTGAAGCCGAACGAAGCGGAGTGGAGCCAGGCGATCCCAAGGTGCAAGGCCAATCCGTCATCATTTCTTTATTGCACACAAATAATATAGAGACTACAAGACTCCGTCCGTCTTGTCTAAACCATTTGCCGAGGCACTTTTAGGCAACTCGTTAAACGTTTCGTTCAATTATTTTCCCGACGGGCCTTAAGCCATTTGATTGAATGCCGGCTTAGTTAACAGCCTCGGCGTTTGACTAAGTGCATTTTTTTTCCAAATGACGACGACATTCATATACATAAGGTAAAGGCAAGTAGGCAATTAATAGATTGCAAACAATGGTGACAATTGCCGATTCCACAGGCTACTAACAAAACTAAACTAATAAAAAATTAATCTCTGGTTATTGTTTTGACGCCTTAACAATTTATATTTAGGCAACTGTCACTAAGCAAATGTATTGCTTGTTTACAATATTTTAAACAACTACTTGTCTTGACCTACTTGCCTGTTTGTAATAGTACCGAAATCTCAAACAGACAAGAACCTAGTACTTAATTGAAGTCATTATCTCTACAATCCGGCAATCTTCACGGTGCCTACACTTGCAGGGCGGAGGTAGACAGGCGCTGCTGACCGCCAACACACACTCTTGGTAATTGTTGCGACAGGCATTGACCAAGGCGCCTAGTTAGCGACCCAGATACGACAATCTTCGGCATTTTGGAGCTACTGTAACGGCATTAAAGGCTAAGGTCGAGCCACCGCTATCAGTAGCTATGATCGTCTATTCTACCTACTCCAAAAGAGATGTCCCGATACAGCTGTAAGATTTGTAAGTTAAGAATGATAAGTCCGAATTTCTCGTCCGTTGAGAAGTTCGTTAGGCGTACAATAGTCAAACGAAGTTTGGTTCAGGAAGTTACAGTTTCAAGTTAGACAGAGAAAGCATATATGTCCGCAAGCCGGTATTTCGCATCAGTTAGCGGTGTATTGCGCCAGATCGATCGTTGTTGTATTTTATGTGATGGAACCATTTATTTTTTTGTATATATGGGCGCTTGGAGCTTCTTTTAGTGGTCGACCACAAATTATAATATTTGTTTGGGATATCGTATAGATATCCGTCGTAGTTTTACGACGTGAGTACTCAATGATATTTCATGTGCTCGCTAGTAGCGGCTTGTGGTGGTTCCAATTATATAATTAGTTCACGGCAATAACGATCCGAAAAGACCGGTTTACACAATTGCGATTTGATTTTCCGAAATGGGTTTGAACTAGCGGTTACCTCAAAAGGTCCGTAACGTTTTGAAACCTTCAACTCTGCGCAATTTGAGCTGGATGTTATCGAAACGTTGTCATTAGCGCTTTAGGAGATCTAACCCTCACCATAGCGAAGTGCATAGTTCGATAAATACCGAACTATGAATTCCACTAACCTCAGCACGTCCTCGACTGAGCCAAATCATATATATTTGACTCAGCCTACACATTAGACCTCCAGCGAAATTTACATTTAATTTAAAGATGCAACTTGAATCCAAACTGACCCAAGGCAAGGCAAAACAATCTACCCGGTCCTAAACAATGAACTTTAGACTGTAATTTGATCTCTTCGCGCGTCCCCGACAACACTCAAATGTCAAAATATCAACAGGATAGGTTATCTGTGTTGACACCGGTTTAACTTTGTTCTGAATTTGTTATTTCCATCCGCGGAACCTCATTGATCAAACAGTCTCCCTATGCCCTGCCAACCTAGGTTTAGCCGCAACTAAACTCCTGTCTAGCCTAGTCTAAAATCCTAGTGTTATACCACGTCCATTATCGACACCACTCGAAAATGATTGAGTTTGATTTGAATGTGCTTGTATGTTTGACGACTGTGTGTGTGGGAATTTCAAAACTCGCTACTCGAAAGGAATGAGGAGAGGATTAGCCCGCGAATATCCTAAGAGCCAATCCAGGAACCCTATGGTAAAGGAAAAAGGAATTTAGGGTCGCTCCAAGCCCAGACTCAGTCTCAGATCAGTTACCTACAAGTTCTTATCTAACGACCCAAGGATAGTTTTGGAATTTGGGGTAGGTTGATTTAAAGGATAGGAACCGAGGTATATCTCGGCGCTTCAGACACTCACGAAAATCCACTGTAACTTCGCAATCACAATTCGTCCAGTTCCGACGCGTAACACGGCAGACCAAAACTGTTTAGAACTTCTGAAAGACGACTGTCGCAGTAGCTTAACGTCGAGACTGAATGAATTCCAATCAATCAAGTATTCTTCTCACGCACCCATTCTGGGGCGTGGGGAGTCAGGGTCAGATCATCGGATCTCTTCCTGAAGAAGCGCCTCTGTCCACTCCTATGGACAGGTCATCGGGGGGCCCTCGCGGGCGGTGGAGATGTTCTCACGAGGGGTGTTCCTTTGGATGATCGCCGGCTAGGCAACCAGGTCGCGTGGCAGGCGGCGGCGGTCGGGCGGGCGCGCGTGGTACGGCGCCATGTCGCGGATGTGCGGATGATGTGAGCTATCCGCACGCGCGAACATGCCCTTCGCCAGCCTCTGGACAAACTGGTCCACTGGTTCCCATCTGAGGTCCCTCTGGATCGTCGCATTCCTCACGTAGCGGGGGGCGTCGACGATGGTACGCAAAGAGAGGTTCTCTTGGGCTCGGAGTCTCCGTTTGTTCGTCTCCGAGCACAGGGCGTACCATGCCGGGGCCGCGTAGGTGAGGCGGGATCTCACGTAGCACTTGTAGATCCCGAGCTTCGCCCTCAGAGGGAGGCTGGAGTCGAGAAGTGGACGCAGCTTGGCGCGTGCCACCTTGACCTGGTTGACGACGTTGTCGACATGTTGCTTCATGGTGAGCCGGCGATCGATGGTCACTCCCAGGTACTTCACCTGCGGAGACCACGCGATGTCCTGTCCTTGGAGCTGGAGTGGTGGTGGAAGGGGGGACTGGCCTGTGATGAGCGCCTGCGTCTTCCCAACGTTGACGGACAACCGCCACTTGGCGAGCCAGTCGGGCAAGATGTCCAGGGTGCGCTGCAGTTTGACGGCAGCGTGCCGTGCCTGGATCGACGACGCGTAGTAGGCAGCGTCGTCGGCGAAGAGTGCCAGCTGGGCACCCGGCCCGACGGGGATGTCGTCCGTATATTGGGAGTAACAGGCTGGAGACAGGCAGGACCCCTGAGGGACGCCGGCTGCAACGGGGTGTTCTTCGGAGACGGCGTCTTCCACCATCACTCGGAAGCGGCGATTCTTCAGGAAGGAGGCGATGATCTGGACCAGTCTTCTTGGGGCTGGAGACGTCGACAATTTGTACAGCAACCCCTCGTGCCATACTCTGTCAAACGCCTTCTCCATGTCCAGGAGTACTGCGACAGTGTATTCCTTCTTGTTTAAACAAACCGTCATGTCATTCAGTACTCTGGTGAGCTGAAGCGTCGTAGAATGCTCGGGCCTGAAGCCGAACTGTTCTGGGCGCGGCTGGATGTGGGGCAGTAGCTTCGCCAGCAGGAGTTTCTCAAACACCTTTGAGATGGTACTCAGTAGAGTTATCGGCCGATAGCTCTCAGGCAGCTTGGAGTCCTTGCCCGGCTTGGGCAACATGATGACCAAGCCCTCCTTCCATTGGGTTGGGAAGTGGCCCGTGCGCAAGATACCGTTAAACAGGCGCGTAACGGCCGCCACAGTACGTGGCGGCAAATGTAGCAGCGCCATGTTAGGTATGCGGTCTGCGCCCGGGGCTTTCCTGGGCTTGGTACGTCTGAATGCACGCATGATCTGGCCGGGCGTGACGACGGTTGGGTCCTCTTCGGGAGCTATCGGCGAGGCGAAGTACTCTCGCAGGTGTCTCTCGACTGCTGCGACGTGCTCCACATCATCCGTAGGGTTCGGCTTGAACTGCTTCTCGAGGCATTCGGCGAAGATCTCCGCACGGTCTTGGGCTCGAAATCTTGGTAGGCCGTCGCTGCCCAGGATTGGTCGGACGGGAGTTGGAGTAGTCGACAAATCCCGGCATAGGCGATGCACGGAGGGGACGTGGTCGCCCATGGACTCGACGTGGCGTTCCCAAGATTCTTCGGCGTGGAGATCAAGTCGGCGCTTCAGCTCTGCCGTCATGGCGTTGAGCCTGGTCTTCATCGTTGGGCAGCGGGTTTGCTGCCACTGCTTCCGGAGAGCGCGCTTATCGCGGATGAGTGCGCGTAGCTCAGCAGGAAGAGGATTGGGCTTCCCCCCGCGAGCTACGGTGTGCGATGATAGGTCGAGCGCGTCTCGGATCTGGGTTGTTAGCAGCGATGCCAGGCGGTCAACGTCTTCCGGCTGGTTGACTGGACATGTGGTCGAAGACTGGTCGAGGGCGGCGGTGAAGGCGCCCCACTGGTAGCGTCGGCGTGATGCTGGCGGAGAGACCCGGGTGGGCAGGTCCGCCAGGACGAGAAGTACTGGCCTGTGGTCCGATGGGAGGTCAGGGAGAACCTCCTGGCTCGGCGGAGTCCGGAGACCTCTGACGACTACGACGTCGATGGTGTCCCAACCGGCCCGCGAATCGAAGTGGGTGGGCTCGTCGGGACCGATGACATCGTAGTTGTGGCTCACGGAGTCGGCAAGGATGGCGCGTCCAGCTGGGCACACCCTGGTGGAGTTCCAGACGGTGTGCTTGGCGTTTAGGTCGCCAGCGACGAGTGTCGGATGCGGCGACTGTAGCAACCCCCGTAGCTCGGCGGTGCGGATTGGTGTACTGGGGGGCTTGTAGGCGGCGTAGAGTCGCAGCACCTGGCCGGCGACCTGGAGGTCGACGCCCAAAGCATACAGGGATGTATACTCCTGGGCGTCAACGAGCTGGTGGACGATCTTCCTGCCGACGATGACTGCCAAGCCTCGAAAGGCCCGGCCGCTGGTGGACTTCTCGTCCTTGCGATAGACGAAGTAGCCGGGCAGCGACAGCTTGTCGCTTCCGGCTAGGAATGTCTCGCTGATGAGCATCACGTCGACGCGGTAGTCCCTCAGGAACACGTGGAGCAGCCGCTTCTTCCCTGTCAGCGACTGCGCGTTCCAGTGGACGACCCTGAGCGGCTCATGCATTGCGGAGCAGAGCGGTGAGTCTGCCCAGGGCAGTGGGGTCGCTGAGGAGGGCGAGCAGGGCTGTGAGGTGCCCCAAGTCCTGCTGCCCTATCGCCGCAGCCGGAGTGGCGGCGCCAGCGGCGGCCGCAGTCTCGCTGGCGGCGAGAGTAGCCGCCGCGGCGCCGGCGGCAGGTGGAGCCGTCGCCTTCTTCTTCTTCTTCCCCCCCCGCTTCGTCTTCTGCCTGGGGGCTCCGTCGTTCGCCTGCGCCATAAGCGAGGCGGGCGCCGTTGGTTCCTGCAGATCGGGACGAGGCAGAGGGGGAGGCTGCACCTTCTTGGGCCCGGGCGCGTTGGTGAGCGCCACAGTGCCGGCCTTCTTGTTCCGCGCCTCCTGGCGGAACACGGGGCACGTCGCATTATTTGCCGTGTGCGGTCCACCGCAGTTGGCGCACGTCGGCGGCTGGTCTTTCGGGCGGGGGCATTCCCGCGCCGAGTGGGGACCGCCGCAACGTACGCACGCTAGGGGGCGGTGGCACATATGCGACGAGTGCCGGAATTGCTGGCACCTGTGGCACTGGGCCGGGCCCTGCTTCGAGCGCCAGGCCTCGATCTTCACCCCCGGCATGTACAAGAGCTCCGTGATCTCGTACACAGCGCCGGGGGCACGGTCGGGATTCTTCTTCAGGCTGGCGAAGAAGATGCAACCGGGGCGCCCCTTGCGCGCCCGGATCTGCTTGCAGTACTCGGCCTCCACACCGAGTTCTGCAAGTGCCGCGACGATCTCTTCCGGCGTAGTGTTGGAAGGCAGCCCGCGGATCGCCACCTTCTGGGTCTTGTCGGCCGGCAGCGAGTAAGAGAACCACCGAACTCCGTGGTCCTTCTCCATCCTGCACAGATAGCGCTGTACAAGCCGGTACTCGTCGTCGGCCGTGGGGGTGAAGCGCACACCCTTTTGGTAGGCGCGCGCGCTGGGAGCCCGGCCGAGCTCGCTGGCTATCGCCCTGAAGTGGTCGGCCCAGTTGGGAAGGACCTCCACAATAAGGGGCGGATAGCGCGGCTGGCGGGGCTGCTGTGGCGCAGCGCCTCCCGACGGGGTGGCGGTGGCGGTGGCGATCGCGGCTGCGGTTTGGGCGGCGGCAGCGGCAGGCGGCGTTGGGCGGGCGGGCGGCATTGGGCGGGCGGGCCCTTTCGCGGGTGCGGCGGCGTGCGGGTTCGCAGGCACAGCGGCGGGGGGGCGCGTAGGGCGGGCGGGCACAGTCGCGGCGGTGGGCGGGTTCGCGGGCGCGGCGGCGGGGCGCGTAGGGCGGGCGGGCATTATCGCGGGCGCTGCGGCGGAGCGCGTGGGGCGGGCGGGCACTCGCGACGTGGTCGCCGACGGGGCGGGCGGACGCGCGGTTGGCGGCACCGGGTGCCTCACTGAACGGGGGGGGGACGCGGTGCTGGGGCGCGGTGCCCCAGACACGGTGGATGCGGTCGCGGCCGCCGCGGCAAACGACACTGTAGGAGAGCACTTATTAGGTAAAACACTCGTACCTGTTTGTGTCGAAGCACTCTCATAGTCACTCGCGGCGGCGGACAGTCCGGGGGCGGGTGCCTGAAGCGCGCCCGTCCAGGGCGACAGCGACGGCATGTCGAGGCCCGTCTTCCTCGGCGGCGGCTGGTTCGTCGGTGGCGGGGTCGGCGAGTCCGCAAGCTGGACTCGCTTTCCATCTCCTCGGAGACGCAGCTCGTCGCTCGGGCTTTCGCTACGCGGGCGCCTCGTCCCGCGGGTTGGTGGCAGCACCAAAGGCTGCATTTTCGCCTGCTCCACTAATTGCGCGTCGAGGAGCTCGGCGCCGATACAAGCCGTGGGCTTGCCCGACAGGGCAGCGCGGCTTGCGGCGACGTATGCCTCCATGGCACGAAGTAGGCCCGCCGAAAACAGGTTGGCTTGAGCGGCCCGAATTAAATACAATTCGTCCAGCTCAAGCTCTGCCCTCGGGGACACAGGACGTCGCACCACGGGCGACCCGTACTCCGTCGACGTGGAGATAGGGAGCAGGCGGTCCAACGAGGTCGAACGTTGCGCGCGATGCCGGCGCGGGGTTTCACCCAGCGGTGGGCTCGCGGTCACGACTGCACTTGCACTATCACTAGCATCATTGTCACTGTCATTAGTAGCACTGTAGCCCTGAAAAGGGCTTTTGGGCTCGTCCATAGCAGCGGGCTATGGACGAGCTGGCGTCACGGAAAGGGTTACACACCAGGCACGACCTTAGGCAGAGCCGGCGTCCGTCCCGATGTGGTAATCCCCTCCGTGAACACTCGCGGCGCGGGTATCGCGATCGCGGCGCGCACGGGCGCGTGTTACACACGTCCGCTTCGCACGAAGCGGCGGGTGAACTGCAGCGGGACGGCGAAGCGGAGATCCGTGTGCGCGACGGTCGAAACTATCGAAACTTCCCCCGCAATCGTATTTATACACCCCACATGTCTGAAAAAAAAAATGGCGTCCTTTGCGAACACGCTCTGCCCAAGCGAAGCTTCTTATCACTAACTACACAGGGTCTAATTTCAACCATGCCATGCAGATCCGCCGTTCTACAAATTGTGTGTACGCATATTCACTATGATCAACCGTAGGTTATCACTCAAATCATTTGGTACTGCCGATACACAGAATCTGTTGATCGCTGACCATAAAAGCTTGTTGCGATTAATTAAGCCTTCCCGACCGCTAGCGCGCTAGACAAAGACCACTAGAATGATATTCAAACCCGTGGTGTCAAACTCGCCATGTCGTAATAAACAAACGCAATTGTATATTTGCAGTCAACATAATAGCTTTCTCCGTATCGTTCCATAATAACCTTCCATTATTTAGTTATTCATAATTTATTCAGCGCGCAGCCAAATCGGCTCTGATCCCTACACATTCCGCAGGAATGCGACAAAAAAACCTGACCTGAACTCTGTTCCTGGAACCAAACCACGCGCTCGGCTCATTGTTTTTGCCACCTTACCCTGAGCTACTCAAAAACCCAAACGTTATATGAACCGATTCTCGTATTCAAAACAGCGCGGCGATGGGCTAGCCCTCTGTCACGCAAAATGAAGTATCAAATGTACTGACTCTCGTGTACCATTACACTACATCTGTTTATTAACTTCCTCAATCTTCTTGTTCCGAATCATATAATAGCTAGCTACGACCGAGCAGCTGAAGACCTAAGAGCCTCATTCACCCCACTAGTTATTTCATGCCATGGAGCCCTAGGAACTGAATATAACAGTTAAAAAAAACCGCATCAAAGCTTAACGAGAAATGGGGAAAAGCGTATTCTAGCTAGTCGCCCTTAGAGACATATCAAGTACTGATCATTCTAATACAGATATCATTCTGTTTATATCCTGCATAGTAGACTAGCTCTATTCTAAGGTTTTTTCTCCGCTTTTTTAGCTAGAAGATATTTATCGAAAGTCCAGAGGGACACAACGCCGCAGGCTCTGTACCCCAAGGGCTATTCAGACGATGAATTGTGAATGTGAGCGCTGAAAAACCCCGTGTGGTGCAACGCAGCGCCGCGCTGTAGCGCTCTGGCTTTTTGAAATAAATTTAAAAATGTTGTTAAAAATCACTTATGTAAAAAAGGTTACTACAAAATATCAGATTATGTAGAAGACAAGAAAGCTTGGGAAGGAGTTTGCTCCAATTCTGTAAAAAATAACGTATAAAGCTGGAGGTTTCTAGTCGCCTCTTTGCCTCCAGCATCTAAAACATTGAGGTGACGGAATTCAAATTGAGTTCTATATTTCCCTGTACCTTATACATGTGTTAGTTTAAGATTTGACATTCTCCAAATGTTACCTATGTGTTTCTTATGGAAATAAACTCTTTTTGAATTTGAATTTGAGCGGTTCTAAATTCTGAAAAGCGCGGCCCAGCGTTGTACCCCACGGGCTTTTCAGAAGAGACATCCCGGTCGCGTATTCCGAATAGCCCGTGGGTTGCAACGTTGGGTCGCGTATTCCGAATAGCCCGTGGGTTGCAACGTTGGGTCGCGTATTCCGAATAGCCCGTGGGTTGCAACGTTGGGCCGCGTATTCCGAATAGCCCGTGGGGTACAACGTTGGGCCGCGTCTTCCGAATAGCCCGTGGGTTGCAACGTTGGGCCGCGTATTTCGAATAGCCCGTGGGTTGCAACGTAGGGCCGCGTATTCCGAATAGCCCGTGGGGTACAACGTTGGGCCGCGTATTTCGAATAGCCCGTGGGTTGCAACGTAGGGCCGCGTATTCCGAATAGCCCGTGGGGTACAACGTTGGGCCGCGTATTTCGAATAGCCCGTGGGTTGCAACGTAGGGCCGCGTATTCCGAATAGCCCATGGGGTACAACGTTGGGCCGCGTTTCCGAATAGCCCGTGGGGTACAACGTTGGGCCGCGTATTCCGAATAGCCCGTGGGGTACAACGTTGGGCCACGTTTTCCGAATAGCCCGTGGGGTACAACGTTGGGCCGCGTATTCCGAATAGCCCGTGGGGTACAACTTTGGGCCGCGTATTCCGAATAGCCCGTGGGGTACAACGTTGGGCCGCATTTTCCGAATAGCCCGTGGGGTACAACGTTGGGCCGCGTATTCCGAATAGCCCGTGGGGTACAACGTTGGGCCGCGTATTCCGAATAGCCCTTGGGGTACAACGTTGGGCCGCGTATTTCGAATAGCTCGTGGGGTACAACGTTGGGCCACGTATTCCGAATAGCCCGTGGGGTACAACGTTGGGCCACGTTTTCTGAATAGCCCGTGGGGTACAACGATGGGCCACGTTTTCCGAATAGCCCGTGGGGTACAACGTTGGGCCACGTTTTCTGAATAGCCCGTGGGGTACACCGTTGGGCCGCGTATTCCGAATAGCCCGTGGGGTACAACGTTGGGCCACGTATTCTGAATAGCCCGTGGGGTACAACGTTGGGCCACGTTTTCTGAATAGCCCGTGGGGTACAACGTTGGGCCGCGTATTCCGAATAGCCCGTGGGGTACAACGTTGGGCCACGTTTTCCGAATAGCCCGTGGGGTACAACGTTGGGCCAAGTTTTCTGAATAGCCCGTGGGGTACAACGTTGGGCCGCGTATTCCGAATAGCCCGTGGGTTACAACGTTGGGCCACGTATTCCGAATAGCCCGTGGGGTACAACGTTGGGCCACGTATTCCGAATAGCCCGTGGGGTACAACGTTGGGCCACGTTTTCTGAATAGCCCGTGGGGGACAACGATGGGCCACGTTTTCCGAATAGCCCGTGGGGTACACCATTGGGCCGCGTATTCCGAATAGCCCGTGGGGTACAACGTTGGGCCACGTATTCTGAATAGCCCGTGGGGTACAACGTTGGGCCACGTTTTCTGAATAGCCCGTGGGGTACAACGTTGGGCCGCGTATTCCGAATAGCCCGTGGGGTACAACGTTGGGCCACGTTTTCCGAATAGCCCGTGGGGTACAACGTTGGGCCAAGTTTTCTGAATAGCCCGTGGGGTACAACGTTGGGCCGCGTATTCCAAATAGCCCGTGGGGTACAACGTTGGGCCACGTTTTCCGAATAGCACGTGGGGTAAAACGTTGGGCCGCGTATTCCGAATAGCCCGTGGGGTACAACGTTGGGCCACGTTTTCCGAATAGCCCGTGGGGTACAACGTTGGGCCAAGTTTTCTGAATAGCCCGTGGGGTACAACGTTGGGCCGCGTATTCCGAATAGCCCGTGGGGTACAACGTTGGGCCACGTTTTCCGAATAGCCCGTGGGGTAAAACGTTGGGCCGCGTATTCCGAATAGCCCGTGGGTTGCAACGTTGGGCCGCGTATTCCGAATAGCCCGTGGGGTACAATGTTGGGCTGCGTATTCCGAATAGCCCGTGGGGTACAACGTTGGGCCACGTATTCCGAATAGCCCGTGGGGTACAACGTTGGGCCACGTTTTCTGAATAGCCCGTGGGGTACAACGTTGGGCCGCGTATTCCGAATACCCCGTGGGGTACAACGTTGGGCCACGTTTTCCGAATAGCCCGTGGGGTATAACGTTGGGCCGCGTATTCCGAATAGCCCGTGGGGTACAACGTTGGGCCACGTTTTCCGAATAGCCCGTGGGGTACAACGTTGGGCCAAGTTTTCTGAATAGCCCGTGGGGTACAACGTTGGGCCGCGTATTCCGAATAGCCCGTGGGGTACAACGTTGGGCCGCGTTTCCGAATAGCCCGTGGGGTACAACGTTGGGCCACGTTTTCCGAATAGCCCGTGGGGTACAACGTTGGGCCACGTTTTCCGAATAGCCCGTGGGGTACAACGTTGGGCCACGTTTTCCGAATAGCCCGTGGGGTACAACGTTGGGCCGCGTATTCCGAAAAGCCCGTGGGGTACAACGTTGGGCCGCGTATTCCGAATAGCCCGTGGGGTACAACGTTGGGCCACGTTTTCCGAATAGCCCGTGGGGTACAACGTTGGGCCGCGTATTCCGAATAGCCCGTGGGGTACAACGTTGGGCCGCGTATTCCGAATAGCCCGTGGGGTACAACGTTGGGCCGCGTATTCCGAATAGCCCGTGGGGTACAACGTTGGGCCACGTTTTCCGAAAACTCTCATACATAACCGGGGATCGAACCTGGTCAATATTCTTTATGTAATCGCGTGTAGTATTTGTTTGTATAATTGATCCTCAAAGTATGAGGACCAAATTTTGCTATGAAAACTTGTGTAAACATTAGCCTGAAATGCCCACAATTTGAAATAATTTGCAAAATGTCACTCATATGAATCGATCATCATTATGAATCACACCAATCAATCACATTTACTGAAATAAAATAATTATCTTATTGTTGGGGTTTTCTTTCAATTTCTTAAACAATATTAAAAATGTGTTCCTTGTGACTTATGATTCGCAACATCAACAATAACAACGAAAAAACTTGCAGAATTTACACCTGATACAGTTTGTTTTTGTTGTTTGTTGTTGTTTACAGAGACTTCGACCAGGTTCGATTCCCGGTTATGTATGGTATGAGAGATAAAAAAATGCCATTATTATTAAATATAAAATCGATGCCACGTTTTCTAAGAACAGATGTCGCTATATCTCATAGTTTCTGACTTCTCCCTACTCACCCATTTGGATTGATCCCCTGATATATGACAATGGACCGGCCCCTAATCACGTGGAACCTTTCTATGAAGTAGCATTTGGCACCTTTCAACAGTAGGGACAGAGCTATGCGGAGATCTCCCTTCCTTTTCTAAGCAAAACAAGGACAAGAAGACTGAAACAGAGGCATAGCTCTGTCGCTACTGTTGACAGAAGTCAAACGCGACTTCTAAGAATGACATGGGACATGGACATGGGGCATGGGGCATGGGGCATGGGGCATGGGGCATGGGGCATGGGGCATGGGGCATGGGGCATGGGGCATGGGGCATGGGGCATGGGGCATGGGGCATGGGGCATGGGGCATGGGGCATGGGGCATGGGACATGGGACATGGGTCATGGGACATGGGACATGGGACATGGGACATGGGACATGGGACATGGGACATGGGACATGGGACATGGGACGTGGGACGTGGGACATTAGACATTAGACATTGGACATTGGACTTTTAACTCAAATCAACTCTGTTACCAAAAAAATGTTATTTTTTTAGAATCCATTTACTCCACTACAAAGTCAACTATGTTTTTGTTTTAAGTAAATGTTTATTTAGTATTTTATACAGATCCTTGCTGAAGGAAAACGCGATTGGATGAAATCTTCTCGATAGAATTTGACTACGAAAATAGCTCTAAATTGCTCGTTTTTTCCTGTAATTCTGAAATCCTAACTAATTTAATTGCGGAATTGAATTCAAAATGTGGATTATATGTTTTCGTAAACTGTCCTTAAAAAATATTTTGACAAAATAGCGTAGTTTATTTTTAAACGATTTTTATGTGGTTTGAGTCTAGCACACTGTTTGCGCTCTCCTTTCTCTTATGTGGTAGTAATGAACGCCTCCCGTTTTCACATATAACCTCTTGGATACCTCCAGCGTTAGCTAACGCCAATTTCCCGTTAAGGGTATTTTTTTTCACGGCATAGGTTCAAAACCGCGACCCGTCCCAACCCTCGGTGCTTGAGAGGTTAAAGACAACCGACAGTTTTCCGACGCCAAAGTCCATTTCACCTGTAGCCTGCATGTACCTGCGTTTCTACATTTTATTTTCCTGATTTCCATATTATGAGGTCACGAGAAAATCACAGGGTCACGCTTGTGACGAGCTGCGGATCATTAGGATTGTATTAAATAATGAGTGTTTTTTGCAGAGCCCTCTAGGGGTCAGAGCGGCAACACGTGCTGACAAGTTGTTGTTAAGTGACCGGTAATTACGTTAAGGCGAAGCACGCAGACAGCGGAACATAGAATCTCGAAGACAACCTCTTTGGCGCAGCGGTTGTGGCTCTGCCTACCATGCGAGAGGTCCTGGGTTCGATCCCCGGCTGGGGGTGGAGAAATAAAAATCCCCAGGTCTTGGATGTTTATATGTGTGTCACGTCGCTGTTTCTGGTTCCCACGGCACAAGGGTATCCTAGTGTGGAGCCAGAAGCAATGTGTGTGTCACCTTAGAATGTCACCTTGAGCTTACTTTTAGAGAAATGGGATTGTAATGTTAAAAAAGTCTCTTCACCGAATGACGTCACACTCACCTGTTATTGGGAGGAAATGCTAATTTTTTATGTGTGCTTGTACTTAATGATAATTTTGTTTCAAATATTAGAAGTAAAAGAGTAAAATATTCTTAAATCATCCGGCCCATTTTGACAAAGACGCAAAAAACCACATAAAATTTATGTTGAGTGCAATTCGGACTCTCGCTTGAAGGATTCCGTACTCTATTGATAGAGAAAAATGCAAAAAAACACGTCTTTTGTATGACGGGGACTCTCCTTGGTTATCAAAAATATAAGTTGATTATTACAAATAAAGGATACCGGCGATTGCCAATACTTAGGTTATTAGTTTTTATCTGAAGCGAATTTGTAACGTCTAAATTTGAGAATAGGCACTCCTGTAATATTCTTTGTTGCTTGAGGCTTTTAAAAAATGTATCGATGTTTATTTATTTTGAGGACATTGTTTATTTTCAGCGTACCCGACAAAACATGTGACCAAATAGTTTACTTTTGTTTTCTAATCCGTGAGACGTGACCAACATAAAATTCAAATAAAATTCATGCCGGTACATATAGTACATGATTTCTTACAACTTGGGTAAAGCGGTCCAGCTGTTGAATCCACACTACTAATTGCCACTTACAACGATCGACTATTCGTGGCTACTGGATTATGACGTAGTGTGGATTTGACTGGATTCGACGTCTATACGTAATTTGTATCATGATTCTAACAAGAACACGAAAACGAAATGGAAAAGTTATTTAATTTCCAATTTATACTTATATTTCTCTGTTCTGTATCGTCTTTCTTGCTATAAATAGTAAGATAAATAGTTTTCCTTTGATATAGGTTGTGTTGGTTGGTGTTGGTTGAGACGGTTTGGATATATGAGATAAAAATACGCCGATGTTCTTAGCTGTTACGGTGATAAGATACAACCCGCTAACAGAGAGACAGACGGACGGACAGAGCGGAGGTATAGTGATAGGGTCTCGTTTGGCACCCTTCGGCTACGGAACCCTAGAAACATAGCGATACATATTTTCCTATAAGGTGACAGATGCGCAGTTAAGATCCCCCACCTGGGTCTGCTCTTGATGAGTCTGCTCTAATGGGGTACAAATCGTGGCAAGTAATTAGGCTAGTATTTAATCGCACAGCAAAAAAACTGATTTTCACAGCAAAAAAGGATCAGCAAAAATACTTTTCATGTGTTAAGTATGTTTGTTGTTCTTACATGTTCCCCCCTATACCCTTCACCTGAGCTACCCCAGTATTTTGCCTTGATATTTGCTGTGAAACTCAGTATATTTGCTGTACAAATCAGTATTATTGATGTGCAGTTTAATATTTCCCTTTTTTAAATAAATTTCAATACTGATTATTCAAACGATCGGCCTCTGTCGACAATTGGTTTGCTCTGTGCCACCACTGCCCACCTCTTCGACCGAGTTCTTTTCTGTAAGTACTTAAAATTAATTGTCTTCTTAGTTATGTAGATAATTCATAATTGTCAAATTCGTGGGTAGCACTCCCATGGTCTGCGGGCGACGGGACGAAAGATGCGGGGGCGGGAAAGAAGAGCGCGGCGGCGGGCGCGTAGTAGGAACCGCCCGCGCTCTTCTTTCTCGCCCCCGCATCTTCATCCCCGTCGCCCGCAGACCATGGGAGTGCTACCCACGAATTTTACAAGCTATAGTAAAGCGTTTACAATACTTCAAAAGGTCAATATGATTGCGATCCGGATTGATGGCAGAGGTTAGAGGATTGAGCTTCAGTTTAAGACTTTCTGGAGTTAGCTTGTTCGTACGTTAGAGGTTTCACGATCATGCTGCCATAAATGTCCAGCCTTTGATGTCCCTATCGAGAGGCTCAGGCCCATACCGATACGAGTGAGACTAAGCCATACTCCACCACGCTGGCTCAGTGCGGTTGGTGGAGGGGTTTTACGACCACTACCACGTAGCGATAGGTACCTGGGACCTACAGCTTAACGTGTCATCCGAAACACTGATCGTCCGATAATGTACTTAAGATAAATTAATTATCTCGTTAGTACACGGTCAGGATTCGAACCTGCATCTCCTGCGTGAGAAGCAAGCGTGAAACCCGTTAGACCAAGGAGCTCTTACTATTCATTAGTTCATTTTACACTGTAAAGTTTACAATTATTTTTAAATGGTATACTGCCATAATACAACTTAATAATGGTATACTGCCATAATACAACTTAATAATGGTATACTGCCATAATACAACTTAATAATGGTATACTGCCATAATACAACTTAATAATGGTATACTGCCATAATACAACTTAATAATGGTATACTGCCATAATACAACTTAATAATGGTATACTGCCATAATACAACTTAATAATGGTATACTGCCATAATACAACTTAATAATGGTATACTGCCATAATACAACTTAATAATGGTATACTGCCATAATACAACTTAATAATGGTATACTGCCATAATACAACTTAATAATGGTATACTGCCATAATACAACTTAATAATGGTATACTGCCATAATACAACTTAATAATGGTATACTGCCATAATACAACTTAATAATGGTATACTGCCATAATACAACTTAATAATGGTATACTGCCATAATACAACTTAATAATGGTATACTGCCATAATACAACTTAATAGTGGTATACTGCCATAATACAACTTAATAATGGTATACTGCCATAATACAACTTAATAATGGTATACTGCCATAATACAACTTAATAATGGTATACTGCCATAATACAACTTAATAATGGTATACTGCCATAATACAACTTAATAATGGTAAACTGCCATAATACAACTTAATAATGGTATACTGCCATAATACAACTTAATAATGGTATACTGCCATAATACAACTTAATAATGGTATACTGCCATAATACAACTTAATAATGGTATACTGCCATAATACAACTTAATAATGGTATACTGCCATAATACAACTTAATAATGGTATACTGCCATAATACAACTTAATAATGGTATACTGCCATAATACAACTTAATAATGGTATACTGCCATAATACAACTTAATAATGGTATACTGCCATAATACAACTTAATAATGGTATACTGCCATAATACAACTTAATAATGGTATACTGCCATAATACAACTTAATAATGGTATACTGCCATAATACAACTTAATAATGGTATACTGCCATAATACAACTTAATAATGGTATACTGCCATAATACAACTTAATAATGGTATACTGCCATAATACAACTTAATAATGGTATACTGCCATAATACAACTTAATAATGGTATACTGCCATAATACAACTTAATAATGGTATACTGCCATAATACAACTTAATAATGGTATACTGCCATAATACAACTTAATAATGGTATACTGCCATAATACAACTTAATAATGGTATACTGCCATAATACAACTTAATAGTGGTATACTGCCATAATACAACTTAATAATGGTATACTGCCATAATACAACTTAATAATGGTATACTGCCATAATACAACTTAATAATGATTGTAAAATTTACAGTGTAAAGTGAAGCATAAAATTAATATGAATAGAAAAATCTAAATAAATAAGATGAAGTCGGGTTAGTTATACTACTTAATAACACAAGAACGGCTGGACTGATTACAATGATCTCTTATTTGTTGGATTCATCTTCGCCCCGAATAGCAGAAAAACTATCGGAAAAATTCACGAAAAAATAGACAGTTTCTATTTAATAAATTAGGTTTAAAATTACACCATCTTCCGCCATTGATAATTGAGTGTCAGGGGCGGTACGAAGATCGCGGAGTCAGCTGGTAGAAAGTTTAAATACAAATGTATTTTATCTTTTTTAAATTAATACTGTTCTCTACACGCTTATCATAAACCCTCTTTACTGCGTCCAAAAACCGTACGTTACGTCAAGCATAATGTTATACTACTTGGTAAAAACTCATTTCTTATCTTAATATTGATATATTATGACCATATACATTTTCGACAAATTATAACATTCAAATTTCGGACGCCGACGCCCGCCTGCGTGCCGCGCCTAGTTTATCTGTGAAGTTGGTACTACTGAACAAGCTAAACAAGTGCAGAGCAATTATCAATGCTGCAATCCCGGTCGAACATGCGGTTCCTCAACACATCAAAGAGAGCTTATGATTTGTGTGAAACTGTACAACGCTGGATTCCATACAAAAAGAAGCCAGCGTTCTTTTTACTTGAAGGGGACTGTAGGTACTTACCTATAATACCTTACCTATAGATATTATCGAAACCCATTATTATCGTATTCAATGTACCTAGCTACGTATATTTTAAATTGACTGGCGAACAGAATCGCTTTGCCACCTTATCTGGACCAAAGTGTAGGCGCCTTCGCTAGTGTAATCTGATAAATATTAAATATAATTTTATTGTTTTTCTCAATCTCTAGGATCCCTTACTAAGGAAATAACGTGATGTCGGCAAAACAGCAAGGCGCGTCATAACTATAATAGCGATGACGCGAAATCTGTGTCTAGGGTCAATCTCAGTGACCTTATAGTAAAGGCGCCGGCGCACATCTATCTGTATATCATTATTTTCTATAATACCTTACCTATAGATATTATCAAAACCCTAAGTATGCAATGTAAGTAGCTACGTATATTTTAAATTGACTGGCGAACAGAATAAAAAAATACGACTGGCGATGGTACATTTATAGGTTTGTTTAAAAAATTAACTGAAAAAGTGGAACATATATAGAAATGTTACTAATTTAAACGATCACCAAAAACGCACCTATTTTACTAACAATAAATTCGAAACGACCGTCAGAATTAGTAAACGACCACCAAATTGTGTTTGGATAAATGATCACCAAACTTCTTTTTATGTTTTGTATACTTAAGTTTATGTTTTAATTATTTTTGTTGTTCTAACATGTTCAACCTAACACGAAAAAAAAAACGAGTTAAAACTTTGAAAAAAAAAAACGACTTCAAGTTCAAGCCCTTTTTCTTCCTCCCCGGTCGGTGCGAATGAAGTCTGTGCACATGAAAAGTCCTCATAAAAACTTTTGCTGCACGGAACCACAAACCAAAAAGTAATCTGTGTTAATATATTTTTTGGTTTCGTTGATTTTTCAAAAAGCGCTGAATCGAAGCGAAAATTTATAAAGGACCACCTCTAAAATACGACCTACCAATCAATATAAGAATCATTAAAATCCATTCACAATTGACGGAATAATCGCGTAACAACCATACGATAAAAAACAGTAGAATTGAGGTCCTTTTTGAAGTCGGATGAATATGAATCGCTAAATGTTTATGTTTTAAGTATTTTTTTGTTATTCTTACATGTTCAACCTAACACGAAGGATAAAGGAAGATTTACCCTCCACCTAAGCTACCGCAGTATTTTGCCCTGATATTTTCAGCAACTTTTGGAGATCATTTACCCATTTTGGGTAGCATTTACCCATTTTGGGTAGCATTTACCCATTTTGGGTAGCATTTACCCATTTTGGGTAGTAAAAATAATAATTTTGGTGGTCATTATATTTGTTGCCGAATTATTCTACCGTTTCGTGCTGCGGCCCGGGGGGGGGGGGGGGGGGGATCACTCAACCTCTTGCGCCGACGCAGTGCAGGGACCTAAGCTGATCCTGCGCAACATGTCTATGCTACTAAAAGCAAAGTAGCAACAAAACAAGTGACAGTGCCGTGTTAACACAAACAATATTAAACAGCGTTTAACCTCAAAACAAACGTCAAATCCCATACGTTTTTGTTTTCAAACAAGTGTTGAACATTAGTTTTTTTTGTGGTAAGGCCCTGATTGTCCGGTCAAGAAAAATGCCGAGTATACAGATATATTAACGCTAGTATTTAATCAAACATCAAAAAAAAAATTTCACTGCAAAAAAGGATCAACAAAGCACTTTTTATGTTTTAAATATCTTATGTCTACTTAAATTTATTACTTCGCTTCGCTCACCCCCTTTATCCTTCACCTAACCTAGGTATAGTAGGTATAGTACTTACCTACCTACCTTATACAATGTAATTAACTAAAACCCATTGTTTTAACCGTAAAATGGTACCCACGACACAGGCTTTGCCTAGTGTGGGGACACAGTTTGTCGCTGTAGGTTAATACCTCCTTTGTGATATCACTTTGTTACCTAGCTTTAAGTATTATTATCTATATATATAAAAATGAATCGCTGTTCGTTAGTCTCGCTAAAACTCGAGAACGGCTGGGCCGATTTAGCTGATTTTGGTTTTGAAATGTTTGTTGTAGACCAGGGAAGGTTTAAAAGTAGGGTAGGATAGGGTATGGGTAGGGTAGGGTAGGAGTAGGGTAGGGGTAGGGTAGGGTAGGGGTGGGGTAGGGGTAGGGTAGGGGTAGGGTAGGGGTAGGGCAGGGGTAGGGTAGGGTAGGGGTAGGGCAGGGGTAGGGTAGGGTAGGGTAGGGGTAGGGGTGGGGTAGGGGTAGGGTAGGGGTAGGGTAGGGTAGGGTAGGGCAGGGGTAGGGTAGGGGTAGGGTAGGGTAGGGGAAGGGTGGGGTAGTGGTTGGGTAGGGGTAGGGTAGGGTAGGGGTTGGGTAGGGGTTGGTTAGGGGTAGGGGTAGGTTAGGGTAGGGATAGGTAAGGGTAAAGTAGGGGTAGAGCTACCCGCAGCGAAGCGAGAGCGGGTCAGCTAGTTAAAAATAAAATTCATTCTTATTCTTATTCTTCTTATTTATTCTTAGTCTTGGATGTTTACTCTGTATTTAGGTAGTTAAGTTTTTATCTCTAATAAAGATATCGTCGTCTAGTAACCATAACACAAGCCTTGTTGAGCTCAGTATGGGCCTAGTTCGATTTGTGTAAGATTGTCCTCTAATATTTATTTATTTATTATCCTCAGCCTCGAATGAAACTTAAAGTCCAACACTAAAACAAACATTACAAACAGTACAAACCATAACTTCGATAGTTTCTGTTCACTTCTTACACAAATTAATAAAGAATTTGATATCATTGTTTTGACTGAATGCTGGTTGTCGTGAGTTAGTACGTTACCGCCACTGGACAAATATGTCTGTCGCAGCACCGGCAAGCATCACAATCAAAGACATGGTGTTTTTATAATATACTTTAACGGCTGATTTCAATTACCTATCTCTCTATCCGTGATCTGCAGATTACGCGCTGCATTTGAAAGTTGCGCTATGGGATTTATGTAAAATTTGACACTAGCAATCTCAAATCTGCAGATTATGGATGGAAGATAGGTTATTGGGACATGCGGTAAGTGACACCTCAAACCAAACAGTACAGCATCCAAGCCATCTCGTGAGAGCGCCTGGCAGGGAATCGTCCAGAATGGCCGCGCTGGTGCAACAAAGCGTTTACCGCTTCGAATCCCAAAGACGGACTGACATGGACGCGAAGCGCGACCAACTGAAGCCTAGACCACCAGCAGCTATAGCATACAACTACGTGGATGGCGGGCTAACCTGCAGTCTGCGTGGGCGCATGTTTCCTGCCTCTATTGGCTATAAGAGTCATATGAGGGCACACGATCGACGCCCCACAAACCAACCAGGGAACCTTTAAAGAAATCGCCGTGGCCGAATACAGCTTAGAAGAAGAAAGAAGAAGAAATAATTTATTTAGTAAAATGTTACACTTAGGAGTTACTCGAAATGGTATTGCTGGTTTACAATTCAATTTTTTTGTTGCTTCTATGGTTCCCACACTAGGAAAATCCTGTGTCGTGGGATCCCATTCTGACCTGTTGCCTGATCGGGGTGGAAGGTTGTAAGTAAGTAAACAAAGGTACCTAACTAGACATTTGTAACAAACTAAACTAAAAGCTTGGAAGACATCATCAGCATCATCATCACAGCAACCAAGCCTTACTGAAGCCACAGCCGTTACTATCCAACTTGATAATTCTACACTAATTAAAGTTATTAAGCGGCCTGACTGCTTCGAAAATTCTGAAAGCTTTATATACTCATTACAAAACCTAGTCAGTACTATGCAATAATAATAATGATATATGTAGCTCATTAAAGTCCCCAACAAGGGGTACAGACCTTTATCCAGATACGAGTAAGATTTAGCCAAACACCACCACGCTGGCTCAGTGCGGGTGGATGGAAGGGCTTTACGACCACTACCACGTAGCGATAGTAGCCGGGACGAGCTTAACGTGTCTTCCGAAACACTGAACGTCCGATAATGTAAAGAAAAATTAATTATCTCATTTGTACATGGTCAGGATTCCAACCCGCACCTCCTGTGTGAGAAGCAAGCGTGAAACCCATTAGACCAAGGAGCCCTACCTCCAAAACCTATAGTATCTGTGTTAAAACCTCCCAGAACCTCAGCAATATCATCATATAAAGATATAAATATTAATATAATATCAAATAATATTGATAGTAACTTCAACACATACCTAGATATGCTTACCATTGAAGAACTATTTCTTGCATATGAATTTTCAACCCGAGATAAAAAAAAAAGATCATGTTGTTCTGGAGTCAACTTACCTTATCATTCAGTCACACGTAATGGATCATTGTGTAACACTTCACTGTCTTGACTGGGATAAAACCCATGGAATGCCAAATAATTTCGTTAATCCATTGTACTTTGCAAAGTTTTTGCAGGAATTTAAATCTTACGATTTCTTTTAGGTATATCTGGAAAAAGGTGCCGTTTTAAAAAAACTGGCCAAGTGCGAGTCAGACCTGCGCACGAAGGGTTCTGTACCGCCGTATAATGGTAGGGATGGTGTGGAGTGAACAGTTTGGATTTTACATAGCAAAATGTTGTTAACAAAGTTATTGGTGCGGCTACTTTCACAATTCTTGTACGTAACCAGGTGCATTCATAAGTTTGTATGAGGTATTGAAAGAATTTTTGTATGACAGCCCCCTTAAATATTCATTTTATTCTGTTTTTTAGTATTTGTTGTTATGGCCGCAACAGAAATACATCATTTGTGAAATTTTCAACTGTCTAACTATCACGGTTCATGAGATACAGCCTGGTGACAAACGGACAGACAGACAGACAGACAGCGGAGACTTAGTTATAGGGTCCCGTTTTTACCCTTTGGGTACGGAACGCTAAAATGGATCCTGGTGAAGCCATGAGTGGCTTGATAATACTCTTAAAATCAGCCACAAAAAATAGCTCCTACAAACACAAAATCCTTAATAGTAAAATAGTAAAAAAAAAACCAGATGACCATCGGGCTTCTTCGCTGCGATCGAAACCGTGATAATTTACATAAACAGGTAAAAATCAACCAGACAATAACTGTTTTCACGATACTTTTGTAATTTTTGTAATTCACTCATTAAAATACGAAAAAGAAAATATGACAAGACTTTTTAGATTCTGCAGGTTCCAACAATAAAAATCTAATCTCGGAAAAGTTAAGAGTGCACCTATACAACTTCTCACTTCAAATCCCTCTCGAAAAATGCTATAAATGCAGTTAATGGGTTTTTGAATAACGTTGGAGAAAACCGTTCTGAAGTGATTCCGCGCACCCCAATCGCTCCTTACACTCTTTTGCACTGTTTGAGATTACTGAGCAAGAAATAGAAAGCCAAATTCTCGGACTAAGACCTGATTGCGCTGTAGGATGCGATGGGATAAGTGATAAAATGATAAATTCAGTTAACGATTTCCTAGTTTCCTTACTAACTCATATCTTCAACGGTTAAAATTATTTGAAATAATAATAAACTATGGTTTATTATTATTTCTTTTATTATTATTTTTTTATTATTATTATTATATGGATTAGTAAAACGTCTTGAACAAAATAATTTACTATCAAATAATCAATACGGGTGTTGAGCTGGTAAAACTGCTGAAGATGCTCTTTTAACTTTGATACATTCAATTGCTAAAGACCTTGATGATAATAATAAGTGCAATCACGATATTACTTGACTTAGCAAAAGCATTTGACACGGTACCTATCCCAGTCCTCATGAAAAAACTTGAATTTCTGGGCATTCGGGTAAAGCAGAGTCTATTTGAAAATTACCTGTCCGAAGATCTCAACGAGTTAAAATAGATGAACATGTTAGTGATGATCTGCCAGTTTTCTACGATGTCCCTCAGGGTAGTATCCTAGAACCCACGCTATTTTTATGTTATTTTGATGAAATGCAATCTAAACCTAGCACAATATAAAATTGTCTCCTACGCAGACAACACCACCCTTTCAAAGCTGACACCTGGGCAAATATCTTCTCCCTAGCCCAAAAGGCGTTTAATCTTGTCTCTCATTGGCTTGCAGCTAGTTTTCTCACATTATATATGTTTTCAATTGTCAACCAGCCAGCCTACATACACTTACATTCGCCAAAATCAACAAAACATGCCCACTAATGCTCCCACCCACCTAAAAACACCTGCACTTGACCTCATATTCTTAATTCATAATTCTTTATTGAACACAGTTATTAAAAAAGATACATTGAGAGAAAGATATTCTTAGGGCTAATTCAATTACCTACCTCGGTATGTAATTGAGTTAGCCCTAAGGTAGATTGCAACCTGACATTTAGCGACCAAGCACAAAATCTGTCCAAACCTATAAGAAAACGAGCTTAATTCTTTAGGAAACTGCTATATGTTTGCAAGTGATACATTAGCTAAACAAATATGTCAGGCTCTTCTCCAATCATTAGTGACGTACGGAATTACATGCTGGGGATGGATTATTTTTTAATATTTATTTATTATTTATTTATAATTTGTTTGTAATTATTTAAGTTTTTCAACTCTAATGGTGTAAATGTGAGCAACCAGTGATCATAATACACAAGCGTTTTAAATACTTAGCTTGGTCGTTGGCCTGCTTTGTGAAAATCGTGAAGCTCTAAAGTTTTTTTTTGTAAATTCTTGTGATGTAATTTCGTGCTGTAAAATTCTGTGAATAAACATAATTATTTTCATTATTTTCCGCAAAATTACCATGATCGTCATAAATCCAGTCTTAGTGGTAACTAAATAAAGCCTATCATGTATTGGAAGGGAAATGGTTATCTGAATCGCTTTATAGGTTGTGATAATCCCCGGGTTGATGGGATCCTGTATTTTTTTAAGGGAAATATTAAACTGCACATCAATAATACTGATTTGCACAGCATATATACTGATTTTCACAGCAAATATACTGATTTTCACAGCAAATATCAGGAAAAAATAGGATAAAGGGGGTGAGCGTAGCGAAGCCTCCTTTATCCTATTATCCTATATAAAAAGTATTTTTTCTGATCCTTTTTAGCTGTGTAAATCAGTATTTTTGCTGTGCGATGTCTTCAAATTATGGGATCTTGGGACGCAGCCAGCCTTGTATTTGTCACCGTAAGATTTTTAAAACCGTTAGTTTATAATTTAACGTTTTTTTCTCGTTAGTTTACGAACTATCGATAAAATGTAAACCTTACCGTACTGCTTACGATATGACGCGTTAGTTTATAATAAAACCGTTAAATTGTGAGCTGGTGTAAACTTGAATTGAGAAACCAGGCCAAATACTGCGGTAGCTTAGGTGAAGACTAGAGGGGACGAGCGCAGCGAAGCCCCCGAATAGTCTTCATGTTAGGTTGACATGTATAAGAACAAAATAAACGCAAATTCTAAACTCTGTCTGTCTGGTTTACAAATTCTCGATAGTTTACAAACTACTGGCCCCTTCACCTTAATAAACATTTACATACAGGCACATACATTGCTCTTGGCTCCACACTAGGATACCGTGTACCATGGGAACCAGAAACAGCGACGTCACACACACATAAACATCCAAGACCTGGGAATATTTTTTTCTTCATCCCCAGCCGGGGTTCGAACCCGGGACCTCTCGCATGGTAGGCAGAGCCACGACCGCGCAGTGCCACAGATGTCGTCAATTCCTAATATGACTTAAGATGGCGACTTTAGTTGACTGAAGCTAATAAACAACATATCAAGGATTTTGAAGTAAAATTTGATTACGGGACCAACGGAAGTTTTTTTTTACTATTTAATAATTTCTTATCTTAATATTGATATATTATGACCATATATATTTTCGACAAATTATAACATTCAAATTTCGAACGCCGACGCCCGCCTGCGTGCCGCGCCTAGTTTATCTGTGAAGTTGGTACTACTGAACAAGCTAAACAAGTGCAGAGCAATTATCAATGCCGCAATCCCGGTCGAACATGCGGTTCCTCAACACATCAAAGAGAGCTTATGATTTGTGTGAAACTGTACAACGCTGGATTCCATACAAAAAGAAGCCAGCGTTCTTTTTACTTGAAGGGGACTGTAGGTACTTACCTATAATACCTTACCTATAGATATTATCGAAACCCATTATTATCGTATTCAATGTACCTAGCTACGTATATTTTAAATTGACTGGCGAACAGAATCGCTTTGCCACCTTATCTGGACCAAAGTGTAGGCGCCTTCGCTAGTGTAATCTGATAAATATAAAATATAATTTTATTGTTTTTCTCAATCTCTAGGATCCCTTACTAAGGAAATAACGTGATGTCGGCAAAACAGCAAGGCGCGTCATAACTATAATAGCGATGACGCGAAATCTGTGTCTAGGGTCAATCTCAGTGACCTTATAGTAAAGGCGCCGGCGCACATCTATCTGTATATCATTATTTTCTATAATACCTTACCTATAGATATTATCAAAACCCTAAGTATGCAATGTAAGTAGCTACGTATATTTTAAATTGACTGGCGAACAGAATAAAAAAATACGACTGGCGATGGTACATTTATAGGTTTGTTTAAAAAATTAACTGAAAAAGTGGAACATATATAGAAATGTTACTAATTTAAACGATCACCAAAAACGCACCTATTTTACTAATAATAAATTCGAAACGACCGTCAGAATTAGTAAACGACCACCAAATTGTGTTTGGATAAATGATCACCAAACTTCTTTTTATGTTTTGTATACTTAAGTTTATGTTTTAATTATTTTTGTTGTTCTAACATGTTCAACCTAACACGAAAAAAAAACGAGTTAAAACTTTGAAAAAAAAAAACAACTTCAAGTTCAAGCCCTTTTTCTTCCTCCCCGGTCGGTGCGAATGAAGTCTGTGCACATGAAAAGTCCTCATAAAAACTTTTGCTGCACGGAACCACAAACCAAAAAGTAATCTGTGTTAATATATAAAACAGTAGACACTGTTTTTTATCGTATGGTTGTTACGCGATTATTCCGTCAATTGTGAATGGATTTTAATGATTCTTATATTGATTGGTAGGTCGTATTTTAGAGGTGGTCCTTTATAAATTTTATCAAAATCGATTCAGCGCTTTTTGAAAAATCAACGAAACCAAAAAATATATTAACACAGATTACTTTTTGGTTTGTGGTTCCGTGCAGCAAAAGTTTTTATGAGGACTTTTCATGTGCACAGACTTCATTCGCACCGACCGGGGAGGAAGAAAAAGGGCTTGAACTTGAAGTTGTTTTTTTTTTTCAAAGTTTTAACTCGTTTTTTTTTCGTGTTAGGTTGAACATGTTAGAACAACAAAAATAATTAAAACATAAACTTAAGTATACAAAACATAAAAAGAAGTTTGGTGATCATTTATCCAAACACAATTTGGTGGTCGTTTACTAATTCTGACGGTCGTTTCGAATTTATTGTTAGTAAAATAGGTGCGTTTTTGGTGATCGTTTAAATTAGTAACATTTCTATATATGTTACACTTTTTCAGTTTATTTTTTAAACAAACCTATAAATCTACCATCACCAGCCGTATTTTTTTATTTTTTTATTCTGTTCGCCAGTCTATTTAAAATATACGTAGCTACTTACATTGCATACTTAGGGTTTTGATAATATCTATAGGTAAGGTATTATTATTGAGGACCTTTTTGAAGTCGGATGAATATGAATCGCTAAATGTTGCTAAGCGCGAAACTCGCAAATGGCTGCCATGACGTTTATGTTTTAAGTATTTTTTTGTTATTCTTACATGTTCAACCTAACACGAAGGATACAGGAAGATTTACCCTCCACCTAAGCTACCGCAGTATTTTGCCCTGATATTTTCAGCAACTTTTGGAGATCATTTACCCATTTTGGGTAGCATTTACCCATTTTGGGTAGCATTTACCCATTTTGGGTAGTAAAAATAATAATTTTGGTGGTCATTATATTTGTTGCCGAATTATTCTACCGTTTCGTGCTGTGCGGCCCGGGGGGGGGGGGGGGGGAATCACTCAACCTCTTGCGCCGACGCAGTGCAGGGACCTAAGCTGATCCTGCGCAACATGTCTATGCTACTAAAAGCAAAGTAGCAACAAAACAAGTGACAGTGCCGTGTTAACACAAACAATATTAAACAGCGTTTAACCTCAAAACAAACGTCAAATCCCATACGTTTTTGTTTTCAAACAAGTGTTGAACATTCGTTTTTTTTGTGGTAAGGCCCTGATTGTCCGGTCAAGAAAAATGCCGAGTATACAGATATATTAACGCTAGTATTTAATCAAACATCAAAAAAAATATTTCACTGCAAAAAAGGATCAACAAAGCACTTTTTATGTTTTAAATATCTTATGTCTACTTAAATTTATTACTTCGCTTCGCTCACCCCCTTTATCCTTCACCTAACCTACCGCAGCATTTTGCCCTGATATTTGCTGTGCAAATCAGTATTTTGGATGTGCAGTTTAATATTTACCTATATTAATCCTATCAATTATTGTGGCGCCTAAGAAAGCTTTTTTTACATTTTAACAGCACTTTTTATATTGAATTTCTAATGGATGGATAAGCTAATTGACAAAATAGATAATTTTAATTTAAGTGATTTTCACACCTGTCAGGCCAATGAGTGCTCTGCTTTTGTTCCGACAAGATGACCGGTTTAGCCTAGCGGGTAGAGACCCTGCCTACGAAGCTGACGGTGCTGGGTTCGAAACCCGGTAATGGCAATATTTGTGTGATGAGCATGAATATTTTCTGTGTAATTCTGTCAGTTAGGTATAGTACTTACCTACCTACCTTATACAATGTAATTAACTAAAACCCATTGTTTTAACCGTAAAATGGTACCCACGACACAGGCTTTGCCTAGTGTGGGGACACAGTTTGTCGCTGTAGGTTAATACCTCCTTTGTGATATCACTTTGTTACCTAGCTTTAAGTATTATTATCTATATATATAAAAATGAATCGCTGTTCGTTAGTCTCGCTAAAACTCGAGAACGGCTGGGCCGATTTAGCTGATTTTGGTTTTGAAATGTTTGTTGTAGACCAGGGAAGGTTTAAAAGTAGGGTAGGATAGGGTATGGGTAGGGTAGGGTAGGAGTAGGGTAGGGGTAGGGTAGGGGTAGGGTAGGGTAGGGGTGGGGTAGGGGTAGGGTAGGGGTAGGGTAGGGTAGGGTAGGGGTAGGGCAGGGGTAGGGTAGGGTAGGGGTAGGGCAGGGGTAGGGTAGGGTAGGGTAGGGGTAGGGGTAGGGTAGGGGTAGGGTAGGGGTAGGGTAGGGTAGGGTAGGGCAGGGGTAGGGTAGGGGTAGGGTAGGGTAGGGGAAGGGTAGGGTAGTGGTTGGGTAGGGGTAGGGTAGGGTAGGGGTTGGGTAGGGGTTGGTTAGGGGTAGGGGTAGGTTAGGGTAGGGATAGGTAAGGGTAAAGTAGCTAAGCGAGAGCGGGTCAGCTAATTAAAAATAAAATTCATTCTTATTCTTATTCTTCTTATTTATTCTTAGTCTTGGATGTTTACTCTGTATTTAGGTACTTAAGTTTTTATCTCTAATAAAGATATCGTCGTCTAGTAACCATAACACAAGCCTTGTTGAGCTCAGTATGGGCCTAGTTCGATTTGTGTAAGATTGTCCTCTAATATTTATTTATTTATTTTTCTCAGCCTCGAATGAAACTAAAAGTCCAACACTAAAACAAACATTACAAACAGTACAAACCATAACTTCGATAGTTTCTGTTCACTTCTTACACAAATTAATAAAGAATTTGATATCATTGTTTTGACTGAATGCTGGTTGTCGTGAGTTAGTACGTTACCGCCACTGGACAAATATGTCTGTCGCAGCACCGGCAAGCATCACAATCAAAGACATGGTGTTTTTATAATATACTTTAACGGCTGATTTCAATTACCTATCTCTCTATCCGTGATCTGCAGATTACGCGCTGCATTTGACAGTTGCGCTATGGGGTTTATGTAAAATTTGACACTAGCAATCTCAAATCTGCAGATTATGGATGGAAGATAGGTTATTGGGACATGCGGTAAGTGACACCTCAAACCAAACAGTACAGCATCCAAGCCATCTCGTGGGAGCGCCTGGCAGGGAATCGTCCAGAATGGCCGCGCTGGTGCAACAAAGCGTTTACCGCTTCGAATCCCAAAGACGGACTGACATAGACGCGAAGCGCGACCAACTGAAGCCTAGACCACCAGCAGCTATAGCATACAACTACGTGGATGGCGGGCTAACCTGCAGTCTGCGTGGGCGCATGTTTCCTGCCTCTATTGGCTATAAGAGTCATATGAGGGCACACGATCGACGCCCCACAAACCAACCAGGGAACCTTTAAAGAAATCGCCGTGGCCGAATACAGCTTAGAAGAAGAAAGAAGAAGAAATAATTTATTTAGTAAAATGTTACACTTAGGAGTTACTCGAAATGGTATTGCTGGTTTATAATTCAATTTTTTTGTTGCTTCCATGGTTCCCACACTAGGAAAATCCTGTGTCGTGGGATCCCATTCTGACCTGTTGCCTGATCGGGGTGGAAGGTTGTAAGTAAGTAAACAAAGGTACCTAACTAGACATTTGTAACAAACTAAACTAAAAGCTTGGAAGACATCATCAGCATCATCATCACAGCAACCAAGCCTTACTGAAGCCACAGCCGTTACTATCCAACTTGATAATTCTACACTAATTAAAGTTATTAAGCGGCCTGACTGCTTCGAAAATTCTGAAAGCTTTATATACTCATTACAAAACCTAGTCAGTACTATGCAATAATAATAATGATATATGTAGCTCATTAAAGTCCCCACCAAGGGGTACAGACCTTTATCCAGATACGAGTAAGATTTAGCCATACACCACCACGCTGGCTCAGTGCGGGTGGATGGAGGGGCTTTACGACCACTACCACGTAGCGATAGTAGCCGGGACGAGCTTAACGGGTCTTCCGAAACACTGAATGTCCGATAATGTAAAGAAAAATTAATTATCTCATTTGTACATGGTCAGGATTCCAACCCGCACCTCCTGTGTGAGAAGCAAGCGTGAAACCCATTAGACCAAGGAGCCCTACCCCCAAAACCTATAGTATCTGTGTTAAAACCTCCCAGAACCTCAGCAATATCATCATATAAAGATATAAATATTAATATAATATCAAATAATATTGATAGTAACTTCAACACATACCTAGATATGCTTACCATTGAAGAACTATTTCTTGCATATGAATTTTCAACCCGAGATAAAAAAAAAGATCATGTTGTTCTGGAGTCAACTTACCTTATCATTCAGTCACACGTAATGGATCATTGTGTAACACTTCACTGTCTTGACTGGGATAAAACCCATGGAATGCCAAATAATTTCGTTAATCCATTGTACTTTGCAAAGTTTTTGCAGGAATTTAAATCTTACGATTTCTCTTAGGTATATCTGGAAAAAGGTGCCGTTTTAAAAAACTGGCCAAGTGCGAGTCAGACCTGCGCACGAAGGGTTCTGTACCGCCGTATAATGGTAGGTGTTCGGGCTTCTCGGCACCCAATGACCTCGCAGGGGCCCATCAGCTACGAGGTAGCGTAGCGATCAGATGCCAAGAAGTGTGAACGTCGGCGATTCACCGAGCTATTAATTATGATCTAACCTGGTCTGTGCTTCGGTCCCGTCAACTTCCTGTGTCTCTGCAAGGCCCGGGTGCACCCTAGGCTCTTCTTGGTAGACAGGTTCTTCAGCCAACCAGGTATGACTGGCAGGCCAGCTTCGACGAGCACAGTGTTCCAACACAGGTTATGTTACGTGGTAAAAAACCAATCGGCCACGTAAATGCGAACTTTATCTGGTTCAGGGAACCACAACACACTCAGCTATATAGACAATCCTGAGGGAACCCCGAATACATTCCAGATGGACTGCGATTTAATTTCAATACCCTATCCAAACGCGTTTACATTGCGAGGGCTTTCGTCTGTCAGTTGTCAAAAAACTGCTAGGTTGGCAGCAACGTCAAATTCAAAAATGGCCGTTCCGAAACCATCGATCGAATATCGATTTGGAATCGAACAATCACCCGCCCGGACGGGCACCCACCTGTCCCCTAATCTACGGGCAGCCGAGACAACGTTGCTACCGCTCGTTTTAGAACCGAGCCTCCTACTAGAACCTCTGCAGACCGGGGGGTCCCGTCCTTGCCAGGGAACAAGTTAACAATGCGCCCCCTGCGCCAACGTAGTGGCGGTAGGTTAGCATCCTTAACCAGAACGAGGTCACCAACACTAGGGGGGCTGGTTTTGTCAGTCCACTTAAGGCGCTGTTGTAAGATATGCAGATACTCGAGCGACCAACGCTTCCAGAAATTCTGAGTAAACTGCTGCAACATCTGGTACCTTGACAACCGATACAATTTCACTCCCTCGAAGGGGTGCTCGGGCAACGCGTTAAGTGGCTGTCCTATCAAGAAATGGCCTGGGGTCAGAGCCTCCAGGTCATTTGGATCCGAGCTGAGCGGACACAACGGTCGCGAATTGAGAACGGCCTCGATCTTACAAAACAATGTCGCGAGCTCCTCAAAAGTCAGCGCGGTCTGACCTACTATACGCCCCAAGTGCGTCTTAGCTGACTTAACTACGGCCTCAAAAATCCCACCCCAGTGGGGGCAACTCGGTGGGCTGAAGGTCCACTGTATACCCCGACGGGAGAGGGCCGTTCCAATATCCACTTTATTTACATTCAAAAAATTGACTATCTCTCGTAAGTATCGTTCCGCACCGACGTAGTTAGTGCCGTTATCAGAGCGGATCAAAGTTGGAAGTCCCCTTCGAGAAACAAACCTATCCAAACAAGCAATGAAAGCCTCTGTCGAGAGATCAGCAACGAGCTCGAGATGTACCGCCTTGGTGGATAAACAAACAAACACACATGAGCTATACCGGTCCAGCAGAAACCCGGCGTCAGGGTCCTCAGCCTTCTGGGTAACATGCACGGCCGCTCTGGGGCCATGATCCGAAGATACTACTACATGGCTGTGGGGCCAGTCCGATTCTCTCCTGGCAAGCCAGGGTGGTCCCCACCACAAATGGTGTCTAACGAGTTCAGGAGCCCGACATCCCCTGGATGCACAATCAGACGGGTTCAATTCTCCTGGTACATGTCTCCAGGTCAGTGGGACCTCAGACGACACAATCTGGGAGACACGGTTCGCAACAAAAACCTCTAAGTTATGGACCGAAGCCTTCAGCCAGCACAAAACAATCTGGCTGTCCGTCCACGCGTACACCGTATCCTCCAAAACCACTGACCCACGCAACACTGTTAGAGTGTGATTCAAAAGTTTGGTCAAAAGAGCAGCCCCGGACAGTTCCAGTTTTGGAATCGTCATCCTTGTCCGAATAGGCGCTACCTTGCTTTTTGCCAAAACCAAACGCACTTCAACCTCCCCGGTGGAGGTGACGGTTCGCAAATAAACCGCTGCCGCAAACCCTCGTTCAGAGGCATCACAAAACCCGTGAAGGGTTGCCCTGTAATCCCCAGCAGGGACCAATTTCCTCGGCAGCGATACATTATTTATGAGGCCCAACCATTTTGCTAAATCGTTCGATGCAATGCAGCCCTGAGCTCCAGAATCTAATAGGGCGCGAACGTATGTTGGGTTGCCCGCCAAATCCCAAACAAGCACAGAGGCGATCGGTAACACCACCGTCTCCGGTTGGGGGGCAACAAATGGTTGGGCCGCAAATTCCTAGCGAGGGCCCCCGGGGCCCCACTCTGCCTGTAACCGATCAGGTAGGCAGCTATACGCCAGAGGGTCCCATTGTACAAATGGCCCACGCGCCGGTTCCATTGCCACCCTACGACGCCCCCCGAAGGGGGGTGGGCGTGAATTCAACCGTGGCCGCTCCATGAGCGGGGGGGACATCACATGCGACCGACGAGGACGAGGCGACGAGCGGGGCGACAACTGAGGCGGCGTCCGAACCGCATCCGCATAGCTCGAAGGTGTCCCATGCCACCCGCCCGTTACGGCCTGCTCAACATACCCAATGTCCCGCTGAGTCGGATGCTGAGTCGCAACCGAAAACTCAGGGCCCCCCATGTGATGACCCTGAGTGCGGCCCTGCACCCCTGGGTGGCTGCGTGCTTGTGGCCCCATTGCCCGCTGAGTCGGATGCTGAGTCGCAACCGAAAACTCAGGGCCCCCCATGTGATGACCCTGAGTGCGGCCCTGCACCCTAGTACCGCCCTGTGCACGTGGGGACATTGGCCCCTGAGTTGCGCTCCGAGTCGCAAACGAATTCTCAGGGCCCCATGCCGTGTCACCCTGAATACGGCCCTGTGGTGGCTGTTGGCCGGACCGGTTCATGCACAACAGATTGTTGTGGGCCCCACCACAATATCCGCACAATTTTGTGCGCGTGCAGTACCTAGCCATGTTTGGCCCGATGCACAGGAAACACCAGCTCCGCTGCTTGGCCATCCGGCGCCGTCCCTGAACCCTAAGTTCCCCGAACTTATTGCAATTGGCCACAGCATGGCCAATCTGCCTACAACATGGGCAGGTCTCACTATGTGGGGTCAATGCACTCACAGTCCCATATGACTGCCGGTTGGTGCGGTCCTTCCTCGTCGGAGGGCCCCTACTCACAGCGCTCCCGGCAGCTCTCTGTGGCTCCGAAGGATGGGTGACCGTCAACCCCAAATTCTCTGCCCGTCGAGCCTCCTCTTCCAAGAATCCGACCAAGTCGGAGAAGGCGGGCAGGTCCTCGGCCGACCTCCCGTGAGACTGTTCGAAACGAGTCTGCACGTCAGCGGGTAGGCGGGAAAGTACAATGTACAACAGTAGGTACGACCATTCACCAACCGGAAGTCCAAGATTCTCTAGAGCCTTGGTGACGGACAACAATGGGTTCAAAACCTCCGTCTGTATGGCCCCGACCTTGTTCACAACCGGGATACTAAACAAACGGTTCAGTTGGGCATCGGCCAACCTCCGTTTGTTATGGTAACGTCTGACCAATAATTGTCTGGCCGTTTCATAGTTACCCTCCGTAACTGTCAAATGAGCGACCAGCTCCCTAGGCTCACCCCTCAATGCTGCCACCAGCTGAGCCATCTTGACAGACTTGGTAATGTCCGATCGCATGTGCACCAAACTGTCGAACAGATTGATGAAGCTCATCCATTCACCGGACACTCCGTCAAAGGTAGGCATAGTTATGGCAGGTAACCTGGACCCCGAACCCTGAAGCGGCAGAGGTGCTTCAATGTCACCACCATGGCTGGACTCGCGCTGTCTACGTATGTCCGCAGCCTTCTGCGTGATAGCAGCTGCCATCTCCATACATTGGTCGACATCCCCTAGCAACCGTGACAGCCTGTCAGGTGCGCAACCATCAACTGATTCCGCCTGCGCGGACAATTCGAGCACCCTGTTGTAACGTTCCTTAACGTCCATAGACCGCTCCAATACCACATCATGCCTATCTAAACGGTCTATCAGACCGTGTGCGGAGGAAAACCATCTGAGTTCCTTAGAAACACCCTTCTGGATTTCAGATAACGACATGATCGGAACGATACTTACTCACAATTTGCAGTAACTCAATTATATTGGACCCTCCAGTCTACAACCCAAACGAGGGAACCCTAAACCACAACTTAAACAATGCTGTTTTCCTTAAACAATAGGAACCGAGTTTTATATCTATATAAATTCTGTAAATACAATTTAGTTTCCCTTTATCATTATAACACACACAGATAGTCAATATTAGTTCAAGTTATAAATTGCTATAAACTGAAAACAATGTAATAGCCTGCTATCAATAGATGTAACTACCTATGTTAACCAAACATTCATTAGCATTACTAGACCACTAATAGATTGACTAACTGGTACTTCAATGCAAATTTCAATTCACCTACAATGTACCTAAGTTGAGTACCTACTATTCTGAGTCACATCTCAGTACAACTGGTCATTTAGGGAAAACTGTAATATCTGTCTGTCTACTACCAGCAATAGACTTATAGCTTACAATACTACCAATCTATGTGGATACAGGAACAACACCAAGTTAGCTAATAACCGCCTATACCTACAGATTGATAGTCCCAAATCGTGTCTTCCTGGAGCCCTTGACGGCTGCAAATCTCAGGAAACCACGCTCTGCTACCAAAATGTTCAGGCTTCTCGGCACCCAATGACCTCGCAGGGGCCCATCAGCTACGAGGTAGCGTAGCGATCAGATGCCAAGAAGTGTGAACGTCGGCGATTCACCGAGCTATTAATTATGATCTAACCTGGTCTGTGCTTCGGTCCCGTCAACTTCCTGTCTCTCTGCAAGGCCCGGGTGCACCCTAGGCTCTTCTTGGTAGACAGGTTCTTCAGCCAACCAGGTATGACTGGCAGGCCAGCTTCGACGAGCACAGTGTTCCAACACAGGTTATGTTACGTGGTAAAAAACCAATCGGCCACGTAAATGCGAACTTTATCTGGTTCGGGGAACCACAACACACTCAGCTATATAGACAATCCTGAGGGAACCCCGAATACATTCCAGATGGACTGCGATTTAATTTCAATACCCTATCCAAACGCGTTTACATTGCGAGGGCTTTCGTCTGTCAGTTGTCAAAAAACTGCTAGGTTGGCAGCAACGTCAAATTAAAAAATGGCCGTTCCGAAACCATCGATCGAATATCGATTTGGAATCGAACAGTAGGGATGGTGTGGAGTGAACAGTTTGGATTTTACATAGCAAAATGTTGTTAACAAAGTTATTGGTGCGGCGTACTTTCACAATTCTTGTACGTAACCAGGTGCATTCATAAGTTTGTATGAGGTATTGAAAGAATTTTTGTATGACAGCCCCCTTAAATATTCATTTTATTCTGTTTTTTAGTATTTGTTGTTATGGCCGCAACAGAAATACATCATTTGTGAAAATTTCAACTGTCTAACTATCACGGTTCATGAGATACAGCCTGGTGACAAACGGACAGACAGACAGACAGACAGCGGAGACTTAGTTATAGGGTCCCGTTTTTACCCTTTGGGTACGGAACCCTAAAATGGATCCTGGTGAAGCCATGAGTGGCTTGCTTAAAATCAGCCACAAAAAATAGCTCCTACAAACACAAAATCCTTAATAGTAAAATAGTAAAAAAAAACCAGATGACCATCGGGCTTCTTCGCTGCGATCGAAACCGTGATAATTTACATAAACAGGTAAAAATCAACCAGACAATAACTGTTTTCACGATACTTTTGTAATTTTTGTAATTCACTCATTAAAATACGAAAAAGAAAATATGACAAGACTTTTTAGATTCTGCAGGTTCCAACAATAACAATCTAATCTCGGAAAAGTTAAGAGTGCACCTATACAACTTCTCACTTCAAATCCCTCTCGAAAAATGCTATAAATGCAGTTAATGGGTTTTTGAATAACGTGGGAGAAAACCGTTCTGAAGTGATTCCGCGCACCCCAATCGCTCCTTACACTCTTTTGCACTGTTTGAGATTACTGAGCAAGAAATAGAAAGCCAAATTCTCGGACTAAGACCTGATTGCGCTGTAGGATGCGATGGGATAAGAGATAAAATGATAAATTCAGTTAACGATTTCCTAGTTTCCTTACTAACTCATATCTTCAACGGTAAAAATTATTTGAAATAATAATAAACCATAGATTAGTAAAATGTCTTGAACAAAATAATTTACTATCAAATAATCAATACGGGTTTCGAGCTGCTGAAGATGCTCTTTTAACTTTGATACATTCAATTGCTAAAGACCTTGATGATAATAATAAGTGCAATCACAATATTACTTGACTTAGCAAAAGCATTTGACACGGTACCTATCCCAGTCCTCATGAAAAAACTTGAATTTCTGGGCATTCGGGTAAAGCAGAGTCTATTTGAAAATTACCTGTCCGAAGATCTCAACGAGTTAAAATAGATGAACATGTTAGTGATGATCTGCCAGTTTTCTACGATGTCCCTCAGGATAGTATCCTAGAACCCACGCTATTTTTATGTTATTTTGATGAAATGCAATATAAACCTAGCACAATATAAAATTGTCTCCTACGCAGACAACACCACCCTTTCAAAGCTGACACCTGGGCAAATATCTTCTCCCTAGCCCAAAAGGCGTTTAATCTTGTCTCTCATTGGCTTGCAGCTAGTTTTCTCACATTAAATATGTTTTCGATTGTCAAACAGCCTACATACACTTACATACACATACACCTACATACACTTACATTCGCCAAAATCAACAATAAATGCCCACTAATGCTCCCACCCACCTAAAAACACCTGCACTTGACCTCATATTCTTAATTCATAATTCTTTATTGAACACAGTTATTAAAAAAGATACATTGAGAGAAAGATATTCTTAGGGCTAATTCAATAACATACCTCGGTATGTAATTGAGTTAGCCCTAAGGTAGATTGCAACCTGACATTTAGCAACCAAGCACAAAATCTGTCCAAACCTATAAGAAAACGAGCTTAATTCTTTAGGAAACTGCTATATGTTTGCAAGTGATACATTAGCTAAACAAATATGTCAGGCTCTTCTCCAATCATTAGTGACGTACGGAATTACATGCTGGGGATGGATTATTTTTTAATATTTATTTATAATTTGTTTGTAATTATTTAAGTTTTTCAACTCTAATGTGAGCAACCAGTGATCATAATACACAAGCGTTTTAAATACTTGGTGGTTTGGTGATCGCTTATCCAAACACAATTTGGTGGACATTTCTCCATTCTGGCAGTCATGATAAAATTGCTGTGACATACGGACGGACAGACAGACAGACAGACTTGACGAAACTATAAGGATTCCTTGGTTCTCTACGGAACCCTGAAAACCTAGGTTTTGGATGTGGATTTGTGTGTGATGTCACTGTTTCTGGTTCCGAGGACACAGGGTATCCTAGTGTGAGGCCAGAAGCAATCTATGTGCTTGTATAGAATGTTTGTTTAAATAACATATCTTTTTCCAGGTAGGGTGACCGAGCCAAAGTATAACCGAGCATTTCACAATAACCTGGATTTTCTCAGAAAGGGTGACAGAGGTTACTTCACATATTATGATATTCCTACCAGCATTAAATTTTTGATAGCTGTCACCAATTTTAACAGGTGTCACTATTTTTGATAGGCGTCACTGTTTTGGACAGCTGTCAAAATTAGTGAAAGCTGTCAAAATTAGCGACAGTTGTAACTAATAGTGATAAATTTAAAAAAGAATCCAATCGAAAATAGTAACATCTGTCAAAACATTCATGATCATCTAAGAAAACTCAGGTTTTTGTGAGATACGCGGTTATAATGTTATTCTTGTGGTCTTAGAAATGATTTTTAGTTTAAAAGTTATGATTTTTTTAATTTTTAATTTTTACATTTTTATATACATAAATGTTCGACTGTTAGTTGAAACACAAAAAAATTAGTTGGTAAAAATATTACTTTAAATTAACGACCTTAAATTGTCTAGACTGAATAACTTTAAGTAAAAATAATGTTTGGACCACTGAAGTTGGGCCACCCTGTATACAAAGTTGTAACGCTGTCGTACAAAATAAGAGTCGATTTCGTGAAAACCTTCGCCATTGTTACGTTTTTTGACTTGAAGATTTGTGGTATTTCTGGTGTTAGTTCATGATACATAGTAAATACACGGGCACACACACGTGAAATATACAGACACTTACAGCACGTGTACATTATACACACACACACACACACCATTCTCAGATAGCAAAGCGGTGTGGCGCAATAACATTGAAGTGGCTCGCTGGGAGTTCTGACGAGTGCACTGTGGGCCGAATTTCTGTGTGGAGGGACAAAATATTACGTTTAATGGACGAATACTTGAACTACCACATAGAGTGTCCATGGTCCAGTGGTTATACGCTCAACTCTTAGGAAGGAGACTCCCGGTACTGAACGTACCGGTAGCTTGGTCGTTAGCCTGCTTTGTGAAAATCGTGAAGCTCTAAAGTTTTTTTTTGTAAATTCTTGTGATGTAATTTCGTGCTGTAAAATTCTGTGAATAAACATAATTATTTTCATTATTTTCCGCAAAATTACCATGATCGTCATAAATCCAGTCTTAGTGGTAACTAAATAAAGCCTATCATGTATTGGAAGGGAAATGGTTATCTGAATCGCTTTATAGGTTGTGATAATCCCCGGGTTGATGGGATCCTGTATTTTTTTAAGGGAAATATTAAACTGCACATCAATAATGCTGATTTGCACAGCATATATACTGATTTTCACAGCAAATATACTGATTTTCACAGCAAATATCAGGAAAAAATAGGATAAAGGGGGTGAGCGTAGCGAAGCCTCCTTTATCTGTGAAAATCAGTATTTTTGCTGTGCGATGTCTTCAAATTATGGGATCTTGGGACGCAGCCAGCCTTGTATTTGTCACCGTAAGATTTTTAAAACCGTTAGTTTATAATTTAACGTTTTTTTCTCGTTAGTTTACGAACTATCGATAAATTGTAAACCTTACCGTACTGCTTACGATATGACGCGTTAGTTTATAATAAAACCGTTAAATAGTGAGCTGGTGTAAACTTGAATTGAGAAACCAGGCCAAATACTGCGGTAGCTTAGGTGAAGACTAGAGGGGACGAGCGCAGCGAAGCCCCCGAATAGTCTTCATGTTAGGTTGACATGTATAAGAACAAAATAAACGCAAATTCTAAACCCTGTCTGTCTGGTTTACTATTTCTCGATAGTTTACAAACTACTGGCCCCTTCACCTTAATAAACATTTACATACAGGCACATACATTGCTCTTGGCCCCACACTAGGATACCGTGTACCATGGGAACCAGAAACGGCGACGTCACACACACATAAACATCCAAGACCTGGGAATATTTTTTTCTTCATCCCCAGCCGGGGTTCGAACCCGGGACCTCTCGCATGGTAGGCAGAGCCACGACCGCGCAGTGCCACAGATGTCGTCAATTCCTAATATGACTTAAGATGGCGACTTTAGTTGACTGAAGCTAAAAAACAACATATCAAGGATTTTGAAGTAAAATTTGATTACGGGACCAACGGAAGTTTTTTTTTTACTATTTAATAAAATACATTTGTCCCACTAGAATGGGGACAACAGGACACTTTCTTATTATTTTATTAAAGACTGTTGTCCCCATAAAATATGAGCAGAACAGAGCCAATGGGGACATCGAGACTAAAAGGTAATGGGAAATATTAAACTGCACACCAAAAATACTGATTTGCCCAGCAAATATCATGGCAAAATGCTGCGGGGGCTCAGGTGAAGGTCGACCCACCGACCGCGGGCTCAGGACAATAATGCATCGGCGTAAAAGATGCAGCGTCTGTACTATAAGCTGAGTGTTTTAATAATTTCCTATGAAATAATATCGCAAGAAACAAAAGGTGAGATGGTAATTGGAGTCGCGAGTTAATCGTTGGGTGCTTCAGTGTCGCAGCGTACAGTGGAGGACAGGGGAAGCTGCACATTATTATTACAGGAAAAAGTAGTTTTTTTGTTTTTAACTTGGTGAGTTATATATTATATGAAGTGTTATAAATGGCAAAACTTCAGACAGAAAGTGGCCTATAGCAACCAATTTGGTTCTGCGACAGTACATGCAGTCGCCCCTCTCCGCTCCGCCTCGCTCGACTCCAGGTTGTACATAAAATTGTGTCCTAACACAACCGAACTTTAGTATTCGGATAGAAAGTGACCTGCTTTTAGCAACCAATTCGGTTCTACAATACATAAATACATAAATTGAAGGAGACCGTCTAACGTCTAGTACCTATAACTGCAATAAAATAGAATAACATAAATTCTAACTAAACATAATGAATGAATGAATGAATGGTGCTTCTCCAGCCAGGGTTCTAAACCTGTTCCGGTCTTTCGGCCGGCATACCAGAGGGCACAAGTTTTGAGGGGGGGCGGAATGACCTGCTCTGTAGGAGGGGAAGGATAGTGAATTCAATCGACCGACTCTTCAGCCTGAAGCCAATATAGGATATGTGGAATGGGGAGGATGTGGGATTTGGAGAGCAGCTGTTGTTTTCTTCAAGTTCTTGTTTTCCTTCTATTTTCAGTTATTGTTATTAGTTGCGTTTCCTGAGTCGTGTTCGTTTGGGTTATCCGGTAAGTTCCCAGTTTCGCTTTCGCTCTCTGTTTCTGGAATACGGTATATTTGCCTCTAGGCCATCCTGACTTCGTCCCTGTTGTGTGATGATTCTGTCCAGTAACTGTGTTCTTCACCGTAGTATTTGATGTCATGCTTAAGGAAATCTTTCCAGGTGTATATAAGTCGGCCGACTTTCTTCTTCCTTGCTTCGTATTTGAATGGAGCGTGTAGAAAGTGCTGTTGTGGGCGTCGCAGAATATGTATTGTAACACATCCGGTGGTTTTTGATTCGTTTGGTTATCGTTTTGCCCTGTAGTCATGAATTTTGTGGTATCTTGGATAGCTTCTGGCGTTCTCAAACATGTCTCTGAGGATCAGGCGTTCATATTTTCTTAGTCAAGAGCTGACTTTCAACTGTTTGCTTTAGTGAGGGTTGCCGCTTTTTGTCCGTATTTTATAAACAGTGCAATGAGCATTTTGTAAATCAGGCGCACTATATTCCAGTCCATGTTGGATTTCTTTATAAAATGCATTAGTGCCTTGGAATTGCATATGGCTTGCCGGCACCTCTTTTTTATTGTGTCCTATGTCCTGCCGTAATAATGTGCCGAGATATTTGATTTCGTTTACGGTTCGTATTGGAACTCCGTCCAATACACTGATTGTTTATGGGGTCTCTTATAAGAATTTTCGTCTTTCTACTTTTATGTTTGCCATGAGCATTTCTCCGATGATATTTAATTATTCACTTTTAGCTACTCCGCGGCATGGCAGCGCTGCGTTTAGACGCTCTTTCAGGTTACGGACGGTCCGACTCTGGAACGCACCTCTTTGCACTATAAGAGACAGTCCAACCCCTTTTTCTTTTAAGAAACATACTGTCTCTTTCGTAAAAGTTATTGTATTTATATTTTTATATGTAAAGTTTATGTATATATCGGTAATTATTTCGTATTTGCTATCTGTATTTTACAGACACTTTAATTTATTGCTAGGCATTTTTGTTATAGTAATTATTGTGCACTGCCTACCCTTTAATGATAGTAATTCCTGTAATGCCCTGTCTTGCTGGAAGAAATCTCTTCTTGAGACAAGCTCGCCCTTGCACATGCATTTCCTTTTGATGTAACTTTTAAAATATTTGTATGCAATATTGTGAAGGAGGTTTGTTCCTATAATTCCCTTTTTCCTGTATTTCTTTATAGCGTCTTGTCCGATGCGAGCATACAGATACCAGAGAAAGTGTTTTGACATATGTATCATGTTTGTTTCCTGTATATAGGCTATGTGTATGTTTCTGTTAGTCAATTCCGCATCAATGTTGAGTCTTTTAGTTATTTCGGCGCATCCTCTAACGTTCCAAGTAGCAAAGCGCATACGCTCGCATGTGACTTGTGGTTTAAATATGGGGCTGTTTCGTATCATCGTATATCCGGTGTTGTCTGAGATGTCTTCTGTTGATGTTATGGTTGACCCTGAGGAGGTCATGGGTGTTGCATTAAGTATCGGGGAAAGTATGGTGTTATCAGTTTGGTTATCGGTTGCTTGATCCGTGGGTAAATTTCGCGATTCAAGCAAGTATACGCTGTCGTAGTGGTGTCCTGTGCCGTTGAGGTTGATAGATTTCACTGCATCCGCTGGATTCTTGGGCGTGAATGAGCGATGGTGTATTTTGCTGGTGGATTGTTACGTTAACTAGAAAGTATTCGGCAGCTGGTATTATAATCTCCTCTCCAGCCCAAGTACCGTAATTGCGCAGATTTTCAATGTTGAGTTGTTGAGGATTTCAGGCTCAGTGATTGCGAGCTTTGTTCTGTTTATCGCCGTTTTCTTCTACATATTTAACTAGGTCCTTACGAATGTGAGTGTGGTTGCATGTTAATTGACATAGGTGATTAATTTGGTCAGCAATTGCGGTGAATAGGCAGTTACCATCTCAGCATTGGTAAGGCTTCCATTACGTTATCTTCTTGGGATGTTGTTGAAAGAAAGAACTTAGAGATAGCGTGATTTATTTGAACTACCTTTGTCTACGATTAACAGATCGTACGGGTTGCGATTGTCCAAGTTTGTGCGTATCTTCGTGCGCCCTTATTCTCGGTAGAGAGCCGCTTAGGACAAAAAGTCTCCGATTTTATTGTTGTTATTGTTCATCAGTGGAAGTCTTTTGTTAATTGCCTGTTTTCTGGAAGATGTTGAAATGATCCTTTTATGATGTGCAATTGTTGGCTGTTTCTCGCTATTTCTCAGAATATGCAGTTATGTAGTAGACGGGCTTGCATTATTGTTTTATTTTTGTGGGCTTGTCGGACCGGATAAAGTTAGAAATAGTTAAGTTTTGTTTTACTGTTATTGGGTAGGTTCCTGCCTAGTTTTGTATTTAGGTATACCTATCTCCTACCTACTAGTACGGCACTGTGCCTGTGGGATAGTTTGGACTCATTGCACTGATATCACCTACTCAATTCACTTCATTAGTGCATATTAGTTAGGTCCGTGACTCGGGTCGAGGTTCAGTCCGTGAACAAGGCCCTAAAGATGAAGTACCCGTTTGTATCTGACCCGGAGGAGGGGGATGCATGTGTTTGTGGCGTGTGAGTGTATGTGTCGGTACGGTAAGTATCAAAGTCATTGGTCATCTTATCTTGAGTTGTGCATTTTGGGTAGGCCGGGGGAAGGTGTTTAGATTTACCGCTATCATATTATCTGTTTTTGGGGCGGGTGGAACTTGAGTGTACTTTGGTTGTCGCGCTGTATTTTGGTATGGGAAAAGTGAGATGCTGAAGATTTGACTGGTTGTTGATTACGTTTTGGTGCTCTATTATGTATGCGCTGTCGTAGTGGCTGTCGGAAAAGGTCAAGTTGATAGTTCCGACTGCGTTATATTCTTGTTGGGGGCTATATACGATTGATGTACCATTTTGTTGATGGATCGCTACACTTATTACGTAGAACTCCGCGGCTGCTATGATAATTTCTTCACCTCCCCACGTGCCCTGTATGTGGAGATTTTTTATGTACTCAGTGAAAGCTTCTGCGTTTGGTGCGTCGATCGCAAGTTTGATGCATGGATAATTGCTGTTAGCTTCCACGTATCTAGCTAAGTCGCTTCTGATGTGGGTATGGTTGAATGTCGCTCCAAACAGATGGTTGATTTGGTCTGCAAATGCATGGAACAGGCAGTTTCCATCTCTGGGCATTGGTAGAGTTTCCATTGTAAGATATTACTACAGGAGAGAGCCTCATGCTGTTTTAGCTAATATGAATGTGTGTGTGGGTTGTTTCTAAGAGGTTTACGGCCGGTATGATGAGAGACGCTGTTTGGCCTTTTACGATCTATTTTTATTCTAATGTTTCCCGGTATTTCCAAGATGGGCTGACACCATAGAATGGGTGCCAAATGTGTGAGGGAACGTTGTGGGCCTTTTGTGCTTCGAAGCTTTTTCCATGCCACCCTGTCATTCACAATTGATCCAGGAAACTCTGATAAAGTCATTGTTAAGGTTGATTTACAAAATGCTTTTAACTCAGTTGAGCGTGACGTCATTTTGAGAAAAGTTAGTGATTGCGTTCCATCTCTCTACCCTTTTCTTCATCTGTGTTACTCTGGTACTACAAACTTGCTTTATGGGGAAAATCTGGTAGAGTCTCAAGTGGGCGCGCAACAGGGTGATCCGTTAGGGCCATTGATATTCAGCTTGGCGATACAGGATGTTATAAAATCTGTAAGTTCCCCTTTGAATGTCTGGTACTTGGATGACGGTACTATCGGGGGACCTCCGGATGTAATCCTGGCCGATTTGGAGTCGATTATTCGTGGTCTAGGAGTCTTAGGGCTACAACTTAACTCACAGAAATGTGAGTTATTCCCGTGCTCTGGAATTTTGGCACAAGGCTCAAAAGCGATGTTTGATTGTTTAGTACCGAGGGCGAATGTCCTTAATAAAACAGATTTCACCCTGTTGGGGGCGCCCATATTTGTAGAAGGTGCACCGGGCGTTCTGCGAAGTAAGATGGAGGCCTTGGTTGGGGCTTTGCTACATCTTAAGGAGCTTTCATGTGGCCCTTATTATTCTGCGAAATTGTTTATCCCAGCCGAGGTTAACATATTCTTTGCGGACGGCTCCGGTCTGGATGTCCAGGGGGGAGGCAGATTCATACGACCTAGCTTTGAAAAATATTTTGGAGACGATTTTGAATGTGAAGATGTCTCCCTCCCAGTGGTCACAGGCAGCACTTCCTATCAGATTTGGTGGTCTCGTTCGTCGCCTACAGGACACGGAACTCCCGGCTTTCTTGGCCTCTTCGCATGGGGTGTTTAAACTTGTCACTCGCATTTTGAATATTAATGGTGACAATTTGAACATTCCTTTTGCGGCCGAGGCTTTGCGGCTGTGGCAGGTCCGATGCCCGGGGAGAGATTTGCTGGTGCAGCCTGGCGTGCAGCGTGCCTGGGATGAAGACCTTTGCAGGTCATCCCTTGACGGGCTTCTGGCGCAGAGTACGGGAGCGGATCTTGCTCGCCTGCGTGCAGTCTCCCAGACAGAGTCTGGCGCCTGGCTGCATGCATTACCGTCTTCGCAGTTGGGCACCTTTTTGGATGACAACTCCCTGCGTGTGGCAGTAATAGTGGCTTAGTATTTTCCTAGGTATTGCGCAACTAATTTTTTGTAGGTTGTTTGGGATTTTTTCATTGACCAACGTATCCAGAACAAATCAGTACAACAGTGTTCAATGGTTATTCGAGAAATTAGATTTTGTTTCTCTCAATCATTATTCTCCAATTTAAAAAAAAGTGAGAAAAATAATAATAAGAGATTGTTTTTTAGCTTTAGTCTTCACTAAAGCTGGCATAGGCCTCAACTCTATAGTGCCAGTCCATAGTCGCCATCTTAAGTCACAATCGGCATTAACATTTTTGCAATGCTGTTGCCGTGCACGCGAGTGTATTGTCATATACGATCGTGTATAAACACGTGAGGCTACACTGTTGGCCAGGTTATTATACATATGTCTATTTATAATATACTGCCTATTAATTTATTATTAAGTATATTAATGTAATTAATTATCCTAATAGAAAACGCAGTGCAGCAAACACATAACATTGTAATCCACTTACAGGGTAATTATTAGTTTACTTTTATCGTGGATTTAATTTTATTTCAAAAAAATAATAAGTAACTAAGGCCCTATTTCCCAAGTTATGTTAAGGACAACGCCTATCTGGAATTATACCGTGTATAGAAGATACTTCTGTGTCTTCTCATGGCGGGGAAGTCCCGGGCTTCAATGATGGCTGGGGAAGAAGAAAAATATATAACCGGTTCTAAGATGTTTATATGTTTGTGACGTCGCTGTTTCTGGTTCTCAAGACAGAGGGTATCCTAGTGTAGGGCCAGGAGCAATGTCTGCGCTCGTATAAATAGTGTATGACTTTAATTTATATTGTTGTGGCCTATTTATGTATGAGTGAATTCGCCCGAAGATAATACTCATTTAGTTCGATACAGTTTTACAACCTAATACAAAAAGAAAATAATTTTAAAATTTGGCCAAATCATCTAAATAGCAGTACCTTCAGTAATTAACTACACTAGGACTAACTCTCTATAAATATTTTTTCCTTTCCTCACAGGTTAGCTGTAAGAAATTTCTTTTTAGAAATAAGCGCACCTTTGCATATTGTTCATTATATTTTTTTCATTGTGTTTTCTGTGCAATAAAGAATTATTATAAGAATTTAAAAACAAGCGATAAAATGGCTTAATAGCTTAGATTATGAATCATTGGAGATTATTCTGTAATCAGATGATTACAGAATGTTCTCCAGTGGCAGTCTATAAAAAAACCTTTTTTTAATGTATCCTCCCTTCTGTCAATAGATGGTAGGTAATTGTTGATATTTAATTAATTATGCAGATTTAAATGTCCTATTCTTTATGTTCCGTTAGGCTTCTAGATCCTGACACAGAGGTCACCCTAGTTTGGGAGTTTGGGACATCTCAATAATTACGATGTAAGATTAAGGACAATAAACGTTTTTCATTTTATTTTCATTTTCATTTCAATTGAATTTTCATAATAACAAATGACGATTTATGAAGACCTCTTCTACCGCTAAATACTTCTGCGTTGTTTTTCATGTTATTCTATAGTCAGAATCGGGAAAAATATGTTGATTTAGCGCGCAAAACAACACATTTTCATCATGGTCAAAACAATAGGAAAACACCATAAAAACTTAGACCACGTGCGCCATATTGTTAAAATTTTTTTAAAACGTTTAATTATGGGTTTTTTGCTAGCTTTAGGTACTGACTAGAGTATAATATGGCAACAAATATAATGATCACCAAAATATTTTTTTCCTACCCAAAAGTTGCAAAAAATATCAGGGCAAAATACTGCGGTAGCTTAGGTGAAGGGCAAAGGTGGTGAGCGAAGCGAAGCGCCGTTTATCCTTCATGATAGGTTGAACATGTTAGAACAACAAAAAATACTTAAAACATAAACTTAAGTACTCAAAACAGAAAAAGAAGTTTGGTGATCATTTATCCAAACACAATTTGGTGGACATTTATCCATTCTGGCAGTCATTTCGAATTTATTGGCAGTAAAATAGGTGCATTTTTGGTAATCGTTTAAACACAAGCCGTATAATATTATAAGAGTATTCTGCATACTAGGCCGGTGCAGGTAATTCCGTAGGTTAGTGTACAACCTACCGACGATACGACCTCTGTGGCATGCGAGAGGCCCCGGGTTCGACCACCAGTTGGGGCTAAATAAAAATAAAATCGCTATGTATTGGATGTTTATATGTGTGTGACGTCGCTGTTTCTGGTTCCCACGACAAAGGGTATCGTAGCAGTGTAAATGTCTGTTTGTAAATGTAAATGATTTTGTGTTTCGGTGCGGGATTCACCCACATCACGCTCTCTGCCTACCCCGCACTGAAATCTCGCACCGTGCTGACGGCACGAAAACACACCCCTCCCGCATGGACACCCTACCGCAGGTCGCAGGACAGCCATAAGAAAGGATGCGTGAGATTTGTATCCGAGTAAACGTGAACTTTGGGCTAACGTTATCCTACTGCAGACAGAGTTATTCCTTGGAAAGAAATAAAAAATAAAAAACGGTCAAGTGCGAGTAGGACGTCCGTCGGACCCGCGCACGAAGGGTTCTCTACCATTGTACAAGGAAAAACGTAAAACGACAGTTTTTTCTACGAATATATATTTTTAATTTTAAATAATAAAATTTTAAATACTATGTAGGGCTACATTCAAAGCCGTACATCGACACATTGAAAAAGAGTTTTTTGTATGTAGTATGTAAGTATTGAACTATCTACTCAGGTTAACGAAACGTTTTGTTCATGGAAACTAGAAGTGGATAGAAATTGAGTAAGTTATTTACAGAATAACGGAAATCAAATCGAATATGATAAAAAACTTAATATTGTTTATTATAATTCGAATAAGCAATTATTAATCGCATAATGACAAATAACTGAGTACAAAACTCAATACCTGCAATTAAAGATATTTTCGGATAAGATCGGGAGAGTCCGAGTTTCACCGATAAATAAAACAAAATGGATAAAAACATGGCCATATCAATAATTTCTTGTATGGGTCCTTCTTTTAATTATTAAAAACCCGTATGTTTCATTATTTGTTGTTACAGCGGCAATAGCAATACATACACCCTCTGTGAAAATTTCAGCTCTCTTACTATTTCGGTTGATCCGGTCGTTAGTGACAGACGGACAGACGGACGGACAGCGGAGGCTTAGTAATAGGGTACCGCTTGGCACCCTTCGGGTATGGAACCCCAAAAATGGCAACATAAGTGACATATTAGAAAACTACTGAGTATTTTGTTTAACAGACAAACCATATATGTTAAAAACTCGCAGTAGCCAAGTTTTACTATAATTTTCTTGGTTTTCTTGACATGTGTAGCTTCTTGACACGACTTTACCTACGTCAATACTAAATGGTACTACGTCAATAGTATTTAAACGCACAGTAAAAATACTGATTTTCTAAACAAAAAAGGATCAGCAAAAATACTTTTTATGTTTTAAGTATTTTTGTCGTTCTTACATGTTCAACCCAATACGAAGGATAAATGGGGCTTCGCTTCGCTCACCCCTATACCATTCACCGTAGCTACCGAAGTATTTTTATTTTCTGTGAAAATCAGTATATTTGCTGTGCAAATCAGTATTATTGATGTGCAATTCAATATTTCCCATACTTAATCGGGACAGAACCGCATCAAAAATTACATGAGGAGAGTAGATATTTGTATTTGAGTAATAAAATTAATCACATGTAACGATAGCGTAAACAAGGTTCCACAAACAAACCCATGGTTTCCATGAACTTAATTAACATGCGCATGTTATGTTTTTCTATTAAAATTTTATGTCACAACAAATAAATAAAAAGAAATAAAATAAAACCGGCCAAGTGCGAGTAGGATGTCGGACCCGCACGTTAAGGGTTCTACAAACACACACACACACACACACACACACAAACACACAGAAAAAACGTACAACGACAGTCTTTTGTACGAGTAGGTATATATCTTTATTTTTTTGTGATAAAATATTAAATACCAGGTAGGTAGGTACATTCAAGACCGGACATCGAAACATTGAAAAATAGTGTTGTGTATGTAGTATGTAAGTATTAAACTATGTACTCAGGTTAACAAAACTCTTTGCGTATTGAAACCGGAAGTGAGAGAAATTGGGTAACTTATTTATAGAAACAAAAACAAATATGAAAAAAAATTTAATATAATTTATTATAACTCTAATGAGCAATTATTAATCTTATATTGACAAATAACTGAGCAAAACACTCAATGCCTGCAATTAAAGATCTTTTCCGAAAACATCAGGAGAGTCCAATTTTCACCAATAAACAAATAAGACAAAATGGCTAAGAAAATTGCCATACCAATAATTTATTGTATGGGACTTCTTTTAATTCTTAAAAACCGGTATGTTTCATTATTTGTTGTCATAGCGGCCATAGAAATACACCATCTGTGAAAAATTGACAGACAGACCGACAGCAGAGGCTTAGTAATAGGGTCCCGTTTGGCACCCTTCGGCTAGGGAACCCTAAAAACAAGTTGACATGGAGATTTTTGCACCTATTATAGTTAGCTTTTCTGTGGTTGCTCCCACCGCAACCATAAATACTGTTTACAGAGATTATTGGACCTACTTGGAGATACTTTATATTTGTCTGCTGGCGACACTCGTAGGAACTGACGTCACTATGACGACACACGCCTTGACGCTACGCGCATTACCATTCTGCGGGGCTTATACTATGATATACGCGCTAAGCTTGCTATAGGCAAATACATTTTTAGGGTTCCCTACCCGAATGGTGCAAAACGGGATCCTATTACTAAGCCGCTGTCTGTTTCTCCGTCCGTCCGTCGGCGGGCTGTAACTTATGAACCGAAATAGGCAGAGAATTGAAAATTTCACAGAATGTGTTCTGTTGCCGTCATTATACAACAAATAATGAACTTTACTAGTAGTTTATGTGACTCGATGCGGCATTAATACTCGAGAGTGGGTTTATGAAACGAGCCGAAGGCGAGTTTCATAATAATATCACTCGAGAGTTTTAATGTCTAATTATGTACAGTTACATACACTAGTTTATCTACACACATATCATAATTTCTCCATGATGTGTTCAGGAGGTTTTAGCGCGAAGATCGGATGGCCGATGGGGCAAAAAGGTCCTTGAATGGAGACCACGTACTGGCAAGCGCAGTGTGGGTCGGCCACCTACGAGATGGACCGACGACCTGGTGAGGATCGCTGGATCTCGTTGGATGCAGGTGGCTACGGACCGGTCACGCTGGAGTGCGATTGGAGAGGCCTATGTTCAGCAGTGGACGTTAACAGGCTGAAATGATGATGAATGATGTGTTCAGGAACCGCATGTTTGACCGGCATTGTGGCTCTGCAATTGTTTAGCTTGTTCTTTAGTACCAACTTCATGCAGGCGGGCGTCAATGTCAGAAATTTGAATGTCAGTACCAACTTCACAGACAGACTAGGGGCGGCACGCAGTCGGGCGTCGGAGTTCGAAATTTGAATATCATAATATGTAGAAAAACTACACATTATGGTCATAATGTGTAATTTTTCATATAAGAAATGAGTTTTTACCAAGTAGTTTAACATTATGCTGATCGTAACGTGCGGTTTTTGTACGCAGTAAAGAGGGTTTATGATACGTGTGTAGATAAAACATTTTATGATGTATAGCGGGTCCCCATACAATACACCACTTTTCTAATTTCCATCGGAACATCACACACGCATAAAAACACACACACTCACACGCACCATTCTACACGCAGCTCACTCTTTAACTCACTTGTCAATGTAATATGTTATGTACCTACTGATTGCTTACTCTTTATATGGTTTATATTTTTTTTGTTTTGTTTCGTAATTGGCATTCCACGAATTGTATTATTATTATTAATATAACGTTTGCTGTGAAACAACTGACAAATAAATAAATAAATTAATAATATACCAGCCCCTGAGAACTACCAAATCATCATCACAAATTAGGGGTGCCCACCATGTCGTCGGTGGCGCGAAGTGTTAACGTCGGATCCTCAATTTGTAGGGACTGCTATCGAAATTTTTAAGTTTTTTTTCTTCCGTTAGTTTTCTTGCACGATGGCACGGGACCCTTCGTGTGCGAGCCCGACTTGCACTTGACCGATTTTTTTCTCTTTCCGGAGTTTTCCTGCCAACGTGTGGATGAGTTTTAATTTGTATTGGCCGCATACACAGACTCCTGTTCAAATATGTCAATAGAGTCTAGTTTCTTTATATTTTATTTAATGTTTGTTAATAATTTTATTTGTATTTTGTAATATAGACGACATTCCTAAACGTAAAAACACACGCACACACATAACTCACAAGCAGATACACACAGGACACTACTTACACACGCTGGCATTTCCCCGGTGAGAGACAGATGGAGTCATGGCTTTGAGCGTCTGTTAGTTAAACTTGTCAAATACCTTCCACTGTGCGATACCGGCCCCAACGCTATACCATCTGCCAAATAACCTGGCGATAGAGGTCATTCACACAACAGAGCACCTTCACCAAAATCCAATTTATGTATCGCTAATTCTGTCGCTTACCATACAAGCCTATCTCAAACTATCATCGCTAGAACCTCGTATAAGCCCCGCAGTTACAGAAACGATCTGTTTTTAATTCTTAAGGTATGGTTGGCAAAACAAGTTCTCTAAAAATCGATTTTTATTTTTCCTATATATGGACTTTTTTGTTACAACTTATTATTTTTTATTGTTTTTAATTAATGATACTAAAATAGGTATTAATAAAATAAATAAGGAGCAAGGGCAAATAAATCAATGTTTTTTTGTCTATTTAAGGTTTTATAAACAGTTTGGTCCAGCAGCATCCTGGTCATGTGAATCCATTATTGGTTCAATCCCCTCCATTAGTGGGTTAAATTCCTCCTCTTCACTTTAATTTTCGCTGTCGCTGTTCATACCGACACTGATAATGAAATCCTCTATTTCTTTCTCCCTGCCACCATCGCGCTTCCAATAATTTTCTTCGACTCTTTTTATATGATTTATTTGTTTTTTCCAGTCATCTCGCGTAATTGAAGCTATGGCCTCTTTTGTTTCCTCCTCAATTTTATTTTCATGTTGCCTCACATTTTTACTGCGACCCGTTGTTTTATCAAATTCCAAATATGTTCTATTGGGTTAAGGTCGCAGTTGCAAGGAGGGAGTCTGAGGACTTCATGGCCATGTTCACGAAGAAGTTCGTCTACCAAATACTTTTTTTCTGGGCGATACTTTTTTAGCTGGGTGAGCTCATCTTTTGTCCACTCTTCTTCAAATGATTTATCTTAAAGTAGACTCTAAAGTAGAATCTATAAATTAGTCGCCATCGCTGCGCGTGCGGCGCTGATCTTTAACGGATGATAACGCTCTAAGTTCTTCTCTTCTTCAAAGTATTTTATAAAATTGTAAACAATTTCACGTGCATCACTGTGAAGAATCTTTCCATGTTTGCGTGCAGCCATTGTTCATATTCGTAACGAAAACTTAACTGAAACAAATAACAATCAAACGTACTAACAAAAAAAATTACAATCAAACTCAACAAAAACAAATAACAATGAATATCAACGAAAACAACAAAGGTAACGGAACGAATTCAAGTTAACTCTGGGCGCGTCTATGAAGCGTGGACAGCGAATCCAGACGAATTGTTCAATCAATCAAGTATTCTTCTCACGCACCCATTCTGGGGCGTGGGGAGTCAGGGTCAGATCATCGGATCTCTTCCTGAAGAAGCGCCTCTGTCCACTCCTATGGACAGGTCATCGGGGGGCCCTCGCGGGCGGTGGAGATGTTCTCACGAGGGGTGTTCCTTTGGATGATCGCCGGCTAGGCAACCAGGTCGCGTGGCAGGCGGCGGCGGTCGGGCGGGCGCGCGTGGTACGGCGCCATGTCGCGGATGTGCGGATGATGTGAGCTATCCGCACGCGCGAACATGCCCTTCGCCAGCCTCTGGACAAACTGGTCCACTGGTTCCCATCTGAGGTCCCTCTGGATCGTCGCATTCCTCACGTAGCGGGGGGCGTCGACGATGGTACGCAAAGAGAGGTTCTCTTGGGCTCGGAATCTCCGTTTGTTCGTCTCCGAGCACAGGGCGTACCATGCCGGGGCCGCGTAGGTGAGGCGGGATCTCACGTAGCACTTGTAGATCCCGAGCTTCGCCCTCAGAGGGAGGCTGGAGTCGAGAAGTGGACGCAGCTTGGCGCGTGCCACCTTGACCTGGTTGACGACGTTGTCGACATGTTGCTTCATGGTGAGCCGGCGATCGATGGTCACTCCCAGGTACTTCACCTGCGGAGACCACGCGATGTCCTGTCCTTGGAGCTGGAGTGGTGGTGGAAGGGGGGACTGGCCTGTGATGAGCGCCTGCGTCTTCCCAACGTTGACGGACAACCGCCACTTGGCGAGCCAGTCGGGCAAGATGTCCAGGGTGCGCTGCAGCTCGAATTGTTTTGCAGCGCGTACTTCAGTACTTCTTCAGCGACAGTATGTGAGCGAGATAGCACGCGAGCGGACGCCATTTTCAGATCGTTTCTTTGACTGCGGGGCTTATAGGACCAGCTTTCTTGTACCACGATAGTAAGCGATAGCAGTTTTGCGATGAGCTTGTATGGTAAGCGATAGAATTAGCGATACATAAATTGAATTTTGGTGAAGGTCCTCTGTTCTGTGGAGGACTTCTATCACCACGTATTGTTTGCAGATTGTATATCAAAAACCAGATTTTTTAATTGTCAATACACGACCATTCATCTTTGGATGACGTCACTCTTTATGTCCGTACATAATTTTATTGTATGATAACTGTATGAATTTCCCAGAATGAACAACTACGTCAATAACGTCACGTCTTTTCCCATACAGGGTGTCGGAGGCACAATTGTGCCCACATTTAGCCAATTATTCAATACTCCATTGTTGCGTGACATATTCAACGGGGCTAGCCCATCGCCGGACCTATGGGGGGTAATGAAGGATTTTTCCCGATGTTTTTCATCACCGTTGGATTGTTACATGATCAGCGCCGGATCCGAGCCCGCGTCTGCTGCGTAGAAGCGAGCGTGACACCACTAGACCACGGAGGTCTTTTCTTCGCAGAAAGGAATTCATACATAAATAAAGGTATTCTGACATTGCCATCACTGTACATATATGTAACTGCTATATCTGTAAAAACTATCTGGAACTTATTTAAGACAATTGATAGCAAAAGAGATATAAAATTAAGTGCTACTCAGCGCTCTACTGCTTTATTTAACAAAAGCATTTTTGGTATGGCGCTATTAATACCTACCTAATATATTACCTACCTAAACCGATTAGAGATATTGACCAACTTCATCTTACATTTCTTAGTCGAAAAATTCTACTACAAAATACAGGCTTTCTTAGAGGACATATGTAACTAATGTACCATTAATAATATGCTGCAAATAATAATATCTTACCTAGGGAATTACTGTTATATTAATATCGAAATTATTGTAATAAGTAGACATTTTAGATAATTTATCTACACACGTATTATAAACCCTCTTTACTGCGTCCAAAAACCGCACGTTACGATCAGCATAATGTTAAACTACTTTGTAAAAACTAATTTCTTATCTGAATATTGAACATTAGGACCATAATGTGTAAATTTCTACATATTATGACATTCAAATTTCGAACGCTGACGCCCGCCTGCGTGCCGCCCCTACTTTGTCTGTGAAGTTGATACTACAGAACAAGCTAAACAACTCAATGCCACAATGCCGGTCAAACATGCGGTTCCTGAACACATCAAAGAGAGCTTATGATATCTGCTTAGACTATATAATCTAAGGATATCTGTGTAGATAAACTAGTGTTTCGAGTGATATTATTATGAAACTCGCCTTCGGCTCGTTTCATAAACCCACTCTCGAGTTTTAATGCCCTCCATTATGTATCAGTCACATAAACTACTGCGTACAAAAACCGCACGTTACGATCAGCATAATGCTAAACTACTTGGTAAAAACTCATTACTAATCTGAAAAATTACACATTATGACCATAATGTGTAATTTTTCTACATATTATGACATTCAAATTTCGAACGCCGACGCCCGCCTGCGTGCCGCTCCTAGTTTGTCTGTGAAGTTGGTACTGACATTCAAATTTCGAACGCCGACGCCGGTCTGCGTGAAGTTGGTACTACAGAACAAGCTAAACAACTGCAGAGCCACAATGCCGGTCAAACATGCGGTTCCTGAACACATCAAAGAGAGCTTATGATATGTGTGTAGATTAACTAGTGTATGTTACTGTACATAATTAGGCATTAAAACTCTCGAGTGATATTATTATGAAACTCCCATAAATGCCCTCCATTATGTATCAGTCACATAAACTACTATTATCATTTAATTTGTGTCATAAAATTTGCACGTCTGCATGGCAGAACATAGCGTTCGATATTTAATTATCATTATAATAATACCTGATGTACACCTATTTTTCATGCAAGTAAAGTTTACTTTATTTTACTTTAAAAATAAAAAAAGGAAAATATACTATTTGTACAACAGAGTGGGGTATTCCCCGGCTGCCTTTGCATTTTGCGTAAGATATCAAGGGTACGCCCCGCTTGCTAAGAAGCAAGCGGGTAAAAGTTCGTGTTACTAAGAAGTAACACGAACTTTTACTGCTAAAGGGTTTTTTTACAACGCTGACCTTTCCATGGTTTCGACCCGAATGGCCGAGTCGGCAGTGACGCTGCCTACGAAGCCAAGGGCCCCGGGTTCGAGTCCCGGTGGGGGCAAATATTTGTTTGATGAGAACGGATGTTTGTACCCTAGTCATGGTTGTTTATCTATCTAAGTATAATATTTATCTATATAAATATGTGTATCGTTGTCTAGTACCCAAGATACAGGGAATCCTAGTTTGGGGCCAGATCAATGTGTGCCAATAGTGTCCAAGGTATTATTATTATTGGAAAAAAATAATAATTGTGGAGATGAGCCATCATCACCCGCGCAACACGATCATTACTTTACAACCGACATCAAAAAGGTATGTTTTGTGTTTGGGTGTTTATCACGCATTACTCCGCCAATTATGAACCGATTTTGATGATTCTTGTTTTAATTTGTAGTTCATATTTTAGAGATATAAATAGTCTCATACAAATATTATCAAAATTCATTTAGCGCTTTTGAAAAAAAAATAACAAATACAAAAAAGTATACACAGATGACGTTTTGGTTTGTGGTTCCGTGCAGCAAAAGTTTTGATGAGGACTTTTCATGTGCACAGACTTCATTCGCATCTCGACCAGATTCATTTTTATTAAAATAGTATTAGCGTCACGCCTTTTACCATACGGCATGGCAGAGGCTCGATTGTACCCAATACTACTACTGTACATAAATTTCATGTATGCCTATTTTGTGGGTTTAAGCATAATCTGCTTGAATCACTGTTCTTACTTGGTGATAAGTAGAACATCATACTTAAGTTTTAACGGTGATGGAAAACATCACAAGGAAGCCTTCATTATCTACGCGGAAAAGGGCTAGGCCACAGACCACACAAAATGGAGTATTGAATGGCTTGAATATATGGGAATAAACATAAAGATGTATATACCAGGCACATACATTGCTTCTCACTCCTTACTAGGATAGCCTGTAATAGGCGGATCAAAAGAGTAAGTTATACCTCGCGCCACGAGTTATGAGCTGTAGTCAATTTTCAATACCTTTACATGCGCAGTAACTCCCGCCAACGTCGGCCAGCGTTCCTAATTCGTGGCGCGAGGTATACCCCAGATATCTTTAAGTTATTGTACATAAGAGTCACTGACAGTTCGATGGCACCTATGTCCGCATTTGCTCCCGCTAGGTGGCGCTGGCGTTGTTCGAGGTAAAGAGTTTCATTCATCTGAGGTTAGGTTTGAAAACTCGTCACATGATCTTCCAAATACACTTGATACTGGCAAAATTAACCCAAATGAGGTCAGGATGTCATATATTATATGAAGATGTAAAAATCATTTGATGACTTTGACTAGCGCCATCTGCAATGAGCTTATCAGATTAGATGACATTAGCTTACCACGAAAGACGTGTGACTGCAGTTTGCACTTACCCACTTCCGCCATGACCCAAAAGACACTTCGTGAAAAAGCATTTTATTTACTTTATTACGGCCACTAAATATAAGTACATCATTTAGTTTTATCGCAACAACGCCACTATAATTATGCGTGATAAAATTCAAAACATACCGCGGTTTCCCTGCCAGCCATATTGGCTAAAGTTGACGCGCGAAATTAAATATTTAAATTTTTTTACTTTTTCTTTTTCAGGACAACGGGGTTTTCCCTTCAGCTACGTAGGAAATATATTAAACACACTTTTTTAGTTGTACAAACAGGTATTCGCTCTACAATCTACAACTCCTATCCAACCATGGTTTGCTGGAAGAAGGCTCTAGTTAGAGATACGCTCGCCTTTATACATTATTTATTTAATCTAAAGTTATAAGCCGGACACCCCTCCACTAACCCGTGCTGAGCCAGCGGTGGAATATGATATGATCTAACTCGTATTCAGGTAAAGGCACATGCGCCTAGGTGGGGTTAAATGGGGTAGGTAAATTCATTACTATTCTATAAAGATATATGCCTGGTATGTGTAGTACCACAAATAAATTACAAACTATAGGGCGATGTGCCTTCTGGACCCACACTAGGTCGCCATTTGTCGTACGAACCAGAAACACGACGTCACAAACATATAAACATCCAGGACGGGTGGATTTTTTCTTCGTCATGTCTTGACAGAGCCATCCTCAATCGGCAGGTTAATAATAAGAATAATGCTCAGTACTTAGGTATTAATTGTCCCTCAGCGATCACAATAATGCTTGTAGTGAATGGCGAGCCACTGTTGGGTATTACAGTCGGGCGCCAAAGCCTGATTTGGCTGAACGCATTCCGAACGCGGACGCGGCGCGAGTTTAAAAAAAAATAAAATTTAATCAACCGCCATTTTTTAAAAATAACGATTCGCGCGCTTTTCAGAACGGTGACAGATTTTGTTGTTTAATTTAAAAAGTGTTTTTGATTTTTTCTGAATTTTCGTGTGTGTTATAGTGGCCAGTGCGACTGTGAATGTTTCACGGAGATTTGGCTCGTTTACTTTGAATTGGAATGGATTTGGATCGGACCTGTATTTAGGTAAGTCATAACAGCTCATTGCGATATATTATGTCATTCTTGGTTTTTGATAATTTTGCTTTCACTCGCCGGCTTGCCGGTGGGGGGGGAAATAGGGCAGTGGGCCGATGGAAAGTGATCTCAGATGCCAAAGAGGCTGCATCTCGGCGTCATACCACCTGTACCAATACCTAACTTAGGCTTTCAAAAGAAAAATAAAACAAAACTGTGTATATTTTTTTTAACCACATTGTTTGGGATAAGCCTTGTAGGTGTAAGGTTTCTATGGACAGCTTAATATTGTTTTACTTAACTAGGTTTGTGTTTGTTTAATTTTTAAAAGTGTAGTTAAAAAGTAGTAATAACCACCCGCACTTTGCTGATTCGAAAAATTTCTGTTTTCTCTCTAACGCTCACAATAAAAAATAACGACGAGCACTATTTAATATTAACTGTCACCAAAATGGTTGCACTTACTCAAACTCGTTTGAATACAAAACGCTTACTCACCTACATATAAAAACAATAAGGAAACATAACATTTTAACTTGATCATAACAAAAAATATAATAAAACGCACATTTTTTGTCAAGGCGTTTTTCGGAGCATTTTATTATTACCTTGGTTAAAATTTGTAAAACCGAAAGTAGAGCTTATAATTGATTTCATATATGGGCGAAGGTTGCACACTGCATATACAATACGTATATGTCATTATGTAAATATATGCGATGCCAAGATTTTGTAATAGTGATGATGTTGAATAAGATGTAGTTATAAGTTTAATGGAGGATTGATGACTACGCTATAGGTCGAGGCTTTTATAAAATCAGATATATATATATATATATATAAGAATAAGGGTTTTTTTATAACTCTGCCGCCCCGTACGGAAAAAGGCTTATATGAAATGAAAATAAAAATATTTATTTTCAACAGTATTTAAAATGTGTACAGATAGTTTTTCATTGACATATGCTTAGCACGAAGGCTAAGCTATTAAAAAGAACTTTGGACATGGTCGAATCTTCGTACAAAGAAATGAAAAGAACATTCAAAGATGTTTATGTTTATTTTAAGATTGGGAGGTTGATGGACTGGTGTCGTGATTAATTGATCGAATACCATTATTATGTACTTTTTTTCTAACAAGCAATATAATCTTATCTTATCAGTAATGTAAGAACCATAATTATCTAAAATTTTATTACAACATTTTATATTACTTTATTGTACCTCAATTGTACAATACAGACGTAGATAACTTGTTGTTAAAAATAAAAAACATATGCAAATGCGGTTTGGTATATTATATGTTTATAAGTGGTATTATTTATTTTTGGGAGAGGTCCAGAATAGTTATCAGTTATTAAATTGTGTAGGTTACATTTCGTAATCTATTAATTAATATTTTCAAAACGTACGCATAATATTAATGAAAGATCATTCATAGAAAGTGGTATTAATTATTTACTTTTGAATATCTCTTATTTATTAAATTTTCACACTAGTAATTCATTTTAACAATATAAAATTAATATTTATTTATATTTGTTAATATTTTCAATATATAATTTAATAATCATTTAATAATTGACAATATCGCGTTAATTGTGGAATATCTATATATTTTGAATAGCTTTGTATATTTTAATTTCCACAACAGTAATAAGGTAAAATAGCAATAGGGCACATATTAATATATGTGTATTAATTACCATTTTCAATAATTTAAATCAAATTCACCATCCCGAATCTCGTAAAACAGAGGAAATGTTATCCATACAATTGTCCTTTTATTGTGCCAATGAGAATTTTCTTCCAAGGTGTCGGCCGGGTCACCTTGCCTGGCCGCGCGAAGGCAGACTTGCGGGCTTAAATGGCAAAACCGATTTGCCCTGAACCCTCAGCTTGTTTCTTACCTACCTCTGATGCCCTGGTACCTTTGATGGTCACGGCTGATGGAGCCGTCATTATTAAATGGTTGCTTACAGAGGTCACTGGGAAATTGAACGACGTCGCGCTTGGAATGGCAGAGTTGTCAGGCAGACAGGAGAGATCTTGCGTTTTTTTCATAATCATAATCATTGATTTCAAAGGAAAAAAAAATACATTTTGCATAAGCCCTAGTCCCCACACTAGGATTCCCTGTATCGTGGGGACTAATCTCTTCCAGACCATTTACTACTCACTCTAGAGTTCTATGGAACTTAATTCTATAATATGGCAATAAGCATATTACCAGTAGGATTTAAACAAAAAAATAATAATTGCAACTTGTGATTGCTCGATTCCGAGATTTGAGAACGAAGTCACGTGACGTTCGACTGATGTTAGCGAATTGCATCTTGTCTAGGGTGCTGAGCACTGGATACCTAAGATCAACTTATTACCTGATGGCAGGTTTGATGAAGAATGTCGTGGAAGTGGCTAAGCTGTCAAAAGTTTTCAAGCCCACTGGAACTTAATCTTTGTTTTTATTACGGCATAGGTCAGAGCCGAGTTTTTCACTTCCATATAAAGGACATGGCTTGATCGATGTATAGACGACTGCCCCAGAGATTACTAAGCATTGTTACTAGCGATACACAATTCTGAATGACTGATTAAATACTAGCCTTAATTATTTCGTAAACTTTCTATAGAATAACATAATATAAATAATAACAGTAATAATTGAATTTATATATCGACGCTAATGACTAGTGAGAAGTCAATATACAGCCTGGGGCAGTTACTTGCTATCTCCTTTGACACTACATGACTGTCAGCAGCAATAAGGAGATTACGGGTTATATTTAAGTATTGTATTGTTCTAAAATAATCTTTCCCTAACCGATCAACTGCAATAAATGCGTGCCATTTCTGAAACTTGGATGGAACATGGAAGCCTTAAAAAAGGAAAAAAAAAAAAGAAAAAAAGAGAGATGACACTTGCGATTTTAACTAGTTGTTAGACCGTTATTAAAAATAAAGAAGAATCAGAAGAAGATTAAGACTAGTATGCATTGCGCATAACTGAATGGGGTGGGGGGGCAGGACTAGATATGTGTAATGTATTCTATTTTTAAATTTAGTTGCTGTTTTCTTGTTTGTATAAATATTTTGTTATTAGCTGAGCCCGCATTGTTTTACTGAACATACTTTCTGGGTTGGCTGGAAAGGATTTCTTTTAGGAATCCGTCTTTGTAAATTTTATTTCCCACTGCGTCATTGTTTTATAATGTTATTTTATGCAATAAAGGATGTAATAATAATAGATATGTGAAAATACCGTACAATACCAAACGATCAGGTATTCTATCTTCTATCCATAAGTAACATAGAGTATTTTTGGTATTTTATTTATTTTTTCATAAATTAAATTTCCTTAAATTTTTCACATATAATTGGTGACTATTAATTAAATTGTCAAATGTAAAATCATACTATTGATGATGACTATCAGATTATACTTCAATATTAGCTTCAAAATGTACATTTAGCAAAAACGCTACATTACAAAAGTTGATGCTGTTGTTAATAGCAGTAATACAAAATGAAAAACAGGATCAACTTTGACCCAAAGTCCACAATTCTCGAGTTTGAGACCAGGGTGTGCGCCCCTTCGCCTCTACGTGCGTAACCTCCCACTCTCCCTGCGTTAAATAGGTACTCCTTCCTTCGCTGACTTTGCTGTTAAAGAATATATATCTGTATAGCCAAAAATACCAAAAATACCGTGGGTATGGGTTATTTATTATGGTATAATACGGTATTTTTGGTATTATACCAAAAAGTTCAAATGGTATTACCGGCCATACATCTCTACGCAGGGCACCTGCTCAGTTATAATGTTGCGCCTATACTCGTCAAGCCAAGTAAAACCAACTTAATCACAACTATGAGCATTATACCCATTTCATATCCACCCGTTAAATAATTGACATGGTCACGTGTATAACAAACTATTATTCTTAGAATCGTTTTATATTTATAAGCGTGCTTCTATAATAGCCCGTAACAGCTTGATGAAATATACATGAAGTCACCGCCTAGTAGTAGTAGAAGCTATTTTAAGGCTAAGACAAATTAGAAGTTCCCGAAGGTTGCCGGTGAGCTCTTATGAGGAGGCTTTGGATATTGAAAAAGCAATATGTTTAAAAATGCCACCTGCCAGTGGCACGGCTTCGCATTTGTGTTTCAAGGGAACTGGCCGTTTTGAATTTTAGAGGAAAAAATAAAATTTAAATTTAGAATTGGATGCGCGGCCCCCGACGTCCACCGCGGTCTAGTATTTTCATAGGACTACATGTTTTTTGGGATTCTGGGTTTCTCTGTGCGCTTTAAAAAAAAAACTCTTCGTAAGAACCTTCCCAAGACTTCAACGAATATTTTAAAAAAATATTCAAATAGGTTTTCATTTTGGGATTCATTTTTATAAATACTATATGATACTATGTGATATTTTGTCACATACCTCAAACTTCGAATTTAGAACGCGAACCAAGAAAAAGTTATCGGCGTTCGAAATACGAATATTTTAAGAAACTAAATTCATAGGTTTTCTGTAATTTTCTTTATTTTCAAAAATGGAGTGGACGCGAATAGACGATAAAGTCGCGGTATATGCGTTGCATCGCTGCGGTCACGCACCAACTGAGATTTTCAAACTGCTGAAAGAATTGAAAATAACATCGTACTGTGAAACCATTCAGGGAATATTCGGGATTTGAAGATAAGCAGAGGAGCGGTCGTCCTCGTACTTTTCGGACGCCAGCAGTGATCAAAGCAGTGAAATCCCGTCCGGAAGCAAAAACTGTTGGCTCTCCAGATGAGGTTACATAGAACTACAGTTAAAAGAGTATTAAATGAAGACCTTGGACTACGAGCTCACCGGAAAAAAACTGCACATTTGCTTAACTCACGACTAAAGAAAATCAGGCTCGAGAGATCCCGAATCTTGCTAAAGCGATACGCGGGAAAAAAATACCGCGAAATACTTTTTTCGGAAGAAAAAAATTGTGATGTCGAGGAAAGTTTTAACAAACACAATGATAGAGTGAATGCGCATAACAGTGAAGAAACTAGCAGACGTATACCACGCGTTCAGCGTGGTCACCACAGATATGTGGTCACCATCTTACGTCACTCATGGTTTGGCTTTGGGTGTCCTATTCGGGCCCAAATGAGGTATATTTTTGTGAAAAAGGAGTAAAAACAAGTGCACTCGTGTACCAAATACACAGTCATAACAAACCTCGTGGAACCTCTTTCACAGACAATATTCAAAAACAGACACTATGGGTATTCTAGCAGGACTCTGCACCAGCCCATAGGCAAAAAGCACTCAAAATTGTCTCTCCTCCCGAGGAATCGTCTTCATCAGATACGAAGAGTTGAGACCAGACTTGCCATTGGATTATAATATATGGCAGTACTTAGAGGAGAAGGTCTCAGACCCCAAATTGCAATGAGGTTTCATTGCAATTTGGGGTCTCTCAAAGCATCCCTGATTAAAGCAGTGACCAATATTGACACGGATGTCGTGCGTGCTTCTATCGATGACTGGCCGCGCAGATTAAAGGCTTGTATCGAAGATAGGGGAGGTCATTTTGAATAGTTTATAGTGTCATTTAAATCTGTATTTTGCAACCTTTCGTTGGATATATAAATATTTGTACGTATATTACAGAGATTTTTGTGTCCTTTATGTAATTTATTGTATGTGACAAAACTTATGTCCCGACCTAGTATAGAAGCACCCGTGGATTAGCGGTATTCGCACATCGGAAACGATCGTGCGGGTAGCAACATCTGGCCGAGACGGGTACTGGATGGGTGTCCGTTTATATGTGGCATTCGTTTCGGGCTATTCCGTGTTTCGGACGACGTGTTAAGCTGTTGTCCCGTCTACTACAGCTACCTAATAGTATTACTCGCAAATATGTGCCCAAATAGGGCAGCTTGAAAACTTCGGATGGTCGGGTTGGCCACTACCCAGACACCTCTCCATCAACCCGCACTGAGCCAGCGTAGTGGAGAATGGCTCAATCTTTCTCGTATCCGGCTAAAGGCCCTCGGTGGGGAAATTAATGGCCTACATTTATCACAGGCAGCACAAGAACCACACACACGTTTGTAACACAATTAATGGCCTACATTTATCACAGGCAGCACAAGAACCACACACACGTTTGTAACACAATTAATGGCCTACATTTATCACAGGCAGCACAAGAACCACACACACGTTTGTAACACAATTAATGGCCTACATTTATCACAGGCAGCACAAGAACCACACACACGTTTGTAACACAATTAATGGCCTACATTTATCACAGGCAGCACAAGAACCACACACACGTTTGTAACACAATTAATGGCCTACATTTATCACAGGCAGCACAAGAACCACACACACGTTTGTAACACAATTAATGGCCTACATTTATCACAGGCAGCACAAGAACCACACACACGTTTGTAACACAAAAACTATTTCTGGAATAAATAAACACGTAGAAAAGAAAAGTACGCCGTGTTGCAGTGTACGAGTTTCTTGCGTCGCTTCTTCTCCGCTGCCATAACACCTTCGGAAGCGGTAGTAGTTTATCATGCATTATATGGATTCAAATGACGTTCGAAAAGTGATCGTAAGAATCTATTTTTAAATAAATATTTTGAAGTTTGATACCTATAGATGCAGACAATAATAATTTTAGTATTAGCCGCATACCACTGCAGAATCTCATTTTGTTTTGATCACAAATCAAGCGACTGAGGAAATACATTATCTTTAAAATTATAAAATTATTTTTAATACTTAAATTATTAACGCAAAAGTCGAATAACTTATATGTACAGATAGTCGACGATGAGATAGCTGTTTGTCACGTTAATTATTGTTAGATTATTGGCTCGTTGAGCCAATATTCTGCTGTTGATGTTTTTATAATCTGTGCGACGTGGCGTATGTGAATGTATGTAGTATGCATGACAACCTCGTGGTGTTGTGGTGGAGGCGAGCTTTTCAAGCGAGAGGCTTCGAATCTGTGAGGGAAGAAATATTAATCCAGTTCCTGGACTCACAATGTTTGTGACGTCGCTATTTTTGGACCCCACGTCGCAGGGTATCCTAGTGTGGGGCCAGAGGCCTTTATCGAATAATAATAAAAAAATGTAGCCCATTAGTATCCCCAACGGGGGGCACAGGCCTTTACCCAAATACGAGTAGATAGCCATACTGCACCACGCTGGCTCAGTACGGGTTAGTGGAGGGGTGTTACGACTACGACTACCAGGTAGCGACAGTAGCCGCCACCTACAGCTTAACGTGTCATCCGAAACACGGAAGCGTCCGATGATGTAAAATGCGATGACTGTTTTAGATACATTTTACCCTGCGCAGACGCCGCCATTTTGGTCCAACTTATCGGCGCATTATACTAAAGATAAATTAGTTATCTCATTGGTGCATGGTCAGGATTCTAACCTGCATGTCCCGCGTGAGAAGCAAGCGTGATCCACTAGACCACGGAGCTCTTCTAAATCTAAATATAGTGTTATTTTTAATAAATGTTTATAGTTTTTGCTCATTTGTCACAAACAAGTAAAAAACTTTTCGAATGTTAAAATCTTTGTTACTCGGTTTTAGTGGGTTAAGATTATTAAAAACCTTGAATTTTTTAAGGTGTTTTGGGGGATTTGACACCAACTGAGTTTCCAAAGTAAGTACTTTTGTAGCGCGTTCCTATAACCTCATAAAGTCCACGGAAACTTTGAGGCATCGCGATTTCGACCCTCATGCCATGTTAATAAAATTCAAAACCTATAACAGGAAAATGGCATCTTAGAAGGCGTGGGTCGTTGAGAGGTTAATGCTAAAAAGTCAATTTCGGGCTCAAAAAGTTTCAGCTGGTCTTGCAACTAGACGCCTGGTTTGTTAAAATACTTGCAAACATAGTAAATAAAGGCTAGTGTTTAATCGCACATCAAAAATACTGATTTGCACAGCAAAAAAGGATCAACAAAAACACTTTTTATGTTTTAAATATTTTATGTGTAGTTTATGTTTTAAGTATTTTTTGTTGTTCTTGCATGTTCAACCTAACACGAAGGCAGCATTTTGCCCTAATATTTGCTGTGCAAATCAGTATTTTTGGTGCGCAGTTTAATATTTTCCGTAAAGAAATTGCTATAGTTTGACACGGAATTAACTGGGTCGGCCTACATACTAAGTTACCACTATAATACAATGAACCAATATGAAAGAAACAGACAAATGTGCAAATAACCATAACATTTTAATTAGTAAAATTGTGAAATAATCCTAAATTGCAATTATTGAGTGCAAGAACTTTCAAAATGGTTTCGCTGTATGCAAAGCGCGTACAAATACGATTAAAATCAGTTAACGATTCGGCAATTGTCGTGAATCCCTCATCTCTCACTAGAGAGAGAGAGAAAGAGAGAGATCGCATTTAGGCGATGATATCCGAGAAAATCCGAATCTTTAACTGATTTTAATCGTATTGTAACAGCGTAGATGTTTGTTCGTGTCCCAGTCCCAGGTTCGATCACCGGCTGGGGTTGAAGAAAACAAACCAGGTCTTAGATGTTTATATGTGTGGATGTCGCTGTTTCTGGTTCCCCGACACAGGGTATTCTAGTGTGGGGCCAGAAGCAATGTATGTGCCTGTAAGCAATGGGTGATTTGACGACCCGAATGGCGAGTCGGCAGTGACCCTGCCTAATAAGCCAAGGGTCCCGGGTTCGAGTCCCGGTAGGGGCAAATATTTGTTTGATGTGAACGAATTTTTGTACCCTAGTCATGGTTGTTTATCTATCTAAGTATAATATTTATCTATATAAGTATGTGTATCATTGTTTAGTACCCAAGATACAGGGAATCCTAGTTTGGGGCTTTAACAATGTTTGTAAATAGTGTCCAAGGTATTTATTTATTTATATAAATGATTATGTTTTTGTCGTGCCGTCGTAGCGCGTCGTTGTAGCCCTCCCGCACCAAAATACTACAAATACTAATAAGTACAAATGTGTTTATTTTGCGTAGTTATGGTTATATAATAGGTTGTAGGTAACATAACATTTATCGGCACTGCACATCTAGTCACGTATGCAAAATAGCACTAAAGCAGTACAATACAATTCTCAATGCAAGCAATAGTAATAATATCATTTAGAACAGGCAGGTGCATATTTTTTACCTAATTTCAACAAGAATAAGCATGCAGAAATTGGTAGGTAGTCAAATAAATTACTTAATGGTTTATTTATTTATTTATACATTAACGATTAATTTTATGCAGCATGCATGCGAGTCAAAAAAACTATTATGTTAGCAATCAACCATTTGCGTAATTTATACCTAAATACATTAAAAGGCATGTCATGTAGTTCTATTGGTATCGCATTAAATATTGGCTTGTTTTGAAACGATTACCAAAAAATTCGAAAATTTTCTACCAATAAATTCGAAATTAATGCCAGAATTAGTAAATGATCACCAAATTGTGTTTGGATAAGATCACCAAATTAATATTTTGTGTACTTATTAGTTTATGTTTGAAGTATTTTTTGTTGTTCTTACATATTCAACCTAATACGAAGGATAAAGGGGGCTTTGCTTCGCTCACCCCCTTTACCCTTCACCTAAGCTACCACCTAACTTTTGGTGATCATTTACCTATTTTGGGTAAGAAATATATATTTTGGTGATTGGTATATATTTGTTGCCTTAAATATTTGTATCGACAGTTCCTTTTGAGAAGAGCTGTATGTACTATCGGAAATGGTAACTCATTGCGATGGTATATGATACTACCACACACACTTACACAGTTCACGTTTATGTATTGTGTGCCCCAAAAGTAGATTTGGTAGGGAAATATTAAGCTACACATCAATAATACTGATTTGAACAGCAACATATTGACTTTCACAGCAAATATCAGGGTAAAATACTGCGGTACCTTAGATGAATGGTAAATTGGGTGAGCGAAGCGAAGCCCCCTTTTCCTTCGCATTAGGTTGAACATGTAAGAACAACAAAAATACTTAAAACATAAAAAGTGTTTTTGCTGATCCTTTTTTGGTGTGAAAATCAGTATTTTTGATGTGATTTAGGTATAGTCATATTTAAGGGGGTTGATATGGGCATCATTGTGAACAACTTCACTATGAAACCGGTTTGATCTGAGCAACTTTCAATTTTCACTTCTTGATACAAAACAGCTGATCGCCCGGCCTATTACACTGTATGGAGAAGTGAAAATTAAAGTTGCTCAGATCAAATCGGTTTCATAGTGAAAGTTGCTCAGAATGATGTCCATTACAACCCTCTAAAATAAGAATACACCTTTCCGTTACACCCTTTAGGCATATCGGGTATACTAAGTTTCTACGCGCTATACTATCACGGTATACCTACGCGCTATACTATCACGGTATACCTACGCGCTATACTATCACGGTATACCTACAGGCTACCAACGCTTTGGGGCGAAATCGGAAATTATAATTGATAAAGGTTTTTGTTGTAAGGGACGATGATATCGATTTTCATGAATCTTCATCATTAGAATAAAAAAATAAGTAGTGGCGCTATGTTATTTTAATTCAAAATTCCAGTTTACCGCATATATGTATGTCGTAAGCATATAGTAGAATTGACTATATCATGAAATAGCCAACCATGGTTGAATTAGAACTTTCATTGAACAGTGAAATATTTTAGGGTAAAACCCTGGTGTGAAGACTAAAGGGGGCGAGCGCAGCAAAGCACCGGGATAGTCTTCGTGTTAGGTCGACATGCATAACACAAAAATACCACGTAGTTCTGAATGCAAATGCTTTTAAAAAGACATGTTGTCGTGAAATTCAGCGCTTTCTGATCATTTCATGAAATAATTGACTATATCACGAAATGGTTGGAAATACATGGTTTCAGTAGTTCTTAATTCGTGTATTTCAATAGCTATTCATCATTATTTTGTATTAATTAAAAGTTAATTTCAAACTTTTGCATCTAAATATTACATCTTCTTTTAATTTTCAGTTTGATAACTAAAATTTACCCTTCAAAATCAGTTCTTCTTAAATGTCATCCATTTTCATGATAAGATTCGTAATTATATATTGGTATTGGCTGGTGTTTAATCGCACATCAAAAATACTAATTTGCGCAGCAAACAAAGATCAGCAAAAACACTTTTCATGTTCTAAATATTTTAGGAGTACTTAAGTTTATGTTTTAAGTATTTGTTGGTGTTCTTACATGTTGAAACTAACACGAAGGATAAAGGGGGCTTCGCCTCGCTCACCCTCTTAACCCTTCAACTAAGCTCCCGCAGCAAATATAAGGGATATTTGCTGCCCAAATTCTATTAAAGCTGACACTGTTCAAAAATTAAATCAATTTTGCTATGAGCTAAATCTTGTCTAATTCATACACACAAAGTTTTATAAAATTAGCATTTGTCAATCCTCAAAAAAAATGCAAAAATGTTTGTACCGAAAATTGAGTTTGCTCCAATTACTCAATACAAGTCGCTGACTCCACAGGCAAGCACCTAATACATAATTATGTAGTATATACCTACGTCAGAGTTCGTGTAGCCGCGATCCCGCAACACACTGCGGCACAATAATTGTCGTTTTTTTTTGCTAATTTAGCACTGGTATTGCTGAATGCGCGTTGCATGCCGCTTCGGTACACGTAAGTGTGTCAGACCGCGGGTCACGCAGGCGATACATGTTACGTCGTGAGTTTGATAGAGCTGGGAGTTGCCTGAGCAGCAGTTTCGGCTAGAATACCGATGATAACAGGTTACTCGAAATATATACATTTTTGAGAAGGTTCAATACGCTCGTGTTGTTTATCATTTGTGTTATTTAAATATACAAAACTGACGTCATCATTTTTAAAGGTCAAATTTTGGTATTTATTAAAAAAATGCGGTTTTAATTCCACCGCTCCACATTATCAACGGCTTTGAAGTTGAAGCTCATTGTTGTGGTCAATCTTTCTATATTTATGTCTATGTTATTATCTAAATTCCAAATATCGAAGAACGAGTTAGCTATCCTTTAGCTAACTCGACGATTGTAAATACTTTTTGTCATGTATTTGAAGTCGTTCTCCTAAGAGAAAGTTTAGACATTATATTCTTTGTGACCGTCAGAAGGTATTCCTATCCCGTTTCAAAAGGGAAATATTCTCCACATCAAAAATACTAATTTGCACAGCAAATATCAGGGCCAAATGCAGTAGTTTATAGGTGAAGGGTAAAGGGGGTGAGCGAAGCTAAGCCCTCTTTATCCTTCGTGTTAGGTTGAACATGCAAGAACAACAAAAATACTTAAAACATAAATTTGAGTACACATAAAATATTTAAAACATAAAAAGTGTTTTTGCTGATCCTTTTTTGCTGTGCAAATCAGTATTTTTGATGTGCGATAAAATACTAGCCGTTTCAAAATAAACAAAGAAACAACTTTATTTAGCAAACTCAACAGTAGATATTATTACAAAACCATTAAAAAATATAAAAAAAACTCCTCAAGTTATTTATTTATTTATTTATTTATTTATTTATATAAAGATACATGAGCAGGGTTACACACTTAATGAAAGGGTTAACTTAAGTTATGAAGAGGTCTAACATGTTTTAAGGTCGGTGGCATACAATCCATCGATTATAAAATTGAATCACAATGGGGTCGCCGTATGGGAAAACTCACGTGATCAATTTCGGTCGCAAATATTAAAAAAATCTGAGCGCCGATTCGAGTGATAACTTGATAAATTACCGAATACAACTTGTCTAGGGGGCTGATGAAATTTTCACTAAAGTAACAACAGATTGACTAAGAGCGAATCATTATTGTTTCGTCGTAGATCAGTTTAATTAAAAAAACTATAATTTTTTCGCCTAGTTTCAATACCTGCTGAAGTCCTCTTATTATTCTCAACTTTAAGGGTTCATAATAAAGTTCATAACCAATAAAAAATTGGAGGCGCCTTAACGGGTTTTTGAAATTGGACGAAAAATCATAACTCAGGAAAAAAACTATAAAATATAAAATTAATACACATTGTGAGGAAACCTTCAATAGACTAGCCCCTTGTCACGCAAAATTCACTATTGAATTACGATATATTCCCAACTCCTAAGATAGAGGTAAGACTAGTTTAGGAGTTGGATGCTCATTAAGATGTATCCAACCAATTACTAGATCTCAGACTGTATCCTACAATTTATATACAGAGGAAAAGTTGGAACCATAAATCTCTATTTCTATTCCTATTTCTATTTCTATTTCTGCTATAACCGGGAGAAGAGCTATGCCTCTGCCGCCTCCAATGGTAAATGCGTCTTGCTGGTTAGTTTTCGACTGTCTAAATATTTGCGTCGATTATTTTCAACCGTACAGCTTGGTATTAGAGTCCTAAATCAATTAAATCATTTTTTTGAATCAACGACCGAGCATCATGTTGTTGTTTTTAGGGTTCCGTACCCGAAGGGTTCCAAACGGGACCCTATTACTAAGACTCCGCTGTCCGTCCGTCCGACTGTCACCAGGCTGTATCTCAAGAACCTAGCTAGCTAGAGAGTTGAAATTTTCACAGATTATGTATTTCTGTTGCCGCTATAACAACAAATACTAAAAAACAGGATATAAGAAATATTTAAGGGGGCTCCCATACAACAATTCTTTCAATACCACATACAAACTTATGGATGCACCTGGTTACGTACATGGAGTGTGAAAGTAACTGCACCAATAACTTTGTAAACAATATTTTGCTGCGTAAAATCCAAACTATATCACTCCACACCATCGCTTCCATTGAACGGTGGTACGGAACCCTTCGTGCGCGATTTAGACTCGCACTTGACCGGTTATTTATATTTCTGACGACCGGCGCTCTAGACGTCTAGTGTTGCAAACACCATTTTTTCTCAAGGCTGTCTCAACTCCGATTTTCCACTCTATATCGTTATTTTATCATATGTTTATTATTTATTTTGTAACTAATCCTTGAAGCTGCAGTGGTAACTGGCCGTTGCCTTATAATCGTATGCTTCTCGCAACACACACATTAATATTACTACATAACTGCGTATTTATGTCTCTAAAACACTCTTTGGTATATTAACACGAGTGTAACACGGTAGATAATATTTTGAAATTTTTATAATTTCTAATTGCTATTTAAATGCATTTTGACGAAGCGTGTGTGGATAGTATTTTGATTGTACTTTTTTTTTAGTTTTGTAAATTGTGTATTTTTTTTTTCCATCTAAGTAAATGGTTATTTTCTTAATATTATAATATACATTATCATTTTGAAATGTGTTTTGACTTCGAAGATTCTAATTTGTGAGCCACAGCCTCCGTGGAATTCTGAAGGCTTCCTGACTATCGAACAAATTTACAACCAGAAATCTGACAACTCTTATGCGGTACCTAGGCAAAGATTCCATTCCAAACTCTTGCTGACAATGAGCGGATGTGAGGGAGAGTGAGATTTGAGGGAGAGTGAGTGAGAGTTCTCTGATGAGTTTTGTTTCCATACGAATTTGACATGCGGCTTGCGATGTAATACTTTATTGCACAAAACAGTGATAACAAACAAATATAAAGAAAAGAACATGTACAAAGGCGAGCTTATCTCTAACAAGAGATTTCTTCCAGCAAACCTAGAGTGGAGAGGAAAAAATAAACTTAAGGTAGATCTTTGTGCACAAAAATAAAAATGATAATAAAAATAATAAACTTCTTACCAATATCTACATAATACTAAAAATAATGTTATATATATAAATATGCAATATATACATAAATACCAGATACAAATAAATACTAATACTTATCATGGAAGAGATAGATAGTTATCTTTCAAACGACTTTTAAAAGTGTGAATTGACGGACTGTCTCTGATGGCGCTGCGGAGTTTGTTCCAGAGACTGATAGCTCGCAGTCTGAACCCATTCTCATAAGCGGCAGTGTTATGTTGCGGAGTTGTAACTAGTGACCGAGTGTGAGATCTCCATGGCCTATCCCATGTGTCTTCTTAAGGAGGCGAAAGGCTCCTTGAGCTCCTCGAACACCCAGCCCTCTTACTTCAGCTGGTGGAGGAGTTGGGATGGCTGAACTAGGCGCGCAGGCGCAGGGCACACGCACAAAGGCCCCGCTCAAGTGGGCCAGGCGCAGGGCACTACGACACCTATAAGAATAGAACATAACATAAAAATAAACATAAACATTTACACACAGGCACATACGTTGCTTCTGGCCCCACTCTAGGATACCCTGTGTCGTGGGTACAAGAAACAGCGACGTCATACATATATAAACATCCAAGAACTGGCACCCCCAGCGGGGGATCGAACCCGGGACCTCTCGCATGGCAGGCAGAGCCACAACCGCTGCGCCACAGAGAATATAATACCTATATATTAAACATAATTCTTAAATGTATCCTTACGGCTAATGCAAAAATCCGCAGCGAAAATGCCTGAATAGTTTTCGAGAAGTCCTCAAGCGTAGACCGTCCGTCCAAATAAATCATAACCAAGAACCTGCACTGAAATTATAGCCGTTTATTGCAAAAAACTGCAGCCAAATCGGTCCAGTAGTTTTCCAGGATATAATTATATATCGGATCATAAAGGTTCCATAGTATTTTAGTAATAAAAATGGTAATTAAATGATAAAACTTAATTAAAATTAAAATAAGGTCGTACAACGTTAAATACAATTTTGATCAATTTAAATAAAATAAATTAAATTAAACCAAATTAAATTAAATCACACTAACCAAGATTATATTAGAATATTAAATAAAATAAAATAAAAATAAATATTAAAATGTGACTGTGTCAGTTACAATTGCAATTCAATTCAATACATTCAGGAGGCCGTGATGCTCAATCTCTAAGCATTCATCTCATGTAGGTAGGCCAGCCCCCTCAATCCCTTCCAGTACCTCGTCGTCTACCACGTCCGTGCAAAGGTCCCCGTTGCTCCAGGCGGAAAGACCCGCAGTGTGAGAGGGACGGAATTGGGGAAAAATGAAAAAACACAAAAAAAAATGTTTAAACATAAACTACGCCATTTTGTTAAAACGTTTTTTTAAGAGATTTTCCAAATAAATAATATCTACATTTTGAACGCAGTTCCACAATGAAATTAGTTAGGATTTCAGAATTACAGGAAAAAATAAAACAATTTAGAGGTGTTTTCGTAATTGAATTCTATCAAGAAGACCGCCAGCAGCGCATTAAGTCTGAGGAGATCTCCACGGATTGGTGTGAGCTCTCCACGGGTGTCCCGCAGGGTGGTATCCTTTCTCCTCTCCTCTTCTCAGTATTCATAAACTCCATATCTGACGTTCTTAGTTCTTCTTATCATCTCTACGCAGATGACCTCCAATTATATCGGCACTTCTCTCCGTGTGATGTGAATCTGACTGTAGAGGCGTTGAATGCTGACCTCGACAACATCAGGAAATGGGCTATTTCATATGGGCTGCAAGTCAACCCGGGAAAATCTCAAGCCATGATTATGGGTACACGGCATTCGCTTAACTTGCTACAGAATTCGCCCGTCGATCCTGTATTGTATGATGGTACCATAATTAATTACAGTGAGAAAGCTAAGAATCTTGGGGTTATATTTGACAACTTGCTGTCCTGGTCGCCCCATGTTTGTGAGGTCAGCAGACGAGTCTTTGCGTCATTTCACTCCCTCCGAAGATTGCAGTACTTCCTGCCACGGCAGACTAAAATCACTCTTGCTCAGTCCCTTCTACTACCTTTAATAGACTATGCGGATGTTTGTTGGGTCAGCGCGAACGAAGAACAACTGAACAAACTCGAACGACTTCAAAATCTCGGGATTCGGTTTATCTACGGGTTGCGCAAGTATGACCATGTCTCCCAGTATCGCAAGGAGCTGGAGTGGCTTCCGATCCGTCTTCGCCGTGACATGCACATTCTCTCCTATCTGTTCAATATTTTGCGAAATCCCCGATACCCCACATATCTACGCCAACGTTTTGACTTTCTTTTCCCCAGGGATAGCAATCCGAGATCCCACACGGTGTCTATCCTTTCAACTCCTCGGCATAACACTGCCGCTTACGAACACTCGTTTAGGTTAAGGGCAATCCGACTGTGGAACGCACTTCCCTGCGCTATTAGGGAAAGTCCCTCAATTTTCACTTTTAAGAAAAGATTGAAAGTGCATTTCCTTTCTCTTCCGTAAATGGTACCATATTTATGTAGGTATATGTATGATTTATTATAGTTTATGTATGTTCATGCTATACATTGTATTTTATGTAGTGGAATTATATATATATATATTTATTTTATATTTGGTATAGTTTATATATATTTTGAAAGTAATTTGCGTCCGTATGTATAGTGTTATTGCGAACTAGGACTTTCCAGTATAATTAACTCTCCTGTCCTGCCTAGGTTTGCTGGAAGAAATCTCTTTTTAGAGATAAGCTCGCCTTTGCTTATTACATTACTTTTAATTGTCTGTAACTTTATATTATCTATGCAATAAAGAATAAAGATAAAGAAAATTTCATCCAACCGCGTTTTTCTTCAGTGAGATGAGAATCTTAATCGCATACACAATAAACGTTAACCCAAAAATCAAATCTGTGGATGACTTCATAGTGGAGTAAATGGATTCTAAAAAACCCCATTTTTTTTCGTATCACCTTTAAGAGAAGGCGAAACAATCGGCCACTCCATGAGAACTTAGCCTTAGTCAATATATTCATGACGCCTTTGGAATTCGTCTGCTAGGTATACTTATCCGAGAGTAACAACACGGCTGATCCGATTTTGAAATATGACATGACTTGGAAGATTCTGGTTTGCGAGTCGCCGTCTCTTAGTAATGTGTAAACAAGCAATCTTACAAAATGTAATGTGTGCTGTTTGAATAAATAAATATATTGAGTTGAATTGAATTGAAGCTGAAGTATATTTACTTGGAATGTCAACTCCATACCTGCATAAAAGTTCTCAATTTCTCAATTAATGGAAATTTAGAGATTTGCCGAGATGCGAAATGAAAATTTGCAGCTGTTATTATTAATTTTGCCGCTTAGGATAAGTTGCACTTTTTTGATGTTCAATTAAATACTACCAAATTCAAGCCAAGTCAAAGTTAAATAAATATTCCTTTGTTATTGTAGATATTAACATATACTTAGTAAACGTAATTTTATGCCTCTTCTCTACATTCACTGTGGGAGAAGTAGGGCGATGAAACTCAAACAGACTGATTTTTAGATCTCCTAAAAATCGATTGATAATATTGCAGGAGTAAATAATTACAAACTTATAAACAGCGAGTTCTGTGTTGAGCTAGATTATAGTATAGTTTATGTGACTGCTATATAATGAGGGCATTAACACTCGAGAGTGGGTTTATGAAACTCGCCTTCGGCTCGTTTCATAATAATATCACTCGAGAGTTTCAATGCCTAATTATGTACAGTTGCATACACTACTTTATCTACACACATATCATAAGCTCTCGCATGTTCGACCGGCATGGTGGCATTGATCATAGCTCTGCAGTTGTTTAGCTTGTTCTGTAGTACCAACTTCACAGACAAACTAGGGGCGGCACGCGGGCGGGCGTCGGCGTTCGAAATTTGAATGTCAAATTTGACAATATTTGGTACATTATGGTCATAATGATCAATATTCAGATAAGAAATTAGTTTTTACCAAGAAGTTTATCATTCTGCTGGTCGTAACGTGTGGTTTTTGGACGCAGTAAAGAGGGTTTATGATACGTGTGTAGATAAACTCCTTTATATAATCTTGAACGCTTTAATATCCCATTTTAGGCAAATTCCTATGTTAATTCGACAAATTTACATGATATTGAAATTACTCATATGGCAGTTTCAAGATCTCCAGCGTTATCTATTTGTAGTACAGAATGCACTGACCTTTGAAAGAATTGCTAACCTTCGCGAGTCTAAACCGGGGCGCAACTCACATCTGTTATATAATACAAGTGTTATAAATATAAATTTCTGATAAACTTACAGGTTGGTTGACATTTAATCAGCTGACCAAATTTTAGGGGATGATAGTAACCATAATTATGAACAACTTTCCCCAAGAAACATGTGGTCGTAAACGAAAAAAGCATTTGGATCCCCCATTTCAACCTGTAATCAGCTGATCGGGTCAATGTACTGAGTTTTTTTTTTTTTCATTTGTGACCATATGTTTCTTGGGAAAAGTTGTTCATAATTATGGGTACTTTGTACTATCATTCTCCAAAATATGGTCAGCTAATTAAATGCCACTTGTATATACCTCTGAAGCGCTGCGGTTCTGCGTCTGCCCACCCACCATGCGGGAGGTCCCGGGTTCATAAAAAATCCCCAGGATGTTTACATGTGTGTGACGTTGCCTTTTCTGGTTCCCACGACACAGCGTATCCTACTGTGGGGCAGAAGAAATGTATGTGGCTGTTTCTCTATGTTTACTGTCTTCTGAATTGGTCATTATTATTGTCAATTTTCTGCCTTTTTGCTTTAATTTCAAACCAGTTTTTAGAGTTCCGTACCCGAAGGATGCCAAACGAGACCTTATTACTAAGCCTCCGCTGCCCGTCCGTCCGTCTGTCACCAGGCTGTCTCTCATGAACCCTGATAGTTAGACAGTAGAAATTGTCACAGATGATGTATTTCTGTTGCCGCTATAACAACAATTACTAAAAACAGAATGATATAAATATTTAAGAGGGCTCCAATCCAACAATTCTTTCAATACCACATACAAACTTATGAATGCACCTGGTTACGTGCATCAACAACTTTGTAAACAACATTTTGCTATGTAAAATCCAAACTATTCACTCCACACCATCCCTACCATTGTACGGTGGTAAGGAACCCTTCGTGCGCGAGTATGACTCGCACTTGACCGTTTTCTATATTTATGTGATTATACCGAATTCCAGTTCAGATACAGTTCGCGCCAAGTTTCTTACGCTTCAGCGAGCTGTCACCTATCTATTTCACAACCCGCCTTACTATATGCGAGAAAGAGAGGCCTCAGCTCGCTCAAACACAAATGCACTTGACGCGGACTTGTACCTAAATAATGGATTCGTGCGTGCGCAAACTTGTATAAATCTTATACAAAATTACAGTGACAACATATACACGTAATATGCAATAAACGTAAACGGTTCGAGCAAATGAAATAACAGAACAACTTACATTGTCCTAACAATGACTTATTTTTAGGGTTCCGTGTGATTTCTGTGTCATATTTAAGAATTAATTTTTATTTTTTTTAAGGGAAATATTAAACTGCAAAACAAAAATACTGATTTGCACAGCATATCACGGGGGTGAGCGAAGCGAAGCTCCTTTTATTCTTCGTGTTAGGTTGAACATGTAAGAACAACAAAAAATACTTAAAACATAAACTAAAGTACACATAAAATATTTACAACATAAAAAGTGGTTTTGTTGATCCTTTTTATTTAGTATTTTTGATGTGCGATTAAATACTAGCCTTTTTTTAACATTCTCAAATCCCAAAAACCTGGATACCCTGGATATGGGTATAAGTCAAAATTAATGGAATGATGTCAGTAATACAGAAAATATTATCGTACAATTACATACTTTAATATAACTAAATAACACCATTGTTTAAATTGTCTTCAAAAGATTTCTTCAGTAGAAAAGTGAAAAATCTCAAGCGAAATATCAATTTAATTTAAACATACAAAAATTACATAATGTAATAAAGATATGTAGGCAACTTTTGCAACACAGATTAGAAATAAACAATACAGTGTGATTCCCACACTGGGTAATCTTGTATCGTGGGACACTATTTTGTATGCGTACGGAACCATGTCATATACGAGTAGTGTGCACTTGACCGTCACTTAATTTCAATTTATCATTATGACACTAGTTATGTCACTCGCCTAGTAAATGTGTATTTATTGATTTAAGATAGTAATAAATTAAAATTACTAAAATTAATTAGAATTGTTGTTGTCTACGTGTTTGCTAAGCTTGTACTAATTTTTTGTAAGTATAAAGCACCACAATTTTGTAAGAACTTAAATAATCACTTGGTAAAGTCAATAATATCTTTATCTACACACGTATCATAAACCCCCTTTACTGCGTCCAAAAACCACACGTTACGACCAGCATAATGATAAATTTCATGGAAAAAACTCATTTCTTATCCGAATATTGATAATTATGACCATAACGTACCAAAATTTGTCAAATTGTGACATTAAAATTTCGAACGCCGACGCCCGCCTGCATACCGCCCCTTCTTTGTCTGTGAAGTTGGTACTACAGAACAAGCTAAACAACTGCAGGGCAATGATCAACGCCACCATGCCGGTCGAACATGCGGTTCCTGAACACATCAAAGAGAGCTTATGATATGTGTGTGTAGATAAACTAGTGTATGTAACTGTACATAATTAGGCATTAAAACTCTCGAGTGATATTATCACTCTCGAGTATTAATGCCTTTCATTATGTAGCAATCACATAATACAAGTGATCGTAATCGCAACCATGACTGATCATTTGAAAACATACTTCATTACCCGGTGTATAACTTGACCCCGATGGCAGCGTCTGCGCAGGGTAAAATCAAGTAAAATGTATCTAAAACAGTCGTTTTTACCTGCGCAGCCGCCGGCATTGTGGGTCAACTTATACGCCCCGCATTTAATCTTTCTTTCGGATAGCCTTTGCTGACTATTTGACCTACGCGAACAATTCTGGCTGTCACCACGTAGATACCTAAATTCTACTGTAAATCGAGAATAATATCATGCGATAACGAATATTGTGAAATCATAACTATGTTATCACATAAGTGATAATAAAGATCATTTAACCTTAAACCTTGATTATTTCTTTCTTCTTTTTATAAAATATACAAGTCAAGCCATTTTTGTGCACAATGCCTTTAACTTCAGACATATTGTTATATTTATTGGACTGGATCGTCAAATACCGAATTACCCTTCAATATTGATCAGCTAACTCAAATCCTAATGGTATTTTTGTTCAAGAAAACAGGAAAATGCAATAATTTATACAACTGCTCGCAACTCCTAGAAGAAATCATATTAAGAGCTTCAAGGGGGTTTCCATAACGCCTTATGCCGATTCAGATTAGGAACCTAATTTGATGCGCAAAATTACCGAGACCGTCTTAAAGCAAGTCTTGGTATTAGGTAAGTAAAGCCCATTATGGCGAATTGGAATGGAAATAGTTGCCATGGTGATGTTCTTGTTTTGAACCTAATTTGAATCGGAAAAAGATTGTGGTTTGAAGAGGTAGGTTTTGAAGACAAACTCGTGTTAAAAACCTATAAGCAGTACCCAAAAGCAACACCAATGATGGCCTTAGAACACCCTTGCATGGGATCTGTGACAGGTACAATAAAAACCTTGCCTCCGTCGACTCACTCAGTAAACATAAATAGCTCTTACATAATTTACTCATTTATGAGTAAAATCAAACTGTTCGCCAAATCCCGCATATCGCATTAAACATTAATAAATAGACAAGCTTACACAAATCGAACTAAACTCATAGTAAGTTCAATGAGGCTTGTGTTATAGATATTAGACGACGATATATTTAATGGAGACAAATATTTATGTAAATACTCAGAAAACATCCAAGACTAAGAAACAAATATTCATGCTCATCACACAGATATTTGCCCTTATCGGGATTCGAAACCAGTCGTCTATTATATCATTACTATTTATTTTAAGAGCTCCGTGGTCTAATGGGTTTTACACAGATGCAGGTTCGAATTCTGACCATGTACCAATGAGATAATTAATTTATCTTAAGTACATTAACGGACGTTCAGTGTTTCGGATGACACGTTAAGCTGTAAGTCCCGGCTTCTATCGCTACGTGGTAGTGGACGTAGCACCCCTCCACCAACCCGCACTGAGCCAGCGTGGTGGAGTACGGCTTAATCTTACTCGTATCCAGGTAAAGGCCTTTGCCCCTCGGTGTAATGATTTTTTTTCAAATACAAATACAAATACAAATACGTTTATTTTGCCAAAATAGATTACAATTGTGAAAACTTACTAATAGCATGTGTGGGTACTTAGATAAATTTTAATATAGTTACTGCGATCTCCACACTAGGCTAATATCCTGTATCGCGGAAACCGTCACAAATCGAGTGCCATGAACTTATCGATCGTAAGCGGAAAATTGAGAATTGTGTTGCATTGATTAATTTCATTACGTGCTAGAGTTAGTGTGTGTGAGGTATGACTTTAAATTAATTAATGTGTACTTTAAATAAGCTTAAATATACAAAATAATTCTAAAATTGTAAAAAATAGGTTCCTATGTTGACAAAAGATTAACAATTTTAATAAAAAATATGTGGTTAAAAGCGCATCTGAAGTTCGTGTATTTATTAATTATTCGTATTTATTTTTTTAGTTAAACATATTCGTTTATTTTAAAATATTTTCAGTTTCATCATAATTTAAGCTAGTGAGGTATTTTCTTACTTTAATTTTTGTTTCTTTTATTGTAGACGTTTTGAGATCTAGTTTTTGGGTGATCTTATTGTAAATGTAGGGATGTAGATAATTGGAGTATTTCTGGGCAAATGATGTTTTAACGGGGCTGATACAAAGTCTTAAAACTCTTCTTGAGAGGAGCCATGGGTACTCTGGTGAAGAAAGTATTTTTTTGTGTTGAATTTGCACTGATCTTTCAATGTCTAGCTGTCGTACGCTTAGCAGTTTCAGTGATTGAAAGAGACGGTCGGTTGGGTAACGGCGATTTTTGCAGGTCATGACTTTAGCACCGATCTATGCGCCCTTTCAATTTCAATGAAAATCGTCTTGGCTGCTCCTCCCCATATAGGTAGACAGTAGCCCAAGAGGGACTCGCAAATAGCTTTGTAAATGGATTTGAGTAACGATATTTCTGCACTATGCCTCAAAGCCTTCATAATGTGGATGGTTTTTCTTATTTTGCTTGACTTCATGTTGATATGATTTTTAAAGGATAACGTTTCATCTAGCAAAATACCAAGATATTTTATGGTCTTAATACGCTATATACGTGGGCATAAGCAGTCTTGTTGAATGCAACATTTTTTATGTACTTTATTATCCTTTGAGATAGGAGGAGCCGAGGCACGAGTTTTATGAAAAGCTATGTATTTAGTTTTATCAGCATTCAAAGTCAGGAGATTCCTATTAAGCCAGTGTCCTAAGTTTGTCATACCATGTTCGGCTCTTTCCAAAACATTTTCCCACGAGCTGCCATTAAATATTATGGCAGTATCATCTGCGTAACAGATGAGATCTGTATTCATGTTTTCATGGGAGGAGATGTCATTGTGATAAATCAAAAACAGTGATGGGCCCAGAATGCTCCCTTGGGGAACGCCATAGCTGATAACTCTCTGTGAGCTTATTTGCTGGTCTATCCTAACACTCTGCCTTCTATGTGTGAGGTATGTTCGAAACCAATCATGAGCAATTTCAAGTTTTACCGTTCTACAGTCATAAAGACAATTTCAGCGCATTTAAGTCAAACAAACCGCATGTTAGTACATAAGCTTCCTACAATAACAAATTGTTTCTTAAGAATCATCCCTAGGGACTCATTAACTTCAATCCTTCATCTTAATATTATTTCCACACATGTACCCTACCTATTACCCGAATAAATCAATAAATAAATAAAAACCATCACCGGTCGTGTCTTCTAGTTAATCAACTGAATAAACCGCATAATATATCAGAACGAGTTTTCATTCCAAAGAGAGTAAAAGCCGTTTGGCTGGTTTCCCGCTATTTATATGCGAAAAACGCCTAACGCAATATCTGTTAGTTGCTAGCTGCTAAGGGTAATTCTATTTGCTACACCCGACGCTTAAGGGCTGAACAAGGGCCAATGGCATTGAGAATTAGACAAAGAAAACAAATACCCGTCGCATCGCGTCGAAGCAGACTGACGCATGCTCCCGCGCAGAGCCCCGCGGGGCAGCCCGAGCTCCGAGACCAAGAAAATTATAGAAAATATTACTAAATTCCTGTAATAATAACATTAAAACTAAAATAATACAACCAAAAATTTTCCCTTTTTTTACCTATTTTTGCGTGTAAGTTTTATATAGGAAACTGATTTCGTCTCCGAGCGCTTGTTTATTTAGTTGAATAATAATGCATTGCGAAAAATATCTTTAAGTATTAAATATAACAGATATCCGGTAATTTTAAAAGTCCATTCTTATCTCTAATAGACCTTTTATAACATATATTTATCCTAAATTTTTATGTTGTCTAGTTTAGCCTAGAATTGAAGCTAAAGATGCATTTCTGGCCATATTTATTCCCTTAAGTGGATCCTGCTGTGGTATGGTTTCGGTGCGGGAGAGGTGCTATGCCGACCATGAAGTCTCGCGCAGTACTTACTTCGACAACACCCCCCTCCGGCACCGCAACCAAGGGCAAACGGAAGGGCCACTCCGAAATCCCTGCTATGATGCTCATGGAGGGATTCACAGGCACTGGCCAAGAAGCCGCTAATCTCTTTTCTAGTCAGTTCTCCTTGGTGTACTCTAGTAGCACTGTCTCGCCTTATGCGAATGCAACATGTGTTGATCATCACAATATATGTAATATATGTTCTCAAACACATTAAACAATTGGAAATATAGGGAGCAGTACCTGATAATATTCTACCATTATTTTGTAAACGCTGCGGACCTGCCATTTTTTTTCCCCTAGCATTAATATTATAAAAATCCATCGCAGACAGTAAATTTCTATCAGAATTCAAAAAGGCTAGAATATTACCAGTCCCCAAATAAGGCGAGACAGACAATCTCAAAAATTATCATCTCATCTCAATGCTCTCATGTCTTTCCAAACCTTTTGATAGCATGCTCTGTCTCATCCTCACTGATTATACCCAAATGAGAATATTAGATCACCAGCACGATTAGTAAGTAAGTAAGTAAGTAAGTAAGTAAGTAAGTTTATTCATGTAGGCACAATACATTTATACACTTTTTGGGTAGCATCCCATGCTAGAAAAATCCGTATCATGGGACACAGCGTAAGGTTACATCGTGCATAAAGTTAAACATCAGAATAAAAAATAAAATAAAAAAATAATGATACAATTTTATCGCACTTTGACCTCTAAGTAATTGCCAAAAGAAGATTCTCAACAGATTCATATTCTGAAGTTATTAGCCAATTTTTCAACAATTTTTTTTTGTATTTTGCTTCGTTCATTTATTTCTAGTACAATTAGTATACTTATCTTGTTGTAAAGGTATGGTTGTAGAAACCCAAAGAATCCCCTAGCAAACATGGTTTTGGTTATAGGTACATCAAGTCTAAAATTACGTTTATTGTTGCTATAGTATGACGAGCTTAGGACAATTTGTGACATTATTGAATGAATGAATTTAGAAAGAGTCGTTCAGTAGAAACCAACTGTCAAATTCAATTTGTTTATTGCAATAAATTACATGAAATTGATGAAGGTGTAATAAAATAAAGAATCCGCAAAGTGATGATGATGCTGATGATACACTAGTTTATCTACACACATATCATAAACTCTCTTTGATGTGTTCAGGAACCGCATGTTTGACCGGCATTGTGGCTCTGCAGTTGTTTAGCTTGTTCTGTAGTACCAACTTCACAGACAATCTAGGGGCGGCAAGCAGGCGGGCGACGTTTGAAAAATTACACATTATGGTCATTTTCAGATAAGAAATGAGTTTTTATTAAGTAGTTTAACATTATGCTGATCGTAACGTGCGGTTTTTGTACGCAGTAATGAGGGTTTATGATGCGTGTGTAGATAAAATAATCTAAGTATCAAATAATTTAAAACTAACACGCATACAAAATGAATACAATAAAAAAAAATATTGGGAGAAAGAATAGGCGTTGAACTTGAAGTCGGTTTTTTAAAGTTTTCAACTTGGTGAATTATTTTTCGAGCGTATGACATTTCGAGCGCAAAAGGCTCGAAGGTTTAACATTATTATTATGAGGAGGGCCATAACACTGCCCTTAACCTTACCCCCTTGGACACTAAAATTCGTCGATTCGACGAACATTTTTTTCGGGTCATCAAATTTTATGGTTTAACCGTTTGAATACCACCGGCGTTAGATAACGCCACTTTTCAGTTATAGGTTTTAAGGTTCACAACCGCGACCCATCCCAACTACATATAATATATGTTTCCGTTAAGTTCTTGTGCACATCTCAAGCAACTATTGAATTTTAAAATACAACAATTACTTTCGCTATTCCGGCAAACATTATTATTTTTTAATATTTTTAGTTACTGTTGTAGTTAAGTAATCAAGACAACATATTTAATAAGATGACCTCTGTCGCGCTGTGGTTGTAGCTCTGCCTGCCATACAGCTGGGGATACAGAAAAAATACAGGTCTTGGATGTTTATATGTATGTGACGTCGCTGTTTCTGGTTCCCGCGACACAGGGTATGCTAGTGTGGGGCCAGCAGCAATGTAAGTAAAGGCTTATGTAATGTTTATGTTTATTTTGAAGCATTTATTTTATTTAAATCAAATAATCAAAACACGCAAATGGAATTAGCATTTCTTCCTGAAGGCTATCTTTAATGATGTCTACTGTAAATATGAGAAAATATATTTCTTAAAAAAATTAATGAGTTTACCAAAAAAGGCAGTCTCTGACGAGAAAAATCTCCATATGTATTAAAATATCGCACTAAACTACCAGAACTTGCTGATTATCGAATGATCGTGATGAACACTTTGTTGAAAAGCAAAGGAGCGATAATCGGTGCACGCGCATGCAATTTTATTTATTTAATTTTATTTTATTTTATTTTTATTTTATTGTGTTTGGGACATCAACAGCAAATAATATAGATAAGTTACAAAATTAAACAATACAAGAATAAAGCCAGTTACATATATCCTCAGAAGTTAAAGAAAAAAATAGAAGAAAAACTTAGCAATAAGAATAAAGAAACTAACCCAAGAAAGAAAAGTGACCGACTTAGAGAATTACAAGTCAGTAATATAGCGATATTTTTACGAGCACTCATCAAATCGACGAAGCTTAGTGTTCTAGGGGTTAAAATATGGCGTCGGCGAAAAACACATAGCATTTACCATTTATATACAGGCACATACATTGCTTCTGACCCTACACTAGGATAACCTTTGTCGTGGCAGAAACGGCAACATCACACTCATAAAAATAGACATCCAAGAGCTGTGTTTTTTCCTATCCGGCCGGAGTTCGAACCCGGGACCTCACGTTCAAGGGGTAGAGTCTCGAACCGTTATTCCACAGAGGTTGTCAAAAAAATAGATTGGAACAAAAAAAACCGGTCAAGTGAGAGTCTAACTCGCGCACGAAGGGTTCCGTGCCATCGTACAGTGGTAGGATGGTGTGGAGTGAATAGTTTTTATTTTACATAGCAAAATGCTGTTTACGAAGTTATTTGGTGCGGATACTTTCACACTCCATGCACGTAACCAGGTGCATTCATAAGTTTGTTTGTGATATGTGGAAAGAATTGTTGTATGGGAGCCCCCTTAAATATTTATTTTATTCTGTTTTTTAGTATTTGTTGTTATAGCGGCAACAGAAATACATCATCTGTGAAAAATTCTTTTGTCTAACTATCACGGTTCATGAGATACAGCCTGGTGACAGACGGATGGACGGACGGACAGCGGAGGCTTAGTAGCCCTTTGGGTATCGGAACCCTAAAAACTATCCATAGGGTGGTATTTTACAGATGTTTTCCTCAAACCTGAGTGATGTGTTCCATTCACAAGAATTGTTTTCCCTCCAAGAGCCACTCTCGTAATATTTACTCCTCGCAAACATCTAGTTAGCCTCGAGCTGGCACTGTCGACGAAAAAGAGATTTCCACAAACATAACCTTTAAATACACGAAGGCATGGCGATTGTGCTTTTGCCGATAGTAAGCCAATAAGGTGCTCAAGATCACACAGAAATTTACTTTTCGAGGTTGATGCCACTCCTGCGAATACTTTAAACTAGTATACACGACGTACAGAAAGTTTTATTCATATTTGGGTAGTATTTGGCCCGAATGGCCGAGTCGGCAGTGACCCTGCCTACCAAGCCAAGGGTCCCGGGTTTTAGTCCCGGTGGGGGCAAATATTTGTTTGATGAGATCGGATGTTTGTACCCTAGTCATGGTTGTTTATCTATCTAAGTATAATAATTATCTATATAAGTTTGTGTATCGTTGTCTAGTACCCAAGACAAAGGGAATCCTAGTTTGGGGCTAGATCAATGTATGTAAATAGTGTCCAAGGTATTATTATTATTATTTAAACGTTTAAATCCAGTTTGTGATTGAGAAAAATTCTAGTCGCGCTCAGATTTGCCCGAACAATTCAATGATTTTGTCTGTCAAATTCACGGAATTGCGCGACGAGAAATTTGAAAAACTTATTTCGAGTAGCATAAGTTACAAGACGAGCGTTGGAATTTGTTGAACTTATATGTTCAACCTAAAACGAACGATAAGATACCGTGAACCACCACTTCGCCCAGACAGTCTTTATTTAGCCAAAACCATTCAGTGGTTTTGTCGCGCAATTCAGTATTATTTGCTCATGTTTTAAGGTAAGGTAATGGTTTTGAGAATAGAATAGGGTAAATGAGCAACTTTCACTGTTACACCGATTTTATCAATGCAACTTTATCTATCATGCCTCTACACAAATCAAATACAAAATGTATGAAGACATCAAAAACTCAGGTGTTCCGATAACATCGGATTTATAATGAAAATTGTTCAGAATGTAGTGCCTAGCAACGCCTTCAAATATGGCAACTCTGTTTTTGTGGTTTCTGTTACAACATGGCCAATTTGGTTATTAATGACCACTAAGAAAGTAACATTGCATTATGATTTATTTCATAATTCGAGGCCTGCTATAGCAATAGAATAACTGATAAGTATGGCCGTGAATTGCTATGTTTTGTTTAGAGTAAGTGAACTGCCACTGTAAGCGTTATCGAGAATTGACCATCTTAGATAAACCATCCAAGTTATTGCAGGTGGTGCATTATGTGAAGATCCTACTGTAAACTTATGGTCAGTTTTTTTAAGTTTTTAACTTGGTGATTATCGATAATTTGGCAGTTTCTTTGCATTTCCTCGATTTTCTTTTTACCTTAACCTCCACCAGACTGAGTAGAATAACACAAAATACTGGACTTTTCGCGAGACTAACCCAAAGCGTTCCATTTTCATAAATATAGGTAGATAGATAAATAGATAGAAGTAAGACATAGACTTTACTTTATACATCAAAATGGAAGCTAAGTGTACAAAGGCGAGCTTACCTCTTAAAAGAGATTTCTTCCAGCAAACCTAATATGGACAGAATACATGAAAGAACAGGTAGACCTATGTGCACAACGTTAAAATAATAAACAAATTACTAATATGTACATAAATACATAATATCAATACAAATAGACAAAATTATACTACAGAATATATATCAAAGCAATAAACCTATATAAGTCTAGTAAGGAAGAGAAATATAGTGTTCTTTTAAGGGACTTTTAAAAATATAAAGAGACGGGCTGTCTCTGATGGCGCTGGAAAGTATGTTCCAGAGCCTGATAGCTCGTAGTCTGAACCTTTTTATTGACAAATAGTACTTTTTTATTGACAAAAAAATAAACAAAGTGAGTAGTGAAACCTTGATTTCGCGTGGGGTTAATGTGTAAAGGCATTCACTGCAACACAAAATAAAAGAGAATAGATAATGTACGAATGCGTAGATTAGAAGTTCATGCTATTTCGGAATTCCCTGCCCAATTAAGAAACAAACGATACTAAGTATTCATGTATTCATCTTTTATAAATAAAAACAGGATTTTTTATAAGTTGCCATGCAATAAAAGCCAACATGCTAATATGTATATATTTGGTGGAAATATATTCAAGCTTAGGCGAGGAAAATAAACGTAACATAACATAACTGAAGCGGCCGCGACGTTAACATTACTTATATACAGGCACTTACCTCGCTTCTGCACGCGCTAGTTCGCTGCAGTGAGAAGTAAGTGAATGCCACATGGCTAGAAGGGCATTTCCTTTCCACATTCTGCAATTTTTTTATCTATTTTTGTTGAAGGCGAAAAAATGGAATTACGCATGCCCAGGAGTTGGACCTCCCTGCTATGTCCGGGTATATATTTATTATTATCCTCATCAACGTTATGCATCATAGCGCTATGGAAGGCGTCTTTTAACGTTATAATTCCATAACGTAATAGGGCTATAACGTTATTATCTTAGTTTTATAGCGCTATATTCAGTAGCGCTATGCACAAAATAACGTTATAAATAACGTTATATGACATCTCCGACGCCCACACTCCTTCGTCATAGTCACGTCATAGTCCATCTTTTTTACGCATTGCGCACGTAAGTAGTGTAGAACTACCTTAACAACACACAGCAGACAGCGTACGGCAAAAGCGCAATAACTTTATTCATAACGTTATTTTGATTTAATTATGTTTCTCCTACAGTTTTGTTATCATAACGCTATTATAGCGCTACAATAACGAAACGAATTGATTATAACGTTACATAACACAATATAGCGTTATATTTTATAACGTTATGAAGGTCTGGAGCGGGCATCAGCTCGTGTAGTATACGGACTAAAAACTACCCCTGTGTGTATGTGTGTGTGTTTAAATAGTAATCTTTAGATGTTACTAGTATCCATGGCCTCGGTATATTCTGGGAGGCTTACTACGTGCAAGGTGCCCATTCAGGCGATAAATAGCACATACTGCCATTGGACGACCTCTGTGGCGCAGTGGTAGTGGCTCTGCCTACCATGCGCGAGGTCCCGGGTTCGATCCCCGGCTGGGGAAAAAAAAAACAGTTCTTGGATGTGTATAATTGTGTGTCGTCGCTGTTTCTGGTTCCCACGACACAAGGTATCCTAGTGTGGGGCAAGAAGCAATGTATGTACCTGTATGAAAATGCTTATGTGACACTATAGCTCTGGGAGCTGTGAGTCTCGCAATGGACACAGGAAATTTACGTGTTTTTAGGGTTCCGTACCCGAAGGGTGCCAAACTGAACCCTATTACTAAGCCTCCGCTGTCCGTCCGTCCGTCCGTCTGTCACCAGGCTGTATCTCATGAACCGTGACAGTTAGACTGATGAAATTTTCACAGATGATGTATTTCTGTTGCCGCTATAACAACAAATACTAAAAAACAGAATAAAATAAATATTTGAGGCGGCTCCCATACAACAATTCTTTCGATACCACATACAAACTTATTAATCAGATGCATTCATAAGTTTGTATGTGGACATGTTACGTGCATGGAGTGTGAAAGTAGCCGCACTAATAACAACTTTGTAAACAACATTTTGTTTTGTAAAATCCAAACTATTCACTCCACACCATCCCTACCATTGTACGGTGGTAAGGAACCCTTCGTGCGCGAGTTAGACTCGCACTTGACCGTTTTTTTTTTCATTATTTTCGAAACCCCTCATACCTCTCACCTTGAAGTTTATGGTATGAACACTGTTCACAGGTATGGAATTGTTATAAAAACCGATCAAAACAAATAAGCCGACTACATTATCTTCCAGACTTATGAAAGCACCTGGTTACGTTCGTGGAGTATGAAAGTAGTAATGTTAACACTATCGCAGTCAGCGAATGCTATATTAATAATAATAATAATCATTTATTTCAGACCAAGTCCATATACACTGACGAGCAATGAAAAAGTTCCAGTGACATAGCACCAAATTACTCCTAATCGGGAAAGGCTAGCTTAATGATGCCGTCTGCAATTTTGAAGTACATTTAACAGCACATCAGAATATAAACAATAAAAAAAAAAAAAAAATAATTTATGAAGCTCTAGTTCTATGTCTTAGGAGATATTAAGGTGTTTGTCGGCATTTTGTGGGTGGAACTTTTTCATTGCTCGTCAGTGTACAAGTGTTAATAATTAGTCTTACAATCTATGTTAGTAGTATAATATAAACACAATACAGTGCAGAGCAAACCATTTTTATTTTATTTATTTTTTCTAATTAAGCGCGAATCTACGACTGGCAGTGTGTGAGCTGCAAACCAATGCCGCATAAAGGGATTGTCTTCTCTATCTGCCATTATCTCCAGAAGACCGTTGGCGCTGTCACGAGTTCTGCATAAGTTTAATATAGAATAAGCTATAAACGTCCTCAATGAAAAACCACTAGAGTGACGCGATGCCATAGCATTCGTCATTGGATTGGCTGTTTTCGACGGAACTATTGGAGAATTCGCATAAATTTCCATTGCAATTCTAGGTATCCCTACTATTTGTGTCACTGCGAGTACTTCCACAGGTCGGATAGAAACATATTTAACTTTTTCACACTTTGAAAAAATAGCAAGGAGTAAAAACACAGAAGATAGTTCTGTCTCGCTTGCTCCTTCAGTTTACGCCTATATCCTTCAACTTATATAACATTCGTGTCACAAAATGGACACGAATATAACATTAAAATTTTTCCCATACAAAATTATAGGGTCCAAAACGTAATACGCCCCATTCCGTTAACGTCCACGAAAGAGTTAAATACATTTTGCGATACAAAATCCAACTAATTGACTTTTTACTGAAATGATATAGCCTCTGCCAATCTCAGGGTCTCCACAAGTCCAGCGACATCTCGTTTGTTAAAATTCGTCCAGCCGTTTTCGTTAGAGGCGGTTTATAAATATACAACAAAAAACAATGGAATTAATTAATATGCTTAAATAATCACGAGAATCAGTTGAGAAATAAACATAAACATAAATATTTACATACAGGTACATACATTGCTTCTGGCCCCACACTAGGATACCCTGTGTTGTGGGAAACCAGAAACAGCGTCGTCACACTATAGACATCCAAGACCTGGGATTTTTTTTTTCCTTACCCCCAGCCGGGGATCAAAGTCAAAGTTAAAGTGCTTTATTACTGTAGATATTTACATATACTTAGCAAACGTAATTTTTTTGCCTCTTCTCTACATTGGACCACTGTGGGAGAAGAAGGGTGTGGAAACTCCCACAGATTGGCTTTTAGATCTCTTTTAAAAGTTGGTTTGTCCTTAACTAATACAAATAAGAAAAATTTAATTATAATGATTAATAAATAATTACAAAATTGTTAACAGCAAGGTCTGTGTTGAGCCAGATTAACCCCGTACAGTCCCGTCATTTAAGAAATCTTGAACATTGTAACATCCCTTTTTCGACAAAGTCGCTTTAACAGGCTTCTTAAATTACCCAAATGGCAATTTCAAAATCTCCAGAGGTATCTCATTGTAGTAGAGAATGCACTGACCCTTGAAAGAATTGCTAACCTTCGCGAGTCTAAACCGGGGCGCAACTAGTCTGTGATTATTTAATCGAACCCGGAAACTCTCGCATGGTAGGCAGAGCCACAACCGCTTCGCCACAGAGGTTGTCAAGTCAGTTGAGAAATGTGACCTGTAGAGAAGAACAGTCAGAAATCCGGACAGACATAAGAAAGCATTTTTTCCCAAGCTGAAACGCAGACGCTTCGTGCTCGTTCGGTCAATATCATAGGGTCACGACTTGCCCATACGGGTTTTCAGTGACTCAGTTATGCCCACCTGTAGCTAGTTATCCAATACCTCATTCTGCGTAACAGGGGGCTAGCCCGTCGCGGCAGCTGTAGAGATATGGAGGTTTCCTCGCACTGTTACAAAACGCCCGAAAGAAATACTTTAGATAAATTACACAACTCAACGGAAAATGAACACCACGGGATTTTAACCCGCATCTCCTGCGAGCGTGGAACCACTAAACCACGGAGGTACACTTAGAAATCTACATTCAGCACCAGATATATATATATATATATATATATATATTTAACATAACATAACGTCACGCCTTTACCCATGCGGGGTGGCGAGGCGCAATTGTGCCCACTGTGAGCCAGTTATTCCATACTCCATTTTGCGTGACAGGGGGCTAGCCCATCGCCGCAGCTATGGAGTAAAGAAGGTTTTCCGTCACCGATAGAACGTCCGTACCGTTAGAAATGTAATTAAGAAAAATTAATTATCTCATTGGTATTACATGGTCAGCAATCAAACCTGCATCGCCTGTGTGAGAAGCAAGCGTGAAACCTATTAGACCACGGAGGTCTCATACACATATACATATCTGGCGATAAGCACGCAAGCTACTTACATATATCTGATGCTGACGGTACTAAGTATACATATTTATCTATCTTTTACCGTCGTCCTCACGTATAGAGTCATTACGGCGGGCTCGATAGTAAATATTACGTCGGGAAGCAAATTGTCGTAGTTATTGGAATATCGGTGTTTGATTCCAAGTTATCTTCTGAGTTATTCTATGTAGCGGCCTCTTAAGGTCACAACAATAAATATTCCATTTGCAAAACATTCAGCCGCTTGCTACATAAAGTGGGTACTTCTTTCTATCTCTATATCTATTTATCTAACTTTATGACATTTAATTAGCCGACCATATTTTGGGGAACGATAGTACCAATTATTAACATAAACTTTCCCCAAGAAACATATGGTCGTAAACGAAATAAATTTTTGGGTCTCCCATAGTAACTAGCAATCAGCTGATCGGGTCAATGTACTGAGGGACGACAAATATTTTTCATTTGCGACCATATGTTGCTTTGGGAAAGTTGTTCATAATGATCGGTGCTTTCAATCCCCAAAATATGGTCATGTTTATCTATCTTTCTATCTATCTATATATATGAAAATTAATCGCTAAATAGATAAAAGCGAAATGCGAACAGTCGAAAAACTGAAAAATCCTTTATTCAGTACATACTTCTGTAAACTGACGATGTTACTAGTTTTTTAATAGAACGACATCTGTCAGGTCAGCCAGTAAAAAGATAAAAATTGCAACAGAACAGTCTAGAAGTGGTATGAGTACAGTCGTCGCCTTAACTCGCGGCATGCGCGTGCGCTGGTGCAAGTGCTCACTTTCGAGCAACACAGATAATACAGGTTTGTGGCGCAAGCCCTGCACCGACTGTGGCGATATTTTCTAGTAGTCGTCTTACTTTTTGCGTTAAGGCCTGAGCCCTTCAGTGGGGAATTGTTTGAGCTGAAGTAAAATATGTTTTTACCCTACACTTCGCCCTGAGGCAAGTGTTCAAGATTACTTAAATGACGGGAATGTATGTAATCTGGCTCAACACAAACCTTACTGTTAATAATTTTTTAATTATTTATTCCTGCTTATTAGTTATCATAATGATATTACAATATTTGTATTAGTTAAGCACAGGCAATTTTTAAGAGATCTACAAATCATTGTTTAATTCCACGCCTTAACCGACAGGGCGTGGAATCTTGGTAGGGTTGTTTTTCATTGGAATGTCACAAAGCAGTACTGACCTTGACGCCGTCGACTGGTATTCGAAAGCTCAATTCGAGGCAGGAATACGGGATGAGGAACACCAGGGTGGGGGGCGAGGGGAGTCGAATCTTACTCTCGTCGCAGCCCGCTGCTGTCGCCGTCGTGATGCTTGCCGACACAAAGGGTCGCTGTCCGAATGCGACGAATTGATCACCGAATCACTTCAACCTTTCAAAGCACGAAGCACTCACTCCAATGACGTGAAATCTACTTATTTCCCGACGATTGTTCCGTGATGATTATTACAATTAACATTCCGACCAGGCCCCGATACTTGTGTTAGACAATTATTGCAAAAACATACAGCCAAGGCCCGAATGCTTGACGCCGACATTTTTTCCATGTGCCCAAAAAGATAACCTCTAACTCGTCATTTTGTTTCTATACAAGTGACAGCTAGTGATGTCCCGATCACTCGCGGTCGATCCGCGCAACGAACAAACCGGTGCGTTCCGAAGCATAAATATTAAACAATCATACTGTGGGAGTTTCAACGCCCTGCTTCTCCCACAGTGGTCCAATGTAGAGAAGTGGCAAAAATTACGATTGCTAAGTATATGTAAATATCTACAGTAATAAAGACATTTGGAATTTGGAATTTGGCTTCAAGATGTCCGCCTAGTCTTAGCAGTACCTTTTGTCCAAAATGCCTCTTGGACTGATGTTCCTCATACCAAATGTACTATGCACTAATGTGTACCCCTTGGACGATATGTCCTCTGGACTAAACGTCGCATGCCCAAAAACGGAGGCTTAAAAGAATTGGAACCACCATGTTGAACTGCACATCAATAATACTGATTAGCACAGCAAATATACTAATTTTCACAGCAAATATCAGGGCAAAATACTGCGGTAGCTTCGGTGAAGGGTAAAGGGGTGAGCGAAGCGAAGCCCCCTTTATCCTTCGTATTAGGTTGAACATGTAAGAACAACAAAAATACTTAAAACATAAAAACTGTTTTTGCTGATCCTTTTTTGCTGTGAATATCAGTATTTTTATGTGAAAATACATTTCTGTGTTCGGTAGCGTAAGTAGTTTTCTTTTTAATTGTCACTCATAGTCTGTGACGCGCAGGATTGCCCTTGCAAAAAATGTCCCTTTAATAATTTCAATCACATGTGAATCACGTGACTGTGCATTGATTTTGGTAAAATAATATAATTATATATGTGCTTATCTCTAGTTTTAGCTTTGTTTGCAGAACATTCACTAAACACGTTAACATCGATAGTTGATAAACTAACGCATTAGTTGATCAACTATCGAGAGATAGTAAACCAGACCGACAGGGTTTAGAATTTACGTTTCTTTTGTTCTCACATGTCAACCTAACACGAAGACTATTCGGTCTCTAGTCTTCACCTAAGCTACCGCAGTGTTTGCAATTCAGGTTTAAACCAGTTTACTATTTAACGGTTTTAATCGTTAGTTTATTAACTAACGCGTCATATAGTAAGCTGTACGCTACAGTTTATTATCTGTCAATAGTTGACCAACTAACGACAAAAAAACGTTAGTTTATCAACTACCGGTTTTGAAAATCTTACGGTGACAAACCGATTTGAATCTGTGAAATATGTCAAAGTTAAGTAATTCAGCACGGTAAACTGATTTAGCGAACGTCATGCACATGGACCTTAAAGCATCTAGTGTTTCATGGCAATCTTTGTCTATGTGAACTTCTCCTTCTCTTCTGCGTTTAATATCGCGTGCTGACCTCTTTTGTGGTTAATTTTGCAAAGATCACAATTTCAGAGAACCTGGAAATTAACGTTGTTGAGAATAATTTCTCGCTCCTCAGCCCCACCCGGGGGGACGTGGAGGGCTGTAGGAACCAAGCACTTCCTTCAGACGCTTTTTTTTTTGGCTTGATCTTTGTTGTTTTTAGACTGTTCGTCCTTCAAAACTTTGCCTTGGGAGTGGGCGGGACAGGTAGTCCCCGCCTCAAATAGTTAATTTACACGTGAGTGCGTGCCCTACCAGGGGAGAGACCCAACCTGGGAGGTTGTGGTGAATGGAGTGAACTTGGCAGCCGGGCACAACTAAGGTGTGTCGCTGCGTCTCTGTGTGTCTTGTGCCGGCGTAGAGTGTACGGCGTCATGTGGGGTGTCTGCGGCTTGAGCAGTGTCTGGTGTGGGTGATCTCAGTTGCCGCCTCCGCCTGCGCGTGCGCGGGCGGTGGATGTATAATGGACGGGTGGGTAGAGTCGGGTCGGGGTTGTCTGTGTCCGGGGGTACTTGTAAATTTAATTGCGCCGTAATGGCGTCTACAGGGTCTGAGAGGATGTTGCGGGGACGACGTCTCGGTTGGGTGGCCTCGGGAGATGCGGCGTAGTTAGCCGGAAAGCGAATAAGGGGATTGGAGTGGTGAAGAGCTCTATCGAAGTATCGAGTAGAGGCTTTCTTAATGAAGTCACGGATGGTAGGCACTTTCAGGTCTTTGTGGAGATCATAATTTCGCACAAACCACGGGGCACCCGTGCCTTGATGAATAAATTTATTTTGGAGGATTTGGAGAGTATCTAGGTGGGTTTTGGCCACGTGCGCAAACACCACACTAGCATATGTAAAAATAGGACGGACGCAAGCTAAGTACAATCTTAGCTTATTGCGTAAGGAGAGTTTGCTCTTGGATTGAATAAGCGGGTTAAGCCGGCTTAAAACGAATTTGGCTTTATTCCTGACAATTCTTATGTGCGGTCCGAAGGTGAGACGGCTATCCAGTGTCACTCCAAGGTATTTCACTTGGCGAGTCCATGGAATAGCACGACCAAACAGGGAGATTTGTGGTAGACGAGACCACTCACTGAGTGGTGTGAAGCGGGAGAAGAATATAGCCTGGCTTTTTTCTGGGTTGAGTTCAATCCGCCACTTCTTGAACCAATCGCCCAAGAGAGTGGCGGCAATTTGGAGCCTTTTGATGACTATTTAGAGAATAGAGATTCCTACCAGAGTAATAGAGATCAGTGTCATCGGCGAAGAGGGCAAGCTGTACGTTGTGATGTTTGGCGATGTCACTAGTGAAGAGTGAGAATAGGAGAGGCGAGAGCACAGAGCCTTGTGGGACTCCCGTCTTAATTGGATGAGGTTTAGAGTGAGTGCCTTCCACTCTATACCTAAAGTTCCTATTAGAGAGAAAGTCTCTGATAATAAGAACTAGTCTGTCAGGGAAATTCAAGTTGTACAGCTTGTAAATCAGGCCGTTGTGCCAAACCTTGTCAAACGCTTTAGCCACATCGAAGAATAAGGCACCCGTTCCTTTCGCCTTCCTTTGGTTGAAACCGTCCAAAATAAATTCGGTGATTCTGTGTACTTGGTGGACACAGGAATGACTGTTCTTGAATCCGAACTGCTCGTCTGGGACGAGGCCTCTACCGAAGGCTATCGCCTTCAGTCGTTTGTTTAGGATTTAAGGAGACTGATAGGGCGGTAACTGGTTGGTATCGATCTATCTTTACCCGGTTTATGAATCCCAATCACATCAGCTTCCTTCCATGCATCCGGGAACATACAGGTGGCAATGGCGGAATTTAGAATGGTCACCAATAGGACTAGAAGGGGGTAGGAGAGGTTCTTAAGAACCCGGTTAGTAATTCCGTCAGAGCCAGGGGCTTTACCCTCCTTCAGACGCGAGCAACCGCCTCCAGTATATATACTTTACCTGAAATAAATAAAAACGCGTTGAATCTAATTCGTCTGATTCTGAATCTGATGGCGTCTCGTCTCGTCGTATCGGTGTCGCAGTTAGTTGGTTAAATTAGACACTCTCTAACTAACTCTCTAGACCGTTAGTTAACTACTCAAAAACCGCGGGCAGTTGGGACGGATCGCGATTTTGAACCCTATGCCATGGTAATCAAATTTAAAACCTATAACGGAAAATTGGCGTTAGCTAACGCCGGTGGTAACTGAGGGGTTAAATACCGACGTTTAACCAAGTCACTAAAATTCCGTCAGGCAAGTGAGTGAACGAATCGTTTAGCGAGTTATCTAAAAGTTCCGAGGGAACAAGACATATACATTTTTTATGTGTACTTAAGTTTATGTTTTAAGTATTTTTTGTTGTTCTTACATGTTCAACCTAACACGAAGGATAAAGGGGGCTTCGCTTTGCTTGACCCATTTACCCTTCACTTAAGCTACCGCAATGTTTTGCCCTGATACAAGCAAATCAGCTGTTGTCGTGACGTCATCTTGTTTTCCAACCTTGTTTCTTCGGTAAGACAGATTGTTAAAAGTTTTCGACGATGTTTTATTTAAATCAAAATGCTAGTGATTTGGTTAAACATCGGCATTTAATTAACGGTCTAGAGAGTTAGTTAAGTGTCTGATTTAACCAACCAACTGCGACATCTGTACCGTTTTCCAAGGACCTCGAAACTTGCATTTTCGCACGACCACTGGCCGCTAGGTACGGGAAATAAAATTGCCCATCATAATGTTCTTCGTAGAAACGTAATGTGCAGATGAGTCTAATGGCGGCAAATTACAAAATATTGACGACTCATGTAGTTCCACGCAGCCTCGGGCTTTCTGCACGTTGATAGCGTAATTGCAATCGCGCAAAAAAACTCACGTCTGCATTCCCACTCACGTGACGCTGCGCTTCGGGATCACATAAAACGGTATTTGACAAGTTAGTCTAATAAATCTAGGGGAAATATTAAACTGCACATAAAAAACACTGACAGAGTAATCACGTAACAAACACCCAAAAAAGAAAACCTACGAATTGAGAATGAATGATAAAAAGGAGGTTTTATCACGCTTTTATTAGCTTCACCTGTATGTTTGTTTGTTTGTTTGTTTGTTTGTTTGTTTGTATGTTTGTTTGTTTGTATGTTTGTTTGTATGTTTGTTTGTTTGTATGTTTGTTTGTATGTTTGTTTGTAGGTAACCGACTCCTTTGGACTCGATTTTGACCCACTTTAAACGGACAGATTCAATTCAAACTTTGTACACTTAAACTTAGCGACAATGTAATAATTTCATAAGTTTATCTCAATATCCTGATTAGGATCGCCAGGATTAATTAATTTCTCGTTTTTGTGGGATTGACAAAACAGTCTACTTACTTTCCGGCTCGCGCACTCGAACTAAAAAATGTAAAATAAATATAGTTAAAAAAAAATTAAAAACACGCTTTTAAAGCACTTCGAACTAAAAAGTTAAAAATAATTTTTAATATAACCTTAAAACAATAATGAATAAAAAATACTATGATTATTGTGAAAAAAACGTCGGGCGCTTTGTTCCATATCTTTCGTACATCGAGCGCCCGACGCTTTTTGTTTCACAATAATCATAGTATTTTTTATTCATTATTGTTTTAAGGTTATATTAAAAATTATTTTTAACTTTTTAGTTCGAAGTGCTTTAAAAGCGTGTTTTTTAGTTTTTTTAAACTATATTTATTTAATTCGATACCAGGATACGAGTGAGATTAAGCCGTACTCAAACACGCTGGCTCAGTGCGGGTTGACAGGGGTTTTACGACCACGTAGCGATAGTAGCCGGGACGTATAGCTGTCATCCGAAACTCTGCACGTCCGTTATTGTACTTAAAATAAATTAATTATCTCACAGGTACATGGTCAGGAATCGAACCTGCATCTCCAGTGTGAGAAGCAAGCCTGAAACCCATAAGACCACGGATCTGTATTGTATTTTTGGTAAACGGTTACTATTATGCGACTAACTAATAATGTACAATTTCAACTCGATTCGAGTCGTCGAACCCAATAGGTCAACGATTCTTGAAGTTTTCCTCATTCTGCGTCTGCAAACTGGATCAAGATTCCTGAATCTTCAGGTCCACCACGGGGGAAAGCCTCTAGGCTGTTGTCGACGCGATAAAATGTTATATACCAGCTGAACAATGACCCTATCTGGGTTTCGATTCCACTGCAACTTACGAACTTATCAACCGTCTGCCATTGTGAGGACAGCGGCAGGCCAGCGACAGGTCAGTGGGTAAAATATTATATAGCCTGAAGACGCTATTTCAATTGTTTTTAATGATTAGCTTAATACAATACTTAATACTGAACCTAAAGCCTATATGCACTTAATTAAAATTTTACCCGAGATCGCTCCCGGGCGGAACTAAGTTAAGTAGAAATTCCCGTTAAAGGACTTTTGTATTTGGTAATCTCGTAATTTCTTTACGCTAGTATTTAATCGCACATCAAAAATACTGATTTGCACATCCAAAAAGGATCAACAAAAACACTTTCTATGTTTCAAATATTTTATCTACACACGTATCATAAACCCTCTTTACTGCGTACAAAATCCGCACGTTACGATCAGCATAATGTTAAACTACTTGGTAAAAACGCATTTCTTATCTGAAAAATTACACATTATGACCACAATGTGTAATTTTTCTACATATTATGACATTCAAATTTCGAACGCCGACGCCCGACTGCGTGCCGTCCCTAGTTTGTTTGTGAAGTTGGTACTGACATTCAAATTTCGAACGCCGACGTGAAGTTGGTACTAAAGAACAAGCTAAACAATTGCAGAACCACAATGCCGGTCAAACATGCGGTTCCTGAACACATCAAAGAGAGCTTATGATATGTGTGTAGATTTTATTTTTTTTTTTTTTTGTCTTCCTGTATTACTGCGATCTGTCATCTAGGACATTTAGCAATATTTTTGAGATTGATTTTAGACCGGCTTGCAGGACTGGAGCCATTGCCCCATCCTATTAATTTAGTTTGTCAATGAGATCTTGTGGTGCTCTTCTTTTTTGTGTGTGTAGATAAACTAGTGTATGTAACTGTACATATTTAGGCATAAAAACTCTCGAGTGATATTATTATGAAACTCGCCTTCGGCTCGTTTCATAAACCTACTCTCGAGTTATAATGCCCTCCATTATGCAGCAGTCACATAAACTACTATTATGTGTACTTTTTTTTTTAAATTTATTTATCAAATTACAGAGTTTTAAATACTTATCTAACTCAATGCACTACTTAAACCACTAAGGTTTGTATGTAGCACTTAAGTTTATGTTTGAAGTATTTTTTGTTGTTCTTGCATGTTCAACCTCACACGAAGGATAAAGGAGCCTTCGCTTCGCTCGCCCCCTTTACCCAGCTACCGCAGCAATTTGCCCTGATATTTGCTGTGCAAATCAGTATTTTTGATGTGCAGTTTAATATTTCCCATTTCTTTATTTATCGCAGGTTTCCTTAATTTGTTATTTATGTTAATATTTTATATAATAGAAATGTATAGATATGATGAGTGTAAAAGAGAGTTTTTAAGGGGGTGTGACACATAACTCTGAGCAACTTTATCTATGAAACCGGTTTGATCAGAGCAACTTTATTACCCGGGCTAAAACGGATTAAACTAATTGTACATATATATTTTTCTTTACAGGTAAGACTGGTGAAATCAGAGTGAAGAAAAGGTTTGATGGCTTCTTACAGTCGCTCGTTTTTAGTTTGATGGCTTCTTACAGTCACTCGTACCCGAAGGGTTCCAAACGGTACCCTATTACTAAGACTCCGCTGTCCGTCCGTCCGTCTGTCAGCAGGATGTATCTCAAGAACCTAGCTAGCTAGACAGTTGAAATTTTCACAGATGATGTATTTATGTTGCCGCTATAACAACAAATACTAAAAAACAGGGTAAAAGAAATATTTAAGCGGGCTCCCATACAACAATTCTTTCAATACCACATACAAACTTATGGATGCACCTGGTTACGTACATGGAGTGTGAAAGTAAGCGCACCAATAACTTTGTAAACAGTATTTTGCTGTGTAAAATCCAAACTATTCACTCATTTGTACTATACGTTCATTAAAAAATAGAAAAAAACAATTAAATTATACAAATTCGAAGAATGTTTGATCTATGACATTTTCACAGAGGGTATATGTCTATGGCCGCTATAACAGCAAATATAGAAACATACCAGTTTTTAAGAAATAAAAGAAGTACCCATACAAGAGATTATTGGTATGGCCATTTTCTTAGCCATTTTGTTTTATTTCATCAACGGTGAAAACTGGACTCTCCCGATTTCATCGGAAAATATCTTTAATAGCGGGCAGTGAGTTTTGTGCTCAGTTATTTGTGATAATGCATTTAATAATTGCTTGTTCGAATTATATAATAAATAATATTAAGTTTTATCGACATATTTTTTATAAAAGGAATGAATTTTCGAAAATCGCTTTGCCAGGCCCTTGTAATTTTATCTACACACGTATCATAAACTACTGTTATATGCGGATTTTATGACTTTAATAATTCCATAATCAAAAACATAGATTCCTCTAGCAAGAGGTAACTTAGGGATTCCTTTGCAATCGTTATCCACCTAAGCCCTCGCAAATACGATGCATTATCCGTGATTATTTGTCTTGTAACTTTAGACTTGATTTAGCGTGACCGTTGTTCTACGAAAGGCAATTTTGTGAATTCGCCCTCTTTAAGTCAAACATTTCTCAACTCACGAGTGGAAGCACGCATCCGCCCCACTTAGCAGAATTATATGCTGACCGTACAGAGCAGTGTCGTTTGCGCCAATTAATTTCATCACCTTACTCGGGTACCGTCAGCGGAAAAAGTGTGACGCCAAATGACTGATTTTGCACAGCGAATGAATTTTATGAATCGTGATTTTTTGGTGTTTGTTTGTTACAGTTATTGTATTAGCGTATTAATGGTTGTCTAAAATATTTGTGAGCTCAAGCGACCATGATGTCACTAGTTAAGCACCTACCGTGAAGTGGAGTGAGCAGAGATATAGGGAAGAAACGCTCACCCCATTTTAAAGTCCAAAAAATAAGAAATATATTTTTTCTAATTTTAATGTAGAATATTGTTTTTCAAAAAAAAAACTCCGATCCGTCTTAAATAAATTCGATATAATAGCGGCTCACCTTACGGATTTATTGGTTTCACCTTATAATATGAGATTTGATTTGACATTTGAATAAAAGTATTACATACAAAAATACATCTACATATTTGCTAAGTACTGTGTAAATTTTGTGATTAATACTTATTTTTCTAAAATTTTTTGTTCAGTTTACAAAACGACATTCAAAACGTCCTAGACACCTCTACTTTTTTTGCACACATTTAAATATAGCAAAGACAAATGAATATGTGAATACTAATTATGGACTTAGCACGTAATTGCTTGCTAAAGTGTGGCATACTTTGACCCGGATGCTCAAATGAAGACTCAACGTTTTATGGATACTCAAAGTCATGCTGTCACTGTATCTCGCTCGGGAAATGACAGTGCCAGTATGACATTTAAGCACCACTTTATTTGTGCAGCATTTGGCTATTAGGAGAGAAATAGTAGCTCGATTCTGCATCTATCGACTCCTTGGAACTTCAAATAAAATTGCTTTAAAACGATGAGTGTTGTGAAATTCCCATCTTTGAAGCGTTTCCTATTTTCGTATTTCGTTTATATCTATTGCACATAAAACATCATAAGAAAAAAAAGTAACAGAAAGGACACCTACAAAGGCATGCATTTCTCTAAATAGAGATCTTTTCCAGCAATCAAAGCGTTATTCGTCTTAAAGTAGACACTTTCCAAATCCAGAAAAAATAAAACATGTTAACAAAACCTCTCTTACCTTCAATCGTAGTATTTGAATACAAATATAAGATATTTTTACTTTTTCGATCCAAAAAGAATATTGATATGATTCTTGCATAAGCATAGGCATTAATTTTTCACGCATTTCACATTATTTAAATAATCAGTGATTTTGGAAAAAAAGATAAAAATACGCACAATTTTCGTTCTGCCGCAGCGATTATCGCAAAAGCCATGTTGCAGTGTGAGCTGTTATGAACTTTATTTTAATATGTTTGTGTCCGAAATTCCAACCACCACCAATATTCATGTACTCATGTGTCAAAAGTCAATTAGAAGTTGATGCCCATCCTTTATCATCAATAATAATCGGGTTATCCACTCAGCGGTGGGGCCATCAACAGATACTACCAAGCAATGAGGTTCAAAATCACGGACCATTTTTTGATCTTCCTACAGACGAGTGGATAAACACATGTCCTGTCTCTCTATTCTGTATCTCTGATCTTTAACCAATTTAATGTTTTGCCTTATTCTGTAGACTCGCGTAAACGGAACTTTTATGTCAGACGTCACCTAGAGTACTGTAGATTCTATTGTGGGCATTTATGGGCAAAAAACATAAAATTTTCCTTAATTGTTGTGTCGTTATTTTTTATTTTTTTCGGCCAGCAGAATAGCGAAAGGGTTAAAAATGTTCTTAACTTAACTTCAAGTCGATAATTTTACAAGAGATGTCACTTAAAGGTATTGTGATTTGTGAAATGTAATTTTGAAAGGCATTGCCTTATCCTTCCGTCCTTATGGGATCAAATCTCAAATCGTATCCTTAAAAACATTAAAATATTCTTTGTTCCCCCCTTAACGCACATTTTTAATTTGTGTCTCTCAAACGGCATTTTTCCTGAGACCCTGAAGAAATCAATGGTGCTCCCGATCCACAAGTCTGGTGACAGGGACCGTGTGAATAATTATCGACCTATCTCTATCCTTCCATCAATCTCCAAGCTGCTTGAGCGAATGATAAACAATAGACTGTACCTGTACCTGGAAAGAAATAATCTCTTGTCGGCTTCTCAATTTGGCTTCCGCAAAAATATCTCAACTAGTGATGAAGTGCATGAACTTACTGACCACATTGTAAAAAACCTTGATGGAGGATATAAAGTATTGGGTATCTTTCTGGATCTTGCCAAGGTTTTGACACGGTCTCTGTCCCGCTGCTACTGGACAAATTGGACGGAATGGGTATACGTGGACTGCAACTGAAACTACTGGAGGATTATCTAACTGATAGGACCCAGTTTGTCAGGATAGGCAAACACCGAAGCACCGACTTACCCATCTCTTATGGTGTGCCTCAGGGCAGCATTCTTGGTCCTACCTTGTTCCTGGTCTACATAAATGATCTTTGTGAACTGGATCTACATCAGGGAAGGATTTTTACTTACGCGGATGACACGGCTCTTCTTTTCTCAGCTAAAACGTGGAAGGATGCCTTTGATGCTGCCCAGGCAGGCTTAAATAGAGCTACCTCATGGCTGAGAAATAATTTATTAACTTTAAATGCAGAGAAAACTAAGTTTATGTCATTCTTAATTCGGAATACTCACGACCCTGATGGTGTCCTGATAGCTCACCGTTGTACTGACCCTACTTCTGGTTCTTGTTCTTGTTCTGCTCTAACTAAAACCTCCAAAATTAAATATCTTGGGGTAATTATTGACCAAAGTCTAAGTTTTGGACCACATATTGAGATGATCAGTGGAAGAATTCGCAAACTCATCTACGTGTTCAAAACCTTGCGACATGTTGCCGATGGTAACTTGATGAAAAGAGTTTATATCGCGCTCTGCCAATCCGTCCTAACATACATCATGGGGCGGTGCAACCAAAACCAACCTCTTAAAACTAGAACGAGCACAGAGAGCAGTCTTAAAGGTTTGCACTTTCCGACCAGTTTTATACCCAACTAAGCTTCTTTTTGAGTCCTGCAGTGTGCTTACAGTTAGGCAACTTTTTATTTACTCAACTGTGATACAACATTCACTTATGACGTTTAACCCCAATTTAATGACTAGTCGCCATAATGATAGGGTCTGCTCTCACTCTCGAGTTTTCCGGACCTCCTTTGCCCATAGATTCTTCCTCTTCCTTGGACCGTTATTATACAATAGGCTAAGTAGGACCATAGTTATATACCCCCTTATCACCCATCACGTAAAAACAGCTGTATTCGATGCTCTCCAAATTTTAAACTATGAGCAAACTGAGCATCTGCTCGAAATTGTCAGCTAGCTTTATCTTTTTCTCGTAAAATAATTAAACAAGTTATATATCTGTCTTTTATATTCTAAATTGTACTATACGTACTATAATAAATCTATAAGTGGTAATTTCTTCTTATTTTTGTCACTCATATTCATAACCAAGTCATATCTTATATTCGTTTCATATTTAAAAAGAGTATATCAGTGCAACTCTACACACCCTCTCACACCCACTCATTCATACTCACGATATTCAAAGAGAGGTTCTTCCTTACACTCACCAATTCCGCTTTTTTTTGTAAAATAGTTATCTAAATTTTCGCAGTTTTCAATATAATTTATCTTAATTGTAAGTTATTCCAAATGTTTTAAATTGTAATTGGCTTTTAAAAATTAGATTTATATTAATAGATTTACTGTTGTCAATCTTTGCTATCTACAGCAAGTATAATGTAATTTGGAAGAGCGCTGAATCTGAAATACAGGTTAATCACCTAGCTCAGGTTCAGATGTTTCTGTTTTGTCTGACTCAAAATGTTTTGTAATAATTATGTCTGTAACTATATTGTGAATCATTAATGATGCAATAAAAATTATTATTATTATTATTATTATTATTATTATTATTATCTGTAACTTTTCTACTCCATTTGCCGATATCGGTAGTAAATTGTAAAGTATCCTTCTAGATTAGTTTATTTACTTTATATACAAAAATTAATCTCTCGGGCGAATCACATCGTTTAACATTCAACCAACTTCACTTACAGGAATGTTCGTTTGTTTTTATATCTTTCGTCCACGTTCAGCGAAATAGAAAAAATGATTTTTTGCTGACGCTACCTATCTTTCACCTGTAATGATTGAGGGTAGGTATTGCAACAAGCGTTGCGTGCGCCTCCATAATCTGTGCGGGCTTAGAGAAAGCTATTTTGATGGAGTAAGCGAGTAAGCATGATCACGCCTCGAGTGAGGACGCGTGTCAAGCTGCCACCGGCCCTTCAGAACCACGATATTTACGGTAGTTCGAAAAAGTATTAGGGCTGATTTAGACAGGGTAAGTAACGGACTCCAAATTCGAGGCAAGCCAGTGCTGACCAGATCTTATGTAAATTTAATTTAAGATTTGGGTACAATTTAATTTTAAATTTAATCTTTCCACAATAATTGAACATTTTATTTTGTATTGCATGTTTTTTTGGGCTAACCAAAACGGATAAACTCTCATACAATACTGTTTTACTAAAACAGTAACATAAGTACTAAAAATTACAGTTCTATCTATTAAATTATCCAACCTTAATCCGAAATATATTATTGTCAAACTAAGATTACAGTCATGCCGAAATGGTTGGTATAGGCCACGTTCTGTTTAAAAACTAAAGAAAGGTCTGTTAAGTCACATTATAACAAAACCGGGAGCCGAAGCGAAGCGGAGCGGAGCGAGGCGACCCTATGTAGTTTCACAGAACCGAAATGGTTGGTATAAGTCACTTTCCGTTTGAAAACTAATGAGAGGTTTGTTAGGTCATATTCGTATCATCATCGATTATATAAAATATTTGTAAAAGATTTTTAAAGAAACTAACTTTCAAGGAGTTTATAAATTTCTATGGTCTCTAATAAAAAGGAAAATAGCCTCATTTTTTCAATACTTTATGAAACACGATTTGATGAGAATGTATCAATTTTGTGAAGAATTTCGAATTTATTTGTAGTAAATAGGTGCATTTTTTGTGCCTTGGCATTTAAACATGAGCCAATAGAATTGGGGTCACTACAGCGCTGATGCCATGACAACTGGGGAATCCAATCCCGCATCAAAATCGCGATCCCGAGGTCCTGCGAGATTGAGCCAGACTTGCGGGATTGTCATTTTTTAAATATTTTTTGTTTTTTATTTTATTTATCCAATCGTATGACGACACAGTATTTAAACTAGATTATTGCATTGTGAATAACATATATTTTTTAGAGACCGGAATAATAATTCACCGGAAATATTTTTATTTTTTTCTGCCGAAGCGCTCTTTAGTGGTTTTGTGTGCCTTAAAACACCGCCGCCGACACATCATGCAAACTCACGCGTAAAATTTTATTTAAGCTGATAACTCTTGAACCGCTGAACCGATTTCAATTAAACATGTCCAAGAACCATCGCTGTGAAGCCTACTACCAATTACAAAAAAAAGCATTAACACGTTGGCTCAGGGGCTTCTGCTGGCTTTCCTACAGTGTGTTAGGGGGTCCACCAGCACCAGCTGCGTTCTTCACCAGGTGCTATGTGGCCCTTCGTCGACACACTCAACTAAATGCCGGAAACCTTCGCGACACACAATATACACTTAGAATTTCTAGAGACTTAATATAAGAAATCGTGTGGCTATGAAGTTATGTCGGCTAGTATTATAAAACATATATTTGATGCCATAGCGATCCCAATGCTCTATTTTATAAATATATCGCTAAGAGTCTTTCCAACAATACTAAAAAAGGCTCAGGTAATACCGAAACTTACAAGACGACAAACTGGATTTCACTAACTACAGACCCATCTAGTTGCTCCCAGTTTTATCAAAACTGTTTGAAAAAGTTATGACAAAAAAATATGCTTCTTTACCTGAGCTCAGAAAAAATACCGAAAGAAGAGCAACTCGGTTTTCAAAAAGATATTTCCAAAACAGATGCTATTTTCTACATGACGGACTATGTTGCTGAAGCCTTAAATAACAACTCAAACGTCATGACAGTTATCCTTGATCTGTCTAAGGCCTTTGATAACATAAGCAATGCTATATTAGTATAGATTTTAAGCGGATGTGGCATACGGGACCAAGCGGTAAATGTTTGGTTTGTGTCATACCTAAGCGAGCGAAAACAGAGTGTCCTGCTACATGCACTTGGAGGAAAAAAATACTTTAACTATTTCGCTGAACATACAGCGCTTAAACGATGTAACTATACTGGGTAGAGCTGTCATGGCGGCCAGCCAAAATACTCGCTAAAATATATTTTGTCTAATGAATTTTTCTCTCGACCAATCAAGTGTGAGAAATCAACCGGAAGCTAGTTTCACTGGCTATTCCCGGCAGTGTTGCCAGTTGAAAAAACTACATTGGGATTTACACGTGCCGATTTTTCCGAAAACGGACGGGAGCTGGAGCTCACTGTATGGAAGGTGTATTTACGCGAGTCAACGATAATTTTTGTTTGCTTTCCATTCCACCGTACTGCGGGGCTCAGAGGGTTGTAAAGTGTAGCCGAAAACTAAAATAGGTGTACCGCAGGGTAGTATATTAGGCCCAATTTGGTTTCTCTTCCGCGTCTACTAAAAATCAAAATTGCAACGTTAGCAGACGACGTCTCAGTGTTTTTAAAATTTCAACGTACTGTACGTGGCGATTTAGCCAAAAAATATACTAAACCGATTAGCGTTGTTGTAGACTGGTTTAAATTTTTAAATCCGAGCACAAAAGTACATAAGCAAAACGTGTAGGTGTTTAAAAAATTGCAATACCCATTTACCACACCTTGACATTCAAGTTAATGGTAAGAAAATTGAGTTTGCGCTTGGTAGTGGTGTCGAAACATATCTCATAAGTTTTTGTGATTCTTGCTAAATGGAAATAGACATGCATAAATGTAAATTTGGCTTTTTCGTACACTTTCTAGTTCCTTAGAACCTGCCTGTATTTTTAAGTGTGGCACCCTGGCGCTCAAACGGGTAGACGGATTTTGATGGGGTTTTTTTGTTAATGGTAATAGACTTGCCTGCAATGGTTTTTAGTTAGTTGAAAATAATTAAAATGTTGTACAGTTTTTCTAAATAAAATAAAAATGGAATAATAATGACATCCATCAATCGAAATTGCAGATTTTTGTTTTTTTTTTGTGACTTTTCAGTTGTGATACTTTCATTATCATAACAGGGTAGTCCTACAACTAATATTGTAACCTGTCTCGAATAACCATTTTTTTAAATTTCAATTATCATCAGTGCTTGTGTTTCTGGCTTTAACCGTGTTACCACAAAAAAAAAAAACAGCGTTTGGCCTCAAAACAAACGTCAAATCCCGTATATTTTTGTTTTTAAACAAGTGTTCAACATTAGCCTTTTTTTTTGTGGTAAGGCCCCAAGTATCTAAGATTAGTTTAAGTCATGTATCTAATATGTGTGGTCTAGATCGAATGTCTAGAGGGCACGCCGCATGAGTCAGATAAAAAAATGTGAATCATTATCTAACAGAAAAACTGGTTTTTTCCTCGTAAAAAGTGGCATTTGAAAATGTAGAAAAAAAAACCACCCAAGTGATAAATTAGCGCACTGCTGCGGGTTTTGTTAGATAAACCAGATATTTTATCAAAACTAGTAAAGATCGGTCAAGGACCCGCAGACCAAGGGAAGAACGTTCAAGAAAAAATGTAAAACATTCGTCTCTTGTATGTGAACATACTTTAATTTTTTGCATTGACCTGTATATATATATATATATACGAGTTTGTTTATATTTAATGTCTGTTCCTGTGTCCCCTCGTAACTACTAAATTGCTCAACTGATTTTGATAAATGAAACGTCATTAGATAGAGAAGTGTCAGTGGGTAAATAAAATAAAATAAAATCATAACAATTGCGGATTTTATCGTATTAATTTGCGGGCTTTAAACACATTTTTCTAGACCCTCCAGTGTGGTATCAAATAATACAAATTAGTATCATACTGAGCATTTCTCGAATGTTCATAATTTTGTACTAAAAAGCGGGAAATAAAAATATCTAATTGAAAAAAAAAACTTAAAAATAAGCAGGTAAGACATTAAGATTCGATATAACTGTTATACCTATAATACATTTTTCTAGACCCTCCAGTGTGGTATCAAATAATACAAATTAGTATCATACTGAGCATTTCCCGAATGTTCATAATTTTGTACTAAAAAGCGGGAAATAAAAATATCTAAACGAAAAAAAATACTTAAAAATAAGCAGGTAAGACATTAAGATTCGATATAATTATACCTATAATACAATGTTAAATTACATTTTTAAATGCAAGCGTAACTCACTGTATACGATTTTATTGGTTAGTTGGCGAAAAAAATAATCTAATACAGTGATTGCCTCTTGCATTTAAATTAAATGTAATGTAATACTGTACTTTATTGATGTTATCGAATCTCAATAATTACGTTAATAGTTGCTGTGCTGTTTAGTGTACCGGAGTCAGGTATTTTAGTTTTTTTTACGACATTTAGTCAAATTGCATACAGTTCATTATGTGTTGCTTGAGCGGCAACTGAAATACACATTCTGTGAACATTTCAACTGCCTATTTCGGTTCATGAGTTACGGCCCGCTGACGGACAGACTGACTGAGGGTCCCGTTTAGCAAACTTCGGGTACGGAATACTAAAAGCATGGCCCGTAATTGCTGTCATATATTTTCCAAATCAATCGATTTTGTGTGAATGTGCAATAAACTTTATTGCACAAAAAACAGTGAAATACAAATAAAAAAATGGAAAATGCATGTACGAAGGGTCACTAATTCTAAACAGAATGGAACGAGCACCCTGTGGTTTAGGTTTAATTAATTTAATTAATTAAAAAAATACTTATGTCACTTTAAAAAGTATTAAACTACACATCAAAAATACTGATTTGCAAAGCAAATATCAGGGCAAAATGCTGCGGTAGCTTAGGTGACGGGTAAAGGGGGTGAGCGAAGCGAAGCCCCCTTTATCCCTCGTGTTAGGTTGAACATGTAAGAACAACAAACAATACTTAAAACATAAACTTAAGTACCTATACATAAAATATTTAAAACATAAAAAGTGTTTTTGTTGATCCTTTTTTGCTGTGCAAATCAGTATTTTTGATGTGCGATTAATTTCAATACTAGCCCTTTAAAAATAAGTAAAGACGCAGAGCAACTGTCACTATTGAAAAAGGACATTTAATTTTTTATTTCTCCATAATTCAGTTCGCCCATCGGCCATGTCATGCTATGTACATCGGCCATGTAATGCTATGTACTAACGCCATGTAATGCTATGTACTAACGCCAGTTTATTCAATTGCGTTTCTTAGAGTAACAAGGATATAAGTAATTTATCTAAAATGAAATACTGACGTCCCAACAATAATGGAACATATGGGGTATCTTTCACATATTCATGGCAGCGGAGATAGGCTTTCACCCTGTCTTTCTTTATTGCACATAAATATATAAAAAGTTCATTCGTGGAAAACATAGGCAGCTTATCTCTAAAAAGAGATTTTTTCCAGCAAAGTAAGGCATGATAATAAAATTTACCATGAAAGGGTAGGCAGTGCACAATATCTAATAACTTATCTATAATAAATAATGAATAAACATACTAAATATCTATAAAATATGTTAAATAAAATACCTGTATACCAAACTACTAAATAAGTACCAATAGATACATAAACCTGTACATATAGTAACAATATACATACTATAACTACTATTATGAGAGAGAGAGGAAGTGCTCTTTTACCCGGTTTTTGAAAGAGAAAAGAGTGGGGCTGTCTCTTATCTTACAAGGAAGTGCGTTCCACAGTCGGACCGTCTGCAACCTGAAGGAGTGCTCATATACCTTGCCTTGGAGTGGCTAAGAGTGGAGACCGTGTGAGATCTCCGGTGCCGATCTCCTGAAAAGAGATACTCAAAGCGCTGTCGACGGTTGCTGGGATTTGAAAAAAAAAACTTAATGAGCTAAACGTGGCCGGCCATTTTTACTTGAACCTTTGAACTTCGATAAAAAAGGACCAGGTGTTTAAGACACGGTGACATTTTGCTTATAAATATTCAATATTACATTATACATATCCGCAAGAAGTTCTCAATGGATTAGGCAATTTTTAATTTATTCATAAAGGTCGAAATCTTCGAACCGAATTCCTTCTAGTATCGTGCCAATAAAAAACGCGAAAAAGCCGTCACGCGCGAGTTGTACTCACATGTGAAGGGGACCCTCACGGACAGACGAGACGGACGGATTAACAGCGGAGGCTTAGTAATGGTTATGGAACCTTCGTGCACGGAACCCTGAAAACACGATAAAAGTTGAAGTCCTTAAACGAATGTCCAATCTTTTTAATTTTTTCGAGAACTAGTTTCTATAGGAAGTATTATATGTACAACAACTGGTATTTTATCTGCTTCATCAGTTAAATTAGCTTAGCAGCCCTTTCTGAAGTTATATTTTTATGTTTGAATGTTTGTATGTATGTTTGTCTTAGTGTCTCTCCGAAACTATAGATCTTATTTTAACCAATTTTTTTATTGGCTTACAGTTAGGGAAGTTAGGGAACTCCAACTTAGGGAAGAGTGAAAGATTTGTCAAAATCGGTTAAGTAGTTTTTAAGTTATGGACTATTACGTGTAAATATAGTAGTCTAGCTTATTATTACAAGCTGGGCAAAAAAGAGATGATAGAAAACTAGGGAAAAATGCAAGCTTTATCGAAATCGCCTCAGTAGTTAAAAATATGAAAAATGGGACCGAAAAAGAACACATGGAAAACTTGTGAATATAAATTGCATCAAAGACGGGAGGTAAGGAGTTTTCCGCAGTACTTACAAGACTGCTGGGGGCCCATGAAATACTTATTTTTACATCTATTTCCATAATAAAATAAGACCCGAATGGCCGAGTCGGCAGTTACCCTGCCTACGAAGCCAAGGGTCCCAGGATCGAGTCCCGGTGGGGGCAAGTATTTGTTTGATGAGAACTGATATTTGTACTCTAGTTATGGTTGTTTATCTAAGTATAATATTTATTTTTATAAGTATGTGTATCGTTGTCTAGTACACAAGGTACAGGGAATCCTAGTTTGGGGCTAGATCAATGCGTGTATATAGTGTCCGAGGTATTATTATTATTAATATTGGGTGCTTACCTATGAAATTGGCGATTTTTTCTTACAAATCAAAAAATCAAAATCAAAATCAAAAATCATTTATTTCCATAGGATGTTGTTACATCACTTAGATCCGTCATTACATTTTTTTGGGTGAGTTCACTAACACAATGGCGGAATCTGTGGAGAGGAGCTCACCGAAGAAACTCCACAGTCGTCGCATCTTTTGCGTTTCCTTTTTTAAATAAAATATTGTCAAATTACAAAATGAATGCTAATTATATATCGAAACAGCCTGTTACTCAAACAATCTATTCCCATGGACATCTGTCCTCTAAGTAATCAGATATCCTATAGTAACCTTTTTTATACAATTTCTGTTTTATTATTATTTTAAACTTGTCTAAAGGTAAGTTTTTAATATCAGTAGGGACCTTATTGTAATAGCGTATACAATTGCCTTTAAAAGAATTACTAATTTTATGTAGTCGGCTTGTCTTTATTTCTAGTATTATAATTGTGTATATCACTGTACTTCTGAAAATTAGTTATATTTCTTTTTACATACACAAGATTGTCATAGATATATTGAGACACAATTGTCAGAATATTGATTTCTTTAAACTTTTCCCTCAGTGACACTCTAGGCCCTAATCTATAAATTGCACGAACAGCCCGTTTCTGCAGAATAAATATACTATTAGCATTCGCAGCGTGACCCCACAATAAAATACCATAGGTCATTAGACTATGAAAGTAAGTCATTAGACTATGAAGTAGACTAGTCTAGCGGTGTCTACGTCGGTAAGAGCTCTAATTTTTTTAACTGCGAACGCTGCTGAACTCAGTCTGTTCGACAATTTATTTATATGAGGATCCCATTGTAGTTTGGCGTCTAAAGTAATGCCCAAAAAGACAGTCGACTGCACAAGGTCCAATCTCTGTCCTTTTATAAATATGTCTGTAGTTACCGGGTTCACATTGGGTAACACGAATTTAATACATTTAGTTTTCTTTTCATTAAGTAATAAATTGTTAACGGTAAACCGGTTCACTATACTAGAGATAGCATTGTTTACCTCGTCATAATTTGATTGCTGTCTTTTAACTTTAAATATCAAAGAAGTATCATCGGCAAACAATACTAACCCATGTTTTGCTTTAACAAGGTAAGGTAAATCATTAATATATACTAAAAACAAGAAAGGACCAAGAATTGAACCTTGCGGTACGCCCATACTTATTGAAGACCCAGGTGATCTTTTCCCATTAACATCGACCATCTGAACGCTATCTGTTAGATATGACTCCAGAAGGCCAAGGGCCTGATCTTTTACACCATAATGGCGTAACTTCCTGACAAGAGTGTCATGATGGACGCAATCAAAAGCCTTGGATAGATCGCAGAAGACACCTATTGCATCCATTGCGTCTTCCCAGGCATCAAAAATATTGTCGATTAGTTCAACACCAGCATCGGCTGTTGAACGACCCTTTGTGAAACCAAACTGAGCAATATGAATTAAATTATTGAGATAAAAATGACTTTGCAATTGATTAAGTATGAGTTTTTCAAATATTTTGCTAAGCGTTGGTAGTATCGATATGGGTCTAAAATTGGTGGGGTCTGATGTACTACCAGCTTTGAATAAAGGTATAACTTTACTTAGTTTCATCAAGTCAGGAAACACACCATTATCTATACATTGATTAAATATACAACAAAGGTGAGGTGCAATACAATCTACAATGGAACTAATAATTTTTACTGATAGACCATGGGCGTCAGCTGTCTTTTTCATTTCCAGGGATTTAAACGCTTTTACAATGTCTTCATTATTTACGTGCCTAAATTTAAAATCTGTTTTACATTCCTCAAAGTTTTGTTTAAGTATAGATTCAGCAGCAGCGGGAGATGAATCTAAAGACTTGGTTGTTGAAACTGGAATGTCCGTAAAGAAATTTTCGAAAGCTTTTGCTACTTCTAGGATTCAGATTTAGGAGTTCATAATTCGAGTAATTCAATAGCTATTTCCAGTTTTTTTTATTGGTTTGAAATTAATTTCAATATTTTACATCTACTTATTAAATTTTCTTTTAATTTTCAGTTTGATAACTAAAATGTTATCTTCAAAATCAGTGCCTCCTAAATGTCATCAATTTTCATGATATTCGTAATAATTTTTTACAGCTGACACTTTTCAAAAATTATATTTTTTTTTTATTTATTTATCAATTTATTTCAGATATAAATAATCCATATTTTTACACAACATATACAAAATAAAATTTTAATTTTAGCATAATTAAATTAATAGGCATACACACACAAACATACCCTCACACACATATCTCTACCCTCACACACAACCACTTACACACACGTATTACACATCATTATTTACATGAAGCAATCAGGAAAAACACAGTTAGGTACATCATTTTTTATTAGGAGCTAGATGTACACCTACCCAGTGTCTCATAATAGGGCTGTCGATCCTATTTGCCAACGTATCGAGAATTGTATTCGGGCTGCCGCGTGTACGAATCATTATTGAAGCGATTCTTTTTCGCAGAATCGCAAAAAAGTCGGCGACTTTCGCCTCTGCGAACATGATTGAGGCGCTACAGAATCGCGGCAGCCCCAACACAATCCTCAACGCGTTATTGTATTGAACACGCAGAGCGCTGTAGGTCCTCTGCTTGTAACTAACCCACAGGCTGCAGGTGTAGAAGGTTTGACAGTACGCTCTGAACAATGTGAGTTTCACTTCTCGAGTGGACCGTGCAAACCTGCGAGCCAGCATGTTACATCGAACCGCCAGCGCCCTGCGCTCCCTTTCCATGTCCAGGTCATCTGTGAGCCTGTCCGTGACCACATGGCCCAGGTACTTGAACTGCGTGACCCTGACTAAAGGAATACCACAGAGCTGGACAGGTGGCACACACGATGGTACTTTACTGCCGGCCCTAAATATTAGCAGCTCGCTCTTTTTAGCATTGTACCTAAGACCATGTGATTCGGCATATGACCCACAGATCCCCAGCAGCTGCCTAAGCGCTCTGATCGAAGGGCTCAGGACTACCATGTCATCAGCATAGCTAATATTATTGACCATGACGCCGTCAACCGAGCACCCTACCATGGCGTTGTTGCTGAGTTCCCTAATCAGTTTGTCTATAAAAATATTAAACAATTTAGGAGACGTTAGCCCACCTTGCCGTACTCCGCAATTAAGCCTATATTCCTGACTTAATGAGCCGGCCCACCTGACAGCGTTGCGTTGATTTTCATACCAGTATTTAAACATAAAAATAAGCTCATCAGGTAAGTCGGTCTCCTTTGTCAGCTTGTCCCAAAGGATCTCGTAATTAACGAGGTCAAAAGCCTTAGATAGGTCAAGAAAACAGGCGTATACCGGCGTCTTTCTATCTGTGTAGTACCGGACAGTCTGCTTGAGACACAATATTGCACTCTCTGTGGACAACCCGGCCCTAAACCCGAATTGTGCATCATGTAAATGTAGAGATGCAGTAAGTGTTTTGTCAAGCAAACTGTCCAGCACCTTCGCTACAGTAGTTGCCAAAGAAATAGGCCTATAATTACCCTTATCACTGGCATCTCCTGTCTTATTTTTTATTATAGGTACTACAATAGTTTTCATTAAATCCTCAGGTAGATAAGAGTGTCCAATACAGGCATTAATAAACATTTTGAGAACTCTGGGGAGATGCATATATAAAATTTTCTGTTAGCTAAATGTTGTCTCATTCATATACACAAAATTTATAAAATTAGGATCTGTCATTCCTAAAAAAAATACAAAAATGTTTGTACTGAAAATTGAGTTAACTTCAATTTCTCCATACAAAACGCCAATTTCATATGTAAGGACCTAATATATGATATAAATGTAGGCCAATAATGTCCCCAACGAGGGGCACAGGCCTTTACCATACTCCACCAGGCTGGCTCAGTGCGGTTTGATGGAGGGGAATTACCAGCACTACCACGTGGCGATAGTAGCCGGGACCTACAGCTTAACGTGTCGTCCGAAACACTGAACGTACGATAATGTACTTAAGATAAATTAATTATCTCATTGGTACACCTAATTATGTACAGTTACATACACTAGTTTATCTACACACATATCATAATCTTTCTTTGATGTGTTCAGGAACCGCATGTTTGACCGGCATTGTGGCTCTGCAGTTGTTTAGCTTGTTCTGTAGTACCAACTTCATAGACAATCTAGGGGCGGCACGAAGCCGGCATCGGCGTTCGAAATTTGCATGTCATAATATGAAGAAAAACTACACATTATGGTCATGATGTGTAATTTTTCAGATAAGAAATGAGTTTTTACCAAGTAGTTTAACATTATGCTGATCGTAACGTGCGGTTTTTGAACGCTAAAGAGGGTTTATGATACGTGTGTAGATAAAATATTTTATGTGTACTCAAGTTTATGTTTTAAGTATTTTTTGTTGTTCTTGCATGTGCAACCCACGACACGAAGGATAAAGGGGGTGAGCGAAACGTAACGTAGCGCAGCATTTTGCCCTGATATTTGCTGTGCAAATCAGTATTTTTGATGTGCAGTTTAATATTTCCCCATCATTTCCATAATAACTTGAGTCGGCTTCAAAGTAACTAAAAAGTTAGAAATATCATTTTTAGCTATACACGACATTAACCACCCAAACCAATTCACACGAAGGTATACATTTTTTTTAAGGAAGGTGCCTAAGTTTGCTTACAAAATTACAATCAGATATAGTATCTCAAGGCCTGGCGTTTGAATTGGTTTGATTGGTTAATCTCGTGCATACTACGTGACCAACACAACTAGGCGCATGACAGGAGGGACAGTCGGCAACGGCCCGATCCTTTTTATTAAGGTTCCGTACCCGAAGGGCCAAACGGGACTATCGGCCGGGCTCTGTAGGATCAACCGAAATAGGTAGAGAGCTGAAATTTTCACAGAATGTGCATTTCTTTTGCCGCAACAGCAACAAATAATGAAACATACCGATCTTCAAGAATTAAACGAAGTACCTATAGAAAAATTTTTGGTATGAATATTCTTAGCCATTTCGTTTTATTTGTTTATCGATGAAAAATTGACTCTCCCGATCTTATCGGAGAAGATTTTTAATTGCAGGTATTGAGTTTTGTGCTTAGTTATGATTAATAGATTCTCATTCGAATAATAATAAATAATATTAAGATTTTTATCATATTTGTTTTTATTTCTGTAAATAAGTTACTCAATTTCTATCCACTTCCGGTTTCAATACGCAAAGAGTTTCGTTACCCTGAGTACAGAGTTTAATACTTACATACTATATACACAAAACTATTTTTCAATGTTTCGATGTACGGCCTTGAATGTAGTCCTACCTAGTATTTAATATTTTATTATTAACAATTAAATAGGTAGGTATATGTACTCGTACAAAAGACTGTCGTTGTACGTTTTTCCGTGTACCATGGTGTGGAACCCTTCATGTGCGGGTCCGTTGTCCCACTCGCACTTGACCGGTCTTATTTAATATTTTATGTTTTTGGTTTATATCCTCAAAATATAGGGAAGTATTTGACAAGACAAGAGAAATATGTTTTATAATCGTTTGAATTGGTTTGGGTGGTTAATCTCGTGTATATTAAGTTACCAACACAACTAGGCGCATGCCATGAGTGCGGTTTGGGCTTCTGCAACGCGCCAACAATACGTACGTATAACTATGTACTTGAACGTACAAGTCACTAGCATGTACTAAGTATGTTGTATGTATATTGACGACCCGAATGGCCGAGTCGGCAGTGACCCTGCCTACGAAGCCAAGGGTCTCGGGTTCGAGTCCCGGTGGGGGCAAATATTTGTTTCATGAGAACGGATGTTTATACCCTAGTCATGGTTGTTTATCTATCTAAGTATAATATCTATATAAGTATGTGCATCGTTGTCTAGTACCCAAGATACATGGAATCCTAGTTTGGGGCTAGATCAATGTGTGTAAATAGTGTCCAAGGTATTATAAGGTATTATTATTATTATGTACTATATAGGTATTAATCACCTTTCCTGTATTCCCTCCGTAATTGCAATGAACGCTTGGCTGTCATGCGCCTAGTTGTGTTGGTCGCACAGAATTTAAAAATATTAATTACTTTTGATTTAACTTAAAGTCAACTTATTTTTAGGGTTCCGTACCCGAAGGGTGCCCAACGGGACCCTATTGCTAAGACTCCGCTGTCCGTCTGTCTGTCTGTCTGTCCGTCTGTCACCAGGCTGTATTTCATAAAGCATGATAGTTAAACAATTCAAATTTTCAGAGCTGATGTATTTCTGATGCCGCTATAAAAACAAATACAAAAAAAAAAAACAAAATAAAATAAATATTTAAGGGGCTCCCATACAAAAAACTTAATTTTTTGCTCGTTTTTGCTCGATATTGATAACGGCAACAGGTAGATGCTTGAAATATTCACAGAATATATAGCTGTATATTAACTCGCACTTGGCCGTTTTTTTTTTAATATATTTGGATGGCATGAATCGTAATGAACTCGTTCATTTGCTTTAATCTGCTGAATTCACTGCACATATATATGCACAACAATATATATATATATATTATCGGTATACCGAACAAATATATATTCTTTATTTATCTAAACACGTATCATAAACCCTATTTACTGCGTCCAAAAACCGCACGTTACGACCAGCATAATGTTATACTACTTGGTAAAAACTTTTCTGAATATTGATACATTATGATTTCGACAAATTATGACCTTCAAATTTCGAACGCCGACGCCCGCCTGCGTGCCGCCTCTAGTTTGTCTGTGATGTTGGTACTACTGCACAAGCTAAACAAGTGCTGAGCAATTATCAATGCCACAATGCCCGTCGAACATGCGGTTCCTGAAAAAATCAAAGAGAGGTTATGATGTGTGTGCAGCTAAACTAGTGTATGTTCTCTCGCCTCGCCTTCGGCTCGTTTCATAAACCCACTCTCGACTTTTAATGCCCTCCATTATGTATCAGTCTCATAAACTACTATTATGAGGCAGTTCATAATTTTGATTGTTTGCTTTTAAAACACTTATTAGGTGATGTAATATCTATTAAAAAAAATCAAGTTGTTGAAATTTAAGTTTAAATTTCGAACGTATTAGAGAGTTTGTGCACAAAGTTATCCTCCTGGTAGCGGGTAAAAACCTGGCTATGGATCGTCTCGACTCTATCACCTCTTTGTTGGTGTAAAAAATGCGGCTCTCGAAGGAAGCAGGTTTCACAACTCAGCCCTTGAGTTAGATAACGTGAGACCTTCTCAGTTTCCGTAACATCAACCTGAGAATACTTTGTGTTGTTTGATGTTAGTCGTAAAAAACAAAAAAAAAAATAGCAACACGCTGTTTAGTAAAGCCACCAACTCTGAGCCTACCAAATTCCAAATGTCTTTATTACTGTAGATATTTACATATACTTAGCAATCGTAATTTTTTGCCACTTCTCTACATTGGACCACTGTGGGAGAAGGAGGGCGTAGAAACTCCCACAGATTGATTTTTAGATCTCGTTTAAAAATTGCTTGTGCTTAACTAATATATTTTTTATAATTTATCATAATTAATAAGTAGGAATAAATAATTACAAAACTATTAACAGCAAGGTCTGTGTTGAGCCAGATTAACCCCATACAGTCCCGTCATTTAAGTAATCTTGAACATTGTTATATCCCTTTTTCGACAAAGTCGCTTTAACGTGGTTTTTAAATTGCTCAAATACCATCAAGAGTCGCGATGTTATGGCAACAAAAAATAGGTCATACAAGTGGGATTTACTCAACAAACGCGTCAGACAACGGGTTAGTTAATGACCGCCGACGTGTCGCCGAAGCAAGTGAACAAGATAGTGAGCGTGTTACCAAGCGAGGCAGATTTTCTTCTGTTTCTTTTAATTTGGCGTACTAAACTCTTTTGAGGTTAATTTTTCCATTGTCAAGTGTATTTGAAAGATCACAATTAGGTCAGGTTCTCTGTCGAGGGAGGACGTGAATATGAAGTATTTCCTTTTGATGTGAGCAACTGAAAGAGTTACAATACGATTAAAATCAGTTAACGATTCGGCCAACTTCGGAAATTGTCGTGAATCCCTCATCTCTCACATAGTGTGAGAGAGAGAGATCGGATTCAGGCGATGATATCCGAGAAAAGCCGAATCTTTAACTGATTTTAATCGTATTGTACTAGCATTATTAGTCTATGGTACTAGGTACTAGCGTACGTGGTACTAGGTACTAGCGTACGGGATCGGTCAAGAATTACTCCGAGTGATGCGAGAATTGCCCGGGAGCGTTCGGAAACAGCCCGAGTGAAGCCGAGGGTAAACGAACCGTTACCCGGCAGCTTGCCGAAGAGCGTTTTCGAACGGCTCAGATATGCTTAGTACATTTCCCACGAGATCGCATCGGTTCGTAAAAAGCCTTTTCGAACGAGTTAGGAATAGAATTTTTCCGCCTGAGAACCCAAAATCAAGCGGCGAAGGTGCTATTTTTAGCTCAGAAGTCGGAAAAAGTAATCTCCGTGCTGACAAGTGCGACTTCTCTACCTGGTTCAGAGTCGTTTAAAATTACCTGACACATGCCAAACTGTGCTTAGCGGATTTTTTTTCGTGTTGTTTGTTTGATATTTTGTTTGGTTTTATTTTCTAGTAGAGGGGGTAAGTGTGTGACTGGAAGTGGAGGATTATTCCACTTTAAACATTTTTTGATAAGTATTCGTTAACAATAATGTTTTTCTTGTTGTAACGTGACAGAGCTCCGTGATCTAATGGGTTTCTCGCTTGCTTCTCACACAGGAGATGCAGGTTCGAAACCTGACCATGTACCAATGAGATAATTAATTTATCTTAGGTACATTATCGGACGTTCAATGTTTCGAATGACACGTTGAGCTGTAGGTCTCGGCTACTATCGCTACAGAGTCAGCGTGGTGTAGTATGGCTTAATCTTACTCGTATGTGAGTAAAGGCCGGCGCCCCTCGGTAGGGAAATGAATGGGCTACATTTATTTATTTATTATTTTAAAAGTAAATAAGGCTGTGTATAAACTTATACTAGTCTAGTACTCATAACACAAGCCTTGTTGAGCTTACTATGTTAGTTCGATTTGTGTAAGATTTTCCTCTAATATCGATTTATATTATTATTATTATTATAAGACTGAAATCAGATTAGGGATCATCCGAAGCCTTCTTCTTCTCTCCTTCTTCTTAAGTTGGTTTAATCTCTTTCTGTCATTATCTGCATGTCTTTTCTTTCTCCGAGTGAAATTTCACTCGGTTTCCGAACGCACCCCTAAAATCTTAGAAGTGATTTGACAGATAACCTAAAACTTCATAAGATCCACTTTTCAAACACTAGGGATGTTACTAAAACGATCGGAAAGAATCGAAATTGAAAAGATCATGTCTAAATATATCCAAATTTGCTGCTTCCAATTCACAAATGATTAAAGAGAGTATCGATTCATTTGATTATGTATCTATGTTTTTAAGCAATATCTCCTGACTAACCGGCTAAGAATGGCACCCGTCGAGCGCCATGATATCTCTTCACGCTGTAGCCTCTAGCCCGTAAGGAATAAGGCGTTACATTATGTTTTGTTATAATACAGTAAATAAAATTCATCTGATATATATGTCGTATACTAGGATTTTTAATTTGAGGCCAGAAATGTAAACAAACAACTGTCATTTTCCAGTACAAAAAGTATAAAATGAATGTCATAGACAATTTGACATTTTATTTTACTGTTAGAATTAGTTTTATTGTTTGTAATTTTTATTGTAATTTAATGTAATTTTAATTATAATTTTATATTGTAATCTATTGTAATTGACATATTATTATGAACTTATGAACTAATTTTGTATAATTTAATCCAATTTGAATTAGTGTTTGAATTTAATCCATTTTTGTAATTAGCACATAATGTCATAGTCAACGGTTTTGTTCTAGAAAATGACAGATATTTGTTTACAATCGCATATATCGTAGAATTTGATAATTTCATGAAATAGCCAACTTTGGAATGACTACATCATGAAATGGTTGGCCGAATGCCCGAGTCGGCAGTGAGCATGCCTACGAAGCCAAGGGTCCCGGGTTCGAGTCCCGGTGGGGCAAATATTTGTTTGATGAGAACGGATGTTTGTACCCTAGCCATGGTTGTTTATCTACCTAAGTATAATATTTATCTATATAAGTATGTGTATCGTTGTCTAGTACCCAAGATACAGGGAATCCTAGTTTGGGGCTAGATCAATGTTTGTAAATAGTGTCCAAGGTATTATTATTATTATAAAGTATTTCATGAAATGATCAGAAAGGGTTAAATTTCACGAAAACATGTCTTTTTAAAAGCATTTGTATTCAGTACTACGTGATGTTTTTTGTGTTACTACCGCAGTGTTTTACCATAAAATATTTTGTTGTTCAATGAAAGTTCTAATTCAACCATGGTTGGCTATATCATGATAAAGTAAATTCTATGATATTGTTACGACATATACATAATTCGCTATAAAACTGGTAGCATCTACCTTTAATTTTTAAACGCGATTTTTCATCAAATCTTCGCCGAACCAAGGCCGTAGTTAGTCGACGATTAACATCCAATTAACCGATAATTGGCTCTAACCTTAACCATTATTCTTAGCTGATGAATCGGAAACCGGTGATTAGTTGGATTTCCTTACGCCGGTGGATCTTGAGTGATTATACGTTCTGGGTCTGTGGGTTAAGAAACCACGAACCACGCTGGTTTTGGTGCCAAACAGACAATTTGTTAATTTTATTATATTTATTTAGAGAACAGCGATAGCTGTAATTTTAACCTAAGAAATAATCACAGACTACTTGCGCCCCGGTTTAGACTCGCGAAGGTTAGCAATTCTTTCAAGGGTCAATGCATTCTCTACTACAATAATATACCTCTGGAGATCTTGAAATTGCCATTTGAGTAATTTCAAAACCATGTTAAAGCGACTTTGTCGAAAAAGGGATATTACAATGTTCAAGATTACTTAAATGATGGGTCTGTATGGGGTTAATCTGGCTCAACACAGACCTTGCTGTTAATAATTTTGTAATGATTTAGTCCTGCTTATTAATTATGATAATGACATAAGTATATATATATACTTATGTCATTATCTATATTGTGGGGGAACTAAAATAATAAATACTTGGACGACCTCTGTGGCGCAGCGGTTGTGACTCTGCCTACCATGCGAGAGGTCCCGGGTTCGATTCCCGGCTGGGGGTAAAAAAAAACAAAAAACCCCAGGTCTTGGATGTTTATGTGTGTGTGACGTCGCTGTCTCTGGTTCCCACGACACAGGGTATCCTAGTGTGGGGCCAGAAGCAATGTATGTGCCTGTATGTAAATGTTTATTTATATATGTACCCCATTAATGTCCCCACCAAGGGGCACGGGCCTTTACCCGGCCACGAGCAAGACTGAGCCATACTCCAGCGCCCTGGCTCGGTCCGGGTTGATGGAGGCGTGTCGGGCTAGTGGCCAAACCGACTATCAGAAGTTGTCATTAAGCTAGGGCCTCTGTATAGGCTTTATCACTGCAAAATTTACTTTAAAAATAATATTTTTCTTTCTGGGTTCCGTGGATCCCCAAAGAAGATATTTTCCCGCTACAGGTTTCGAATTTTATTGCCATGGCCTGAGGTACAAAATCGCGATGTCCAAAAACCGGGTCCAGGTCTCCAGCAGAGAGGTGGCATGAAGCTGTGACTTTTTAATTCTTCTTTTTTCTTTTTAATTTATTCAGCACAAGGTGGTGCTTTTTTTGTTACACATGTCGAACTAACATGAAGCCTATCCAGGTGCTTCATGTGCTTCGCTACGCTCTCCCCCTTTTGTCTTCGCCTAAGCTACAGAACAGATCAATCATAAGATACCACAATCTTTTTCCGATTTAAATTAGGCTCAAAACAAGAACATCACCATGGCAACCATTTCCATTCCAATTAGCTTTAATGGGCTTTATTTATATAAAACAAAGACTTGTATTATGTAAATACATAAAATAGTAAATTCTACATTCAGTACTAAGACTGTTATCCAAAATATTCATGCACATGATATCAATCACCGCACACTAAAACCGAAACAAAATTTTAAAACATCACGTTAAGATATTAAACAAAACCAAAATTCTACTTGTTTTTTTTCACTTTAATGATATAAATTGCTAGAAACTTATCTTAACAAGACTAGGGAAGAGATCAACATGTCTGCGGCACGGCGCTTTAAGAGATTTCCTTTTAAAGGAATATAAATTATCATTATAAGTAGTCTCGGTTAGACACTTAATTAAAGAGGCGACGCATGCGTACTAGGGGTTGCAAAAAGAGGTATTATTTTTAAATACCCGTAAGTCCGCATTTGGAGTCAGAAGGTCCTCGAAGCAAAACCTCTTTAGAAGATGGTCCACCAGTCTTATACCCGATTTCACCAACAGTTAAGGGACAATTAGCTCTTTTTCTTAGCTGCCTAGCGATTGTTTCGGTGGGAGGACTCTTATATTTAGGGGGTCCCCAAGGAGCCTAGATGACCCTTACACTTAGGGAAAATCGAAAAAACCACTAGGTGGGCCCTGAAAGAAATAAAGTGTCCCCTAAAAGATAGATAGGGTGAAATCGGCCATAAGAAACGCAATTAACTAAACTGGCGTTAGTACATGGCATCACATGGCCGAAGGGCAAAATGAAATATGGAGAAATTAAAAATAAAATTTCCCTGTTCAATAGTGGCATTTGTTCAGGAATATGTATGTCCCGTAATTGCCATGAAAGAAATACAGTGTCCCCTAAAAGATAGATAGCCCCTGAAATCGGCCATTAGTACACCAGTCTTAATGTCCTTGAACCAATTGGGACGCAACGTGAAAACGGCTGGAGCAAGTTTTGCTCTCCGGTCATTCAATATAGAGGCCTTAAGTCACCAAGGACGTTTTGCTTCGAGATGCTTCAGCAGCCTTACGGCGTTAGTCGTCTGAGCTATGAACTTCATATATGTAGACTTTTACGTTTGACACCTTGCACCAGCTGCATCTGTCAAATTGGTATCACGCAAGTAGCATCATAATGGAGGCCAAACCCAAGCTCATTGAATGAAGCCTAGAAGCCTTCGGTGATACCCCGCAATCGATGAAATTGTATGAGCATGAGATGAACCATAGACATACGCTATGAACTTCAGAGAGTTACGCCATAAGGCTGATCTCAAATCTACACGAGGCGGCTATTTTCAACAGTGGGTTCTCTGACAGGCTGGTGATTATGTTTATGATGATGACAGGTCAAAATATTCCCGATTCAACCTATCCATTGTAAATGTGGGACTATTTTTGTTTTCTTCGATTGATCCAATTTTTGCCAAGCGAGCGTACAGAGCGCTGCAAAGAGTCTCTGTTTCGGCTTATGTAAAAATGCTTTCATCTTTCTCCACTATAGGTCGCATTTCTCCATCGATTCTCGTGAAATTTTGTTGGTTCGATACTTATGTGCTTTTCTGTCGATTCAGTATTTTTTTTAATCCTTAATAGGTTTCGAATGTATTATCAAGTTTTTAGGTTGAAAATGTAAAAACAGCGCTACAGCTCAAACGGCTTGACAGATTTTAGCAAATGAAGCTGTATAATTTTAACAAAAAGTCAATAGGTTGGATTTCGGATCGCAAAATGTAGTTAACAAAGTTGTTGGTGCGGCTACTTTCATACTCCATGTACGTAACCAGGTGCATTCATAAGTTTGTATGTGGTATTGAAAGAAAAAGCAGTCTGGATATTTGTTTTTACAATTATTCCTCTTGTCCATCCGATAAACTTCCAGGGGTCGGGGGGGGGTATACAGCTCACAGAGCCACTAGTTTTGAATGGATTGGATAGTACATAATCATGACATTTGAGCAAGACTTAATTCCAGCAGCAAGTTGTGATGTCTGTGGATATTGCGTACAGAGTATGCGCGTGCGCATCGCGGTCAAGGGCGATTCGTCGACGGCTGGTGCAGACGGGCTATACCCGTTTGAAGATGACTCTTTACTTTCTCTGGGACCGGATAATTATGGTCTTCTTAAAATACTCTGTGATTATTTTGTTGTAAGTTGCCAATAATAACATATAACTTGCGCATCTTTGAAGAAGTATTTCACAGAGACACTTTATAAAGAAAAAGATAAGAAAAAAATAATTTTATAAACACATCCATTTTCTTCAATCGTAGTGTTTGAAAACCTCATAGTGTCTATGGAAACCACATATATGAAAAAAAACAAGTAAAATTGTTTTTTCATTGCTTCTGGCCCCACACTAGAATACCCTGTCATCATCACATCAGTCATCAGAGTCACCACACACAAGATCGAGGTTTTTTTTTTTACCCCAGCCGGGGATCGAACCCGCGACCTCTCGCATGGTAGGCAGAGCCATAACCGCTGCGGCACAGAGGTCGTCGTCGTTTTCTCTAAACTGTTTTATATCTTAGGATCTAAAAGAAATATTTATAGTCCTTACGTCAAATATATTCAAAAAATCTTAAACCTTTGTAATTGAAATTATAGAGATTTATTTGAAATCTCTGGTGTATGATGAACAAGCCACAGATTCTTGCAGTCTTAAAAGAAAACAGAAGGAACAATCGCAGGAAGTGTTACGGAAAGTTATGGAAAATGTCATGAATAGAGATCAAATGTGTATCAACTCTATGGAGCTCACCATTTAAGAGACATCATCTTCAAATCCTAATGCGACGAAATTTCGTTGCACAAATATGCATATACGGGTGACATTTAATTAGCCGACCATATTTTGGGGAATGATAGTACCCCTAATTATGAACAAAGAAACGTATGGTCGCAAACGAAAAAATAATTGCGTATTTGCGTGCCGCGCGCGCGCACTAACTTGCTGACGCACGCGCCGCTCACGCGAGCTATCACAGCGCTCAATCTTATGTCGGAGCGAATAGATATTTTCGGGGTTACAATTCGCAAGAACAGCAATATTTGTGTTTAGCTACATGGAGGATAAGTTAAAAAAAAAAAAAGGTACTTTAAGGATAAAATATTTAGAGATATTTCGATATATTTTTAAATTTTTAGTGTGTTATTCTGTTTCTGATTACTTATCTGCCGTATTAGGTTCTTGCCTGTAATGGTAGGTATTTGTGGAAAAATAAATAAATAAAAATAAAATAAAATTTATTGAAGTAATTTTTCGAATATTTTGGTGATCGTTTAAACATAAGCCATAAACATAATTCTAGTTTTCTAATTAAGAAAAAAAATAGCTGAACCAAATAGGGTCATTACTTATGGGCCACCCAGTACATGCCACCATCTGTCCAACCTGGGCCTAGCGTTGAAGCTGCAAGTCTATGCCAGGCAAGGGGTTAATGATGAAGCTGCAAGTCTATGCCAGGCAAGGGGTTAATGAATCATTCAGTATTAGTAGTGCTCTATGTAAATACAAATTTGGAATGGGATTAATAGTTTAATAAATTAATCTGAGATCGGCGGTAAGAAACTGTTTCATATGTTGTTACCCTGACATTTAGTAGTGTGTGTAGATTATGTATTACAAAATTATATTACATTTGACATCAATACCTCATTTGGATGAGAGTCCATTTATACGACGTGTCAATGAATAAACGCATTATGAGAAACTTGTTCAGAATCATGAGCAGAATCATTTTCACTGACTTTAAATTTAGGTCATATTTATGAAGAAAAAAAGTTATTTTGGTTGCCCTGTCTATTTATTGCTTAGCTAACTCAGGCGCGACCATCAAGTTTAACCTCTCAAAAACCGAGGGTAGGCGGGACGGAGCGCGAATTTGATCCCTATGCCATGGTAATCAAATTTAAAACCAATTACGGAAAAATGGCGTTAGCTAACGCCGGTGGTTACTGAGGGGTTAACTGACCCTTGGCTATACTCTATACGCAAGTCACGGAAGGGGAAGGGCAATGTTTGAAGGGAGGGGTGCGGGGATCTCTTTGTTTGTTTGTTTGGTTTGGTCCGTGAGTGCTTATCTATCTGCGTTCAGGTGCGCGAGCGCTTGTGCGGTACGTGCCACGCAATGGCATTTCGAAACACAAATGTGGAATAATTATTTTGAAATGTTGATGTAATGACAGTGTCAATCAAGCTCTGTCGGTGTACTTTGAGTGGTTCGGGGTAGTACTGTCTCACAGAACAATGCTAGCAGCTACACAGCGACTACTACGGTACATTTACAGATACGCAGTCCGTAGGTACTTACATTTGGAGTGCATTTAACTTGCGAGCGAAGTGAAGGTACAAGTACAATTCGTCGGAAATGATAGGCACTTGAAACAATTGCGCGTTCCTTGCTCTCCTCCCGTTTCAAACAGGCCTCGAGCGGTACCTTCCCCTCACTTACCCCACCTTACCCTATGAGTGAAAGAGAGTCCCAGCTCGCTCAGAGCCACAGAAACTTGGCACGGACTGTATGTATGATTCGAAGTGCCTAGATTTTTGCAATGTTTTATAGTTAGTAGGTATCTAACCCAAATTTTAGTTTTACTTCATCTTTCCATTAATTTATTCTTAAATAGTTACTTATTATGATGTAGCTATAACCTAACTAACTTAAAAAACTAACCTACCTTCAAAAGTGTGACGGATAAATGTTTTGAACTCGCGAGCCATGGCACGCATGCACCACAGAGTTGTGAATTTGTCAGAAATGACACAACAACTTAATTCTCAAATATTTTCTACAATATCGGGCAATTTTTTTTTCTTTCTCAATATTTTTTATTATAAAAAAATAATTTGGGGTGTATAAGGTTATGCGTTTCTTCATTGACATGTTCTATAACAATTAGGTAGTTTAAAAAATTATAAAACACGCATGTATTTGGCACGTTAAAAAAAAAACGGTCAAGTGCGAGTCTAAATCGCGCACGAAGGGTTCCGTACCACCGTTCAATGGAAGCGATGGTGTGGAGTGAATAGTTTGGATTTTACACAGCAAAATATTATTTACAAAGTTATTGGTGCGGTTACTTTTACACTCCGTGTACGTAACCAGGTGCATCCATAAGTTTGTATGTGGTATTGTTGTATGGGAGCCCCCTTAAATATTTCTTTTATCCTGTTTTTTAGTATTTGTTGTTATAGCGGCAACAGAAATACATAATCTGTGAAAATTTCAACTCTCTAGCTAGCTAGGTTCTTGAGATACAGCCTGGTGACAGACGAACGGACGGACGGACGGACGGACGGACGGACGGACGGACGGACGGACGGACGGACGGACAGCGAAGTCTTAGTAATAGGGTTCCGTTCTTACCCGTTGGGTACGGAACCCTAAAAACGAGTCCAAGCTCGAGGGGTTTACTAGTAGCCGTTGAAGAGTTCCACTATCAACCTTCAGGTCAGCTCGATACCCTCACTAATCCATCAACTACTACTCACCGAGACGATTCTAAAGAGCCCAAACTCGGTAGGATTGCATTATTTTATTACAGAGTTCCTGTGACCACCATCCGCCTCCATCATCAGATCAGCTCGATGGTATCATAATATTGCATTGTCACCGAACTTACACAATTATTCCAAATTTTAGCTCAATCGGAAAGTGGGTCAAATCTTACTTACAAGATTTGTTTACATAGTTACTTACTTCCTTAGTTTCAGGTGAACCTAATAAAAACGTGTTAAAAAGCGCCAAAAAACAGGTTTTAACCGGATCTAAAACTGCTACTCTTGTCTATGGTCCATTTGGCACCAATTTGATTGAAACGGCTTCTTTTCGGCAAAAAAAATTCACTAACGGCTCTGTTTTGCCAATCTATAATTTTCACACATCTGTCGTGCAGAAATATGCGACGAATGTGTTAATTACTTGACACATAAAGTTCATCGCACTTAGAGCTGGGAATGCTTTCTCGTAGTTTTCTACGAGTCTTGCGCTGACACTGATTGACTAACATAACGTCTCATCAGGCGTATAGTCTGTGCAGACTCGGAGTGGGACTCGTAGTCTTTCATAGTAATAATTTAGCGAGTTAAATACTTGAAAAATAACCGATTTCTGGGCCCATATGGAGAACATATGGGCCTTCTGATTTTTGGGATTTCTGGGCCCATATGTTCTCCCCCGGTCGGGATCGAATGTCGTCTATATACACGAAAAAAAAGGCAATACGAAATCTGTCTTCTGACAGTCAAGTGCACACTACTCAACATAAACGAAAAAACCGGTCCAGTTCGAGTCTATCTCGCGCACAAAGGGTTCCGTACCACCGTACAACGGTAGGGATGGTGTGGAGTGAATAGTTTGGATTTTACATAGCAAAATGTTGTTTACAAAGTTATTAGTGCGGATACTTTCACACTCCATGTACGTAACCAGGTGCGTTCAAAAGTTTGTGTACAGACAGAGTTTTTTTATGGGATCTCTCTTAAATATTTATTTTATTCTGTTTTTTAGTATTTGTTGTTATAGCGACAACAGAAATACATCATCTGTAAAAATTTCATCTGTCTAACTATCACGGTTCATGAGAGACAGCCTGGTGACAGACGGACGGACGGACAGCGGAGGCTTAGTAATAGGGTCCCGTTTTCCACCCTTCGGGTACGGAACCCTAAAAACGGTACTTATAGCCAGAATTAATCTCATGACAATGACCGTAAGCACCACTGGAAAGTCAGTGGAATTAAATAATACGCAATTTTGCTAACATGGACGACCCGAATGGCCGAGTCGGCAGTGACCCTGCCTACGAAGCCAAGGGTCCCGGATTCGAGTCCCGGTGGGGGCAAATATTTGTTTAATGAGAACGGATGTTTGCACCCTAGTCATGGTTGTTTATCTATCTAAGTATAATATTTATCTATATAAGTATGTGTATCGTTGTCTAGCACCCAAGATACAGGGAATCCTAGTTTGGGGCTAGATCAATGTGTGTAAATAGTGTCCGAGGTATTATTATTATTATCATGATTGCAGTTTTTTTTATTTGGAAACCAAACGACTAGACCGATTTCTAATATTAAAAAATGACACCAAACTGCAGGTCCACTCTTTTAAATACAAAAAGATATTTTCAAATCGGTTCATAAATAATGCAATACATACCAATGTGGAAATCATAAAAAATATAAACATAAACATTTGCATACAGGCACTCTCTCTTCTCGAAAACAATAAGATTGGGAATATTCCATAGGAGCGATGGGATAGTCCTCCAGTCATGAAAACGGGGTATTGAGTTCCTGGCTAAACTGTGCTTCTGCCACTTCGTGTGAGATAAGGCATGAGGCATGTCTTTTTAGAGTATGTAGGGGTGACCAGAGATACTCAAAGCGGGTATTGTAGAACTGATTATATTTTCAACAAATACTAAATAAGTAAACTATAAATTAATACGTAGGTGTAAAGGCAGGATTATTAACATTAATATACAGGCACATACATTACTTCTGGCCCCACACTAAGATACCATGTGTCGTGGGAAACAGAAACAGCGACATCACACACATATAAACACCCAATACCTGGGGGCTTTTTTCTTTGTCCCCAGCCGGGGATCGAACCCGGGACCTCTCACAGCCACAACCGCAGCGCCACAGAGGTCTTCCAATACGTAAAGTGACCTCACCCCACGCTCTACATCCCGCTTCTAATAAAAAAAAGTTATTAAGAATAAGATAGCAATATTTTCTTTTATTTTTACTTTTTACACACGCACAGTATTTTATTTTAATTTTTTTTTATACTTGTTTCTTACACATTCATAAAAATCATTTCCGACTTTTCAAATTTATTATTTCATTTATTTCTACCCATTTTATGTATTCACTTTATTACGTTAATTTTTGAACTGCCCCCAGCAGATGCTGAGACCCTTCCTATTTTGCCAGTATAATAATTGCTTTTTTATCTGTGTTTTTTTTTGTTTGTTTTTTTGGCAAAATAAATACTTTTTAGTTCTTTCAGTCTTTCTTTACATTGTTATTAATTTCTGCTTACATATGTAGGTATGTATTTGGTCGCGGAATGCCCAATATCGCGATTGGTTAGTTTTTTGATAATGTTGGTACAATTATAGTAAAATATTGTCGTAAACGTTAAGTTAAGAAAACTAACCAATTCGCGATTAAATCCCTACAAATACCCATCTTCATCTGCATTTATAGTAATTTAATAACATAGTAACTACATTAAATAGCCAAGGTAGGCGCGAAAGTTACTAAGTAAGATGAAAGTAAGCCGCCTTAGCTCGACTAGCCAGACGGCGAGTTAAGTTTAAACTCGAATTTTGGCAAGTTTAGTGTTAAGGGGATACCTCACCGGTGCAAAGGTCCCCGTTACTCCAGGCGGAAAGACCCGCAGTGTGAGAGGGACGGAATCGGGAAAAAATTACAAAAAAAAGGTTTTAAATTAATATAACAAAATATGATAAATGCTACCCATTAATGTCCACACCGAGGGGCACGGGCCTTTACCCGGATACGAGTAAGATTGAGCCGTACTCCACTACGCTGGCTCAGTGCGGGTCGATGAAGGGGTGTCGGGCTGGTGGCCAACCCGACTGTCAGAAGTTATCAAGCAGCCCTATTAGGGCCTCTGACACAGCTTTACGACTTCTACCACCGAGTAGCGATAGTAGCCGGGACCAACAGCTTAACGTGTCATCCGAAACACGGATACGGCCGAAACAAATGCCACATAGAACGGACACCCATCCAGTGCCCGTCTCGGCCAGATGTTGCCACCCGCACGATCGTTTCCGACGTGCGAATACCGCTCGAACGCTCAATTTAAAACAAAAAATTAGCTAGAATTGCTATGAAAAATTCTATAACAGGTCATTTAGGTATTTTCACGACCCATCTAAATAAATATTTTTGAACTTAGTTAAATAGTCATAGAGATTTAATGAAATAGAGCAGGATGGACGGGTCGTGGGTTTACAGAACTCAATGGTACTGATTTGTCACATTTGACCACAAGAGCAGTCCCCTGGTCTTCGGGTGTTCAGCAGGAACCCGGCAGGATGTAGGAAAGTCAGATGTTGTCGGTGTTAGGAGCTGGAAAGTGCAGAGCCGGTAGGTAGGAAGATGGATTTCGGATGGTAGAGCCGGTAGGAAGATCTCGGGTGGTAGAGCCAGTAGGAAGATCCTGGGTAACAAAGACAGCTTCAGAAAGTGCAGAAGAGGTACTGCAATCTCCCTAGCATCATCGCAGCCACGCAGAGAAGGCGGGAGGCTGTGATGAAGCCCTTGGCCATCGGTCTTCGATTTTTGCAGTAGGAAATGAAGATATTTCTATAATTTCGAATTTAGTTTTCCAGGAATATCATAGATATACAAACTATATAGAGATAAACTAAGTGAATCAGAACTGCATGTTACAGTCTATGAGCTGTTCGAGTTTGTCAGAAAATCAAATATGTGTAAATTTAGAGCTCATTTCAATTATTATTTATATCGAGCGAAATTCCTCCAATCGCGTTTCTGATAACATAAAATCTGGAAAAAGGTCCCAAAATTGTTATAAGTGCTCATTTATTAAACTCGGGACTTATTTTGGACAGCAGAGAAATAAACATAAACGTACAGGCTTACAAGCATATATATTGTTTCTGGCCCCACACTAGGATACCCTGTGTCGTGGGATCCAGATACAGCGACGTCACACACATATAAACATCAAAGACCTGGGGTTTTTTTTCTTTACCCCCAGCCGGTTAACGAAGAACACATTTTTTCTGTGATGAGTTGATACCTAAATCGAACCCAGGATCACTCGCCTGGTAGGCAGAGCCACAACCGTTGCGCCACGGAGGTCGTCGAAATAACTACTAATGATAAATAAAGGGAAATATTAAACTGCACATCAATAATACTAATTTGCACAGCAAATATACTGATTTGCACAGCAAATATACTGATTTTCACAGCAAATATCAGAGCAAAATACTGCGGTAGCTTAGGTGAAGGGGGGTAAAGGGGGTGAGCGATGCGAAACCCTTTTTCATATTAGGTTTAACATGTAAGAACAACAAAAATACTTAAAACATAAAAAGTGTTTTTGCTGATCCTTTTTTGCTGTGAAAATCAGCATTTTTGACGTGCGATTAAATACTAGCCATAAAGAAATAACTTAAAATATATATATATATATATATAAATCACCTTAACTCGCTTTCGAAATAGTTGCACTTGCTGTCTTTTCAGCGAAAGATGATGAATGGTAAAAAATACCATATAAGGCGTAGTTCTCATAACGGGTGACAGTACGCGCCGACTGTCATCTATCTATACAGGTTGTAACAGAAAGGTGTAGTCATATTTTATGGGGTTGTTAGGGAAATCATTCTGAACGACGTTATTTACGGCACCGATTTGATCAGATCAACTTTATTCTCCATTTCACCATAAACGGGTTGAGTATAGGATTCCCCCCTTTTTTCATTCGTGTTAGTTTGATTTGTGAGAATAAAATAAACAAAAATTTAAACCCTGTCGGTCCCGTTTCAATGTATCGATAGTCAATAGTTTAAACCGAACGGTTTTTAACAGTCGGCGCTCACCGTCGGTTTTAATGGGAACAAAGCTTTATACGTCGTTCTAAGTAATTTCTGTACTTATACAATTAGACTTTTAAATAATCAAAATGGGGTGTGATAGTAACTGTCATTATAATCAACTCTTCCTATGGAAAATATGGTCAAATTCCAAATTCCAAATTCCAAATGTCTTTATTACTGTAGATATTTACATATACTTAGCAATCGTAATTTTTTGCCACTTCTCTACATTGGACCACTGTGGGAGAAGAAGGGCGTAGAAACATCCACAGATTGATTTTTAGATCTCTTTTTAAAAATTGCTTGTGCTTAACTAATACAAAATATAATATTTAGTCATTATCATAATTAATAAGCAGGAATAAATAATTACAAAATTATTAACAGCAAGGTCTGTGTTGAGCTAGATTAACCCCATACAGATCATAGGTCATATCACCGAAAAAAAAAAACCCGCCGCTTTCTGAGTCCGCATATTGTAGCGTTTACAAATGCACCAAGTTTATTTGGCCCTAAGCTAACTGTGATCTAGCTTTCCCGCGTAGGGTAAGGTGGGGTGAGAGAGAGGGGTGACAGCTCGCTCAGAGCCAAAGCAAGTTAGCGCGAACTGTAACCATGGAATCCTACATAGCCCGTGGCAGTCATTAGTCGGAGTTTTATCAGCTCTCGCTAAAATATTCTAAATAAGGTCGGGCGAAAAAACAGAATAACCCCCAGTTTCTGAAATAGTGATCAAATGTAAAAGGTAATTAATAGAAGATTAATTTAAAATGCCAAAAAGCGAGCGAGCTTGCATGAAGAGACTTATGAGTGTTGAGGAAGCGAGAGATGTATGCCAGGATCGTAGCAGGTGGAGGTCTTTAGTCTCTGCCTACCCCTCTTCCGGGAAATAGGTGTGAACTTATGTATTATGTAATTGAAAATGGCTGGTGATTAACTGATTATCAAAATGACTAAAAAGTTAAATCCAAAAAAAGGAAACCCCAAATTTACTAAATACTCTCGCTTCGTCTCCAGTTGTATTATAAATTTAAGACCTAAGAAACCTATAACTTTACTATTCGTACAGAAAGTGACCTATACCCTTCTGTAAAACTACATGAGAGCACTAAATTTGATGAGCATTTAGTAAATTTGCTGGTCCAAACTTATATTGGTAAACAATATACAAGGGCAACAAATAATATGACCACCAAAAATGCTTTTTCCTACCCAAAATGGCTAAATGATCACCAAAAGTTGCAGAAATATCAGGGCAAAATACTGCGGTAGCCCAAATTATCCTTCGTGTTAGGTTGAATATGTAAGAATAATTAAACAACAAAAAATTCTTAAAACATAAACACACAAATCTTAAAAAGAAGTTTGGTGATCGTTTATCCAAACACAATTTAGTGATCGTTTACCAATTCTGGCGGTCGTTTCGAATTTATTGGTAGTAATTTTTAGAATGTTTTGGTAATCGTTTAAACACAAGCCATATATTAGTTGTCATTTAAAACAGCGGCACATGATTGGTAGGAATAAGTATAAAAGAGTTAAAAAAGTTGTCACAGATAATTTTCCTTTCGGAAACCGGACCTAAGTATGTCAAATGTCAAGTTCAGATATGAAACATGGCTCAATAATTCAAGCTTTGCTCATTCGACAGGAGGTGAGAGACTTTTGGCTGTTTCTGATTTTAGATTACTCCCTAAAATTGCGAAAAGTGACAGCTCTCCCATAAACTTAACATTATTTTGACGAAATCGGCGTAGAACTAAATTTAGTTTTAAATATCTGCCATAACTTGAGTGTCTACCACTCCTCTGTGGGTAGATCAAAAAACGGCCCGCGATTTTGAACATTATTAAAGGTGTATTAGCGAAATTAAATTAACTTTTAACAGCATAATTTCGTTTAAGTTTGTTTCGTTTAATGAAAAAAAACTTATAAAAACTTATAAAATTTGGATTGCGACTAAATTATTAAGTAGGTACTTATATAACTCAATAACAGAGTATACATTAATACTTAAACTAACATATGACACTATTGTTACTAGCTAAATGCTACCCTAATTACAGGCAACAACGGCTTGCAATAAAAGCTTGCTTTTTTCATTTTATTGCAAGCCGTTGTTGCCTGTAATTAGGGTAGCATTTAGCTAGTAACAATAGTGTCATATGTTAGTTTAAGTATTAATGTATACTCTGTTGGCCACCTAAATAAAATAAATAAATTATAGCTTGGTAATAGAGTTCAAAACTTATGAAAAATAATCAATCATCTGTTGATGGCCCCACCGCAGAGTGGTTAAAAGAAATCGGCAGTAATTGACACCTATGACAGCTATGTCCGCCTTTGCTCCCTCTAGGTGGCGCTGGAGGCAAAGAGTTTCACTCATCTGAAGTTAGGCTCAAAAAAACATCACGTGATCTTTGAAATGCACTTGACACTGGCAAAATTAACCTCAAAAGTGGTTGGCACGTCATAAATTACAGGAGAGGAGACAGTTGCCCACGTCCGAAGGAAATACTTGAAACCCACAGCCCTGCGCGTCCTCCCGGGTAGTGCTAAGAAGCAACAAGTAAAGACCAAAATTTCCAGGTTCTCGAAAGGGAGCCGTTTAATGTTTTGCCCTGATAAAAGCTGTGCAAATCAGCTGTTTTCGAGACGCCATCTTGTTTTCCAACACGCCGGCTTTCGGTAAGACAGATTGTTAAACGTTTTCGACGATGCATTATTTAAATAAAAATGCTAGTGACTTGGTTGTGTCTGATTTAACCAACTTATTGCGACATATATACAGGTGAGTATCATAAAATTTGCCTGAACATCTAACTTAACTTATTAGTTAAGTTGTGACGCCTCTGCAATCGGCTACTATATAACATTTATTAGCCATTCCCATATTACCATAAAAATACCAATACTACTACTAATACAACACTCGCAAAATAACGAAGAGATACCTATTTTTAGTAAACAGTTCATGGTGTGAGAAAGCCATAATACTTTTTTGTTGCAAACTTACTAACGAATGATAAATTCGAGAAATGTGTGACTAGTGACAAGACGAGACTTTCTATCACTTTCATTAATTAGCTGGCTATGTCACTTCCGTCTAAAAACGATGGTATGCAGCTATTTGTGGGTCAGAATCGAGAAGCTACAACATGGCAGGCTAGCCGAGATAATAGTATTAAACATAAATTAAGAACAATAATTAGTAGGTAGTATTTGTCATGTGAAAACGAATCAAACGAGTCCAATCTCGAGGGGTTTTCTAGTAGCCGTTGAAGAGTTCCACTATCCACCTTCAGGTCCCAACATCAGGTCAGCCCGATACCCTCACTAATCCATCAACTACTCACCGAGACGATTCTAAAGAGCCCAAACCCGGTAGGATTGCGTTGTTTTATTTCAGAGTTCCTGTGACCACCATCCGCCTCCATCATCAGATCAGCTCGATGGTATCATAATATTGGATTGTCACCTAACTTACATAACTGTTCCAAATTTTAGCTCAATCGGAAACCGGGAAGTGGGTCAAATTTAACGGGAAATATTAAACTGCACATAAAAAATACTGATTTGCACAGCAAAATTTCTATTTCTTAATTTGAATTGGCAACAAATATAATGATCACCAAAATATTAGGTGAAGGGTAAAGGGGGTGAGCGAAGCGAAGCCTCCTTTATCCTTCGTGTTAGGTTCAACATGTAAAAACAACAAAAAATACTTAAAACATGTATAAAAGTACTCATTAAATATTTCACACATAAAAAGTGTTTTTGTTGTGCAAATCAGTATTTTTGATGTGCGATTAAATACTAGCCAAATTTTACTTGCAATATTTGTTTACATAGTAAGTTACTTAGTTCCTTAGTTACAGGTGAACCTATTAAAAGCGGGTTGAAAAGAGAAATAAAATATGGAAAAAGAAAATTCGTGTCGATATGGTCCCACAAAAAGTGGTAATAAATTATTTAATTTGATTTGAAAAAATATATTACTACCGCATTGGACCAGCCTCGAGTTAGGTTAGCAAAATATTTATTGTTTTATTTCTGTTTACATTTTTAGGGTTCCTTACATTAAAAGGAGAAGAAGAACCCTTATAGGAAAACTCCGGTGTCCCTCTCTCTGTCCATCTGTCCGTCTGTCAAGACCCTTTTAATCTGGAACGCGTGGACGTACCGATTTGAAATTCTAGACCGATTTTAAAGTCTCTTAAAATTGTGAAAATATTTTTTTTATTGGTCAATGTAATTTAAAGATATGGCAGTTTACGCCAAAAAATTGCTGTATTTGCTTGATACTCGCAAAGGAAGCAAAACCTATTATAGGTTATTTGCTGTTGACCTAGAATCATGAAATTTGGCACTATGCAAGGTCTATAGTACAAGTAAAGGAAACAATCATTAATTTGGTAACTTGGTAACACACAAACGGCAATTTGAAATGTTTGCTTCAAAATAATAATAACAAATTTTATTTTATTTAATTTTTGTTAAATTTCACAATTCCAGTTCTTCGGAAGCGGTTTATGTTTTGTTTCATGGCGTCGCAAATAATAAATTAATATGATGGACGATACAACGGACAGTGTTTCAGATCTCATCACAGGCTCATTACAGAGCGGCGCAATCACGCTTTATCAAAAGTAATCGAAAAGCCTATACATGAGTGTGATGTGTGATGTTAGGCGTGATGGAATAATGTGATATGACTCGGCTCAAAATGTGATGCCATATCGCATCACTTCTAATTGCACTGTTTTGCGCATGTCTACTATATTTAGCTGTCAAATAGGTGGTGAAAGTCGGTCTGATGCATTTCGTCTGCGACAGATTATAATTATAACTGTCTCAGAAGCCGTGTTGCGGTTAAATAGGTGCTTTCTTTAATGGCGCGGTTAGTGGTTGAATGTAACATATTGTCATGATGAACTACTGACATAGTTACACTGTTGAAAATACTTATATGGATTTGTTTATCTATTAACTTAATAAAGTCAAAGTTACATCCAATAAATACTAATTTCTTTATTGCACACAAATCATATAAATAAGAATCGGTGAAGTGCGAGTCTAACTCGCGCACGAAGGGTTCCGTACCACCATACAATGGTAGATGGTGTGGAGTGAATAGTTTGGATTTTACACAGCAAAATGTTGTTTACAAAGTTATTGGTGCGGCTACTTTCACACTCAATGTAGGTAACCAGGTGCATTCATACTTTTGTATGTGTTATGGAAAGAATTGTTGCATGGGAGCCCCTTAAATATTTGTTATATTCTGTTTTTTAGTATTTTTGATATAGCGGCAACAGAAATACATCATCAAAATTTAGTACGGAAGTTTGAATTACATTAATATGTGAGATATTATTATAAATGATATCTTAAAAGATATGACAACAGCCAAGCATGCTTTAAAAAAAGTGTTAACGCAAAAAAACACTGTTTGAAAAAAAAAATGCAGTCAAAAAAACCTTGCTAAAAATTAGGAAAATTTCTAGAAGTTCAAAGGTCTGTGCCTGCCTATGCCTATAACAAGATTTGTTGTTTTTTTTAAATAGTATTTAATTAGAAGTGATGGCAAAATGAATCAATAATTGATCCAAACAAACATTTACTTTACCAATTAATTGTAAAATTCAGGGTTTTGTCGTGAAAAACAATAACTTCGGTTTGCAAAAGTTTAGCTGAAATGTTTCTACATGGTCTGTACTTCCTCCGTTTTAAGGCTTAGCATCCATCTACCAATCACCCTGTATGTATCGAATTACCAATCACCCGGATGGTATGACCAAGGTTTCACGATATTTTCCATTACTGAACATAATAATCGACATTGTGTACAAAGTCGAACTTATTTTAACAAGAGATCTCTTCCAATAAACCAAGTAATGTAGTAGAACCACAAGTAATTTTGAAAGTTCATAAATAGTAGATATGGTAATAGGTTCATAAAACTATTTTCACCAATCAGTGACAAAAAACCAGTTGCATTTCTCAAGAAAACATTTTTTCCCCCATAAAAAGACGCTTCAAAGCAATAAAAAATCGGTCAAGTGCGTGGTGGACTCGTACACGGAGGGTTCGGTGCCATTGTACAAGACAATTTAAGGACAAAAAACAGTAAAAGTAAGTGTCCGAAGTAGGATTCGAACCAAGCACCATCCCTGCCCTTCATATAGCAGATCCGACGTCAAATAAATTGCGCCACCGTAACGATTTATAGTTAACGCAAAATGATCGATTATACTTGGATGGGCAGTGATAAAGAAACATGTCTCTTACATCGGGACCCTCCCTAACCACTCACCAACCTCAACCCACCTCATGCGGGAGGCATCGCGATTTCGAAACTTATGCCATGTCTGTAGTTCAGTATTTGTTTCTGCAGCGGCAACAGAAATACACATTCTTTGAAAATTTCAACTCTCTACTTATTACGGTACATCAGATAGAGCCCGGTGACGGACAGACAGACGGACAGCGGAAGCTTTGTAATAGGGTCCCTGTAAGCAAATAAAAAAATGAACAAAAACGCACAAATAAACAAACTCGAATGTTAAATAGTAAATAAACTAATACCCTTGCATTCGTTGAGCGGAAGTTTGCCTAATAAAATTGTCATTGGCTTGTCAATGACCTTAAATTGGGTGACACGAGTCGTGTGCCAGAGCAATGATATTAAGATAATATTCTGAAACGCCGATGTCTTGTAAGATGTGCTTATTTTGTTATTTATCACCGACTGCTGAGCCATATGATTTTGTAATTTCGTAATTACTTTATTGTACGAAGCAGACATGGAGATAACTTATTGACCGAGCGAGCGAATTGTGTCCGTTTCAGCCTGGGCAAAAATGCTTTCGGTCTGGATTTCTGTCCGGAATGATATCCGGCTGTTCTCCTCTACAGGTAGCCCTTCTCAAGAGATCTCGTGACATTTTGTGAGCAGGTTCGATAATTATATGGATTTTTTAGTCGATTAAAAATTTTCAAAATGTCGGAGACTTGTGGTTGAAAATTTAAAAAAAATACTACAGCCCAAACAGCTTGAAAGATTTCAACAAATGTGGTGTCGTTGGATTTGTGAAGATCGTGAGAGTGACCTATAATTTTAGTGAAACGTCAAAAGGTTGGGTTTTAGATCACAAATTTAGTTCTCAAAGTAATTGGTGAGGGTACTTTCTTACTCCATGTACGTAACCAGGTGCTTTAACATGTTTGTATGTGGTATGAAAGAAAATTCAGTCGGTTTATTTGTTTTTATTGGTTTTTATAATGACAGACACTACGGGTTTGAGGTTATTATTATGGAAAAATTCAATTTTCCTCGGTCGCTTGCGAGGCTCACAGCTTACAATGTACAATGACGAGCTTATCTCTAACAAGAATTCATAGACACAAGAAAATAAGAAACAACCTAGTCATGGTTGTTTATCTATCTCAGTATAATATTTATCTATATAAGTATGTGTATCGTTGTCTAGTACCTAAGACACAGGGAATCCTAGTTCAATGTGTGTAAATAGTGTCCAAGGTATTATTATTATTATTATTATATTTTCAGACTGTTTTTTTTTATATATCTACCTACTGTATGATTTTAAGAAAGCTGGCCAAATTTTGAAGAATCATTCTTAACATCTTTCCCTAAAAACATCTACTGGGGGCCAAACTTATTTTTTAATTTTCGACCATTCTCTACCTACCATAGGTTCCATACTGTCATAATGTTTCCTAGTATCAGTCTCCAAAACTTTGGAAGCTGATTAATGTCACCATGATAAACACAAACAAATACATACTAAATCAGACTGTCAGGGGCCAGGGGACTTACCCATCGCCGCAGTTACAGTTACTACTTTCGTGATTTTTTGCAATAGTGGTGGTAACAGTAGTAATTTTTTTTTCTAGCAACAACATGTAGACGACACGACCTTAATTATCCAGGGTTACCAGAGTTATCCGTTATTAAAAACTAGAGAAGTGAAAAAAAAACTTTCAAAGTCAATTATCATGTGACGCTAACCAAGTGGAGAAGCCGTGTTAAAAAATGATGATGATGATGATTCATTTTTTTTAAATGAACAGACACTTTGCTTTCGTCGCTATTATCATCAATACAATAGATACTCTGCTGGTTCCGTTGTATGTGGAACGGGAGTGAAAGTAAAACACAGTAGTGCCACTTTAAATTTGGTATAAATAATAATAATAATATCTTAGACACTAACATACATTGATCTGGCCCCAAACTAGGATTCCCTGTATCTTGGGTACTAGACAACGATACACATACTTATATAGATAAATATTATACTTAGATAAACAACCATGACTAGGGTACAAACGTCCATTCTCATCAAACAAATGTTTGTGATTTTAAGATAGATGTGCGTGTAATTATATGTCAGAGGTAGTTTCAAGTTTGCGGCGTCTAAATGCTGGAATGATATCCCTTCTCCTATTCAAGGGGCGCTTAGGAGATACACCTTTAAGCGCATGCTTAAAGGCTATTTGTTGACGCTCCAAAAATCATCCTAATCCACAGCACTGTGACAGCAATAAATATGCCAATTGCATTTCCTTTTATCTAGTTTTGTTTTTAATGTTTACTGTAAATATTATATCTAGCTGCATCTAGGTAGTGTGTAGTGTTTACATTATTATCTCACTATGTATTTATGTTTATTTCTCATTCGCCTGTCCCAATAATATAGGTAGTTTATATAGGTATTCATTTAGTATGACGTTTCCGTGTGCTGGCTGAAAGTCAGCGCTGTAGGTGTCTGACATCTCAGCATAATGCTGAGCCAGTGTCCGGTTCACTGCCGCAGAGACACACTTGTTTCATGTTTTATCTGTTTTTTGTTTATTTTATTGTTTAATGTGTGTCCTGTGTGTTTGTGAATAAATGTATCTTTCTTTCTTTCTTACTTTCTTTCTTTCTTGATTAATTAAGATTCCGTGATATATGTACATATGTGCCTATTGGGATTTTTTTATTGTATCTTAGTCTTATGATGGATTTCACGCTTGCTTCTCATAAAGGAGATGCAGGTTCGAATCCTGACCAAGTACCGATGAGATAATTAATTTATCTTAAGGACTGACAGAGGCACAACTGTGCCCACTTTCAGCCAGTAATTAAATATTCCATTTTGCCATCCACGCCATCCATTGTGGCATCCGTGACAGGGGGCTAGCTCATCGCCGCAGTTAAAGAATAATAAAGGTTTCCTCACAATTTTGTCCATCACCGTTAGAACGTTGATATAATATACTTAAGAAAAATTTCTTATCTCATTGGTCTGCACCGGGATTCGAACCTGACTTCTCTTGAGCATAACAGAACTTTTTTTTTTGTTTGAGGGGAAAAAATTATATCCAGGCCAGGAGTCAGACCTCCCTGCTATGTCCAGGTCCCTGCTCATTGAGCGGCCATCAGCTCGGGTGGTATACGGACTAAAAACAACTCCTGTGTGTGTGTGTGTGTGTGTGTGTGAAAGCAATTATCGTTAGATATTACTGCCAGCCATGGCCTCGGTATATGCTGAAAGCTGTCTAGTTGCCCATTTGGGATGTACAAGGTGACAATCAATAAGCTGATCATATTTTGGGGAATTATAGTAAAGATATTATGAGCAAGAGCTCATAATATGGAGAAGACTCCACAGATTCCGCCATTGTGTTAGTGAACTCACCCAAAAAAATGTAATGACGGATCTAAGTGATGTAACAACATCCTATGGAAATAAATGATTTTTGATTTGATTTGATTTGAACAACTTTCATCAAGTATCATATGTTCGTAAACGAAAAAAAAAAATGAGTCTCCCATAGTAAAGTGTAATCAGCTGTTCGGGTCAAAGTACTGAGGGATTTTTCATTTGCGACCACATGTTTCTTTGGGAAAGTTCTTCATAATGATCAGTGCTATCATTCCCCAAAATATTGTCGGCTAATTAAATGACACCTTGTAAACTTGTAAACTTGTGTGTATGATACATATGGGAGGAGTTTGCCTGCTAACCCGATGTTACGAGTTGTTAGGGGGCAGATGGCCTTGATCATAGCATTTATTTATATCTCCTTATAAATCGGCCTGCTGCTCGTTTTTAACCGTAAGGAGATGACAATTTTTTTTTTGGTCTGATCGAATCGGTGCGTTCAGTTGGGATGTTAGTTTTGCTTATACTGCAGTTATCATAGGGAGATATCTGACAGCTCTAACAAAACTCCATTTCATGCGAACAACTTTTTTAAACTTATCCCTAGAAAAGTCCGGTTGTTCTCATAAATTTCAACTGTCATATAGCTTCCCATGATAATAATAATAATATAATAATAATATGCCTTGGTCACTATTTACACACATTGATCTAGCCCCAAACTAGGATTCCCTGTGTCTTGGGGACTAGACAACGATACACATACTTATACAACATGACATTTAATTAGCTGACCATATTTTAGGGAATGACAGTACCCATTAATTTCGTTTGCGACCATATGTTTCTCGGGGAAAGTTGGTCATAATCATGGGTACTATCATTCCCCAAAATATGGTCAATTAATTAAATGTCACCCTGTATAGATGAACATTATACTTAGATAAACAACCATGACTAGGGCACAAACATCCGTTCTCATCAAACAAACATTTGCCCGCACCGAGACTCGAACCCGGGACCCTTGGCTTCGAAGGCACGGTCACAGCCGACTCGGTCATTCGGGTCGTGATTATAACCTCACTATAATGATATTTTTCTTGATTGTTTGTGTTCACGTACAGTGATGGTACTGTACTCGGTATACTGCGCGGGTACAGTGACCTAGTTTATTTGAGCGATCGTTTGCGATTACCCAGCTATTTGAGTACAGTCGACAGAACCATCACGCTCCATACTTAGAGCCTCAGGAGAAACTTCCTAGAGATAGTGTTCTTACACAAACTTTATTTATTTATTTATTGCTACAGAATTTTAAAGTAAGTTTATCAATAATTCTTAGCATAGGCCAATAACGGACTTTCATTATTTAGGACTAAACATTCAAAAACATATAAACAATCTGTTAACTAAATGAGAATAATTAAAATAGTGGTCTTATTTTAAATAGGGAAATATTAAACTGCACATCAAAAATAACGATTTGCACAGCAAATATCAGGGCAAAATGCTACGGTAGCTTAGGTGAAGGGTACAGGCGGTGAGCGAAGCGTAGCCGCCTTTACCCTTCGTGTTAGGTTGAATATGCAAGAACAACAAAAAATACTTAAAACATAAACTTTAGTACACATAAAATATTAAAACATAAAAAGTGTTTTTTTCGCTGATCCTTTTTTGCTGTACAAATCAGTATTTTTTTATGTGCGTTTAAATACAATTTTAAATACATCCGCGCTGACATATCGATAGACCGAGCCAACGCGTTTAATGTTTTTTTTTTTTTTTGACGGGTCGCGATTTTGCGAGGTTACTTTTACTTATATAAACATAAACATTTATCTAGATGCACATACACAGCTTCTGGCCCCACAGGAGGATGCCCTGTGTCGCGGGAACCAGTGACAGCTACATCACACACATAAACATCCAAGTAATGTTTATTTTGTTTGATGAGAACGGATGTTTGTAGCCTAGTCATGGTTGTTTATCTATCTAAGTATAATATTTATCTATATAAGTATGTGTATCGTTGTCTAGTACCCAAGATACAGGGAATCCTAGTTTGGGGCTAGATCAATGTGTGTAAATAGTGTCCAAGGTATTATTATTATTATTATTATTTTTTCAATTCCCAGCTGGGATCCAATTCAAATTCCAAATTCAAATTACAAATGTCTTTATTACTGTAGATATTTACATATACTTAGCAATCGTCATTTTTTGCCACTTCTCTACATTGGACCATTGTGGGAGAAGGAGGACTCCCACAGATTGATTTTAGATCTCTTTTAAAGATTGCTTGTGCTTAACTAATACAAATTTTATAATATCATAATTAATAAGTAGGAATAAATAATTACAAAACTATTAACAGCAAGGTCTGTATTGAGCCAGATTAACCCCCATACAGTCCCATCATTTAAGTAATCTTGAACATTGTAATATCCCTTTTTCGACAAAGTTGCTTTAACACGGTTTTTAAATTGCTCAAATGGAAATTTCAAGATCTCCAGAGGTATCTTGTTGTAGTAGAGAATGCATTGACCCTTGAAAGAATTGCTAACCTAAACCTAGTCTAAACCGGGGCGCAAGATCGAAGCTCTCGGGACTTGAATCTAACTTTATGTAATACAATCCTGCATATATTGTAATTTTTGTCTTAATTTTTATTTCTGCACTTCTTCCTTCTTCAGCAATAAAAAAATAATGCTGCGCACACCTTCAGCCTTGTATGTACTTCGGGTATCAGTCCAAATCGACTAAGCACATCGATAAGTCGACTTAGTCGATTTTACAATTTGACTTTTCTTGCTATTGTTGTCAAGACTGTGGTATAATTTTCGATGCTATATCTTATAGTCTACTGTGTCGTTCTTGTATCAATTACATAAATAAATAAATTAATATCCACCTTATTTAATTGGCGCCAATCCGAGCTAAGAGATAATTCGATATACTGAAAGTTAAATAAAGTAAACATAAAAATTTACATACAGGCACAAAAATTGCTTCTGGCCCCACACTAGGGTACAGTCGTGTCGCGGGAATCAAAAACTGTGACGTCACACACATATAAACATCCAAGATCTGTTTTTTTTTCTTTATTCCCAGCTCGGGTTTCGAACCCGCATCTCGCATCGTAGGAAGTGTCACAAGCGCAGCGCCACATCTCAATTCAATTAAATTCAACGTTATAAAAATAATTTAATTTAAATTTATTTATTTTATAGAAATCTCGAAACTATTGAGTTAAAAAAGTCAGAAATAGCTTCACGACTTTTCCCAAACGGGGTGGCCTCTGCCACAATTGTGCCCACTTCTAGCCATTATTCGCTTCTCCATTTTGCGTGACAGGCGGCTAGCCCATCGCCGCAGCTATGGAGCCTACAATCAACGTCTTGCGTCGTTGACTGTACCTGTCGGACGGCGGGTCGTTGACAAAAGATCTAAATGTGTGAATCGTGAAAGCGAAGAAGCGAACACAAAATGAAATATCATTTCAGATCAGTATGTCGGATGGTCGTCCAATATCTTAGGATTGTTCTGAACAAGTTTCACGAAAAAAAAACAAAAAAACTCTATCTACGTTCAATCCTATTTTATTAGGTTCACCTGTAACTAAGGAAGTAAGTAACACTTCTTTAATTACAGGTGAAGTAACTATGTAAACAAGTTTTGCAAGTATTTTTTTTTGACTTCGCTGCGCTCGCCCCCTCTAGTCTTCACCTAAGCTACCGCAGTATCTGCCCTGGTATTTCGTTTGCCATTCAGGTTTAAACCAGTTCACAAGTTAACGGTTTTATTATAAACTAATGCGTTATATCGTAAGCAGTACGGTACAGTTTACAATTTATCGATAGTTTGTAAACTAAGGAGAGAGAAAAAAGGTTAGATTATAAACTAACGGTTTTCACAATCTTACGGTGCATACAATATATACACGCTGTGATAGAAAGGTGTAACCTTATTTAAAGATGTTGTTAGGGAGATCATTCTGAACACTTATCACTATGACGCCTATTTGATCATAGCAATTTAATTTCTTACATCGTTTGCTGATTTATATGGAGAAGTGCAAAATACAGTTGCTCTGAACAAATCGGTTTCATAGTGGAAGTTGTTCAGAATGACACTTTATTGTATGTATGTATGTCTGTTCCTGGGTCCTCTCGAAACTACCCGACGGCTCAACCAATTTTGATAAATGATACGTCATCAGATTCGCCTTGATGTCGCGCGGGTCTTACTGTACATACAATGAAAAAGAAATGGCGGATTTTATGTCCTTCAATGTGCGGGCTAAACACTTTTTTCAAAACCCCTCGAGTGGGGTATTAAAATGAAGGGCTTTAAAAGGCGAGTAGGTACGAAACTATTTTATATATTTTTCGAAAATATTTTCCTATTTTGCACACGCTATGAAAAATACAGATTAGTTTTAAACTAAGCATTTACAGATTTTCGTAGTTTTGTTCTAAACATAAATATATACATTCTAAACATAAATCTATACTTACCATAATGTGTTTATTGCCTTATAAAGCCTTTATTGATAAGACTTCTTTTCCTAAAAATATATATTTTATTATAATTCGATTAATCCAAAAAAGTGTATTTTTTTTTTAAATGGGTTAGAAATATTTCTTCAAATTCCTTCGCAACATTATAAGCTTTATAGGAAAAACTCATGGGTCACGCGAGTCATCTTAACATTGTAACGTAGCGTCACTATTTTTCCCATACGGGATCGCAGAGGTACAATTGTGCCCACTTTTAGCCAGTTATTCAATTCTCCATTTTGAATGACGAGGGGCTAGCCCATCGCCGCAACTATGGAGCAATGAAGGAACCTCACGATGTTTTCCATCACCGTTAGAACGTCCGTATAACATAAATTAGTTACCTCATTTTTACATGGTCAGGACCTGGATTCGAACCCCCACCTCCTGCGTGAGAAGCGAGCGAGTGACAGAGAGGATTGAACACAGGAATGCTCTTATAGAAAACGCATAGCGATAGCATATCGATTTGTATACAAGGTGTCATTTAATTAACTGACCATATTTTGGGGAATGATAGAAAGAAAGAAAGATACATAGATATTTATTCACAAACACACAGGACACACATATTAAACAATAAAATAAACAAAAAACAGATAAAACATGAAACAAGTGTGTCTCTGCGGCAGTGAACCGGACACTGGCTCAGCATTATGCTGAGATGTCAGACACCTACAGCGCTGACTTTCAGCCAGCACCGTCGGTGACTCACGGAAACGCCATACTAAATGAATTTATAAACTACCTAAAATTACTGGGACAGGCGAATGAGAAATAAACATAAATACATAGTGACAAAATAATGTAAACACTACCTAGATGCAGCTAGATATAATATTTACAGTAAACATTAAAAACAAAACTAGATAAAAGAAATGCAATTGGCATATTTATTGCTGTCACAGTGCTGGGGATTAGGATGATTTCTGGAGCGTCAACAAATAGCCCTTAAAGCATACGCTTAAAGGTGTATCTGCTAATAGTACCCATCAATATCAACAACTTTGCCAAAGAAAAATATGGTCGCAAATGAAAGAACTAATCGTCCCTGAGTACATTGACCCGATCACCTGATTACAAGTTACTATGGGAGACCCAAAGTTATTCTTCGTTTGCGACCATGTTTCTTGCGGAAAGTTGTTCATAATTATGGGTACTATCAATCCCCAAAATATGGTCGGCTAATTAAATGTCACCTTGTGTATATGGTCGGCTAATTAAATGTCACCCTGTGTATATGGTCGGCTAATTAAATGTCACCTTGTGTATATGGTCGGCTAATTAAATGTCACCTTGTGTATATGGTCGGCTAATTAAATGTCACCTTGTGTACATATCTGTCGTAGTCATATAATTTCATGAAATGGTCAGAAAGGGTTGGAAACATTAAAGAGCACTACATCTCTCTTTCGTAAAAGTTATTGTAAGTATTTATATTTAAAGTTTGTGTAGTATATTTCGGTACTTACTTATTTAGTAGTTACTGTCTTTATTATATGAGTATTTAATTTATTCCTTGGCATTTTATTTATACTAGTTATTGTGCACTGCCCACCTACCTTTTATAATAATATTTCCTCGGTTTGCTGGAAGAAATATTTTTTTAGAGATATGATCGCCTTTGTACCTACATTTTCTTTTAATGTAACTATACGGAAAGCCTCACCGTTACTACAAAAAAAATACACATGGTTTAACCTCAAAACAAACGTCAAATCCTATACATTTTGTCTCTAAACAAGACAACCCGAATGGCTGAGTCGGCAGTGACTCTGCCTGCGAAGCCAAGGTTTCCGGGTTCGAGTCCCGGTGGGGGCAAATATTTGTTTGATGAGAACGGATGCTTGTACCCTAGTCATGGTTGTTTATCTATCTAAGTATCATATTTATCTATATAAGTTTGTATATCGTTGTCTACTAGCCAAGATACAGGGAATCCTAGTTTGGGGCTAGATCAATGTGTGTCAATAGTGTCCGAGGTATTATTATTATTATTATTATGTTCTTGTCCACTGCTGGACATATGCCTCCCCAATTGATACTAATGTGTGTCAGAAGGCACACTTCGTAGTGACCAATGTTAATATTATTATTATGATTTTTAGTGTTGAACAGTCTATCTTCGGACTGCGCAAGTTCGACCACGTCTCGCAGTATCGCAAGGAGTTAAAATGGCTGCCGATCCGTCTTCGTCGGGACACACACATCCTCACTCTTCTATTCAACATCTTAACCAACCCTCGATACCCTAGCTTTCTCCGTGAGCTTTTTCGATTTCTCCCTTCGGCTCGTCCACGTAGAACTCACACGGCTTCCCTGCTCTCTATACCTCATCACAACACCGTCGCATACAAGCACTGTTTTCGATTGCGGGCGATCACTCTCTGGAACTCGCTTCCCTGCACTATCAGAGATAGTCCATCTCTGCCCGTCTTTAAGAATCGTTTGAAGGAGCATTATCTTTCTCTATCCTAGATTTGAGCTTTGTATATATTAGTTTATTTAGGTGTATTTATATTTTTATATAATATTTATGTACTTGTGTATGTAGTGTATCTAGCAGTTAGTTCAATAGTTCCGTAATATATGTATGTATCTTATCAGAGCACATAGGTCTATCCTGTATATTAAATTATTCTTATCAACCTTGGGTTTGCTGGAAGAGATCTCTATTTAGAGATAAGCATGCCTTTGTAGATGTCCTTTCTGTTTATTATATCTTATGTTGTTTTATGTGCAATAAATATATACGAAATATATACGAAACAGGAGTTTATTTTTTTGTGGCAATACCCTCATTGTCTCCCCACATTGATCGTCACGCCCCGGACGGAGCGGTACACATTTTGTGTGGGCGTTCAACATGTCAATGTTTGCATTAAAGATAACGTGTGCGAATAACAAAACGCAATTAAACAAACGATTTCTTAATTTCAAATTGTCATCTGTCATGTCAACTTGAATAACGATTAAAATCGATTAAAACGTGATTTTCTTAACAAAGGAACTGTAGTTAACACAAAGGACTATAATTAATAGTGTTATCAATATGTTCCTTTTCTGTCAATAGATTAAAAAGTTGATTTATCTGTGGCCATGACCGCAGTGTTTTATATTAGCGCTAAAGTAAGCTCTCGGTCTAAAGGGTAATAAATAGGTGATAGATAATGGATGTAACGGCATTTTTATTTGTTTAATCAAATTGGCGTTAATATGGTTACCTCCAACCTATAGTCGACAACGTATAGACGACCCGAATGGCCGAGTCGGCAGTGACGCTGCCTTTGAAGCCAAGGGTCCCGGGTTGGAGTCCCGGTAGGGGGAAAATATTTGTTCGATGAGAACGGATGTTTGTACCCTAGTCATGGTTGTTTATCTATCTAAGTATAATATTTATCTATATAAGTATGTGTATCGTTGTCTAGTACCCAAGATACAGGGAATCCTAGTTTGGGGCTAGATCAATGTGTGTAAATAGTGTCCAAGGTATTATTATTATTATTATTATAGTCAAGACAAGTAGGTTTTTAAAATATTGCTTTCAAAGGTGACAGGCCGATTCTCAGGCAACAACCAAAACTTAACTAAGCTATGAAAAAGAAATATATGGTTAGTTTTGACCCATTAGGAATTTTTAGAACTGCTTGTTTAAATCTTTTAAATACCTACTTGTCTTGACTATAAACGTCATGGGGTGTAATTGGGGTTATACAGGATTGCTTTTAATTAGTAGACCACATTTTATGTGTTTTAAGGGTTTTGTGCCACTATTAGTAGGTTCCCAAGAGTCCCCTAAAACTCATACAGTTACATACACACACACACACACCCTCACACACACACACACACACACACACCCACACACACACACACACACACACACACACACACACACACACACACACACACACTAATAACGAGACGTATTTTCTGTTAAAGGGATGGCAGCGCTGCAGATGCGCCCACTTTTAGCGAGTTTTTCAAAACTACCCTATAAAGACCTCATTCAAAACTGAACGAGGTATCTATAGACCTCATACAAAAGGAACCTATAGAGACTTAATTCAAAACCCTGTAGGGTGGTTCTGAACGAGGTCTCTATATACCTCATACAAAAGCTCCCTACAGAGGCCTCACACAAACGCAGCCTATAGAGACCTCATACAAAATCACCCTATGGAGACCTCAAACAAAAGCACCCTAAAGATACCTCAAACAAAACTATCCTTTAGAGACACCATATAAAACTATCCTATAGAGACCTCATACAAAACTACAATATTGAGACCTCATGCAAAACCAGCCTATATTGACCTCACACAAACCACCCTATAGAGACCTCACACAAACCTATCCTATAGGGACCTCATACAATCTGACTATACCTTTCTGGTGCACCAAAACATAACATTTACATAAAGGCACATACATTAAATTGCTTCTGGCCCCACACTAGGATACCCAGGATCGTGGTAACCAGAAACAGCGAACATCACACGCATATAAACAGCCAAGACCCAGTATTATAAGATGTGTAGGGTAAGTTTCCCCACAGTTCACATATTTCAGGTCATCGGCCCACAACAACTTCCCAACACCACACATATTACATACTCGTGTGTTGTCGACAGATCGCAGAATTGGTCACGTCATAATGTGTCTGGGTATTTAATTTGCGATATTTTGAATACATATGTATTATCAAGTTTTAATGAAACTCTATATAGTGTGTCCCATTTCATCTGCCTCAGATTATTCGAATAAGCCTAACATGATCTCAGTACTCAGCCACCTTGTATATTATGTATAAATACATATAGTATAAATACATACATTTATTTAACAATGTTAAAACCAATTCTGCCCTATTATGCGATCTGCCGACGACACACATAATAAACTACGTATGAAGGAAGTGGCACAGTGTGTCGGTATGTCACTGGCAGATTATGTAACTAGTCATGCTTGGACCAACATTTATATAATATTATGTACATATGTTGCGATATCCCTGCTCACAATATTGAGATAAGGCAAATAGTTTATGTGCGATTTTTAATGGTGGAGGGCTTGCCCCCTGTCGTAAAAGGTGCATCTATAGTCTGTCTTTGTTCTAATTTTATGGAGAATCCACAAAAAAAACACCAACTTACGATATTAAGTATGTCTAGGGTTCCGTACTCGAAGGGTGCCAAACGAGACCCTATTAATAAGTCTCCGCTGTCCATCCGTCCGTCTGTCTCATGAACCGTGATAGTTAGACAGTTAAAATTTTCACAGGTGATGTATTTCTGTTACCGCTATAACAACAAATACTAAAAAATATAATAAAATAAATATTTAAGCAGGCTTCCATACAAAGAACTTTTTTATTTGCTCTTATTTGCTCGATATTTATAACGGCAACAGGTAGACGCTTGAAATATGCACAGAATAATTAGTAATATATTCACTTTAAAAATAAATAAATAAATTAAAATAAAACAATTTTTGGCGGGGCCCCCATACAACAAACGTGTTTTTTTTGCAGTTTTAATAGATAATGGTACGGAACCCTTCGTGCGCGAGTCCGCCTCGCACTTGGCTGTTTTTTTACTATACCAAAATATGTTTAACTATATGTATATTTTTATGTGTTTGAGTTCACATTAGATCTAATTAATGCAGAAAATGTCTTTTATAATAGATTAAGGAAAATACATGGTGATGGCTGAATAGAGAAACCTTCTATAAACAAAAACTAAAAGTAATTTCGGAGAATTGTTACTTGTGTATGGGCTAGGTCCCCAAGTAATACCTTATTAATACCTTGGACACTATTCACACACATGGATCTAGCCCCAAACTAGGATTCCCTGTATCTTGGGTACTAGACAACGATACACATACTTATATAGATAAATATTATACTTCGATAGATAAACAACCATGAATAGGGTACAAACATCCGTTCTCGTCGTGGTGATACAGTTGTGTTGGTGTCATACATCATCTCGTCGTGGTGATACAGTTGTGTTGGTGTCATACATCATCTCGCCGTGGTGATACAGTTGTGTTGGTGTCATACATCATCTCGTCGTGGTGATACAGTTGTGTTGGTGTCATACATCATCTCGTCGTGGTGATACAGTTGTGTTGGTGTCATACATCATCTCGTCGTGGTGATACTGTTGTGTTGGTGTCATACATCATCTCGTCGTGGTGATACAGTTGTGTTGGTGTCATACATCATCTCGCCGTGGTGATACAGTTGTGTTGGTGTCATACATCCGTTCTCGTCGTGGTGATACAGTTGTGTTGGTGTCATACATCATCTCGCCGTGGTGATACAGTTGTGTTGGTGTCATACATCATCTCGCCGTGGTGATACAGTTGTGTTGGTGTCATACATCATCTCGCCGTGGTGATACAGTTGTGTTAGTGTCATACATCATCTCGCCGTGGTGATACAGTTGTGTTGGTGTCATACATCATCTCGTCGTGGTGATACAGTTGTGTTGGTGTCATACATCATCTCGCCGTGGTGATACAGTTGTGTTGGTGTCATACATCATCTCGTCGTGGTGATACAGTTGTGTTGGTGTCATACATCATCTCGTCGTGGTGATACAGTTGTGTTGGTGTCATACATCATCTAGCCGTGGTGATACAGTTGTGTTGGTGTCATACATCATCTCGCCGTGGTGATACAGTTGTGTTGGTGTCATACATCATCTCGTCGTGGTGATACAGTTGTGTTGGTGTCATACATCATCTCGTCGTGGTGATACAGTTGTGTTGGTGTCATACATCATCTCGCCGTGGTGATACAGTTGTGTTGGTGTCATACATCATCTCGTCGTGGTGATACAGTTGTGTTGGTGTCATACATCATCTCGTCGTGGTGATACAGTTGTGTTGGTGTCATACATCATCTCGTCGTGGTGATACAGTTGTGTTGGTGTCATACATCATCTCGTCGTGGTGATACAGTTGTGTTGGTGTCATACATCATCTCGCCGTGGTGATACAGTTGTGTTGGTGTCATACATCATCTAGCCGTGGTGATACAGTTGTGTTGGTGTCATACATCATCTCGTCGTGGTGATACAGTTGTGTTGGTGTCATACATCATCTCGTCGTGGTGATACAGTTGTGTTGGTGTCATACATCATCTAGCCGTGGTGATACAGTTGTGTTGGTGTCATACATCATCTCGTCGTGGTGATACAGTTGTGTTGGTGTCATACATCATCTCGTCGTGGTGATACAGTTGTGTTGGTGTCATACATCATCTCGTCGTGGTGATACAGTTGTGTTGGTGTCATACATCATCTCGTCGTGGTGATACAGTTGTGTTGGTGTCATACATCATCTCGCCGTGGTGATACAGTTGTGTTGGTGTCATACATCATCTCGCCGTGGTGATACAGTTGTGTTGGTGTCATACATCATCTCGTCGTGGTGATACAGTTGTGTTGGTGTCATACATCATCTCTTCGTGGTGATACAGTTGTGTCGGTGTCATACATCATCTCGTCGTGGTGATACAGTTGTGTTGGTGTCATACATCATCTCGTCGTGGTGATACAGTTGTGTTGGTGTCATACATCATCTCGTCGTGGTGATACAGTTGTGTTGGTGTCATACATCATCTCGCCGTGGTGATACAGTTGTGTTGGTGTCATACATCCGTTCTCGTCGTGGTGATACAGTTGTGTTGGTGTCATACATCATCTCGTCGTGGTGATACAGTTGTGTTGGTGTCATACATCATCTCGCCGTGGTGATACAGTTGTGTTGGTGTCATACATCATCTCGTCGTGGTGATACAGTTGTGTTGGTGTCATACATCATCTCGCCGTGGTGATACAGTTGTGTTGGTGTCATACATCATCTCGCCGTGGTGATACAGTTGTGTTGGTGTCATACATCATCTCGCCGTGGTGATACAGTTGTGTTGGTGTCATACATCATCTCGCCGTGGTGATACAGTTGTGTTGGTGTCATACATCATCTCGCCGTGGTGATACAGTTGTGTTGGTGTCATACATCATCTCGTCGTGGTGATACAGTTGTGTTGGTGTCATACATCATCTCGTCGTGGTGATATAGTTGTGTTGGTGTCATACATCATCTCGCCGTGGTGATACAGTTGTGTTGGTGTCATACATCATCTCGTCGTGGTGATACAGTTGTGTTGGTGTCATACATCATCTCGTCGTGGTGATACAGTTGTGTCGGTGTCATACATCATCTCGTCGTGGTGATACAGTTGTGTTGGTGTCATAAATCATCTCGTCGTGGTGATACAGTTGTGTCGGTGTCATACATCATCTCGTCGTGGTGATACAGTTGTGTTGGTGTCATACATCATCTCGTCGTGGTGATACAGTTGTGTTGGTGTCATACATCATCTCGCCGTGGTGATACAGTTGTGTTGGTGTCATACATCCGTTCTCGTCGTGGTGATACAGTTGTGTTGGTGTCATACATCATCTCGTCGTGGTGATACAGTTGTGTTGGTGTCATACATCATCTCGCCGTGGTGATACAGTTGTGTTGGTGTCATACATCATCTCGCCGTGGTGATACAGTTGTGTTGGTGTCATACATCATCTCGCCGTGGTGATACAGTTGTGTTGGTGTCATACATCATCTCGCCGTGGTGATACAGTTGTGTTGGTGTCATACATCATCTCGCCGTGGTGATACAGTTGTGTTGGTGTCATACATCATCTCGTCGTGGTGATACAGTTGTGTTGGTGTCATACATCATCTCGTCGTGGTGATACAGTTGTGTTGGTGTCATACATCATCTCGCCGTGGTGATACAGTTGTGTTGGTGTCATACATCATCTAGCCGTGGTGATACAGTTGTGTTGGTGTCATACATCATCTCGCCGTGGTGATACAGTTGTGTTGGTGTCATACATCATCTCGCCGTGGTGATACAGTTGTGTTGGTGTCATACATCATCTCGCCGTGGTGATACAGTTGTGTTGGTGTCATACATCATCTAGCCGTGGTGATACAGTTGTGTTGGTGTCATACATCATCTCGTCGTGGTGATACAGTTGTGTTGGTGTCATACATCATCTCGTCGTGGTGATACAGTTGTGTTGGTGTCATACATCATCTCGTCGTGGTGATACAGTTGTGTTGGTGTCATACATCATCTCGTCGTGGTGATACAGTTGTGTTGGTGTCATACATCATCTCGTCGTGGTGATACAGTTGTGTTGGTGTCATACATCATCTCGTCGTGGTGATACAGTTGTGTTGGTGTCATACATCATCTCGTCGTGGTGATACAGTTGTGTTGGTGTCATACATCATCTCGTCGTGGTGATACAGTTGTGTTGGTGTCATACATCATCTCGTCGTGGTGATACAGTTGTGTTGGTGTCATACATCATCTCGTCGTGGTGATACAGTTGTGTTGGTGTCATACATCATCTCGTCGTGGTGATACAGTTGTGTTGGTGTCATACATCATCTCGTCGTGGTGATACAGTTGTGTTGGTGTCATACATCATCTCGCCGTGGTGATACAGTTGTGTTGGTGTCATACATCATCTCGCCGTGGTGATACAGTTGTGTTGGTGTCATACATCATCTCGTCGTGGTGATACAGTTGTGTTGGTGTCATACATCCGTTCTCGTCGTGGTGATACAGTTGTGTTGGTGTCATACATCATCTCGTCGTGGTGAAACAGTTGTGTTGGTGTCATACATCATCTCGTCGTGGTGATACAGTTGTGTTGGTGTCATACATCATTTGAAAGGTATTAACGATAGCATTATTTTATTGTATCACACTAACACCGAAACTCGTGCAGGAAAGGAAGTATGAACTATTTTGTTAAATAAGATTTTTGGTTGATTACGCAGTTGTTTTTGTGTATATAATTACATTAATTACTGCAAATTTCATTATTGGTGCCGTACAATAATATAATGCTATTGTTATCTATTACCTTTCAAGTGATGTATGACACTAATGTATACGCTCTGGGGACAGAACGCCCAATCTCCTAATAGTATTTTTTTATAAAAAACAGTATTTTATTGACTAACGAGAACAATGGACTAATGATGTTGTCGTGAAATAACAAAAAAAATATCTACGTAAGTGAAGAAGTCACATTGTATTTAAAAGGTTTTTTTTTTAATTTTTTTTGGTAGTAGACAGACAGACAAACGGTAAAGATATCAGTATCATTGAATCAAAATGGGATGCCTACTAAAATTAACAACAATCTTTACCCTTTGTGTTTTCTTTTATATTTTTAGGGTACCGTACAGTCGAGACACTCGCTTCTCGAAACTAGAAGGCGTTTGTCACTATTTATGGTGAACGGGATACCTCGTCCGTGCAAAGGTCCCCGTTACTCCAGGCGGAAAGACCCGCAGTGTGAGAGGGGCGGAATCGGGGAAAAATGACATAACGTAGTGCTAAACCACAGAAAAATTGTTTCAAAATAAACTACGCTATTTTAATTAAAATATTTTCAAGGAGATTTTACGAATACATAATATCCACATTTTGAACGCAGTTCCACAGTGAACTTAGTTAGGATTTCAGAATAACAGGAAAAAATTAAACAATTTAGAGGAATTTCGTAATTAAATTCTATCGCGTTTTCCTTTAGTGAGAATCTTAATCAAATACTCAATAAACGTTAACCCAAAAATAAAATCTGTAGACGACTTCATGGTGGAGGAAATGGATTCGAAAAAATCCCCATTTTTTTTTCGTTTCACAAAACAGCGTGACGTACAATTACAATACGCCACGATTACACGATTACTAATAAATAATATTATATTTGTTTCTTGTCATTGTTCTCCGCGCGACATATTATTTAGGATATAAGTAAACATGTCAACTACCACGAGTGACAGGCAGCCGTGACAGTGTGACATGATTGACATGTTTTTGCGTCGACATTTCAATAACTTGCCGGTAGTCTGTTGAGGCACAAAACATCGGCAACAAATACAATGTCACCAAAATATTTTTTTCCTACCCAAAATGGATCAATGAACACCAAAAGTTGCAAAAAATATCAGGGCAAAATACTGCGGTAGCTTAGGTGAAGGGTAAAGGGGGTGAGCGAAGCGAAGCCCCCTTTATCCTTCATGATAGGTTGAACATGTAAGAACAACAAAAAATACTTAAAACATAAACTTAAGTACACAAAACATAAAAAGAAGTTTGGTGATCATTTATCCAAACACAATTTGGTGGACATTTATCCATTTTGGCAGTCATTTCGAATTTATTGGTAGTGAAATAGATGCGTTTTTGGTAATCGTTTAAACACAAGCCCAAAATATCTAACTACCGCCCGGTTTCCGTTCGGAAAATTAGCTGTGAAAACACATCTCAGCCAATCGTGCCGCCATTTTGAATTATATAATGTAGCCATTAAGGCATAAGATCACACAAAACCACCGAAGAGAGCTTTGGCAAAAAAAATATAAAATTATTTCCAATAAATTCATAGGTCTCAAAAGTTATATGTTATTCACAAAAAGATAATCTAGTTTAAATACTATATCGTTACGCGAATGGATTAATTTGGCTCGATCGTAAAAAATCCTGAACATAGTCTATATTTAAAAGGAGATTTCTGAATTTTATCATAATTTTATATAAAAAATTTCCACTTTTAATGCTCCTTATTAATCCTTAAATTTTATCAATTAGCTTTATTTCCGTTTTTCAGTAAATTCGAAAAAACACCTAATTTTTAAAGTATCTGGGCGGCCCGATGATATTCCGCGCCGCCCGCTACCCCGCCAGCAGAAGGCGACGGGCGAATGCGGCGCCCCCCACCTCAACAGCTAGAGCTGGGCCTTAATGACCCCGCCGAGGGGCACATGCCTCCGCCGGGATACGAGTAAGATTAAGCTAGACCCCAGCGCGCTGGCTCAGTGCGGGTTTATGGAGGGGTTTTACGACTACTAGAACTCCAAGTAGCGATAGAAGCCGGGACCTACCTACCTACTTACCTATCTGTCTCATGTCGTCACTTGTACCAGCACCAAATGCGAACCTGCAACTCCTGGGGGTGAAGCTTGGGTGAATCCGTGTAAGCACTAGACCACGGAGCTCTTATATCTACTAATTACGAAAAAAAAATTGCCTCCATCTTAATTATGACGTACAAGTTATTTTTAACCAAAGTTCCAAAGTTCCGAAAACATCTTGCCATATACCTATAATATGATTGGTACCGTCAAAAATTTTATGATGTTTTTGTGTTCTTTAAATGTGAGTTTCCCGGATACGTTGGTCACGAAGAAGATCTGCTTGATTAGGCTCAAATGTGAGTCTAACCGACGTGATGCGGGTTCCGTAGAAAAAATATCATGGCGTGACGCCTTTTCCCACGCGGAGTGGCAAGGCACAAATGTGGTCATGTTAAGTCAGTAGATAGTATAGGCTTATATTTAATGATTTACCAAATTGACTAAAATGTTGTAACCAAAAAAATACATTTACATCCCAAATTAGCTTAATGTTCTCCAAAATTTTACACCATATTGTATACTAAACTGCATGGGGTATCTACATTAAGCTAATTAAAAGCTAATCTAATGTGAACTCAAAAACACATAAAAATATACATATAGTTAATATAGTTAATTTGAAAGAAATTGCAGACACACCGAATTTTCTAGGCGGGTGAGCAACTTGCAACGACAATAATCCGAAATGTCAGTTTTCCAGACAAAAACCGAACATAGTTTAGAACATGAACAATAAACAAATATACCTAGGTTGTTGGTGCACAACCAACACATTTGTCGCCATACAACTCCACGGAAAGCTCATTGACAAAGGCTGGTATTTAATCGCGCATCAAAAATACTGATTTTCACAGCAAAAAAGGATCAGCAAAAACACTTTTTATGTTTTAAGTATTTTTGTTGTTCTTACACGTTAAACCTAATACGAAGGATAAAGGGGGCTTTGTATCGCTCACCCACTTTACCCTTCACCTAAGCTACCGCTGTATTTTCCCTGCCATTTTCTGTGAAAATCAGTATATTTGCTGTGAAAATCAGTATTATCGATGTGTAGTTTAATATTTCCCATTGATAAATGGCATCAAACCAATAACCATAACTTAATCCGAATCCGATTTCATTTCGAAAGAAACCACTCTTTTACTTCAAAATCTACGGCAACACTCAAACCGACACGTTTCGATAATGCACCGAATCTATGACATGGAAAACAAATAACTAAGTTAGGCTGTTCGTTTTAAAGAACCTAAACGAAACTAGTTAAAATACAGGGTTACAATATTGTTTTTTTTTTTATTTTAAGATGAGTAGTCCCCCAGATTGTATGGGGGAGGATAATTTTTGTCCTATTTCTTGAATATATAAAAATATATTATAGCTAAAAAGCTTAAAAGTTCAGAATTATGAAAAAATCTAAATTAAATATTTATGATTTGCCACCCAGTCGTGTCCGCCCCCACAACCATTGTGTCCGCCCCCACAACCATTTAAAACATGCAAGTGTTGAACAGAAGTTTATTTTTTTGTAGTAAGGCCCTAAGTATCTAAATGTATGTGCAAATTACTATGACGACGAGCTGCCATATAAGATTACTTGTGTGGTCCATTACCAAAAGAAGGTATGTCGTGGCCAGGCCTTAAAATTGACCACGACATGATATCGCCGAATATTTCATGAAATGGAATGTCATGAAAGATATTATTTTTAAATCATTTTTATTCAGCACTACGTGGTGATCGTGTGTTATACATGTCATACTAACACGAACACTATAACTGTAGTCTTCGTCTAAGTTACCGCGGTATTTCGTGCCAAAATATTTATTTTTTTAATAAAAAAAATTCCACCACTGTTGGCCATTCGCCACGACATATATATATATATATACATCTATGGTACCTAAATAGGTGTTTTAAACAAATAAATCCTAGATTACATCCGCAACCTGTGGTATCGTGGCGTGAGATAATGCCTGCTGGTTTTCCATTGGGCGGTTTGCGCTTCTTCATGATTTGAACGGCTACAAATATGTTGTTTACAAATATAAATTAAATGTTCATTACATTTGATGCCCCGTGCCCGGTTACACAGATTCGTATTGGTTGTTATAGGTCACTTTCTGTCTGAATACTAATGTTAGGTTTTTTAAGTCACAACTTTATAAAACAAGGAGCCGAAGCGAAGCGAAGCGGAGCTAGGCGACCCAATGTAGTTTAGTATAAAAAAGTGGCCAAGTGTGATCGGAAAACAGGCGGCCGAAAGGTAATGGTGTATATTTTTTTTTTAGAACCGGCTCATCAAGCCCTTTAATGTGACACCCCACACGATAGGTTTCAGAAAAAAGAAAAAAAAACACATACAAAAAATAATTACGTCATAACTCCCCCATAGGGGAAAATCGATAAAAACTCTCGAAAAAACATCTTTTAATTCAAGGAACACGTGTGCCGAGTTTTGTGAAGATCGCTTGAAAACTGTGACCCCTAGACCGGAACTGACAGACACCAGACATAGAGACAGACGAAAGCGAAATCGGCCTCCTATTTTGTCGAAATGGAGCCCTTCGCTCGCTTCGCTCGCTCGGTCAATGACTATCTATAAAATCTGCGTCTTAAAAATACTTTCAATGACCTATAATTTAATTAAGTCATATACTTATTAGTATTTATTTTTAATCGTTATTTTAAGAAAGTGAAGACTGAATCTATTATAATTAAACATATCATTTACTTAATATTATCATCAAATAGTGATAGCTCAAGTGTTTCATATAATTCCATATATATCTAAAAAGGCAAAAAATTAGGCAGAAAGTGATTTATACCAATCAATTCGGTTTTGTGAAACTTTCGCAAGAAATCATATGATTTATTAATTTATTTGTTGAATGGCTTATTTTGTGGCAAGACTTTGATTTTATTACCAGACAGATGTTGAGTCTCTAAAATATATAAAATTACAACATTTGCCGATGAGTTATCAATACCGATTTAGCTTCTGAATCAGATTTATATTAATTATTTTTCGCGAATTGGAGCTGGCTGTTTAACCCCTCAAAAACCGAGGGTAATTGGGATGGGTCGCGAATTTTAACCTTATGCCATGATGATAACATTTAAAACCTATAACGGAAAAGTGGCGTTAGCTGACGCCTGTGGTATTCAAGAGGTTGATATTCGGTACATATAATAAAGTACCTACAATGGACACTATTTACACACATTGACGACCCGAATGGCTTGGGTACTAGACAACGATACACATACTTATATAGATAAATATTAAACTTAGATAGATAAACAACTATGACCAGGGTACAAACATCCGTTCTCATCAAACTATTATTTGCCCCCACCGGGACTCGAACGCGGGACCCTTGGCTTCGTAGGCAGGGTCACTGCCGTCTCGGCCATTCGTGTCGTCATGTGATGAATTAATATGATAGAAGCTGTTCTATTTCTACATAAACTTTTTTTAACAGTTTTCAAACGACCTATGATCTGTATAATACCTACAGACTTCACAAAAAAAGGCCCGGGTGACAGAGTCCGTGTCACAGACGTAATAAGGTTGAATTTAGTTTGGGCCACCGGGCCTTTTTTTTTTGTGAAGACTGTAGGTATCGAAGTCGTTTTGGGCTTCCGTCGTGTGTCCAACTGGAAAAACTGCAGTTGCATTAACATGGAACTAACTAAGTAATGGGATTCCCTTATGTGCTACGTAAATACTTAGTTATTTGTCAGAATTAACCTTAAACTGCTAAAATACATAACAAATACTTAGTAATTAGCTCCACGGCTTTTCCCAGATGAGTCAGTAGTAACATAACAAGACGACCGGATTAGCCTAGTGTTTGAAATTTGGTTCAGGTGATTTCACCTAGATGGCGTTGTTCTATTTGTAACTCGCGATGTTGAGATTTTCTTGGCTTCGCATAAACTGAAATTGAATATATTTTTTGTTACCCTTCATACCAATCCTGGTCTGTTATTAAACATTATTGTTTACGATACAGTGGTTTTAATGGCAGCACCAATAGGGGTCAGAGTCCAAACATTTGGTCCTTCGAGCCGGATGCTGTTTTTATTTTTGAGATTTGTGGTCTAAAAAGACCACTCACGCGTCCTTGCGGTGGATTGCTGCAGCAAGAGGGCGTGTTGGGCAGTCAATGGAGACGTTGGCAGCTGAGTAACAGATGCCAATGCCACCTTGGCAGCCTTGGTTTTATAGCCGACGACGTCACATAAGCCCGTAGTGCAGGCAACCTGTGACAGCCCAGCTGAGAGGCCATATACATGAGGACAACAGATCAACTGCAGGAGAGCGGCGACCTCTACGGGGCGCCTTGGAGACCAAACTACAGTTCAACAAATATACATGAGGACAACAGATCAACTACAGGAGAGAGGCGACCTCTAGGAGCGCCTTGGAGACCAAACTACAGTTCAACAAATGCGTGAGTGAGAAGTGAAATCGTGAGTACATTTGATTCTTTCTATAAGAAATAATTCAAGACATTTTGAACTTTATTAACATCGAGTAATAAACTCAGAAGAATTCAGATCAATTTGGGACTTGTAAAATTAGCAATAATTGTGTATTAGTTTTAGGACTTAGAATAATTTGCTTAAAAACGAGGGAACGGGGAACCTATGCCCAATTTTCCCCAGAGATCAAATAGTTCAAAACACTTGTAAAATTTTCGTGAAATACCTTAGATTAGAACTTTACATAGATAGTGAATTATAATCATAAGCTACAACCATGGAGAAAATAATTGTTCTCCAAGAAGAGTTGCACAAGTCTATGAAAAAAGGTTTAGTAAATTTAAAAAAATCACCTAAAGACAGAATAACTGTTGAATATGTTGAAGCTAGATTGGAGAATTTAGAAAGAGATTGGACAACATTTAGAGAAAACAGTTTAAAGATTTATGCAACTTATTCAAGAGATGCTATAAGGGAGTCTAATTATGAAAAGGAAGAGTTGTATGATCAATGCGAAGATGCCTATATAGAATATAAATCACAATTGAGATTGTTTTTAAATAAGTTACAATTGTCGAGGAAAACAACCACGGAGACTAATTCCTCCGGCGCATCTTCTAGTTCAATGGTTAGGTTGCCAAAGATTTCCATACCCATGTTTTCCGGTAAATATGCGGAATGGACGACATTTCGGGATTTGTTTGTATCCCTCATTCACAAAAACTCTTCTTTGGATGGTGTACAGAAATTACACTATCTGAAAAGCCACTTGAGTGGTGAGGCAGAACAGCTTATTAGACAAACCCCAATAACTGACGCCAACTATCTCAAATGCTGGCAGCAGTTAGAGGAGCGTTACAACAACAAAAGATATTTAGCAAATTGTATATTAAAAAGATTACTCGGTCAAAGGAGATTATATAATGAATCTGCCTCAGCTCTCAGGGAATTATTAGATACTACAATGGATTGTTTAAATGCTTTATCCAACTTGGAAATAAACGTGACTACATGGGATGTGATGATAATACACATTATAGCATCCAAATTTGATAGTGAAACTCGCAAACAGTGGGAGTTGCACATCACCGTTTCAGAAGGTAACGAGTTGCCATCTTTGGTACAGTTCAAGGAATTTATAGAAACTCGATTCCGAGCTTTAGAGTGTTTGGAACCCAAAGGACACACCTTTCGTCCGAACAGTGGCAATAGGGCTGATTCTCATAACCCCAAGGCGCTGTTAGGTGTCACATCTGAAATTAAGTGTGAGTTCTGCTCCGAAGCCCACAAACTTTGTTTCTGCAAGAAGTTTTCCAGTCAACAATATGATCAAAGACGCGAATTTGTGATTAATAAGAGAATGTGCTTTAATTGTTTAGGAGGCAATCACACAGTGTATAATTGCAGGAAAACTACCTCGTGCCAAATATGCAAGCGCAGACATCATTCCTTACTGCATCCACCTAATGAACCTGAAAATAGATCACAAGACATACCACCAGCTGTCAAACACCCTGACAAACCGGTTAGGGACCAGACGATAACTTCGTGCTTGGCAACTGGCAAAGGAACAAAATCCAGACAGGTTTTATTGGCCACAGCGCTAATAAATATCGAGTCACATAAAGGTCAAGTCCAAGTAATTCGAGCATTGCTGGATCAAGGTTCACAGGCTTGCTTTATCACCGAAGATACAGTTCAACTTTTACAACTAAAAAAGACACCGGTCAAAGGTATTATTTCCGGCGTAGGTCAAAGAGAATCTCTAAGTACAAAGTCCATGGTCAGGCTGATGATTCAGTCGAGAGTAGATCACCAGTTCAAAGTTCAGGTCAATGCTTATGTTTTGAAAAATATTACGTCTTGTCTTCCGGAAAAAACCGTAGATCCAGTCGAATGGGTTGATCTACAAGAATTGACATTGGCAGATCCGCAGTTCAACGTTCCCAATAAAATAAATGTTTTACTGGGAGCGGACATCTATAGTTCAATAATGAAGGAGGGTTGGAAAAGGAGCCCTTCTGGCACTTTGATAGCCCAGAGCACAACACTTGGCTGGATAGTATCCGGCGTAGTTCAACCTGGAAAAGAAACAGGCAATAGTACAACCCCAATTAGCGTTATGCACGCACAGATCAATACTGATGATTCTCTCAAAAGATTTTGGGAAATCGAAGAACAAATAACAGAGGTCAAACCCATGCTAACAGAAGAAGAGAGAAAATGTGAAGATTTATTTACAGAAACAACTGTGAGATCAAACGATGGCCGTTATGTAGTTAAACTACCTTTCCGAGATGCAGAACCTGCCTGCAAAGGTGGAGATTCACGAAACATTGCGATAGCTAGACTGAAATCTCTAGAAAAGAGATTCGCAAGAGATGAAGAATTGAAAGAAAAGTACACAGAAGTAATTAACGAATATTTACAATTAGATCACATGAGAGAAGTCGAAGGCGAGGACACAAGAAAAGAAGAAGCTACATACTTACCGCACCACGCAGTGATCAGAACAGACAAAGCTACAACAAAGGTTCGCGTAGTATTCAACGCGTCTGAGAAAAACAAAAATGGTGTGTCGCTTAATAACACGCTAATGGTAGGGCCCAAATTACAAGCGGATTTACGTCACACAGTAATGAGATGGAGAGGCCACCCCATTGGCCTAATCACGGACATTGTTAAAATGTACCGACAAGTGAGAGTGTCAGATGATGACGTAATTTTCCAGCGTATAGTATGGAGAGACGATCCTGAAAAAGAAATAAAGGATTATGAGTTGCTTACTTTGACGTTTGGGACAGCATGCGCTCCTCATCTTGCAGTAAGAGCTTTACAGCAAACTGCACATGACGAAGGACACAATTACTCTCTTGCTGCTGAAAAAGTCTTAAACAACTTTTATATGGACGATTTAATGGCAGGGTGTAGCAATGTCGAAGAAGGAATAAAATTGTATACAGAAATGACAGATCTATTAGAAAAGAGTGGTTTCAAGCTACAGAAGTGGAATAGTAACAGTAAGGAACTGTTACAGAAGATATACATGACAGCTGCTGAAAAAGAAGAACAAATTAATAGAAAGGAAGAAGAAACCGCTGAAAAGAACAAACAGGACAACAAAGAAAAGGAAATAGAGATCAAAATTGATGCAAATAATAAAATACTGGGACTCACCTGGAACCGTAGAGACGACAAAATTCAGTATTCGGTGACTCTTCCTCCGATGACAGCTGGACCTATTGTAACGTACTACCTCTTTGACCATATTGGCTACTGGCGGATTAGCCAGATTAAAAGTACAACTATAGAAATTCGGAAATTCGGATCTGGAATCTCGTCTGGCAGCTGATTGTTTTTTTGAGGCAGACATTGTTTGAGCTCTGAAACGTGAGGTTGTATCTTCTGCATCAATAATTTTTAAGTCACGCCTTTAGTTACGGCGATGGGCTAGTCCCTTTAGTACTGTAATGGAGCTGAATGTTTAGTTGCTGTAAAGTGCAGTAGTTGATAATTATGAAACTTCCCTACTATCCCCAATCCATGGGTAAGCATTGGTTCGTAGTTAGTCTTTCTTATTCTCGTGTATTTTATACTCTCTATGTATTTCCCTTTTCTATACAGTGTCTATTGGACTGCGGCACTCTTAGATCCTAATTACCCTAGGGCCCTCGTCGGAAGTCTCCGTGTGGGGAGCCGTCGCCTGATAGCTGGGCGCTGTAGCGTTTTTGTATTCCTATCATTCACACTGGTCTCTTTCCAGGGTTCCACGCTGAGGAGTAATATCCTCCTGGCGCTAACGGAGCTCTGAATCGGTTCCACGCTGAGGAGTAATATCCTCCTGGCGCTAACGGAGCTCTGAATCGGTTCCACGCCAAGGAGTAATATCCTCCTGGCGCTAACGGAGCTCTGAATCGGTTCCACGCTGAGGAGTAATATCCTCCTGGCGCTAACGGAGCTCTGAATCGGTTCCACGCCGAGGAATAATATCCTCCTGGCGCTACCGCATAATCACTTGTTGACGTCTGGAGAAGTGGACCAGTTGGATTGAGACTACCAAGGAGCTGAAATCTACAAATTCCCGGCGAGTCCCTATCCAGCGTTTCAACTATATCACCAATATTCGACTCACGACCTGTGATTAATAAATGTATCTTGAGCCTGCCAACAATCTCTTTTGGTCTGGTTAGAGTCTCACTGTTTCAATGGCGCCCGGATTAAGGGAATATTGGTGATAGAGTTTTATGTCTGGTCAGAGTAGTTAGGCCATAAGAGCGCCGTAGAACGCTAGATTTCTTTCGTAGCTTGTATATTTTGTTGTGTTTATTTTTGTCTGACAGGAGTATATTTGATCGTTTATCTGGGTACCTACCTCATTTCTACATTATTTATGGTCGCAGTCTGACGGCCGTTGTCATATTATAATTGTTGATAAATATTTTCCTCCAAATTCTCAGTACGAAAAATAAATTAATAAATTGTGAAGATTTTAGTAGGGAAACTTTTCGGACTATTAAATAATAAATAAGGTTAGTGTTTAACGGCCGATTTCTCGTACATTTAATCTGTTGTTGACAGTCCTTTATCAATTTCAGCTGTCAAAACGGTAGATCAATGGCTTGATTTTGTACCAGAAACCGGGCGTTAGTCGTGTACTCTGCTTACTTTCATGTAAATTTGTACAGTTTACTAGATAGGTAGTAAACATGACGTTTCCTATAAAATATCTGTCGCTAAATAAGGCTGATCTGTGTCTGTCTGAGAGCACCTTCTGTCTGAAGATAGGCTGCGACAGCGTTCTGTCTTATTCAATAGTAGTTAACGATTCCTTTATGTATGTAATAAGTATTTTGACCCTTGTATTCTAAAAACCATCTATATCTACAGCTATGTAAAAGTTCTTTATGGTGTAACGTTACTCTGCAATGTCTGTTACTTTAGCTTATGGCCTCTTGAACTATAATTCTCTACTTTTTTACTCTTTGTTGTAGAATAGATATTCTACTCTATTATTATTTTCTGTACCCACTAACGGTGCAGGAAGTCTTGAACACTTGAGGGAGCTGCCCCTCATGGTGTTATTCTGCGTTACGATAGTAGCTAAGCTATCGGGGCGTTTATGTACTAAGGTTCTTATTTTAGTTCAAGGGATCTTGCTTATTTTTCAACTTCTGACAGTTAGTCTGGGTGTGCATTTGGCTATAATAATGGCACCCTGTGTGTAAGGCTGTGTTTACACGATGTTAGTGTGAACTCTTGTATGAACTTAGTATGAATTCTGATGTCTGATTGTTGGTACGAATGTGTGATGTTGGTATGTAGTTGAGCTAGACTGTTAGTTATATATTTCTCTGACATTGTAGATGGCGAGCTTTAGAGAATTTTATCTTAAGTAGTTAATTTGGTAAGTTAGTTTAGTTTAGTTAGTATCTTAGCGGATTTTATCAGGTAAAATCCTACCCAAACAAGACGGGTATGTAACGTACTACCTCTTTGACCATATTGGCTACTGGCGGATTAGCCAGATTAAAAGTACAACTATAGAAATTCGGAAATTCGGATCTGGAATCTCGTCTGGCAGCTGATTGTTTTTTTGAGGCAGACATTGTTTGAGCTCTGAAACGTGAGGTTGTATCTTCTGCATCAATAATTTTTAAGTCACGCCTTTAGTTACGGCGATGGGCTAGTCCCTTTAGTACTGTAATGGAGCTGAATGTTTAGTTGCTGTAAAGTGCAGTAGTTGATAATTATGAAACTTCCCTACTATCCCCAATCCATGGGTAAGCATTGGTTCGTAGTTAGTCTTTCTTATTCTCGTGTATTTTATACTCTCTATGTATTTCCCTTTTCTATACAGTGTCTATTGGACTGCGGCACTCTTAGATCCTAATTACCCTAGGGCCCTCGTCGGAAGTCTCCGTGTGGGGAGCCGTCGCCTGATAGCTGGGCGCTGTAGCGTTTTTGTATTCCTATCATTCACACTGGTCTCTTTCCAGGGTTCCACGCTGAGGAGTAATATCCTCCTGGCGCTAACGGAGCTCTGAATCGGTTCCACGCTGAGGAGTAATATCCTCCTGGCGCTAACGGAGCTCTGAATCGGTTCCACGCCAAGGAGTAATATCCTCCTGGCGCTAACGGAGCTCTGAATCGGTTCCACGCTGAGGAGTAATATCCTCCTGGCGCTAACGGAGCTCTGAATCGGTTCCACGCCGAGGAATAATATCCTCCTGGCGCTACCGCATAATCACTTGTTGACGTCTGGAGAAGTGGACCAGTTGGATTGAGACTACCAAGGAGCTGAAATCTACAAATTCCCGGCGAGTCCCTATCCAGCGTTTCAACTATATCACCAATATTCGACTCACGACCTGTGATTAATAAATGTATCTTGAGCCTGCCAACAATCTCTTTTGGTCTGGTTAGAGTCTCACTGTTTCACTATAACTAAAAGAATAGTTATTGCAGATATTGCACGGCTTTTTGACCCGCTAGGCTGGATAGCTCCTTGCATCATTATAGCCAAGATTTTCATCCAAAAACTATGGCTCACAGGTCTCGGATGGGACGATAAATTAAGCGAGGTATTAGTAGAAGAATGGAGTACTTACCGAAAAGAGTTGTCTGCACTAACGAAGATAGAAATTCCTCGATGGATGAGTTCACGTTATGATGATGTCATCACAGAACTTCATGGGTTTAGTGATGCGTCCAAAGCGGCGTATTCAGCGGTCGTCTACCTCCGAGTGGTCGACGCAAAGGGCGAAGTTCACACTTCACTAGTGGTAGCAAAAACAAGAGTTGCTCCGATAAAGCAAATAAGCATCCCAAGATTGGAGCTATGCGGAGCTGTACTCCTTTCCAAATTGCTAGTTGAGTGTGCAGAAGTGTTGGGCATTCATAAGGACAATATAAGGGCGTGGACCGATTCAACCATAGTCCTCGCGTGGCTGAATAGCCATCCGAGTCGATGGAAAACATTTGTGGGAAATAGAGTAGCAGAGGTGTTGTCATCTTTAAATTCATGGCAGTGGTTTCACGTGTCAACGAAAATGAACCCTGCTGATTGTGCATCACGTGGAGTGCTACCCATCGCCCTAGTTAATGATACACTTTGGTTTTCCGGGCCTTCATTTCTGCGAGAGAAGGAAGTGCAATACATAAAACCTAAAGATAATAATGTGACGTTAGAACAAGTAATAAAGACCAACATTGCGACAGTTCCAGAGGAGTCGCTCTTTACAAGATTCTCCTCTTTACAAAAGCTACAACGAGTTTTAGCTTATTGTAGAAGATTTACGAAAAAGGACAAAACGAATGCAAGATATTTACAGAAGAAGGAGTTAGATGATGTTTTACAAAGATGCTTAAAGATCACACAAAAGGAACATTTTGAAACGGAGTACAACCTACTAGAAACGAAAGGGACAATACAAGGACAACACAGCAAATTAAAAACACTCTGTCCTTATCTTGATGACAAGGGACTGATTCGAGTTAGTGGAAGAATTCAAAGGGCTCAGTTAGAAAAGGACACGAAGCACCCTATAATTCTTCCGAAGGGGGCTCATCTAACGAACCTCATCGTAGCTGAAGCGCACTTAAAGACTCTTCACGGTGGTCCATCATTAATGATGAATTACTTGAGATCAGCGTATTGGATCATAGGCGCAAGAAATTTAGTAAAGCATCATGTCCACAAATGCGTTGTATGCGTCAGACAGAAAGCCAATATCAACCATCAACTGATGGGTTCGTTGCCATCAGCTAGATGTGTACCAGCCAGACCATTCTTCAACAGTGGTGTGGATTATGCTGGTCCAATAAATATAAGGACTACTAAGGGACGTGGGCATCGTGCATTCAAAGGATATATATGCCTATTCATATGCATGGCCACTCGCGCCATACATTTAGAGGTTGTTAGTGATATGACCACTCAAGCTTTCTTGGCGGCGTTTAAGAGATTTGTCTCACGGCGCGGACACTGCGCTCATATGTGGAGCGATAATGGGACCACATTCGTTGGTGCCTCTAAAGAACTAAAGGAGATAGTGACGATAGAAAGTTCTGCTGCAGAGCATTTGGAGAACTCTGGTACAGAATGGCATTTTATACCCCCACGAGCCCCTAATTTTGGAGGGTTGTGGGAGGCAGGGATAAAAGCTACAAAGTTTCACCTTAAGAGGGTGATAGGCGATGCAACTCTCACTTATGAGGAATTGAGCACGTTGTTATGTCAGGTCGAAGCCTGTTTAAATTCGCGACCTTTGAGTGTCATCGACACCACAGAACCCGGTGAACCCTTGCCGTTATCCCCGGGTCATTTTTTGATAGGTGAACCTATTCTCACGGTTCCCGAAGACACTTATGAACGCTCAAACGTTAACTGTCTAACAAGATGGCAATTCGTCCAGAAGATGTTAGGCTCATTTTGGAGACGCTGGTCCTCTGAGTATCTGAGTACTTTAATGCAAAGATACAAGTGGACATCAAGAAATCCCGAGCCTAATGTAGGAGACGTGGTTCTTGTAAAAGAGGATGATTTGCCTCCAAGCCGCTGGTTGCTAGGTAGAATAGTCGAAAAACATCCGGGTTGTGATAATCTCACCCGTGTAGTCACTTTACGTACCAAGGCGTCTATCTTTAAAAGACCGATTTGTAAAATATGTGTTTTACCTGTTAACCAGTAAGCTCTCTTATTTTTGTTTAAATGTGTATTGTTGGTTGATTTTACCAACTCATAATATTTTAGTGTGTTGTGAAAACTCTTATGTTTTATATGAACTGGAACTGTTTTATATATATTTAAGCAAATGTACGTTTTTTTGTTTAAAAGCCATTTCTTCACTAAATGCCTTTTGGTGGGCGATATGTTTGAAATTTGGTTCAGGTGATTTCACCTAGATGGCGTTGTTCTATTTGTAACTCGCGATGTTGAGATTTTCTTGGCTTCGCATAAACTGAAATTGAATATATTTTTTGTTACCCTTCATACCAATCCTGGTCTGTTATTAAACATTATTGTTTACGATACAGTGGTTTTAATGGCAGCACCAATAGGGGTCAGAGTCCAAACACCTAGCGGGTAGTGACCCTGCCTACGAAGCTGACGGTCCTGGGTTCGAATCCTGGTAAAGGCAAATATTTGTGTGATTAGCATGAATATTAGTTTCTTAGACTTGAAGGTTTTTTATGTATCTACATAAGTATAATAATAATTCTTTATTGCACAGAAAACAAACTGGAAAATAATATAAAGAACAATATGTAAAAGTGAGCTTATTTCTAAAAATAAATTTCTTACAGCTAACCTGTGAGGAAGGGAAAAAATATTTATAGAGAGGTAGTCCTAGTGTACAATTAAGAGTTAAAATAAATACATAAAGTCAATATACTGTCAGATAAATTATAATACATCCTACAGACTTACTATAAAATAAATAAATAGAATACAATAAATACATAGATACACATATATACTATAAGATACCCACTATGCGGAAGAGAGGAGATGCAGTTTCAACTTTTTCTTAAAAGAGAACAAGGATGTGCAATCCCTAATAGCGCAAGGAAGTGCATTCCACAAACGTATTGCCCTTAACCTAAACGAGTGCTCGTAAGCAACAGTGTTGTGCTGAGGAATTGACAAAAGTGACACCGTGTGAGATCTCCGAAGTCTATCCCCAGAGAAAAGAAACTCAAAGTACTTATGTATCTCTATCAAATACATATATTGTCGTCTAGTACACATAATACAAGCCTTGTTGAGCTTACTGTGGGCCTAGTTCGATTTGTGTGAGGTTGTCCTCTAATAATATCTAATATATTAGTAGTTTATGTGACTGCTGCATAATGGAGGGCATTAAAACTCGAGAGTGGGTTTATGAAACGAGCCGAAGGCGAGTTTCATAATAATATCACTCGAGAGTTTTAATGCCTAATTATGTACAGTTACATACACTAGTTTATCTACACACATATCATAAGCTCTCTTTGATGTGTTCAGGAACCGCATGTTTGACCGGCATTGTGGTTCTGCAATTGTTGAGCTTGTTCTTTAGTACCAACTTCACGCAGGCGGGCGTCGGCGTTCGAAATTTGAATGTCAGTACCAACTTCACAGACAAACTAGGGACGGCACGCGGGTGGGCGTCGGCGTTCGTAATTTGAATGTCATTTTCTACAATTCTTCTTGAAATTAGCAATGTTAATGAAGGGGGAAGTAGTCAAAATCTTATATTATTTATTCGAGGGAAAGCTATATCAGGGGCTCCCAATATTAAGGGAACTAATCAATTTCCAAATCCTCCAATTATAATAGGTATAACTATAAAAAAAATTATAATAAATGCATGAGCAGTAAAAATAGTATTATAAATTTGATCATCTCCAATTAATGATCCTGGGTTACCTAATTCTGCTCGAATTAGTAATCTTAAAGATGTCCCTACTATACCAGATCAAATTCCAAAAATAAAATATAATGTACCAATATCTTTATGGTTAGTAGAATATAATCATTTTCGCTAATAAAATGGCTGAGCTATAAGCGATAAATTGTAAATTTATTAACAAGAAATTTTCTTTTTTATTAAGTCTTATAGTCAAAAAAAGATATAAAATTGCAAATTTTAAGTTATAAATAAAATTATTAAGGCTTAAAGAAAATTTCTTTATAGATAATTTTGAAGATTATAAGTTTTTTTAACCTAAAACCTTAAATATAAAAAAAAGTTCCAAGGGGAAGTCCTTATAATGAAATTAAATTGATATTATTAAAATAAATTATTGAATTTTTTTTTATTTTAATTTTAAATCATTTTAATTTTAAGTAATTTATTATAAATGAAGAGTAAGTAATTCGGACATAAAAAAACAATATAACTAATCTTATTATAGTAAAAATAAAAGTTATTAATAATTTTTTTTTTTATAATTATGAAATTAATAGTAATTCATTTAGGGAAAAACCCTAAAAAACTACACATAATGACCATTATGTGTAGTTTTCCAGCTACGAAACGAGTTTTTACCAAGTAGTTTAACATAATGCTGATCGTAACGTGCGGTTTTTGAACGCAGTAAAGAGGGTTTATGATACGTGTGTAGATAAAATATTTAATAACAACATTACACGCCAATATTAAAGCGGTCATTCAATACTCCATTTCGCGTAATAGGGGGCTAGCCCATCGCCGCAGCTATGGAGATTGAAGGTTGTATCGCATGTTCAGGATGTAACAGAAACGTGTAATCAAATTTGAAGTAGTAAAGAACGTAAGAAAACCACATTACACAATGATATTATAATGATTATACCCACCCAGCTATGTAGGTTAACCTTGTATAGTGCAACCGGCCCTAAACTCATACAGTCTGCATCAGATGTATAACTACACATCATAAGCAACCAGAAAAATTGGTCAAGTGCGGGTCGGACGCGCTCACGCAGGGTTCCTTTCTGACGTACAAAAAAAAACTCTAAAAATAATAAATAAATAAAAAGAGTATAACATTATGTCCGAAAGTGGATTTGAACCCAGAACTCTACGACTGTATTACAGTCATCGAACCAATTACGCCATCTCAATCATGTGATTTGCCGCAAAATCTATGATCATATTTGAATCATGATATGGTTTGTTATAACGCTGAGGGTGTTAAAACATATATGGGGAAATAGTTTGTAAAATCTTGTGCAGTAAATTTTTAGTTGCTGTAGCGGTAATAGAAATGCATATTTTGTGAAAAATGCAACATAACAGCGTCACGCCTTTTTCCATACGGGGTGGCAGAGGCACAAGTGTGCCCACTTTGGGCCAGTTATTCAATACTCCATTTTGCGTGACAGGGGACTAGCCCATCGCCGCAGCTATGGAGTAAAGAAGGTTTCCTCAGGATGTGTTCCATCAATGTTAGAACGTCCACATTATGTACTTAAGATAAATTAATTATTTCATGGGTACATGGCCAGGATTCGAACCTGCATCTCCTGTGTGAGAAGCAAGCGTGAAACCCTTTAGACCACGGAGCTCCGGAAAATTTCAACTCTCTAATTATCACGGTTCATCGGATAGAGCGGAGGCTTAGTAATAGGGCGCCCTTTGGGTGCGGAACCCTAAAAATCTACACAGCGAAAGTCTCAAAATGATGTCAACATCCATTTGGACGCAAAGGATGTTATCATAATGTTGACACTTCGGCTGAGTATTTTTTTCTGGTTGTTTGGTGTGTAACTATATCTATCTGAGTAGCTTGCGTGCTAATTTTTCATCATTTCTTTGCAGCACACAAATAATGTATTCATATGTATCTAATGCTGACTGTACCAACGGGTAATTAGAAATAAGTCGACCGAATGTCAACATTTAAGGTCATGATAACAAACTTAATTACAAGTTTTGTACCATCAGCAAAACATCAACTTTTAAACTCTAACCACTCTGGGTTAGGTAAAGCATAAAATGAGTGAATTTGCTGGTTGTACAAATGAATACACAGGTGTCAATGCATTTAGCCTTCGGCGAAAAAGATTGGTTTTTCATACATTGATGTATGAGAATTTTCTGTTTGAATGGACAAACTGAAGCGATATCATTCTACTTATAATGTTCCAATTTCCTGTCTGACCAATTGTCTCTAAGGCGCGATACTACGAATGGCCACGACATGTTCTATTTGTGGTCAAAACAAGGGTTAGTCTACAAAAGAAGTGGCCACGCCAAGTGTAAGTGGTCCAATCCAGAAGTGGTCCAATCCAGAAGTGGTCCAATCCAGAAGTGGTCCAATCCAGAAGTGGTCAATACTAAAATAGGTCGAAAAAAGGAGTGGTCATTCCCAGAAGTTGACAAAACGAGAAGTGGTCGCCAACCGTCAGAACGTCCAAAAGGACATGCCGTGCAAGCATGCAACAGTGGTCCAATGTAGATAAGAGGCAAAAATGACGATTGCTAAGTATATGTTAATATCTACAGTAATAAAGTCATTTGATTGATTGACATGGTCTGACGTGTTCATGTCAAAGTCAAAGTCAACATTTCTTTATTAGTGTAGATATTTACGGCTTGTGTTTAAACGATCACCAAAAATGCACATATTTTACTACCAATAAATTCGAAACGACCGCCAGAATGAGTAAATTATCACCAAATTGTGTTTGGATCTTGGATCACCAAACTTCTTTTTCTGTTTTGTATACTTAAGTTTATGTTTTAGGTATTTCTTGTTGTTCTTACATGTTCAACTAACACGAAGGATAAAGAACCTCCCTTTATCATTCACCTAAGCTGCCGCAGTACTTTGCCCTGATATTTTCTGCAACTATTAGGTGATCATTTACCATTTTGGGTAGTAAAAAAATATTTTGGTGGTCATTTAAATTGTTATCGATATAAACTTATAAATTTTGCCTCTTCTCTAGATTGGACCACATGTAATATATAAAGATTTATACAGGTGTTTTTTTTTAAATAATTTTACGGCTTTGGATTCTAGTCTTTGAAGCCAATACCGCGGTGTAATGGAATGGTGTTGCCATATTTTAAGGGATTTTTAGGTACGTCATTCTGAACAACTTTCTCTATAAAACCGGTTGGATTAGAGCAACTTTTTTTTTCATATATTTTGGGCAGGGCGGTCAGATGATTAGCATGTCATCATAATATTAGCGGGACCACGTGGTCCAAGAAAATGAAAACAAAAGAAAATAAATCAATCCAAGATAATAAAAGTCTTTTGGTGCGGACAAGGCAGTCGGACTAGAGTCCCGAGCGCAAGGCAGTCGGACTAGAGTCCCGAGCGCAAGGCAGTCGGACTAGAGTCCCGAGCGCAAGGCAGTCGGACTAGAGTCCCGAGCGCAAATATCTTGCACTCAATATTTTTTTGGCTTATGTTTAAACGATTACCACAAAACGCACCTATTTTGCTACCAATAAATTCGAAATGACTACCAGAATGGATGAATGTCCACCAAATTGTGTTTGGATAAATGATCACCAAACTTCTTTTTATTTTTTGTGTACTTAAGTTTATGTTTTAAGTTTTTTTTTTGTTCTTACATGTTCAACCTTACACTAAGGATAAAGGGGCCTTGCTTCGCTCACCCCCTTTACCCTTCACCTAAGCTACCACAGTATTTTTCCCTGATATTTTTTGTAACTTTTGGTGTTCATTTATCCATTTTGGGTAGGAAAAATTTTTTTGGTAATCATTATATTTGTTGCCTATTTTTTTTTCATAGACAGGAATTATTTAATATTCTTTACAAATTTCTGTAATGATGTTATTTACTATGCCTACTTGTCATATCTTCTGAGTTCTGTCTTGTGTATTATCAGAATAAACTCATAAATTAGAGAACCAGTGAACACATGACACAATACCGTGCACAAATAAAAAAAAGTTGCATCATTTTTTTCTCTTAAAAGCTCTTTATTCAAACCATCAACTATCCGCATCATAGATTCATGGTACTCTTATTTATGTACTAATAACAAGTAAACCAGTTTTATTCAGTGGGTCAATGTCATCACAGCTATACAGGGCCCCGATTCCGCTAGCTAAATGGCGGCTCAGTGACAGTGACACCGCGCGTACACCGCAGGCGGGACAGGGGCCGGGAGGGGCGGGGTAGGGGAGGGTGTCCTTTCGCCCGCTTTCGAATTTGATGTGCACATGCTTCGTGCATGCAAAACGTTTATAATTTATTTGGCATTTTCATATTACTATTATTATTCAACTGAATACGGTATTTGACTGCTAGTCAAAAAATATACTTTTGAGGAGCTGTCAAAATGATAATTTTATTCACGAGTTCTATGAAATATTAGCATGTGACATAGTCAAATGCTGTTTTTAACACAAAAATGAGTTTATAAATTACAAATGCTGGTATGGTAATTCTGGAATTGTCAATCGTTTTTGTTGAAATAGGTTCAGCTTGAGACAAGTTTCTGGATTTTTTAGACTACCTTGTCAAATACCGTATTGTGAGCTACTGAATGTTCGACATCTTTTCATACTTAGAATTTTATAATTAAATAACGTAGTAAGATAATTTTTGACCCAAAACAGCTAAATAAACGTCGAATTAATGTGTTATATAGAAACATCATCAAGTCTCTACCTTTCTTGGATCCCTATTTGTATAAGGTAATAATTGAAATATGAGTATATATTCTATGACGGCTTTTCAATGCAAAAAAATTAACTAACAGGCTCAAGAATCTCAATTACGAGAAGACTGAAAATATTCAAAAAATTATAGAATAATATTAAAACATGAAAAAAGTGATCAATTAAACGTTTACTGCCATTTGATTCTTATCCTACAAATTATATCACACACCCTCTCAGACACATACACACACCACATTTAAACACACAGAGAGGAGTTAACACTACACGAAGTTTTGCTAAAATACAGGTCTTACGCTTAGCTCAGCAACCGATTCTACAATGCTTTTCTTGTGGAATCTTATCAAACCTCCATTTAAACCACACCTTTGTATCTAATATGTATACTTATTTTTTGTGACAATAAATTATATCATATCAGGTAATTTCCTATCGTGAAGGAGCTCCATGTCTCAATTATTCTTCTTTTTGAGGGTTCCGTACCCGAAGGGTGCCAAACGCTATTACTAAGCCTCCGCTGTCCGTCCGTCCGTCCGTCTGTCACCAGGCTGTATCTCATGAACCGTGATAGTTAGACAGATGAAATTTTCACAAATGATGTATTTCTGTTGCCGCTACAACAACAAATACTAAAAAACAGAATAAAATCAATATTTTAGAGGGCTCTCATACAACAATTCTTTTTATACCACATACAAACTTATGAATGCACCGGGTTAAGTAAAATCCAAACTATTTACTCCACAACATCCCTACCATTGTACGATGGTAGGAACCCTCGTGCGCGAGTTAGACTCGCACTTGACCGTTTATTTATTTATTTGGCATGCCAATCTCTTTTGAGTTTAATTTTGGCAGTGTCAAGAGTGCTTGAAAGATCACAATTTATTTTTTATTTTATTTATTTATCTAAAACAAAACTTATAATTTTACTAACTTACAAATTTTTCCACATATGAGCTCTCCGCGGAAACCTTGGTCAGGTTCTCAATTACAAATCTGGAAATTGATGTCTTGAAGTGAATTCGGTGATCCTGTGAGGAGCTGCCTCCCAATATCTCAATAACTTAAAGATAAAGATAAAGATAAAGATATTTTATTTGTGAATATGGGTTACAGGGTTGTTAAATAAATATTGTTCTTGCCACACTCTACCTTAAAGGCGTACAAATATTAATTTAAATTAAATTATATTTAGATTAAATTTAAATTACATAACAATACATTATATTACATGTCCGTTTGATTATTCAAATACTGCAAATTACATAGATCCTTAATAAACATACTTGGTCGATGGACTGATCCAGATGTCACGCTGCCATGCAAATGGTCTATTGCCGAACTGTTTCCTGCTGGTTGGCAGATAACCTAAAAGGAACTTTTTCTTTTCTAAGGATATGAACTCTAATACCACGGCATAAGGTTAAAAATCGCGATGCATTATAAAATATATAGCAGTGAATGTGTTAAACGTGTGCCAAACCGTGCCTCTGCCACCTCGTATGGGAAAAGGCGTGACGCTATGTATGTAATGCATTAGTTATTCATCAGAGGAAAATGGAAGCCGGAAAAATTTATGGATTCTTTAATTGGACCGCCACCATTGTTAAGTCATTGTGACTGAATCGACACTTTGTTAGTATAGAATTAATCAACCGTTGGCTTCGCTTTTCACTGTTTTGTTAAGTTACGAGAAAAATAGAACAGATTTAACAAAAAAAAAGAATATTTTTTATACATATTTGTAGTTTAACATCTCGGACTTTTACTACTGGGGGCCCGGAACGTTTTGATATGTATAAATGGTATATAGTATGGACTTCTTCAAGTTCCTAAGTGAGTTGATCAAATCTCTAGAATTTTTTATTGAAAAATGTAAAAAAGAACATGTCATGATTTTAACATTGCAGGGATTTCATTAAATCACTTAGGGATTTGATCAAGTCCCTTATATAATCATATCCCTGCCTACAAAAAGCCTTTATTAATTAAAAAATTGCATCAAGATTGATTTCATATATATGTAATGACAAGTGAATAAATAAAAAAATTAAAACACCACATGAAATGTTATCGCTTATGACAAATATTGATTAAAAAAATAACACATTTTTAGGGTTTTGAACCTTAAAATGATAAAGCATACCCCTATATGATGACTTCGTAGTCCTTCGATATTTCCGTCTGTCCGTCTTACCGTGCTTTTCTGCCAAGACCATTTTTCTCGCGCTGAGGTCTTAAGGGCTGAACATAGGCCAATGGCATTGAGAATTAGACAAAGAAAACAAATACCCGTCGCATCGCGTCGAAGCAGACTGACGCATGCTCCCGCGCAGAGCCCCGCGGGGCAGCCCGAACTCCGAGACCAAGAAAATTATAGAAAATATTACTAAATTCATGTAATAATAACATTAAAACTAAAATAATACAACCAAAAAATTTCCCTTTTTTACCTATTTTTGCGTGTAAGTTTCATATAGGAAACTGATTTCGTCTCCGAGCGCTTGTTCATTTAGTTGAATAATAATGCATTGCGAAAAATGTTTTTAAGTATTAAATGTAACAGATATCCGGTAATTTTAAAAGTCCATTCTTATCTCTAATAGACCTTTTATAACATATATTTATCCTAAATTTTTATGTTGTCTAGTTTAGCCTAGAATTGAAGCTAAAGATGCATTTCTGACCATATTTAATCCCTTAAGCAGATCTGTAGTCCCGTAAATTTGCGCAAAAAACAAACTTGCTTTTCATCGCAATCGCATCGCAAGGTTAAATACGCTGTGCTGAATTTTCTTGATAAGCGCAGGGAAATCAAAAACTATAGGGCACTTCCGGTTGGCCCTAGAAACATGAAATTTAGCAATAAGCTGAGTTTTAAAGGTACAGGAAAACATCCGAAATCTGTTCCGTCACAAAAACAATACAATTTATCTCCAACTTAAGCCGTTTTTTTTACATAAATCAACGCGAGTCAACAGATAACTTATCAAATTAGGAACAATATTACAACATAAGTCACGTTTTGTCTTATAAAAGGTCATATTTGAAAAACAAACAAACATAGCGACACATTTTTTCCATGCGGTCTGGCAGACTCATTTTTACGCCCATGATTTGCGTAACAGGGGGCTTCCCCATCGCCTCAGCTATGGAGACACCTTAAATATGAAAGTTAATTTTTACTTGATACAAAGTCTTGGCAACAAAATATCTCTCAAAAGAAGAAGAGTTCTTGTTAAACTCTTTCAAATTTTAGTAAACCTTTTTGTTACAACCTGTATACACAGAGAAAAGAGGGTTCACTAAAGATGATGTGTTCAAAAAAAGTCCAAAGTTATTATACATTATTATCAGTAACGCTATTGGAGGAATTTCGCTTGATGGAAATAATTATTGAAATGTGGTCTAAAATTTACATTATTTTATTTTATTTTAGCAGACTTCGAAAATATTTATTGAGATGGCTTTTGACCACACCTAAATTACCTGTAATGGAAATTTTCATAGCTATTTTAGTTAATTTTGTATTTATTTAACACCGAACATTTGTCATTTTTCCCCGATTCCGTCCCTTTCACACTGCGGGTCATTCACTTGACGGTGATAGTCGGCAGAAGTATGAAGACTTATATTATTCAAATTAAGCTTTATTAAAACCACAAAAGATCAAAACAGATTTAGTTCACAAACATTGCGACGTTTGCAATTTTCACTGACACAGAATGACATAGGCTTGTTGTCACTAGCATCAAACTTTTCTTCAATATCTCCTCTCAACAAAGACCCTATGAGTTCTGAGATCTTTCTGATCCTGGGTCTTGGGAGTGGCTTTGTGAAAATGTCAGCCAGTTGGTTCTCACTGGATACCTTGTTGACAAGTGACAAGTGACAATGACGACCCGAATGGCCGAGTCGGCAGTGACGCTGCCTACGAAACCAAGGGTCCCGGGTTCTAGTCCCGGTGGGGGCAAATATTTGGTTGATGAGAACGAATGTTTGTACCCTAGTCATGGTTGTTTATCTATCTAAGTATAATATTTATCTATATAAGTATGTGTATCGTTGTCTAGTACCCAAGATACAGGGAATCCTAGTTTGGGGCTAGATCAATGTGTGTAAATGGTGTCCAAGGTATGTCCAAGGTATTAAGTATCTCACCGTTGGTCCCCAGCTCTCTTATAAAAAAGTGTCGGACCCGTGTAATGTTTCGTGCGTTACGTTTCCAGTTATCAAGAGCAAGGCTGTACTCTCTAACTTCGTAAACTCTCGCAGGCACTTGTTATACCTCTCCGTTTCTGCGTCACCGCTTCCTTCTGCGGGTTTCGCCGGCTTTTGCGTTTTTCCCTCCACAATATTCATGAGTCCCTCTGTACCTCTTAATAAGGCCAGCATCCGGTACTTCCATGACACCCAATTGTGGCCATCAAGTTGCGGAATTTGAATTTTGTGAAGCTCCATTTTTATTTAACTTCTGGGTACTGGGCCCATAACCAATTGGCGGTGATAATCGGCAGAAGTATGAAGACTTACATTATTCAAATTAAGCTTTATTAAAACCATCAAAGATCAAAACATATTTAGTTAACAAACATTGCGAAATTTTCAATTTTCACTGACATAGAATAACATAGGCTTGTTGTCACTAGCAAACCAAACTTTTTCTTCAATACATTCCGCCTGGAGTAACGGGCACTTGCACGGACAAGGTATCCCCTTAAGAGGCAGAAAAACAAAAGTTTTCTGTTCTTTTTAACAATATCAAATTAATTATTTGATTTGCCAGGCCTGCATTTAACTACGTCTATCTATGGTTTTAATGATAATGTAACACGTGAATAACCTTATTGACTTTATTTCATACCGGCCTCCTTATTCAGTAACACAAATCGACGCACACTTTTTGTCCCGCAGAATAAACGCCAATTTACACTAACTGCGTAGTATTTGCAGTGGATTTTGATTACCGCCTATGGGCCCAGACTCTTAGAGATAACAAGCAAGGTACTTTAGTAGGTACAATAAAAATGGTTAACCGGGATCAGCTAGGGTTATCAATATCAACATATCAAAGAACGTATGAAATACTTCTAAATACATATATCAATAATATGTCGACGGAATTCGATTTTCGACCCACGTAAGGTTGAGTATCGTAAAGCAAACTGGAACCATAAGAGCTATGCCATTAGAGCACGTATGTGAGTAGCAAAAGGGGGGAAATGGCTTGGGGTAACAGTTCACTTGGCTATTTTTACCCCCCCCCCCCTGCGGCTAAAGCCCCGGCCAATCATTAGCAAGGTATGTTTTATAGTAGAGTTATTTAGTAAACAAAACGTTTCGTTAATCTGAGTTTATTTACATAATCAAAATTTATGGACAGAGGCGTCCGTGGACTTTCGGTATTCGCACATCGGTAACGATCGTGCGGGTGGCAACATCTGGGCGAGACGGGCACTGGACGGGTGTCCGTTCTATGTGGCATTTGTTTCGGCCGTTTCCGTGTTTCGGATGACACGTTAAGCTGTTGGTCCCGGCTACTATCGCTAGTCGTAAAGCTGTGGGTCCAGCTTGATAACTTCTGGCAGTCGGGTCAGCCCGAAACCCCTCCATCAACCCGCACTGAGCCAGCGTGGTGGAGTATGGCTCAATCTTACTGGGATCAGGGTAAACGCCCGTGCCCTATGTGGGGACTTTAATGGGCTGCATTTTTACTGACATTTAATGCTTTTTGAGTGTTTTCATCATTGATCATAAAAAGCAAAACCTTTTGTTTACTGAATTAGGGCCCAGACTCTTAGAGACAACAAGCAAAGTACCTTAGTAGGTACCATAAAAACCGTAAACCGAGATAAAGTGAGGTTATCATACCAAACAAATCAAAGAACGTATAAAATACTTCTAATTATAACAATAATATAGTCGACAGAATTTGATTTCCAACCCACCTAAGGTTGAATATCGTATCGCAAACTGGAACCAGCGGTATTCTCCCACTGTCCCAGTTGGGAACTAATAAATGTAGCTCATTTTTGTCCCCATCGAGGGGCACAGGCTCCGAGTAAGATTAAACCATACTCCACCACGCTGGCTCAGTGCGGGTTGATGGAGGGGTTTTACGACCACCTACCACGTTGCGGTAGTATCCGGGACCTACAGCTTAACGTGTCCTACGAACGTCCGATAAAGTAATTAAGATAAAATAATTATCTCATTGCTACATGGTCAGGTTTCGAACCTGCATCTCCAGTGTGAGAAGCAATCGTACAACCCTTTAGACCACGGTGCTCATCTTTGGCAATATTGTCAACCTCGTCCGTGCCAAGGTCCCCGTTACTCCAGGCGGAAAGACTCGCAGTGTGAGAGGGACGGAATCGGGGAAAAATGATATAACTAAACTAAACTAAACTAAAAAAAACTACGCTTTGTTGTCTAAAAAAAATTCAAAGAGAGTTTACTAATGCATAATACCCACATTTTGAATGCCATTCCGCAATGAAATAAGTTAGGATAGCAGAATTACAGGAAACAATAAAACAATTTAGAGTTCTTTTCGCAATTAAATTCTATCGAGAAAATTTCACCCAATCGCGTTTTCCTTCTGTGAGAATCTTAAACAAATACTCAATAAACGTTAAACCGAAAATCAAATCTGTAGATGTGGAGTTAATAGATTCGAAAAAAACCCATATTTTTTTCGTATCACCGTAATTAGTTCCCTGAATTCCATTAAAAAAACGGCAATTGTGAATTATGCCACCTTAGCAGTGATACGAGAAGAATAGACTTTCGGGGCTATTGAGAACATAATAATGTTGCCCCGCGGGGCTAACGGGAGTACTCAAAACTAAACTATGCATTTTCTACAGTTTTACCCAGGACATATGCAATGTAAACATTGCCAACTATTAACTATAGCTAGTTAGCTAACATGCAAAGTACGCCCTTGGCATAGTGCGTCTATAAAGGGCTACAATACAGAGTATAATAAAGGCTTAGGTACTGAAGACAGGAGTTCGCTCGCTTTAACAGTTGCTGGTAGCTCTATTCAGACCAAGATGGATGGATAGAATAAACCTTTCTATACTGTATAACATGTTATGATATATGCAGAGAAATATTAAACTGCACATCAAAAATACTGATTTGCACAGCAAATATCAGGGCAAAATGCTGCGGTAGTTAAGGTGAAGGGTAAAGGGGGTGAGCGAAGGGAAGCCCCCTTTATCCTTCGTGTTAGGTTGAACATGCAAGAACAACAAAAAATACTTAAAACATAAACTTGAATGTTCATTAAATATTTATAAATATAAAAAGTGTTTTTGCTGATCCTTTTTTGCTGCGCCAATCAGTATTTAAATACCAGCCATATATGTATAATAAAAATGTCTTGTGTATATTAACATAATGAGTATCAATTAAAACCATAAACTCATTAGTTTAGTTGATCATATATTTTATTTTTTCTCCATGTATGTCTGTCTTGTAAAACTGAATTCTTTTTGCCTACCTACAATAAACAATTTGAGTTGGTGTTTGACTTATGTATGACAACCCGATTTTTTACTGTAAATATTTTTCCGTGGAGAGTGAAAAATTGGAATTATTTTCCAAGGGCTCCTTAACTCCTTTATTTGACGTTTCATTTCTGTAACACCCCGAAATATTGCGTCTGATTGCAAAGATTGTTTAGACCCTGAAATGGACCTTTAGTAAGGTCGGCAAAAGGACCTTTAGGGTCAAGATCTCTAGTCCGTACAGTCTCGTTCCGATAAATTAACTATATACCGCTATAGTTAATTTACCGTCATAGATGACGGCCCGAATGGCCGAGTCGGCAGTGACCCTGCCTACGAAGCCAAGGGTCCCGGGTTCGAGTCCCGGTGGGGGCAAATATTTGTTTGATGAGAACGGATGTTTGTACCCTAGTCATGGTTGTTTATCTATCTAAGTACATATAATATTTATCTATATAAGTATGTGTATCGTTGTCTAGTACCCAAGATACAGGGAATCCTAGTTTGGGGCCAGATATTGATCAGATGATATTGATCTACCCACACATTGGTGTGTAAATAGTGTCCAAGGTATTATTATTATTATTATTATTATCTATAGCAATAGAGGACCTCTGTGGCGCAGCGGTTGTGGCTCTACCTACCATGCGAGAGGTCCCGGGTTCGATTTCCGGTTTGGGGTAAAAAAAAAACCCCAGGTCTTGGATGTTTCTATGTGTTGTATGTCTATTGTGTCTACGTCACTGTTTCTGGTTCCCACGACACAGGGTATCCTAGTGTGGGGATATGAAGCAATGTCTGTGCCTGTATGTAAATATTTTATGTTAATTACGCTAGCCCCACGGGGAATATACAGGGTGACGTTTAATTAGGTGACCATATTTTGGGGAATGATAGTACCCGACATTATGAACAACTTTCCCCAAGAAACATATGGTCGCAAATGAAAAATGGAAAAGGAGCTCCGTGGTCTAATGGGTTTCAAGCTTGCTTATCAGACAGGAGATGCAGTTTCGATTCCTGACCATGTACCAATTGTTTAATTAATTTTCTTAATTACATTATCGGACGTTCCGTGTTTCGGATGACACGTTAAGCTGTAGGTCCCGGCTACTATCGCCACGTGGCGTGGCAGAGGTCGTTAAACCCATCCACCAACCCGCACTGAGCCAGCGTGGTGGAGTATGGCTTAATCTTACTCGTATCCGGGTAAAGGCCTGTGCCCCTCGGTGGGGAAATTGATGGGGCTACATTTATTTTATTTACATCTGTCAAATAATTTCCTATCTACCTATGGATGACATCTACCCAATTAATCGCTGTGGATATAATTGTTGCTTGTTGCTTTGTTGAACGCAAGAAGTAAGAGAGGTAAAAAGTCTACAAAGTCAAAGTAATGTATAACTTCGGCAACAAATATCATGATCACCAATAAAATATTTCCTATGCAGAATGGGTAAATAAATGATCACCAAAAGTTGCAGAAAATATCAGGGAAAAATACTGCGGTAGCTTAGGTGAAGTGAGTGAGCGAAGCGAAGCCCCCTTTATCCTTCATGTTAGGTTGAACATTTAAGAACAACAAAATAAAGAAGTTTGGTGATCATTTATCCAAACACAATTTGGTGGTCGTTTACTAATTCTGGCGGTTGTTTCGAATTTATTGATAGTAAAATAGGCGATCGCTTTTGGTGATCGTTTAAACATAAGCCTTAACTTCAGAGTCCCAATCTAAGGATGACCTGTATTAATCGCCTTTGTACAAGTTTTTTTATTATAAGTTATCTGTATATCTGTTTTGGGTAGGACAATAAAGAAATTTCGACTAATGTCCAACCGGGATTCGAGCCTGGGACCTCTCACATAAGAAACAGTACCTCGACCACTGTATTACAGATGTTATCCTAGTAAATTAAACCTGTCCCAATTCATGTCATCTGTCCACTTATCTAACCTATTTTTCCTCGTTTCAGATCAAAAAGCCGAACAAATGCCAACCTGAGACCAGAACAATAGGACTGCAGGGTCCAAAAAAAAATAAAAAAAATATAACATACATCAAGATGGGCCACAAACAGTATTTGGCCGTTGGCCAATCCGCCCGAAACCGGTTATTCGGACTCGCGCCCCGGATATCCGGTGATAAGCAGACGGTTCCACTGAATATGCTGATCTCGCAACAGGGGAAAATTAACCATGGTGAGTGATCATCTCTTTTTGTATAACTATATACATTTAAAATTTGACGACCTCTGAGGCGCTCTGGTTGTGGCTCCGCCTATCATGCGAGAGTTCCCGGGTTCGAAAAAAATCCCCAGGTCTTGGATGTTTTTAGGGGTGTGACGTCGATGTTTCTGATTCTCACGACAAAGGGTATCCTAGTGTGGGGCCAGAAGAAATATATGCGCCTGTATGTAAGTTTTTATGTTTAAAACACTCCCGAAACATGAAACAAACCTTAAGGGCCTTACCACAAAACATAAACTACCGTTCAACAGTTGTTTAAAAACAAAAATTAAAAGGATGTGTGGTAACACGGTAAAAGTCTAGAATTTGATTTACTTGTTTCTTGTTAGGCTGATTTGAAAACTTTTAAATCACTGAACCGATTTTATTGAAATATAGCTTATAACTATCGCAGTGAAATTTACTACCAATTAAATCATTAACATCATCATATTCAGCCCACATCGACCTACTGCTGGGCATGGGCCTCTTCTCTAAAGCGCCCATCTCCCCGGTCCTGTGCTAATCGCTCCCAGTGGGCTCCCGACGACTTGATGATATCGTCGGACCATCGGCCTGGTGGTCTGCCCACGGGCCTTGTCGCTCCCCGTGGGCACCACTCTGTGACTGCTTTGGTCCATCGTCCGTCTTCCCGAACTTCCCCTTGGCGAAGTGTCCCGCCCGTCTCCACTTCAATCTCGTCATCCGTTTGCCTACATCTGCGGCCTTCGTTTTCCGTCGAATTTCGATGTTTGGCACATGGTCAACGAGATATATATACTCAACATGGAACGCTCCATCGCTCTTTGTGCTACTTTTATAGTATGCACATTATGCTTTGTGAGCGTCCATGTTTCGGCTCCATAGGTGAGGATGGGCAAGACACATTGGTTATATACCTTGGTCTTCAGGCATTGTGGGAGTGCGGATTTGAAGACATCACTAAGTTTCAATTAAATCACCGCAATAAAATCCATCAACCCGTTTAAGTGCTAAGGTGCCACAGACAGACACACGGAGAAACAGACAGACACTTGAAACTTTTAACACCCCTCTTTTTTGTCGGCCTTTAAAAAGAACAAATTCCGACTGTCTGACTGACTGAGTCAACGCAGGGTCATCATCATCATCATCATGCTCAGTCCACATCAACCCACTGCTGGGCACAGGCCTCTTCTCTACAGCGCCAACCCCTACGGTCCTGTGCCATCCGCATCCATTGAGATCCTATCAACTTTAGACCATCGGGCCATCGGACCATCGGGCAGGTGGTCTGCCCACTGGCCGCTGTCACTCCCCCTGACAACTACTCTGTGACTGCTTTGGTCCACCGTCTGTCATCCCATCTAGCCAAGTGTCCCCCCCAACGCAAGGTCCAAATGGCTAAAGCTTGAAGCTGAATTTTGGAGGGCAGCGTCCTTTCATGATCCACTAAGAAACGGTTTTATTGAATTCGGACCCTATGATGTCAAAAGGACCAAAAAATATTAAAAAGCGTTTAACCTCAAAACTAACGTCAAATCCCATACCTTTTTGTTTCTAAATATTTGTTGTACAGTAGTTTATTTTTTTAAGTTTTTGGTAAGGCCCGTAAAGTTTACTGGGATAGGATGTGTTATTAAAATCCTGTTTTCGAATCTCCGGATATTTCGGACAATTTGCAATCCTTATTAATAAAATACATTAACGGGGCGCTACCGGGAAAATATTAATGTTACTCCGTTGCGCTAGTAGGGAAATATTTTTACGCATATTTTGTACCTAGGCACATGAAAAACTTAAATCTTACTGAACAGATAGGTTCCGAGGAGTGCCTCAATGGCTTCAGCGCGGGCCGGCATAGTACCTACCGCACCAAAACATTACTGCAGGATAATTACTCAGTTTTGAATGCTATCGCCATGGGCGCGACCCCTAAAAAAGTCGCAATGTTTTGTGCGGTTATACAAGTCATCATTGTATGGGTGTAAGTAAATACTTGGTGAGCTCGTACCTAGTTGTTGAATGCAATAACCGGACTTGCTCCATTGCGGACAGCTGTTTCCAAATCTTTGTTTGGCTCGCAATATTCACTAAGGCCTGACTTTGGGGTACTCTCTGCTGCTGCTAATGAGCTGTGCCTAATGCAACTAATATTCTAAATGTGAAAGTAGCGATGTTAAGATGTATGGATGTGTGAGTGTTTGTGTGTTTGTGCCTCAATCGCGCTAAAACGGCTGAACGGATTTGAATGAAATTTTGCTCGGAGATAGTTTATGAGCTAGATTAACATATAGGATACTTTTTATCCGACTGCACCAGAAGGAGGGTAATGTTATCTTCGTAACTGATACTTCCTAGGAACACACCTAGATTTCAAAGTCTTTGAAATCTACTTATTATAATTATACGCGTATAAAATCAGTGCTATTATAGGTATTTATTATTATCAGTGATCGGAATAATATGAGCTAAAGTATCTTAACATACATACAAACATAGCGTCACGTATTTTCTCATACGGGGTGGCAGAGGCACAATTCTACCCACTTTTTGCCAGTTATACTATACTCCGTTTTGCGTGATAGGGGGCTAGCCCATCTCAACAGCTATGGAGATATTAAGGTTTCTTCACTTCGAAAAAATATACTACTTAGTTTTGTTTGAATAAATAATAATATCTACTCATAACTAATCATAATTATTTGGTGTGTTAGGTTAGGTTAAGTTATGTTGGGTTTGTTAGGTTATGTTGGGTGATGTTAGGTGATGTTAGGTTAGGTTAGGTAAGGTTAGGTTAGGTGAGGTCAGATTAGGTAAGTATGTCTGTCATTTCCCGAGTGGGAGTAAGTGCCAGCAATCAGCAGGACTTTTGAGTCTCCGTCAAACGCTGAGTTGTGCATCTTGACCGAGACTTGTAAAGTAAGCTTGTAAAGTTTGTTTTGTGGTCAGAAAACAGGGCCATCAGTAGGGTTCAGTAGCTGAAGGTTAGAGGGGAGAAGACGCGCTGGTAGAAGAAGGAAGTCGTGGCGCCGCAATATCAGGAAAAAAAACGATCAGTTGCGAAGGGTTCGTACCACCGTATAATGTTAGGGATGGTGTGGAGTGAATAGTTTGGATTTTTCATAACAAATTATTGTTTACACAATGTTGGTGCGGCTACTTTCACACTCCATTTACGTAACCAGGTACATTCATAAGTTTGTATGTGGTATTGAAAGAATTGTTGTATGGGAGCCCCCTTAAACATAAATTTTATTCTGTTTTTTAGTATTTGTTGTTATAGCGGCAACAGAAATACATCATCTGTGAAAATTTCTTTTGTCTAACTATCAGGGTTCATGAGAGACAGCCTGGTGACAGACGGACGGACGGACAGCGGAGGCTTAGTAATAGGGCCCCGTTGGCAGACTTCGGGTACAGAACCCTAAAAAGAGGGAGGAGGAGACGACCTCTTTGGTATTGTGGTGAAGGCTGTGCTTTCTAAGCGAGAGGTCCCGGGTTCGAGCCCCGGCTGGGGATAAAAATAACCCGATGTCTTGCATGTATGTGTATGTGACATTATATGTATGTGATGTAGCTGTTTCTGGTTCCCACAACACAGGGTATCCCAGAGTGGGGTCAGAAGCAATGTATGTGCCTGTATGTAATGGCTCACGTTTAAAACACTATGTTTAGTTTTGTGGTCAGAAAACAGGGCCAATTTTAGGGTTCCGTGCCCGAAGAGTGCTAAACGATGCCAGCCCCCTTCGACAGTCAGTCCGTCTGTCTGTCTGTCTGTCCATCACTGAGCTCTATCTGATAAACCATTCTAGGCAGAGAGTCGTTTCTTTATCTTGTAAAATTGGAATATTTTCTCTATCATTGCCAAATGCCTCGTTAAGTGGCATACATTTACGTCCAAATATAGAGATATTCTTAGTAACAAACAAAAATATACAAAGATTCACATGCCTACATACATATGCTCACGCCTATTTCCCGGAAGAGGGTTAGGCAGAGACTAAATACCTCCACCTGCTACGATCCTGGCAAAACATCTCTCGCTTCCTCAAAGATTCACATTGACCGGAAGCGCACGAGTGTCGGCAGGAGGGCCAAGCACTAACATTTTTACCAAAAAGTAAAGGCAACAAATATAATGATCACCAAAATATTTTTTTCCTACCCAAAATGGATAAATGAACACCAAAAGTTGCAAAAAATATCAGGGCAAAATACTGCGGTAGCTTAGGTGAAGGGTAAAGGGGGTGAGCGAAGCGAAGCCCCCTTTATCCTTCGTGTTAGGTTGAACATGTAAGAACAACAAAAAATACTTAAACATAAACTTAAGTACACAAAACATAAAAAGAAGTTTGGTGATCATTTATCCAAACACAATTTGGTGGACATTTATCCATTCTGGCAGTCATTTCGAATTTATTGGTAGTAAAATAGGTAATCGTTTAAACATAAGCCAAAAGTAAACTCTTGAGGTAAACTGATAAGGGTCACGTGACAGGTTGCGCTTAGGCCCACAACTTCGAACGCCAGTGAACAGTAGTGGGCCCGACTCGCTTGCCGCTTGTTACCCCACAGTTTCCGACTGAGTAGGCACGATACCAGCACCGAAGTGGCACGTTGGAGCAACAAGTTTCTTAACAAGAAATTTGGTAATTCTAGCGGCAGTTCCACACTCGCGCCTCGAACCGAGAGTCGCGAAGTCGAACCACGAGTGTATACAAGGTGACCTTTAATTAGCTAACCATGTTTTGGGGATTCATAGCACCGATCATTATGAACAACTTTCCCAAAGAAACATATGGTCGCAAATGAAAAATATTTTTCGTCCCTCAGTACATTGACCCGATCAGCTGATTACAAGTTACTATGGGAGACCCAAAAAATTATTTCATTTACGACCATATGTTTCTTGGGGAAAGTTGTTCATAATAATGGGTACTATCATACCCCAAAATATGGTCAGCTAATTAAATGTCACCCTGTATACACACTCGTGGTTTAAGGAGTTGGGGGTAAAAATTCCAAGTTTTAGAATTTTGCTGTTGATTGTTTACTAATCTCTACACAATATATTTGGAACCTTGTAAAGAGCACAGTCGCCGATAATAATGTTGAACATCAGGCTAAAATAAGCTTAAATAGAGACTTTATAGAAAGCCGATAGCACCTGACGACTGGAAAAACGAATATCTGTGTTACTAATACCAGCTTACATACCAAATTTCAGCTTTCTAGAATTTGAGGAATTACTTAAGAATTTGATGATCATCAGTGAGTGAGTCAGTGACGAAATCGGGTTATTTTAGACATCAATAAAATCTAAAGTATAAGAGCTATGCTATTAAAACTTTCTATGTATATTAAGCCTACTACTGACATCATATATCGAAAATTTTGTTCAACTGCTATAATCCAAACCTGAGTTGTAAGGGTTCGAAAAACCAATGAAGCGCTTCGAGAAATGATATGTAGCGTCCTTGGGCTTCGCTTGCTTGTCTCTTGGCGGGGGCACTGCCGTGACCCCATCTGGGGTCCCCAGACCCCAGCTATGCACTCCCGACCATCTATAATGTATCCATGTCCACGCAAAATAAACGTATTTATATATAATAACGGTGCAAGTTCGAGTGAGTGAGACAGCGAGCGTAGTATGTCCTTCCCTACCATCGAGTCTGCGGGGCAACTCGTCGGTCGTCGTCTGCGTTCGGGCAAATACTCTTCGCGAGTGTAGAGCCGGCTTAATAAGCCGAGGATTTAACCGATGGAATTGTGTTTTGTCACTTCCTGAGGCCGCTCAAGTGCGTAAATCCACGCCATTTTGCTTGTGCAGTAAGTAATGGAATTACCTGGGCCGGCCCACATACATAATTAGAATTCGGTTTCTGCTGCCCATGAACTGTTTTTTAATTTTTATAGCGTCACGCCTTTTCCCATACGGGGTGGCAGAGGCAAAATGGAGCCAGGTATTCAATACTCCATTTTGCGTGACAGGGGGCTAGCCCATCGCCGCAGCTATGAAGTAATGAAGGTTTCCTTGCGATGTTTTCCATCATCGTTTGAACGTCCGTATATTGTACTTAAGATAAATTAATTAACTCATTGGTACATGGTCACGAATCGAACCTGCGTCTCCTGTGTGAGAAGCAAGCGTGAAACCCATTAGACTGCGGAGAGTTTAGTAATGGAATAATGACAAACAATCGACGATCCGAAATTTCACTCGCATTATTCTATAGTGTTTGTATCATCTCAACATCCTTTATCTTTTTAATAGGTAATAAATAATATCGAGTTTTTTTTTTAATAAGATAATATAACAAATTATAATAGAAGCCCATTAATGTCCCCACCGAGGGTCACGGGCCTTATCCTGGACACGAGTGGCGTTGAGCCATACTCTATCACGCTGGCTCAGTGCGCGTTGATGGATTGGCGGGGGGCTTGTAGCCAACCCGACTGTCAGAAGTTATCAAGCTGCCCTATTAGGGCCTCTGAGATAGCTTAACGACTGCTACCACCGAGTAATTTCGAGACAAGAAAGTCCTTTTATAGTATTAAGTAATACTTAGATGACAAAACTGCATGGTCTGTACCATCTCAGCGCACAGAAATTCGACGAGGGGCGATGGATCAAGTCTATCACTCGCCGGCGAAATTCCTTAGACCGAAACCAGCAGCCTTATGGCGTGACTCTCTGAAGTTCATAGCGTGTGTCTATGGTTCATCTCATGCTCATACAATTTCATCGATTGCGGGGTATCACGGAAGGCTTCTAGGCTTCATTCAATGAGCTTGGGTTTGGCCTCCATTATGATGCTACTTGCGTGATACCAATTTGACAGATGAAGCTGGTGCAAGTTGTCAAACGTAAAAGTCTATATGAAGTTCATAGCTCAGACGACTTACGCCATAAGGCTGCAGTACCTGTTGTAAAGTCACTTTTTTAAAATGAAGGTATTGGGAGAGTTTCATGCCATTTCTTCTGAACCCCGAGGCCCACCTTCCGAAACGGTGTAGTCTTTTTTTTTCATATAAAAAAATTGACTTGTAGTTATAAGTAAGTATAATTTTGACGTTGAATAAGATAATTTATTTATTTATATTCAATAAACAAACAAACAAACATTGATTCTGATTCTGATTCTGTAAGATAGTAGCCGGGACCTACAGCTTAACGTGTCATCCGAAACACGGAAGCGTCCGAATCAAATGCCACATAGAACCCATCCCGTGTCCGTCTCGGCCAGATGTTGCTACCCGCACGATCATTTCCGATGATCGAATACCACTAGGCCACGAACGCTTAAAATAAGAACACTTTTTTTTTAAATGCCTTGTCTATAGCCAAATATGCGACCCCGTTCGCCTTCACCTCCTTAAGGTCTCATACATTACTTGCCCATCCTTCTTGGTGCTTCATTCTCTTCCGTGTAGCAATTGACTATGTTTCGTCGGGTTCTGTATGTAAGAGTTAGTTGTTTAGAGTCACAATTAATAAAATGATTTTTGGAGGAAGCTTATACAGGTTGACTTCCCGATCAGCTGTTTTCAAGTTACTACGAAAAATTAGTTTTTTTTAGTTTTGAAGGTTTCATCTATCAGAATACCTCTCTTACATTTATATGCCTACACTAATAAGGGCTACTGTTTTGCCGAGGGTGCCACTGTCGAATAAGGTAATTAAGTATGGCTTATGTTAAACTGTTATTGAGTAAAAAGTTACATCCGAAAAACAAATTTTTCATCCCAAATCAACAAAATGTTTGCCAAAAGTTTGCACCCTATGTTATACTAAACTATACGGAGTCGCTTCGGCTTCAGGTTGTATTATAAAGTTATGACCTAACAAATCTAATGTTAGCACGGAATGCTAACGTTAGACTTACTACACGGGGGCACTAATGAGCATGTAAGCTTATTGGCACACCTACCGTCCGCCATCTTGAAAAAGTCAGAAATGTGTCGCTACTCACGAAACTGTTGTCAATCATAGTTAGCGGCATTACAAACACAAGTTATTGATTGTCAAATTGCCCTAAAATGAATACTTTCAGAGATACAGGGTCTCAACATAATTTATTTTTTAATAATCCAAATTGCCACTCCAGACATTTTTTTTTCATTTCGCTTTTTTATTCGCTTTCGATAGGGTGGAATTAAACAAATCTTATTTTTTTATAATATACTAAAGAACCAACCTTGTCCAGTGACAGCCTATTAAAGGAAAACTTAATAAAAAGCAAAAAAATATGTCCAAATTGTTTTATTAATTTATACTTTAATGCTATGCAGAATGTTCTCATGTTATATAATATTAAATATCATAACCACCAAATGGGCCTTTGATCTGCTGTCTTCAAACTGGGCTTGCTGGTCAATGTCTCCAAGCTGATCTCTCACACATGCTTCAGATGATTGCTTAACTGAGGGTTCGAACGTGTCATCTACAGCAGCTGCACTTACAGCTCTTTCATAGTGGAATTCAGAACGTTCAACTCTGATGACCATTTAACAAATTTGGGAGTAAAAACCTATATTGGTAAACAATTAATTTAATGTTAATGTGAAAAATATCTTCGGATATTGTTTCTTAATTTAAACATAAACATTTATCTACAGGCCAATGCTTTGCTTTTGGCCCTACACTAGGATACCCTGTATCGTATATAGCAAATGTGACGTTACAAACATTATAATAAAGATCGTATATCGTATTTATTTATTCACATGAAAATTCACATAACAAGCTTATATAAAAGACATTTACAAAGGCAAGCTTATCGATAACAAGCGATTTCTTCCAGCAAACCCAGGGTGGAAAGGATAAATTTGATAGCAGTGACAGGTAGGCCTTTTCTCCCATTTTCCCGAGTGGGAATCGAACCCGGTTCATAAGAACCCCGCCAGCAACGCTCCAGAGGTCATCAAAGTTTTGATTTCGAGTCGAGCTAATGGCTTACCTGCGGAACCCTAAAATTAAGAAGATGTAGAAGGCGCGTTCACGGCCGTCATACAATAATTTCTTACATTCTTAACAGTTAATTTCTTCCTCATCATTTCGTATGGAAATGATAGGATAAAAAATATATGAATCGGTTTGTTTTACCCGGCTGCGTAAGAGAGAGGGTAACAAATATAACCATAAACATTTACATATAGACATATACATTGGTTCTGGCCCCACACTAGGATAACCTGTGTCGTGGGGACCAGAAACAGCGACGTCACACTATGTAAACATCCTAGATCTGGAGGTTTTTTTTCTCTTTTCTAGCCGTGAATCGAACCCGGTAGAGAGTTGAGATGTTTGCAAAACGTGCACTATCTTCTATCGATAAGTGTTTGTAATTTTATTTTGTCGTGTACGCAGTATTGGAAAAGGTTAATTTTGTTTTTGTTATATTCTGAAAAGTTTATAGGCTCCTGTTCAACACTTGTTTGAAGACAAACACTATGATTTAATTGTTTTGTAGTAATACGGAAATAACACGGAAATTGTACGGGCGATTCAGGTCTAGCCTAGTGTGAGGGCCGCCGGTAATATTTACTATCTTTGTGATTCTTAGTAACAAGTTTATTAATTTGTTAAACTGTATTTCTTTTGTTTAAAAAAGGATTAATAAATACTGATTTGCACAGCAAGAAAGGATCAACAATAGTACATTATGCTACAAGTGTGGTATGTTGGTCATTACACTCGAGTCGGTTTTTAAGCCTGAGCCGAAGGCGAAGGCTTAATGGAGACGAGAAGTGTAATGACCAATGCTCACGTGTTTCATACGACGTTTTTCAACACACTTGCGAGGAAAAGTAAATAAAACTAACGAAATGCAATACTGTGAATAAACTTAACAAACAGAAACCCATTTAAAAGATGGCGGCCGTAATTTTATTTCTTCGCGCGCTCAGCGCTGCATGCGCGCGCAAGTCTGAGATAAGGGCACCGGCAAAGTAGCTAATCAGCCACATATTTATAAATTTTGAATTTGGGTATTTATAGGTAAAAATACACCGTCAAAATATAAATACCAACAAGCTAACAAGCAGTTTCATGAATTTTTTTAATTATTTATCACATTTTGAATTGAATTTTATATTTACGCAAATAACTACTTAGCTGTTTTCGAAACATTAATACTTCTTGCTAATATTTAAAAAGATATGTAATGAAAAGGCACTAGTGCGATAATGTAATGTAAAAGGCACGGCATGGGTAATATTCTGCATTATCAGTGTAAATACGCTGTAATAAGACCTACTTTACGAGCAGGTGTGTTGAAAAAACACTTTTTATGTTTTAAATATTTTATGTGTACTTAAGTTTATGTTTTAAGTATTTTTTGTTGTTCTTACATGTTCAACCTAACACGAAGGATAAAGGAGGCTTCGCTTCGCTCACCCCCTTTTCCCTTCACCTAAGCTACCGCAGCATTTTGCTGTGAAAATCAGTATTTTTGATGTGCAGTTTGATATTTCCCTTTAATAAATCGTTATCTTATCTTATCTTATGCAGCCCGACTCGGCTTTCTTCTTCTTCTCCTTCTCTCCAGGGATAAGGTTTTGCTCTCATTACTGCGGACACTCAGCGCTGACATGTTTCTATATAAATTTAAGACGCCCGCTGCTAACTAGCGATGAGTCTATATATATATATACATATATATTTATGTCTTGGACACCATTGCTCTAGTCCCAAACTATGATTCCCTGTATCTTGGGTACTAGACAACGATACACTTACTTATATAGATAAATATTATACTTAGATAGATAAACAAACATGACTAGGGTACAAACATCAAATTCTCATCAAACAAATATTTGCCCCCACCGGGACTCGAACCCGGGACTCTTGGCTTCGTAGGCAGCGTCACTGCCGACTCGGTCATTCGGGTCGTCAATAGATATGGATGAGAAATAGTCTTAACCTTTAAACAAAGCCGTATTTCGAGTCGTAGATGAAAATCGTACGCTTTTCCGGGGTCATTTGGGGTCGGGGACTCCATGGTTTTTATTCTGGTGTTAAATAATATACCATTGTCTGTTAAAAAATTCAAAAACATCGTAAACGTGGCAAATTTGTGCGTTAGATTTTTTGTGATATCTTTACAGATATCACAAAAAAAATGTACTTATGTACATTTTTTTTTCATGTTTTACTTGTTTTTTATGTCATAATAGTAGTTTATGTGACTGCTACATTATGGAGGACATTAATACTCGAGATATTACTCGAGAGATTTAATGCCTAATTATGTACAGTTACATACACTAGTTTATCTACACACATATCATAAGCTCACTTTGATGTGTTCAGGAACCGCATGTTCGACCGGCATTGTGGCATTGATCCTTGCTCTGCAGTTGTTTAGCTCGTTCAGTAGTACCAACTTCACAGACGAACTAGGGGAGGCACGCAGGCGGGCGTCGGCGTTCGAAATTTGAATGTCATAATTTGTCAAAAATTTAAACATTATGGTCATAATGAACGAACGAACGAATTGTACCACTCCAGCTAGGATTATACCTAGTCCGGTCAGATGGCCAGCATACCAGAGGGAGTGCTTTTTGAGGGGGGGTGACCTGCTCACGTGATAGGGGAGGAGTGTGAATAGAATCGACCGATTAATGCAACCTTTAGCCAATATAGGAAGTTTGGACAGGGGAGGATATGCGATGGGAGAGCAGATAAAATGTTTCTTAATGTTTTAAGGGGCGGCAGGCAGGTGGGCGTCGACGTTCGAAATTTGAATGTCATAATTTGACAAATTTTGGTACATTATGGTCATAATGTACATATTTTCAGATAACAAATGAGTTTTTACCAAAGAGTTTTACATTATGCTGGTCGTTACGTGTAGTTTTTGGACGCAGTAAAGAGGTTTTTTTTTTCTTTTGGAAGATTTTTTTAAATATGTGTCAGAAACCCTAGGATTGACCCTGATTTGAGCTCTTATTAAATTAAACTAGTGGTTCTGTGAGCTGTAGGATTCGCTAGTGACACTTTCTTTTAATAACACATACAAACTTATGAATGCACCTGGTTACCTAGGTACATGAGTATGAAAGTAGAAATTTTGCGATCTTTATCTCAACCTATTGACTTTTCACTAATACTATATAGCCTGTTACTCTCACGGTGTCTACAAATGCAACGACACCTCATTTGTTAAAATCCGTCAAACTTTTTGGAATGTAGCGGTTTTTTGAAATTTTATAACCCCCACATCTCCGCCATTTTGAAAAGATTCCAAAAACTGAATCGAAAGAAAAACTATTTAATTATGGGAAATATTAAACAGCACATCAAAAATGATTTGCACAGCAAATATCAGGGCAAAATGCTGCGGTAGCTTAGGCGAAGGGTAAAGGGTGAATCCTTCGTATTAGGTTGAACATGCAAGAACAACAAAAAATACTTAAAACATAAACTTGAGTACACATAAAGTATTTAAAACATAAAAAGTATTTTTGCTGATCCTTGCTGTGCAAATCAGTATTTTTGATGAGCGATTAAATACTAAGCCTTTAATTATCGAACCTGCTCACAAAAATTCACGAGAATCAGTTGAGAAATGCGGCCTGTAGAGGATAACATCCGGACATACGAAAACATTTTTGCCCATTCCTGAAACGGAGACGCTTCGCTCGCTCGGTCAGCTATGCCTTCTCTAATAAGTCCCTACATTCAGTAACTCACATCGACCGAAAACTGTGAAAATGTGATAGGTTTCCCATGCATCAAACGTCAATTGACACTAACTGCGTTGAATTTCCTGTGGATCTTATTAACTGATGGGAGAAGACGTTTTTTTAAAACCCCAGTATGTTGCAAGTCATTAGATCAAGAACACGTCGCTGGGAACTATGCCGCACATTGATAGATAACTGTTGTATAACCGTGTGCAATATGCGGTTTTTCTTGTCTTATAAGATCCAGTTAATTACATAGTTATTGAGGATTTCACTCAATACTATGTTTACTAACAATTCCCCCCATTCATATATGATCGAATGGACAGACTGCTGCGGAAATGAAGAGTATATCAGCACAGCCAGTTGCGGACGCGATCTTTAAATTTTAAAGCCAAGGAAAACGCTGATTGCGTGTCATTTCCATAATTATTATTATTTGATAAATCATGGCTCTTTTCTGCGCTTTAAGATTCTTACAAGGCTTTAAGATTTAAAGATCGTATGATTGACGACCCGAATGGCCGAGTCGGCAGTGACCCTGCCTACGAAGCCAAGGGTCCCGGGTTCGAGTCCCGGTGGGGGCAAATATTTGTTTGATGAGAACGGATGTTTGTACCCTAGTCATGGTTGTTTATCTATCTATGTATAATATATATCTATATAAGTATGTGTATCGTGTTCTAGTACCCAAGATACAGGGAATCCTAGTTTGGGGCTAGATCATGTCTGATAAATAGTATTATTATTATGTATTAGTAATAGTATTATATTACTTCAAACTAGTGGCTCTGTGAGCTGTACTCGAGAAGATTTTGCCCTTCGGATCAGCTGTCACTCCCAAGGCAAAAAAAAAAACAGATCAGCTGTTTACAGATTAGTAATTAATGGGTAGTATTTAATGGATCATCAAAAAAAGTAATAAAAATAGCAATAATTTGAGGCTAATATGGATTTATTGTTTCCCGTTAGAAAATACCAATTTTTTTTCGTTTTTTTTTAATATGCGTCTGAAGCCCAAGGATTGAGAGCTGATGAGAGCTCTCATTAAATTAAACTAGTGGTTCTGTGAGCTGTTTTTTTTAAAATAACAAACTTATGAATGTACCTGGTTACGTACATGGAGTATGAAAGTAGCCGCACCAATACTTTGTAAACCACATTTTGCGGTCTCAAACCCAATCTATTGACTTTTCACTAAAATTAAATGTCTGTATGTATGTATTGTATGTCAAGCTGTTTGGACTGTTACAAGTTTTTCAAATTTTAAAACATATCCGCTATTTTCAAAAAATCCAAAAAACTGAATCGCCAAACATTCTATTGAATTATAGAACCGGCTCACAAAAATTCACGAGTATCAGTTGAAAAATGCTTTCAGTCACATTTACCCACGCATTTTATATCTATCTATCTATCTATCTATCTATCTATCTAACCAGCGTCCTGCACCCGCTGCTGAATAAAGTATTGAATACACCATGTTTTTATTATTCATCAAGCATTTTTACGAGCTGCTTCTACTTAAGATAATTATACAGGAAGGGCAGATATTTGCTATGACAAATTGAATGACAAAGCCGCTTGGGTTTTTAAACTCGCTAAGTATAAGTGAACACATAGGAAGCACTGAGGTGTATTTATAAGGAAGACGATTGAGTGTGTGCCAAGGGCTTGCACCCAACTGGTCATAATAAGCTGTTGCAGTCCGCATGCGCAACTGGCAACTCACAATTTGACGAAAGGTCATGCTGTTACTGGGTCGTATGTATAAAGAAAAGTAACGTCTGTTATGGGAAGGAAATGCATTGTTAACAGACTGTGTTTAGACTCGCGAAGGTTAGCAATTCTTTCAAGGGTCAGTGCATTCTCTACTACAACAAGATACCTCTGGAGATCTTGAAATTGCCATTTGAGTAAATTAAAAACCATGTCAAAGCGACTTTGTCGAAAAAGGGATATTACAATGTTCAAGATTACTTAGATCTACACTGACCTTGCTGTTAATAATTTTGTAATTATTTATTCGTGCTTATTAATTGTGATAATGATATTATAATATTTGTATTACTTAGTTAAGCACAAGCAATTTTTAAAAGAGATCTAAAATCAATCTGAGGAAGTTTCTACGCCCTTCTTCTCCCACAGTGGTCCAATGTAGAGAAGTGGCAAAAAATGACGATTGCTAAGTACATATAAATATCTACAGTAATAAAGACATTTGTAATTTGGAATTTGGAATTTGTATAATTTTTGACGTGCGCTCATATCGTAATTATCATTTTTACTTTTAATGATCATTTTCAAATATAACACGTCATTTCTTCTCCCACAGTGGTCCAGTGTATATGAAAATATCTACAGTTATAAAGAAATGTTGACTTTGACTTTGAATATAACTTTAACGTATAATTCTCTTTATACGTTCATGCCAATGTCTCTTTAGGAAATGACTGCACCAGTACAACGACGGTATCTTAGTGTGGGGCCAGCCAGAGCAATGTATGAAAGAAATCTTTTCACTTCTACACACTTTTCGGGCGATATTTAGGGCTTCGTACCCGAAGGGGGTGCCAAACGAGACCCGATTACTAAGCCTCTACTGTCTGTCCGTCTGTCCGTCCGTCTCATCGGGCTGTATCTCATGAACTGTAATACACTGACGAGCAATGAAAAAGTTCCACCCACAAAATGCCGACAAACACCTTAATATCTCCTAAAACATAGAACCAATATTACGTTTACAATATTTACGATTTTAATTGGTAATATTCTGATGCGCTGTTAATTGTACTTCAATATTGCAGACGGTGTCATTAAGCTAGCCTTTACCGTTTAGGAGTAATTTGGTGCTATCTCACTGGAACTTTTTCACTGCTCGTCAGTGTAGTAAGGAGATGGAATTTTCATAGAATGTGTATTTCTGTTCGAAAATTTCCGCTACATCAACAAATAACTGAACTTTACAAGATGTTATAAATTAAAAGGGGACCATACAGGAGACGTGGTTAAACACCCCCCGTGATATAAAAAACCATATCATGAATAATTCAAATATGATCATAGATTTCGCGGCTTATCATATGGTCGTGGTGGCGCGATTGGTTTTGATATCGGTTGTGCTTTCTTCAAGTTCTGGGTTCGAATACGAATCCAAGCTCGGACATATAAAATTATCTTTTTGTTTTTGTTATTGACCGAGCGAGCGAAGCGAGCCGTAGGGCTCCATTTCGAGGAGATAGGAGGCCGATTTTGCTTTCTTCTGTCTCTATGTCTGTCAGTTCCGGTCTAGGGGCCACAATTTTCAAGTGATCCTCACAAAACTTGGCACACGTGTTCCTTGAATTAAATGTTTTTTTTGTCGAGAGATTTTCCCTTTGGGTAGACGTCATTAATATTAAGTTTTATCTATTTTTTATTTTGTCTATCATGTGGGATATCAAATTAAATGGTTTCACGAGCCGGTCCTAAAAAAAACTACACCATTACCTTTCGGCCGCCTGTTTTCTAAAAATCCAAGAAATATTTTCAAAACATACCAAGTTTGGACTCCACGAAGTAGGAGACGGATTAGTAAAGAGGATCTATACAGACCATGAGAGTGAGTGAAATAGACTATAACTATTTTCGTGAAAAGGCAATAGATTGTATTTTAAATCGCCAAATGTAGTTTACAAAGTTATTGGTGCGGCTACCTTACTACATGATTTTGATTGAATCTAAAATACTTACCTATAAATTGGTTCACAGTCCCCCCTGTTAGCGAGGTCTACTGCCCACAGGGCCACTAGTTATTGTTGTGGTTAAGTTTTCTTGTACGATGGTACGAAACCCTTCATGTACGAATCCGGCCCGCAGTTGACCGATTTTTCATTTTTTTTTCACGACCATAATACGCAACATATTTGTTCTAACATGCGTCTATATACAGGATATAACAGAGAGGCGAAGTCATATTTTAGGGAGTTATTAGGACATCATTCTGAGCAACTTTTACTTTGATACCGATTTGATCTGAGCTACATTAATTTTAACTTCTCCATACATATTGGGCCTCCATACTAATGGCATGGAGAGGTCAAAGAAAGACCGCATTAAAATCTGTCCACCCGTTTGAGCGCTAGAGTGCCACAAAGAGACGCATCAAACTTTTAATAACGTCCGTGTTTTTCCATCGGGGCCTATAGTAGTTTATGTGACTGATACATAATGCCTAATTATGTACAGTTACATACACCAGTTTATCTACACACATGTCATAAGCTCACTTTGAAGTGTTCAGGAACCGCATGTTCGACCGGCATTGTGGCATTGATAATTGCTCTGCATTTGTTTAGGTTGTTCAGTAGTACCAACTTAATAGACAAACTAGGGGCGGCACGCAGGCGGGCATCGGCGTTCGCAATTTGAATGTCATAATTTGTTGAAAATTGATACATTATGGTCGTAATGTATCAATATTCAGATAAGAAATGAGTTTTTACCAAGTAGTATAGTATTATGCTGGTCGTTTACGATACGTGTGTAGATAAAATATATGACTTCATCTTTTTTTTACAACCTGTGAGTTTAACTCATCAACTATATATATTATTAAAGCGATTAGAGAATGGTTAATATTGACATTAATGACAGGCTTGGTCCAGCGCCCGACCCGGCGACGGCGTCGTCGCTAGTGTCTATGGCACACGCATGACATTCCATACTGATACCTTTGCTGAGACTTTAGTTCACATTTTGCCCACCGGGCCGTTTAAATTGTGGCTCGGTATATAGATAGGTATGTTCTTGTATATAAAATATACAATATTTGTTCTAGGCGCCGTTGTTGACTGATTGGCGACCGAGTTGGTTGCTACGCAGACACGTCATGAATGTGTTTGGTTACGTAACTTGGTCATTTATAACTATGCCAGATAACCAATATAGTGTCCTTTTCCCACATGAGGCGGTGAGGCACAGCCGTGCCCACCATTAGCCAGTTATTTGAGGCAACAAATATAATGACCACCAAAATATTTTTTTCCTACCCAAAATGTCTAAATGGCCACCAAAAGTTACAGAAAATATCAAGGCAAAATACTGCGGTAGCTTAGGTGAAGGGTAAAGGGAGTGAGCGAAGCGAAGCCCCCTTTATCCTTCGTGTTAGGTTGAACATGTAAGAACAACAAAAAATACTTAAAACATAAATTAAGCACACAAAACATAAAAAGAAGTTTGTTAATCATTTATCCAAACACAATTTGGTGGACATCCATCTATTTTGGCAGTCATTTAGAATTTATTGGTAGTAAATTTTCGAATTTTTGGTAATCGTTTAAACACAAGCCGTTACTAAAACAAGATGACATTTAATGAGCTGACCATATTTTGGGGATTGACAGCACCTATCATTATGAACAACTTTCCCAAATAAACATAGGGTCGCAAATGAAAACGAATACTTTTTATTTATTTCATTTACGACCATATGTTTCTTGGGGAAAGTAGTTAACAATAATAGGTACTATGATTCCCAAAATATGGTCACCTAATTAAATGTCACCTTGTATATACATTAATACATAATATCAATATAAATAGAAAAAATTATACTACAAAATATTTACCAAAGCAATATATTTACATAAGTCTAGTATGGAAGAGAAAGATAGTGTTCTTAAAAACCGACTTTTAAAAATAGAAAGTGACGGGCTGTCTCTGATGGCGCTGGGAAGTCTGTTCCAGAGCCTGATAGCTCGTGGTCTGAAACCATGTTCATTTGCCGACCCGAATGGCCGAGTCGGCAGTGACCCTGCCTACGAAGCTAAGGGTCCCGGGTTCGAGTCCCGGTGGGGGCAAAACATATGTTTGACGATAACGGATGTTTGTACGCTAGTCATGGTTGTTTATCTACCTATCTAAGTATAATACTTATCTATACAAGTATGTGTATCGTGTCTAGTACCCAAGATACAGGGAATCCTAGTTTGGGGCTAGATGAATGTGTGTCAATAGTGTCCAAGGTATTATTATTTATTTATTTATCTTGTACTGTCCACACATAGAGGGCCATAACAAGCATTTTGGAGATTCCTCAACATGGAGCAGCTGCTTTTCGGGGCAGTTTCAAATATCTGTCAACGAAGTGTTGGAACAACTTGCCGCCGCCAATTCGGGATCAGAGTCAGGACTGAAGTACCTCCTGTATTTACATTTCTGTAGATAACTGCCAGCCTGCAATACGACAGCTCATGTCAGCTCGAAGGACCAAAGTTAACCGGTCCGTTTCGAATCGCACCTAACTCTACAGTCACAGTATTGTCTTTTGAGGTTTCCGTACACAAAGGGTGAAAACGGGACACTATTACTAAGACTCCGCTGTCTCTCTGTCTGTCTGTCCGTCTTTTACCAGGCTGTATCTCATGAACCGTGATATTTAGACAGTTGAAATTTTCACAGATGATGTATTTCTGTAGCCGCTATAACAACAAATAGTAAAAAACAGAATTAAATTAATATTTAAGGGGGCTCCCTTACAACAATTATTTCTATACCCCATACAAACTTATGAATGCACCCGGTTACGTACATGGAATGTGAAAGTAGCCACACGAATAACTTTGTAAACAACATTTTGCTTTGTAAAATCCAAACTATTCACTCCACACCATCCCTACCATTGCACGGTGGTACGGAACCCTTCGTGCGCAAGTCCGACTCTCACTTGGCCGTTTTTTTTTGCTCTGCCAAGAAATTTAAATATTTGATTTGATTTTTATTTTTTATTAAAATAATATGTCACACCTTTTCCCATACGGGGTACCAATGGCAAAGTTGTACCTACTTCTAGCCAGTTATTCAGTACTCCAGTTTGCGTGACGGGGGACTAGCCTAACGCCGCAGCTATGGAGTAATGAAGGATTCCTTACGATGTTTTCCATCACCGTTAGAACGTCCGTTTAATATACTTTAGATAGAGGTTTAAGATTTAAGATATTTATTTCTTAAAAAGAATACATACAATAATCACTTAATTGGGAAATAACACAAATAAATACACCGATTAAACCAGTTCATTTCACCTGTAAAATATATTATGATCTATGTAATAATTAGGCACCTACTTAATGTTATATTATGCTTGCTTGATTATGTTATGACGTTCATTAAGTCTCAATTTTTGTGCTATTATGAATAAAAATCTTTGAATTTGAACTTGAATAATTACATAAATAGATTTTTTACATCGAGCGAGGCATTAAAGTACCCCACTTTCCTTGAAAAATGTAAATATTTATGTTATGACTTTGAGATGTATGTTTTTAAAAGTTTTTTATAAATCGGTAGTGATCTCGGCTCTTTTATGGCTTTCGGGAGTTTGTTGTGCAGTTGCGCCCCCTCTGCTACTCTGCTGTTTTTACCGTAGTTTGTCTTGTGGCGTAGTAAAACAATGACCTCCACCTCCTGCCTGAGAAGCGAGCGTGACACCCACTACACCCAGAAGACCGGGCTACAAGAATCCTCTTTCAGACCTAAGTCCACCTTTAGCCTGTCAATCATCTGCATTCATTGTTTTCTATAAATAATTAATAAACTCTATGAAACCTTATTCTCAGGGATTTTTCCTTATACGTCTCTTGTATGTACTTGTAGTAAACAGTAGGAGAGAAGGCAATACGTACAGTGCATTTACAATAAGAGTAGAGATCGCTCTTTACAGAAAACTTCGATCATTGTCATGACACTAGTAGTTCTGTGAGAACAGTAGACCTCGGGGAAAATAATGTAATTACCCATGCCCAGGAGTCAGACCTCCCTGCTATGTCCGGGTCCCCACATATTGAGCGGGCATCAGCTCGTGTGCTATACAGACTAAAAACAAGCCCTTTATTTTTACAGTTATCGATAGTCGATTTAACTGTGAGTCATGGGCTTGAATTTCAAAAATTGAAATCCATCCATATATAACGCTACAGCAGACTTCCCCCCTTCCCCACTCCACTCCCCCCTTTTGGATTATTTTTCGCAGCATCTTGTGTAGAATGAAGTCCTTAGTATGCCTCTTAAATTTGATTGAAATCCGTCTATAAATAATGCTACAGCAAATTTTCCCCACTATTTTCCCCCCAATAAAAAATTGCGATCGACATTTTTAAAATTAAATCAAGGAACTTGCGTGCCAATTTTCGTCACTCGGTTGGAAAATGCGACCTGTAGGCAAGAACAGTCTGACAAACGGACAAAAGCAACGTTTCGCTCGCTTCGCTCGCTCGGTCAATTATTATCAATTTCTGATTATAGTCAATAGTCAATAGTCAAAGTACTTGTTTGATTGTTGACGTGGTTCTCTTAGGCTTTTTAAACACACTTGCTTGTAACGTTACTTTTTCTGGCAAGGTATTTAGGTTTATAATGGAGCTTATAAGCACTAGCTAGTGCTTTTTACTTCACATTACCGCACTAGCACGGTAGTGTGCTTAACTCTTTTTTTGCAATCTCCGCTAGGAGCTTTTAAGCCTACAAAAAATGCATAATTTAGTGAAAAAATTGCTATATTATGGTAAATCAATCACCACATTTTTCTCATCATTTCATCATATAATACTTTTTTCACTACAATTTAACCATTTGTCTATTCAAAACATAATTTTTAGTGTTCCGTACCCGAAGGTTGCCAAACGGGACCCTATTACTAAGCCTCCGCTGTCTGGCTGTCCGTCTGTTTGTCCGTACGTTAGCGGGCTGTATAACATGAACCGTAATAGCTAGAATGTAGAATGAAGTCCTTAGTATGCCTCTTAAATTTGATTGAAATCCGTCTATAAATAATGCTACAGCAAATTTTCCCCACTATTTTCCCCCCAATAAAAAATTGCGATCGACATTTTTAAAATTAAATCAAGGAACTTGCGTGCCAATTTTCGTCACTCGGTTGGAAAATGCGACCTGTAGGCAAGAACAGTCTGACAAACGGACAAAAGCAACGTTTCGCTCGCTTCGCTCGCTCGGTCAATTATTATCAATTTCTGATTATAGTCAATAGTCAATAGTCAAAGTACTTGTTTGATTGTTGACGTGGTTCTCTTAGGCTTTTTAAACACACTTGCTTGTAACGTTACTTTTTCTGGCAAGGTATTTAGGTTTATAATGGAGCTTATAAGCACTAGCTAGTGCTTTTTACTTCACATTACCGCACTAGCACGGTAGTGTGCTTAACTCTTTTTTTGCAATCTCCGCTAGGAGCTTTTAAGCCTACAAAAAATGCATAATTTAGTGAAAAAATTGCTATATTATGGTAAATCAATCACCACATTTTTCTCATCATTTCATCATATAATACTTTTTTCACTACAATTTAACCATTTGTCTATTTAAAACATAATTTTTAGTGTTCCGTACCCGAAGGTTGCCAAACGGGACCCTATTACTAAGCCTCCGCTGTCTGGCTGTCCGTCTGTTTGTCCGTCCGTTAGCGGGCTGTATAACATGAACCGTAATAGCTAGAGAGTTGAAATTTTCACACAATATGTATTTATCTACACTCGTATCATAAACCCTCTTTACTGCGTCCAAAAACCGAACGATCAGCATAATACTGCTTGGTAAAAACTCATGTCTTATCTGAAAATTTTGACATTCAAATTTCGAACGCCGATGCCCGCCTGCGTGCCACCCCTAGTTTGTCTTGTGAAGTTGGTACTACTGAACAAGCTAAACAAGTGCAGAGCAATTATCAATGCCACAATGCCGGTCGAACACGCGGTTCCTAAACACATCAAAGAGAGCTTATGATATGTGTGTTACTGTACATAATTAGGCATTAAAACTCTCGAGTGATAATATTATGAAACTGGCCTTCCGCTCGTTTCATTAACCCACCCTCGAGTTCTTATGCCCTCCATTATGTATCAGTCACATAATAGTAGTTTATGTGACTGCTACATAATGGAGGGCATTAATACTCGAGAGTGAATATCACTCAAGAGTTTTAATGCCTAATTAAGTACAGTTACATACACTAGTTTATCTACACACATATCATAAGCTCTCGTTGATGTGTTCAGGAACCGCATGTTTGACCGGCATTGTAGCTATGCAGTTGTTTAGCTTGTTCTGTGGTACCAACTTTACAGATAAAGTAGGGGCGGCACGCAGGCGGGCGTCAACTTTCGAAATTTGAATGTCATAATATGCAGAAAATTTACACATTATGGTCATAATGTTCAGTATTCAGATAAAAAATGAGTTTTTACAGAGTAGTTTAACATTATGCTGATCGTAACATGCGGTGTTTGGACGCAGTAAAGAGGGTTTATGATACGTGTGTAAGATAAAAGAACCTTACCATGATCCAATTATGTTCGTAGATTTCGCGACTACTCACATGGGTATGGTGTTGCAATTGGTTTGATATCTGTAAGTTTGGGTTCGAATCCACGTTCGGTCCGACATATTATCTTTTTGTATTACTACGTTCCGTACCGTCTTGTAAGATGATACTTCGCGTGCTACTTCGACCCGCCCTTGACCGATTTGAATAGGCTGTTTAGCGGTTTTTCCGGTGCCTTTATTTATCACGGCAAACGGAAAAAAACTAAACCAGCGCGCCATTTTCCATAAATAGTTATTTACCTTTTCATTAAGTCGTATCAATACAGGTCTGCTATTTTCCTCGCATTTGTGTTGAATGACCGCGTATGAAACTCGAGTGCATTGATCATACCTTACTCTCGGCCACCTTACCGCGCTCGCACGACGGCTACCATGGTACGCTAGACGACAGTAAATTCGACCGATTCACGCAATAAGTCAGTACCGTTAACCCAATCATGAGCGTACAGTGGTAGACAGGAGTCGTTGATCGCTATTGAAACGCTCAATACAATCTAGAGATACGAAGAAAATCAAATCGATGTTTACTGGAGTAATGAATCTCTCAGTCCACTTTCCTTTCCTATCTGGGTTGGCTGGTAGAAATCTCTTTTATAGAGACAAGCGCGCTTCTTGTAAATATATTTTTCTTTGTGTTGTCTCGTATGTTTGTTTTTGTGCAATAAAGTATTCATTCATTCATTCATTCATTCATTCATTCATGAATGTATGAAGCGCCTGTAGGCTAGCAATACTCGGGCACCGGAAACGAGTATGGAAAAATTAAGTTGCTCTGATGAAATCGGTTTCATACAATTATATTATATATCGGTTTTATAAAACGTATTATTTGCTAAATGAATCCTGGACAACCAATATAAGCTCCAAATCTTCCTTTAGGCGGTGGCCCGTGTAAATCCGCCATTACTATGTCACATAATAATAATAATACCTTGGACACTATTGACACACATTGATCTGGCCCCAAACTAGGATTCCCTTTATCTTGGGTACTAGACAACGATACACATACTTATATAAATAATAAATGAATGGTACAAACATCCGTTCGCATCAAACAAATATTTGCCCCCATCGGGACTCGAACCCGGGACCCTTGGCATCGTAGGCAGCGTCACTGCCGACTTGGCCCTTCGGGTCGTCGAATTGCTTTTGTTCTTGATGTTCATATGAACTAATAAATTTTTTCGACTCGGACAAATATCCTAAGTCGCAATTGATTTACTTGAAGTGCTCCGTGGTCTAATAGGTTCCACGCTTGCTTCTCACACAGGAGATGCAGGTTCGATTCCTGACCATGTACCAATGAGATAATTAATTTATGATGGAAAACATCGTGAGGAAACCTTCGTTACTGCGTAGCTGCGGCTGCGTTATTCATGCCGAGCCAGTTGGCTCAAAGTGGGCACAATTGTGCCTCTGCCACCCCGTATGAGAAAAGGCGTGACGCTATGTTATGATTTACATTCTCCTATAGTATACGTATTTAATATTATTACTTTTAGAACGTTGACAAATGTGACAATTCCGGAGAAATGACTTAAAACCTTTTCCTAATACCATCCAGTAGAACCTTGGATGGTGCTTTTCTTCATGTGCTTGATTTATAATCTCCGATCCAAATTGATTAGGCAAATAAATTAACTTGCTATCGTTATGGACATGTTCGTAATATGTAATATAAAATGATATAATGTAGCCCATTAATATCCCCACCGAGGGGCACAGGCCTTTACCCGGATACGAGTAAGATCGAGCCATACTTCACCGCGCTGGCTCAGTGCGGGTTGATGGAGGGGAGCGATAGAAGCCGGGACCTACAGATTGGCGTGCCATCTGAAACACTGAACGTCCGATAATGTACTCAAGATGAATTAATTATCTCATTGGTACACGGTCAGGAATCGAACCTGCATCTCCTGTGTGAGAAGCAAGCGTGAATGCCGTTAGACCACGGAGCTCTTCGTAATATAAAATACAAGGTGACCTTTAATTAGCTGACCATATTTTGGGGATTGATTGCACCAACCATTATGAATAACTTTCCCAAAGAAACATATGGTCGCAAATGAAAAATATTTTACATCCCTCAGTACATTGACCCGATCAGCTGATTACAAGTTACTATGGGAGACCCAACATTTTATTTCGTTTACGACCATATGTTTCTTGGGGAAAGTTGTTCATACTAATGGGTACTATCATTCCCCAAAATATGGTCAGCTAATTAAATGTCATCTTGTATAGTTTACTTTTACACAGTTATTACGATCCTATCAAGTTTATCGCCCTTTCACAATTTGTCATCATTCTGAAAAGTGTTCAGAATGATGTCCATAACAATTCCCTAAAGTAAAATGAAATGTGTATTTATCTGTTAAAATCTAACTAGATTCCGAGCCATTATCCATTATTGTTACCACGTATCGCAAGTATAAATAAAAAACCGGCCAAGTGCGAGTCTGATTCGCGCACGAAGGGTTCCGTACCACCATACAATGGTAGGGATGGTGTGGAGTGAATAGTTCGGATTTTACGTAGCCAACATGTTATTTACAAAGTTATTGGTGCGGCTACTTTCACATTCCATGTACGTAACCAGGTGCATTCATAAGTTTGTATGTGGTATTAAGAGTTGTTGTATGGGAGAACCCTTAAATGTTTATCATATGCTGTTTTTTTGTATTTGTTGTTATAGCGGCAACAGAAATACATCATCTTGGGAAATTTCATCTGTCTAACTATCATGGTTCATGAGATACAGCCTGGTGACAGACGGACGGACGGACGGACAGCGGAGGCTTATTAATAGGCTCCCGTTTGGCACCCTTCGTGTACGGAACCCTAAGAATAGGTTTTAAATTACCTTTTCCGATCGCTGGTCATATAAGTCATTAGTCATGGGTATGTAAGTCATTACATAAGCCATAAAATGTCATCAATTATCTCTCATGCTAAAGGTACCTTGACAATATTCTTGGATCGCCGCGAAGACCAATGATTCACGATTGGTTTTTCACAGTTTTAATTGCTATTCGGAAATGTTTACATCTGAGGACAATGCCAGTGACTCAGAAATGAATGGATCTATGGAAGTCTGGCGAATCATTTTTCCAATTTCACAATCTCTGCCGATTTTCAGAATCCTGAAGGCGTCACTCATCTGGTGACTCAGAAATACAGGAAAACGAGAGACATTATTATAAAAATCGGTCAAGAGCGCGACGGATATTCACTCACAAACCACCGTACAAGAAAACACACAAAAAATACGTCTATTGTATGGGGACACACTTACATATTTAAAATTGCATATAGTTCAATGTTTGTTGCTGCAGCGACAACATAAATACACATTCTGAAAAAAAAAAGTGTTACGATCAATGAGATACAGCCCACTGACGGACAGACAGACAGACGGACATCTGAGGCTTAGTAAAGGTCCCGTTTAGCAACCCAATAACACTAGAAAAACCACTTTTTTGTAAATAGTATAAAAGGGAAATAGTTTCTAAATTTGGCACAGAGGTTATTATCAAGAAGAGTATATTAAGGAAACAATCTGAAATTAAAATGTTTCATTGATTTACAATTTAAAAAAAGCTGAGAAGTTTCGGGCGGTGAAGTTAAAATAATCGTAGCACTGCCTTGAGGTACGCCAAATTTATTGAATTTCAGCTCGAATTTATGACTTTTACCTATTGTTTTTCATTGACACGACTAATGGGACTAATATCTACACCAACTTAGTCTGGCCAGTTTCGTGCTACGCCTCATAAGGTACGCCATTTTCCTAAGGTTCGCTATCAATAACCCGTGTGCAACGATATCGAATGCTTTGGAAATATCGAAAAAAGTATATTGTACTGTAAGAATTTTTTGACAACTGCATTGTGAACAATTTTGTTTAATAGTTTGAAAGAAGCCAAAGTTTTAGACTTATTTTTTAGTACCTTGTATTTTGTTAAAAAATCGGATAACCTTATATGAAATTATTTTTCAAAAATCTTCAGAAACACATGCTTGAGGAGCAAAGACGACGAATTATTTGAACGATAATTTCCTTGTTCAGATTTATAACCCTTTTAGTATGTCTGAAAAACATGTCGTTTCAAGAGACGAGTACCTATAAATAGTTACTTCGAAGCAATATATTGGTAGCTATACCTTGATAGCCCTCTGCATTAGTATTCTTTAACGACCATATCAGTTTGCACACAAAGTTATTATCGAAGGTTTTCAGAAAAATGCTCTCACTCTCATCTCACAAGTCCGATGGCTAATAAGAGATTGCGTCCAGCCACCTAGTCCCACATGTGTAGTCCATGACCTCATGTATATTATGAATTATTATGCACTTATTATCTAACTACAAGTCACGTTGCGTTACAATTACAAAGCACTTTAAAAAACTTTGCAACAGTTGCAAGTAAGAAAAATACTCTTTATTGTGTTACAAAGACTGGTACGAGAATAAGAAGTAAGGTTTGCCATCACAGAAGTTGCAGTTTTAAGTAAGCTTAATAAGAATTAACATAATTTATGAATGACCTAGTTCAGCTCATCATTTAATCAGTTTCTTTAAAAAAAAAAAACATTTCGCAACACAAGATTTGAATAAAATACTGTTCTGTCTTGCCAAGGATTGCTAGAAGAAATCTCTTTTTAGAGATGACCTCGCCTTCGCGCATAGATATTTATGTAATTTTTCTCACACATGCAATGAAATGTCGTCATTACGTGCGGTATAACAGGCTTTTGTTTGAATTAATTGAAACATTCAGTTACATGTAATCGAAATATCGGTAATTATATCGACCTATTCTCAGTTCTAGGCTTGTCATTCTGACAGCTGACACATCTATCGTGCTATATTTTAAAGAGACTAACTAACGTAACGCATACATGCACACACAAAACACAACGGAAACAGTTAAGAAATAAAAATAAAACCCTCCTTATATATCTACCCTCTATAGCGTCTGTCGGGTCAGCGAGTTATCAAAATCTTTCTCCCACATCCTGAAAAGCATACCTTCCTCATTGAGACCATGTCCTCTCTCAATACGGAAGACAAGGCGACAATATTTCATGAAGAACACATTTAATTGTCTAACAATTACCCGACAATTACGCAGCTTCCTCATCATTAGGCTCTAATCGGTCTAATTAATTCGATGAGAGATGCCTGCAGTCTTGTAACCATGGAAAGCTGAAAACTGAAAAAAAGTCGGGTTCATCAAATATCATGGCCACAACCTATATAGCCTATTCTCTATAGCGCGTCTTAATTGTTTATTGCACAGACAATATTCACGGGTTGAATTACAAAATGAAAGAGATAGAGTTAGAAGCATTTTATTTTTATTTTTTTATTTATTTATTTAGGTAATCAAAAGCTTTACAAAAACAGATATTTCTTTAATAGCCAATAACAGATAACCCCAAAAAGATCGTTTTAACAAGTGAAATGAGATGAAACTGACTATCAGGTGCAAAAACTAATGATTTTTATGCTTCTATTATTTTTTTAAATAATAAATGTAGAAATATATACTATATTGATAATAGAGAGTCCATATACATATATATATATATATATATATATATATATATATATATATATATATATATATATGTATATGGACCTGGTTTAAAGTGTCACTAAGACTCTTACTGCGGTATTTTTCCAACTATTCAGTGATGATGACAATAATGGTTTATTTGAAACAAAAAGCAAGCACCACAACGCTGAAGACAAAAATATTCTCATAAAGAGTATTACAAATCAATGAAAACTTACTGACAGCATCAATGAGGAAAGAGAAAGAAGCTTCCTTTACCCACCACGTTATTTGCAATGCAAATAATTCAAAGGCGATGTGGACAGGATTTTACAAACGTAAATTCTAAAAATATCGCCGCTATAGTTAATGTATCAAGAACCATTTAATATCTACCAACATCACCAACCGTCGAACAAACTTAGTTCAGAAACGGTATCGGCACTGGCTCCGCAGAAAGATAAAGGTAATTCCCTTCAAAGTTGTTATTTGACGTCATCATTCTCAGATACACATTGAAGGTAGAATAACATTTAAAACTGATCGATTCTGCGATGAAAACCAATTTTAATTAAGCAAGGTCAAAGAGGCGGCGCACCTTCAAAAATCTCAGAAAAAGAGTCTGGGATTTTCTCGATATAGAAATGATTGGATAACGAATGACCTTATCTCACAGCCTGCCAGTTATAAATACACATTATAAATACATCTCTAGAGAAAAGAGTATTTACGCAGGCATGGAAAAAAGCAGCTGTTATTCCTTTTCCTAAGAAACCCACCGTAGCGAGTGTTGGTGTCCTAAGGCCTGTGAGTATTTAACCAGTTCTATCCAAAGTCATGGGAATTGCAGTAAACCATTCGCTTGTAAAATATCTGGATGGGCTTGGAGTGGAGGCGTTCCCGATCGCCAGTCGGGGTCCAGGAAAGGCCATAACACCGAGACCGATCTGCTTTATGTAACCAATGAAATAAATACATCAAGAGATGGATGTAAGGAATTGTGATTCTGGATCTTTATAGAAGGATGAGAAAATTAAGTACTAACGCCATAACACCGCGACCGATCTGCTATATGTAACCAATGAAATACATCAAGAGATGGATGTAAGGACTTGTGATTCTGGATCTTTACAGAAGGATGAGAAAATTATGTACTACGATCAATGATTTGAATTGACCATAACAAATTGATTTGCCAGTTTGCAATAAAAATAGTTAAGTGTGGCTCGGACTGGCACACCCAGGGTCACGCACAGATCGATATTTGTAGTGAAGGAATAACAAATTTACGGTTTTCGGATGTTTTTTCCTGTAATTATGCTCTAAGACCGTGTATCTTTCCAAACTTCAACGGAAAGTATCCTATAGGTTTTGACTCCCTTCCGAGTATCAAGCACATTCCGCAAAATTGTGACGTAAACGGCGGTATCTTTCAATTCCGTTAACCTATAAGTTTGAATCATCGGCAGACTAAGGTCAAAGTTGTTGTAAGTTATCCTTGGCGAGGCGAGGTGATGGCAGGTGGAGTAATCCACTCACCGGATGGTGGCCGAAAGAGAGAAAAAGAAGCGCGCGTCGACCAGCAGCCAGATCGCGGGGAAAACCCGGGCTCGATCAGCACAGGACCGGATAAGTTAGCACAAAAATGGAGGAGGCTTAAACCCAGCAGCAGTTTATTTTTTCCAAGACACCACAGACCTGAGTATTTGATATTAATTTCAACTTGATACCTCCATGCGATCCTGAGAAAATAGGTCTTAAAAGAAGGACATATGTATAGACGACCCGAATGGCCGAGTCGGCAGTGACCCTGCCTACGAAGCCAAGGGTCCCGGGTTCGAGTCCCGGTGGGGGCAATCAATTGTTTGATGATAACGGATGTTTGTACCTTAGTCATGGTTGTTTATCTAAGTATAATATTTATTTATACGTGTATCGTTGTCTAGTACCCAACATACAGGGAATCCTAGTTTGGGGCTAGATGAATTTGTGTGAATAGTGTCCAAGGTATTATTATTATTATTATTATTATCATAGACGGACAACGAAATTATCCTATCAGGGTTCCTTTTTAGGTCCCCGTTTTTACCCTTTGGGTAAACTATTACTCTAACACTATTACTAAGACTCCGCTGTCCGTCTGTCTGTCTGTCTATCCGTCTGTCACTAGGCTGTATCTCATGAACCGTGGTAGTTCGACAGTTGAAATTTTCATAGACGATGTATTTCTGTTGCCGCTATAATAAAAATTACTAAAAAACAGAATAAAATAAATATTTGAGGGGACTCCCATACAACAATTATTTTAATACCACATATAAACTTATGAATGCATCTGGTTACATACATAAAGTGTGAAAGAAGCCTCACCAATAACCTTGCAAACAACATTTTGCTATGTAAAATCCAAACTATTCACTCCACACCATCTTTACCATTGTACGGAGGTACGGAACCCTTCGTGCGCGAGTTCGACTCGCACTTAGCAGTTTTTTTACTTTTCTTTTAATGCACGAAACCCTAAACATTTAAAAAGAAGATGGCGCCAGCATGGAGTCTGCACCAAGGAGTTTCAGGACGGACAGTCCTCAAAGATCCATATAGTCGTTTCACAGCAGATTTTCCAAACTGTCACAAAGAAGCGAATTATACCTGCATAAATTATATGATCTGCATAAATAATTTATGCAGATCATATAATTTACTCTATGATGCAGATGACAAACAGGTATTCATGTCGTGCCTTCCCGATGTCGTCGACATGACAATTAACAAAAAAACTAGATGTAATAACAAATTGGTCAATGGAGAATGATCTCATACTTCACCCCGTTAAGTTGCTGTATATGACTATTGTCAGTAATCAACTATTATCAAAGGTAAAGGAAGTTCTAGCCACCACGTGTCCTATTGTAATAAATAATAATTTATTCAGTTACCTATCAAATATGCGGAAGAGGCGAGGAGTATGGCCAATATTTATGATAGCAATTTAAGGTTTAAAACCCATATCAATATATTTAGATGCAGTAGCATTTGCGCGATTGTCGGTATTATACAAGGTCAGAGTTTTTATCTCAGAAGAAATAAGACGCAAGGTGATCGACCAAAAGTAATAAAACATGATACTTAAATAATACATATTAAATATCACGATAGGATTATCAATCACTGAGTCAAAATGTAGGAATTCTACAAACTACTACAAAAACATAACATGTTATATGTATAGATATATAACCGGTGATTATTGGTAGGCATATACATGTAACTAATTAATTAGTAGGTGCTGGCTTAAAATCAGCGATCCCGGATCTCAGTCTGTGATCATCCTTTCAACAATACGGTATTTGACTGCTAGTCAAAATAGATACTTTTTAGGAACTGTCGAAACGGTAATTGTGTTCACGAGTTCTATGAAATACAAGTCAAATGCTGTCTTTTTAACACAAAATTGAATTTATAATATGTTTATATGAATATGAATTTTGTTGAAATAGGTTCAGCTTGAGACACGTTTCTAGATTTATTGGACTACCTTGTCAAACCGCATTGAAGATTCTTAATTTTTCGACACAACATAATTTACATAGTAATAACAACTTCTACTAGGTAATTCTGTGTCTTATGTTTATTGTATCTACTATTTTTTGTTAAAGAAACAACGGCACCTAATCGACCTAGTTGGAGGCTGCCTGTCTGTCAAAGTTGTCAAAATCCGTTTACTTATTTTTATTATAGATGACGTACTGCCCTCATATGAGGTAAATTTTGTCTGTGTCAAGTGTAATCGAAAGATAACGTGACGTGTTTTTTCCCTAACTTTCATAATTCATAATTCTTTATTTCCTACAAATATTTTACAAATTACATTAACAGAAAATGTATGTGCAAAGGCGAGCTTATCTCTAAAAAGAGATTTCGTCCAGCAAACCAAGATATTAAAGGAAATATTATCATATGAGGTAGGTAGGCAGTGCACAATAACTAGTATAAATAAAATGCCAAGGAATAAATTAAATACTTATAAAATAAAGACAGTAACTTCTAAAAAGTACCTAACGAATACTACATACACTTTACACACAATAACTTTTACGAAATAGAGAGTTAGTGCTCTTTAATACGTTTCTTAAAAGAGAAAAGAGAAAAGGGACTGTCTCTTACAGTGCAAGGAAGTGCGTTCCAAACTCGCACCGCCCGTAACCTGAAAAAGTGTTTATAAGCAGCATTGTTATGCCGTGGAGTGGCTAAAAGTGAGACAGTGTGAGATCTCCGGTGCCGATCTCCAGAAAGAGATACTCAAAACGGTCTCGAAGGTAGTACCAACCTCAGATGAATGAAACTCTTTGGCTCCAGCTATGCCAGCGCCACCATGCGGGAGCGAAGGTAGTACCAACCTCAGATGAATGAAACTCTTTGGCTCCAGCTATGCCAGCGCCACCATGCGGGAGCGAAGGTAGTACCAACCTCAGATGAATGAAACTCTTTGGCTCCAGCTATGCCAGCGCCACCATGCGGGAGCGAAGGTAGTACCAACCTCAGATGAATGAAACTCTTTGGCTCCAGCTATGCCAGCGCCACCATGCGGGAGCGAAGGTAGTACCAACCTCAGATGAATGAAACTCTTTGGCTCCAGCTATGCCAGCGCCACCATGCGGGAGCGAAGGCGGACAAAGATGCCATCGGGATAAGACAACTGTGCCTCTATCAAATTCGTATTGGAAAAGAATTCTGACTAGTCCTCTTTTTTATGTTTGTTGCGTGATTATTCCGTCAATTATGAACCGATTTTGATGGATCTTATTTTGATTGGTAGGTCATACTTCAGAGGTGGTAACATAGAAATTTTATCAAAATTCATTCAGCGCGTTTTGAAAAAATCAACAAAAATATAAATATATATATATACAAAGATGACGTTTAGTTTGCGGTTCCGTGCAGCAAAAGTTTTGATGAGGACTTTTCATGTACACAGACTTCATTCGATTCCCGACCGGGGAGGAAGAAATAGGGAAATTGAAGTAGGTTTTTTTAAGTTTTTAACTTGGTGATTTATATTTTAATTTATATCGCCAAAAATTTATTCACTGTTTGGGACAGACTCTTTCAAGAACCTAGATATTGAAGTGTTTATTTGTTGCTCGCTGGCACCACCCAGGAAGGGCGTGAAGGGCTGTGGGATCCAAGTATGTCCTTAAGATAAGATAAGATAAAGGTTTATTCAGACATCACAATACACAAAACAGAACACAAATAATACCATAAGTAAACTTATGGCTAGTACATTCATAAATATTGTACATTTTATGGAAAGGATTGGACAAACTAGGAAAAACAAAACAAAACAAATGTGACCGATTTGAGCAACGGCAACAAATATAATGATCACCAAAATATTTTTTTCCTACCCAAAATGGATAAATGAACACCAAAAGTTGCAAAAAATATCAGGGCAAAATACTGCGGTAGCTTAGGTGAAGGGTAAAGGGGGTCAGCAAAGCGAAGCCCCCTTTATCCTTCGTGTTAGGTTGAACATGTAAGAACAACAAAAAATACTTAAAACATAAACTTAAGTACACAAAACATAAGAAGTTTGGTGATCATTTATCCAAACACAATTTGGTGGACATTTATCCATTCTAGCAGTCATTTCGAATTTATTGGTAGTAAAATAGGTGCGTTTTTGGTAATCGTTTGAACACAAGCCTTGAGCAACTGCCTAGAAACCGCATGACTTTGATTGACCGTCAAACTTGTTAACAATTGTGCATGCGAGGGATACATCTGTTACTAAGTATTTACACTTAGCAATTCTTAGCAATCCACTTCACTCAGGATTCCGCAATTAGCTGAAGCGATTACGAAACAGTTTTCCCATGAGTCAGTCAGAAATAGCGGCGATTTCCTGGTCCTATTGTGTAAGTTTTTTCACAATAATTGATCTATTGTCTCTAAAACACGTAGGTCCTAGATCATATGCAGATAACACCCTATTTATCATTATCGACAGACACCTCATCTCGCTTCAGAATCTAAGAATTCTAAGGTCTGTGTTCCTATAGATCAGCTAAGTAGTAAACATCAATGGCGGAATTAGTATGGCGGACGCTCCGACAATCTGCGTGCAGGAATTTCGTCAACATACATTTTTGCCTAAAAATGTTTGTAATAGGACGATTTAAAGAATTTTTGAGTGGCGATTAGTGCGTGAGTGTGCCAACTAGTGTCTATAACTTATTGCGGTAACCTACGTTGCGTGATTCTTTCTTAAAGGCTTGTGTTTAAACGATTACCAAAAACGCACCTATTTTACTACAGAATGGATAAATGTCCACCAATTTGTGTTTGGATAAATAATCACCAAGCTTCTTTTTATGTTTTGTGTACTTAAGTTTATGTTTTAAGTATTTTTTGTTGTTCTTACATGTTCAACCCAACACGAAGGATAAAGAGGGCTTCGCTTCACTCACCCTCTTTACCCTTCACCTAAGCTACTGCAGTATTTTGCGCTGATATTTTTTGCAACTTTTGGTTTTCATTTATCCATTTTGGGTAGGAAAAAAAATATTTTGGTGATCATTTTATTCGTTGCCTTTCTAAAATGTCATGAAATGTGTTTATTTACCTCTCAACCCGAGTATGAAAACGCCTAATTTTCGTTTTTTTCACCCGACTGCGCGACAGCAAGATGGCAGTTTATTTCGAGCGTAATTAAACAGGAATCATGAATCGATTTCTTTCTCCTTTCTTTGCCAAGCGCATGCGCTGTTCTACGCTGGTCACTCCCGTCCACACCCTGGACGTAGCGGAGCCACGACTTCCTCCTTCTGCCAGCGCGTCTTTCCCCCTCTACCTTGCCCATTACGATGACCTCAAGGAGTCGCCACGTTCACGACTAAGCACATGTCCCAAGTAACTTATTTTTTCTTCTTAAGGGCTGAACATAGGCCAATGGCATTGAGAATTAGACAAAGAAAACAAATACCCGTCGCATCGCGTCAAAGCAGACTGACGCATGCTCCCGCGCAGAGCCCCGCAGGGCAGCCCGAGCTCCGAGACCAAGAAAATTATAGAAAATATTACTAAATTCCTGTAATAATAACATTAAAAATAAAATAAAACAACCAAAAATTTTCCATTTTTTTACCTAATTATGCGTGTAAGTTTCATATAGGAAACTGATTTATTCTCCGAGCGCTTGTTCATTTAGTTGAATAATAATGCATTGCGAAAAATATTTTTAAGTATTAAATATAACAGATATCCGGTAATTTTAAAAGTCCATTCTTATTTCTAATAGACCTTTTATAGCATATATTTATCCTACATTTTTATGTTGTCTAGTTTAGCCTAGAATTGAAGCTAAAGATGCATTTCTGGCCATATTTAATCCCTTAATAATCAAGGTGAGTTCTCGGGAGCATTTGGCGCGTTGCAGTCCTTCTTCGTTCGTGACTCCATGGACCCAGCTTATCCTCAGCTTAAGTTTTGAGGTTAAACTATCATGATCATCCCACTGCTGGGCATAGGCCTCTCCCAAAGCACGCCATTCGCTACGGTCACCCACCAGTCTCGTCCACTGCTTTCCAGCCACCTTTGTAATAGTTAAGTTATATTTGTAATAGTTAAGCACAACCTATTTTTAAAAGAGATCTAAAAATCAATCTGTGGGAGTTTCTACGCCCTTCTCCTCCCACAGTGGTCCAATGTAGAGAAGAGGCAAAATTGACGTTTGCTAAGTATATGTAAATATCTACAGTAATAAAGTACTTTGACTTTGACTTTGACTTTAAAAAACTAAATTCAATGTTTTTTCGGTTTTAGGGTTTCATACTACGTTGAGAGTGTTTTACATTTTTATTTATGCCTATACGCAGACTTACGTCCCTAATCTAACTTACCATATCGTCACATTCTGTTTAAAATTGTTGGCATGACAACCAGGAAGCAATGGCTTCTTGTTTATGTCCGCATAACAGTCAGACGGAAAATGAGTAATAGAGAATTGTCCAATGGCCGCTGTACACTCTCGCGCGAGAAGACAATGTACATTGCGATTTTCAGACTACCAATATCAGTAGCACTACATTTCAGAATTACATGATATGCATGTAATTCTGATATGTAGGAATTGCCATCGCTTTCGAAAAATTTACTGATCAAACTCGATTAATTCCACGAGCTGTTTTTAGGGTTCCGTACCCGAAGGGTGCCATATGGGACCCTATTACTAAGCCTCCGCTATCCGTCCGTCCGTCTGTCACCAGGCTGTATCTCATGAACCGTGATAGTTAGACAGATGAAAATTTCACAGATGATGTATTTCTGTTGCCGCTTTAACAAACAATACTAAAAAACAGTTTAAATTAAATATTTAAGGGGGCTCCCATACAACAATTCTTTCAATACCACATACAAACTCATGAATGCACCTGGTTACCTGCATGGAGTGTAAAAGTAGCCGCACCAACAACTTTCTAAACAACATTTTGCTACGAAAATCCAAACTAGTCACTCCACACCATCCCTACCATTGTACGGTGGTACGGAACCCTTCGTGCGCGAGTTAGACTCGCACTTGACCGGTTTTTTTATTGAAACTTTGCTTCTTCATGCTGTTCTGATTGGTAATTTTTTTAAAGCTGTTGATAATGTCAGAATTACATGGTAAATAAGGCTGCAGATTTATAATATGGTCTATAAAACACTATGTTTATCAGCACCGACCATAAGAATGTATGAATCAAAATTAATCAAAAATTGTGACATATTCGGAAGTATCTGTCAATAACGTTAACATATCGGTTTAAAAGAGCTCCGTGGTCTAATGGGTTGCACGCTTGCTTTTCGTACAGGAGACGCAGGTTCGATTCCTGACCAGGTACCAAATGAGATAATTATTTTATCTTAAGTACATTATGCGGACGTTCTGACGGTGATGGAAAACATCGTGAGGAAACCTTTTTTGCTCCATAGCTGCGGCGATGGGCTAGCCCCCAGTCACGCAAAATGGAGTATTAAATAACTGGCTCAAAGTGGGCACAATTGTGCCTCCGTGGTTTAATTTTTTCCCAACTCTAAAAGACCACAAACGAGTCATGGAAAATATAATTATTGATATAATTTTATTGATGATAACAAAAAAGTTTTACTTTTACCTTCCCCATTCATAATTTGTAAAGATAATTTCAATTTTATTTATATTTTTCACTAAAACCAGACAACTTTGTTGTTTCACTATGCATAGCATTCGCAGGTATTTTAGTAACTATGCGGCAGATTTAAGTTTGTTTAAATTGTTATGCGCCATTTCAAAATCGTATTAAGAAAACAAAAAAAAATTTTAGCTAAGATTTATCCTAAGAAAAAAGTTCAATTACCTAACTCATATCCTAAAACGTTTAATTAAAAGTGTGGTATTCGTAAACATTTGCAAGAATTGTTTTGCGTGTGGCATTTGTTTTATGTTGTTTAAATACGACCTCTTTGGCGCAGCCGTCGTGGGTCTGACTACCATGCGAGAGGTCCCGGGTTTGATCCCCGGCTGGGAAAAAAAAAAACAGGTGTTGGATGTTTATATGTGTGTGATGTCGCTGTTGCTGGTTCCCGCTACACGGAGTGTCCTAGTGTGGGGCCAGAAACAATGTACGTGCTTGTATGTAAATGTTTACGTTTATGTTCAAATTAGGTGCTACTTCTGCCTGCTTGTACTTCTTCTCAAGCAGGACATGCGGGTTCGAATCCTGACCATGTACCAACGAGATAAGTAATTTATCTTAACCCTTTACTGCATTCTAACCCGTATATAACCCGTAATATTTATTCCCTCACCAAATATAAACTTAAAAAGATTGTCTATAAAACATTGCAATTACTTAATTATGACAAAACGGAGGACCTACTGATCATAACTACCTAGCTACCTTCATAAAGGTGCACAAGGCAGTTCATCAATTCATCTGTTAAAAAAAAAAAAATATATATAACGCATATTTTATATTAATCTGACTTGTACACCATATTGACATAGTAACGTTGTTTTATTATTATTTTTATTACCTCACACACACTCACTCATACTCATACTACACACAGAGAGGCTCACCCACTCACCCACACACCCATTTTTTTTTCATATTTTTATAACTTTGTCTTTAGTCAGTATTAGTCAGTAATTTTGTATAAAAAAGTGTCCGTGTAACTTAAATTAGCTTTATATATATTTTATAGGAAGAGCACTGTAGTCTGAAATACAGGTTTACACCTAGCTCAGGCTCAGATCAGATGACTCAATTATCATGTGTCACATTTTAGCTAAGGGCCTCAAATATTGTAAACGTTTTCTGTTTCTTTTCTTTGAATAAATAAATATTTAAAATATTTGATATGTTCGTGTTAAAGTTCAAAACATATTTCATAAGTTTTGAACTTTATTACGAAGCATTAAGGTTGAAAATCGCGATCCATTTCTGGTCAGGCCATGCGATAAGGGGTTAAGGACATTTCTGGTCAGGCCATGCGATAAGGGGTTAAGGACATTTTCGGACGTTCCGTGTTTCGGACGACACGTTAAGCTGTAGGTCCCGGGTAGTTTCGCTACGTGGTAGAGGTCGTTAAACCCCTCCGCCAACCCGCACCGAGCCAGCGTGGTGGAGTATGGTTCCATCTTACTTGTATCCGGGTGAAGGCCGGTGCCACTCGGTGGGGACATTTATGTTTTTTATTTATTATATATGTCACCGTAAGATAGTCAAAACCGTTAGTTGATAAACTAACGTTTTTTTTCACGTTAGTTAGTCAACTATCGACAGATAGTAAACTGTAGCGTACAGCTTACAATATGACGCGTTAGTTGATAAACTAACGTTTTTTTTCACGTTAGTTAGTCAACTATCGACAGATAGTAAACTGTAGCGTACAGCTTACAATATAACGCGTTAGTTGATAAACTAACGGTTAAAACCGTTAAATAGTAAACTTGTTTAAACTTGAATTGCAAACGAAATACCAGGGCAAACACTGCGGTAGCTTAGGTGAAGACTAGAGGGGGCGAGCGCAGCGAAACCCCCGAATAGTCTTAGTGTTAGGTTATCAAAATAAACGTAAATTCTAAACCCTGTCGGTCTGGTTTACTAACTCTCGATAGTTGATCAACTAACGCGTTAGTTTATCAACGTTAGGTTTTGACTATCTTACGGTGATATAAGCTGGCGCTCTCATTTCCCGAACGACTGACTGTGACAGCTTGACTTTGAATGTCAGTCAAAATTTGAGTAATCGTTGTGAATCCGAGCGTCTGTCACATACAAGCTAAGCTTAGTACACCGTACCTAACTAATCAAAGTTATTATAAGCATGGTCATCTTGCGGTTTCTATGTTGCAATTATACACAATCATAAGAACTTACTGCGAAATGGTTACATTGAGGTTTGTAAAGTGGACAGTTGCAGTTTGAAGCCAAGTCCAAGTTAGAGTAGTCTATAGTTACAGGTGGCGCCAAGTTTCTCCGTCCCTGAGTGCCGCGTGGAGCAGGTAATCTCTTTCTCGCATAGAGTGAGACAGAGAGAGCTTACCCCCTCCACGCAGCACTCAGGGACAGAGACTTGGCGTCACCTGTAACTACCTACAAGAGTGCATGGCGGTAATGTAAATAAAAGCAGAACTCGCCGTTAGTCATTTTGGAACTATCTTTCCCTGTATATCATTGATAATAATTAATATTGTAATATTTGTATTATTTTGAAACGCAACTTTTTTAAAAGAAATTTAATAATCTATTTGTGGGTGTTGGTACGCCCTTCTTCTCCCACAGTGGTCTAATGAGGACAAGAGGCAAAAAATTACGTTTACTTAGTACATCTACTTAAATATCTACAGTAATAAAGACATTTTCACTTTGTAACGTAACGTGTAAGTAATGAAAAAGGGGTTTTGAGCAGGACTTTAATTGAGCAGCCGTCACGAATTCAGTCAATAGTCATAAATGAAACGTAAAGTTGTAGGAGTTTTTATGGTAAGGACAGTCGAATGCATATACTTACAAACTAATTACCATAGATAAATAGCCTAGGTATATCATCAAGCCAACTAGCGCCATCTCGCATTGAGTAGCGGAACTAAGTTTCTAAAGATTTACTAATTTTGCTAAGATAATTAGAATCATGCAATGAATTTAGGGATTTTGAATATAGACAAATAGAAATGTAGATGCAAATAGCCCTACTTTTAGCCTAGCCTTGCCCCATACGGGTTGGGGTGTCAGAAGCACAAATGCCACGTTTTTCTACCGATTTCAATTATGACGGTATTTCACAAGGTAGTCCAATAAATCTAGAAAGATGTATCAAGCTGAACCTATTTCAAACATAAACGTTAGAAAATATCAGAATCTTATATTCCCGGCAGTTTTATTTTATAAACTAAATTTTGTGTAAAATAGACAGCATTTGACTATGACGTCAGTCTAGTCTTCACCTAAGCCACAGAGCTACCGCAGTGTTTGCCCTGGTATTTCGTTTGCAATTAAAGTTTAAACACATTTACTATTTAACGGTTGTAACTATTAGTTTATCAACGACAGATAGAAAACTATAGCGAAAGAAGTACGCTATAGTTTTTTATCTGTCGATAGTTGACCAACTGACGAGAAAAAAACGTTAGTTTATCAAATAACGGTTTTGACAATCTTACGGTGACATATGTACTTGATATAAGTTTATTTGTGTACAAACACAAATTTGTCAACTACAGTTGGTCAACTATCGACAGATAAAAAACTATATTTCTAGTAAACAAAACAAATTTTGATACATTATGGTTATAATTATAATGTATCAATATTCAGATAAGAAATGAGTTTATACCAAGAAATTTATCACTATGTTGGTCGTAACGTGTGGTTTTTGGACGCAGTAAAGAGGGTGTATGATACGTGTGTAGATAATAGTAGTTTATATGACTAATACATAATGGAGATCATTAAAACTCGAGAGTGGGTTCATAAAAATATTACTCGAGAGTTTTAATGCCTATTTATGTACAGTTACATAGAGTAGTTTATCGACACACGTATTATAAGCTCTCTTTGATGTGTTCAGGAACCGCATGTTCGACCGGCATTGTGGCATTGACCATTGCCCTGCACTTGTTTACCTGGTTCAGTAGTACCAACTTCACAGACAAACTAGGGGTGGCACGCAGGCGGGCGTCGGCTTTCGAAATTTGAATGTCATAATTTGACGAAAAATGATATATTAATATTATGGTCATAATGTATCAATATTCAGATAAGAAATGAGGTTTTACCAAGTAGTATAACATTATGCTGGTCGTAACGTGCGGTATTTGGACGCAGTAAGGAGGGTTTATAATACTTGTGTAGGAAATAGTAGTTTATGTGACTGCTGCATAATGCCTAATTATGTACAGTTACATACACTAGTTTATCTACACACATATCATAAGCTCTCTTTGATGTGTTCAGGAACCGCATGTTTGACCGGCATTGTGGTTCTGCAATTGTTTAGCTTGTTCTTTAGTACCAACTTCACGCAGGCGGGCGTCGGCGTTCGAAATTTGAATGTCAGTACCAACTTCACAGACAAACTAGGGACGGCACGCGGGTGGGCGTCGGCGTTGAAATTTGAATGTCATTATAAGTAGAAAAACTACACATAATGACCATTATGTGTAGTTTTCCAGATACGAAACGAGTTTTTACCAAGTAGTTTAACATAATGCTGATCGTAACGTGCGGTTTTTGAACGCAGTAAAGAGGGTTTATGATACATGTGTGGATAAATGCTTTTATCTACACATGTATCATAAACTCACTCTCGAGTATTAATGCCCTCCATTATGTAGCAGTCACATAAACTACTATTATTCCATGGATGAATTCTTGTCAGATATCCCAGTACAAACAACAAATTTAGTTTAATTTATATGATGACCTGCCTAATATTACATTTGTATTACAAACTCCTACTTACTAATAAAAACTACCTAGCTACTTGTCATTTAATATTTATGAGAGAATAGATATATTAGATATCTTTATGACTCCTATATTACGATAGGCATTATAGTTTAAGAAATTATCATTTGTGCTATTCTCGAAAAGAGTACTAAGTATTAAGTTCTTACAAATATGTTAACATATGTATAACACTTAGTTTGATTCTGATTCTGATTCGAAGCCGATTCTCCCGCATGATAGGCGAGCGTGTAACCGCTAACCACTAGACTGCTGGTGACGTGACTGTCTGACCGCTAATGTCTAATTTTGTGTGTTTATTTTTCCAGGTCGCCTGGCCGTCATAATGTTCAGCGTATGCACCGTGGTGTTAGGAATCATATTATCTTTCGTGCCCTGGCTGGATTACATCATATTTAGGGTAAGTTGTATTATGACGTAGTTTACAACATCAAGTTGTATTATGACGTAGTTTACAACATCAAGTTGTATTATGACGTAGTTTACAACATCAAGTTGTATTATGACGTAGTTTAAAACATCAAGGTCGGGTCAGCCGGGTTACAAGCTTCTGTCCCGACTGTCTGCCGGCACTGAGCCAGTGTGGTGGGCTACGGCTCAATGTTCTCGAATTCGAGTAAGACCTGTTTTACGATGGGCTAATTCATTTATCATAAGTAGGGGAAAACGGGAGGGCGGCCTTTGCCCAGCAGTGGAACACTACAGTAGTTTAATGTAGCCTGTACAGTTACTGAAAAAAAAACAAAAAAACGACCAAGTGCGAGTGTAACTTGCGCACGAAGGGTTCCGTACACCGTACGATGGTAGGGATGGAGGGACGCCGGGGAAAGAAGAAAAGAAATATTCCCAGGCCTTGAATGTGTGTATGTGTGTGACATCGTTGTGTGTGTCGTTACCACGACACAGGTTATCCTAGTGTGGGGAAAATGTATGTATATGTCACCGTAATGTTTGTATGTAGAAGCAATGTATGTATATGTCACCGTATAAGATTGTCAAAACCGTTATTTGATAAACTAACGTTTTTTTACGCGTTAGTTGGTCAACTGTCGACAGATAGTAAACTGTAGCATACTGCTTACTATATGACGCGTTAGCTAAACTAACAGCTAAAACCTTTAAATAGCAAACTAAACGAAATACCAGGGCAAACACTGTGGTAGTGAGGTGAAGACGGGCGAGCGGGGTCTAGGTTGACATGTAAGAACAAAAGAAACGTAAATTCTAAACCCTGTCGCTCTGGTTTACTATCCGTCGATAGATGATCAACTAACGCGTTAGTTTATCAACTAACGGTTTTGACTATCTTACGGTGACATATATAATAATGATAATAAATGAAGCCCTTTAATGTCTCCACCAAGAGGCATGTGTCTTTAGCCAAATACGAGTATGATCCCAGCCTCCATCACGCTCACTCAGTGCGGGTTGATGGAGGGGTGACAGGCCAGTGGCCAGCCCAACTGTCAGTAGTTATCAAGCTGCCCTATTAGGGCCTCTGACACAGCTCCACGACTACTGCCACCGAGTAGCGATAGAACCCAGGACCAACTTCTTGACGTTTCATCCGAAACAGCGAAAGCGCCCGAAGCAAATGCCACATATAGAAACGGACACCCATCCAGTATACCCGCCTCGGCCAGAAATAATTTTACCTGTATTAATTGTTATGTTATGTTTATTTTATTTATTTATTTTGTAAGCAAACCAACAGAATACACAGTTATGATACAAATATTTGATAGGATTTCTTATGATAAGGTTCCAATTATAGGTTTGCATTAAATTCTTAAAATAAAAACTTGACAACATATCATATAGCATGCAATTATTGGGATTTAATTTATATCTATAATATCTAAAATTTATATTTTTAATTTTTATCTAATTTAAATATTTATTTATTATTGTGTGCTTGTTAATGTCTTGGTAACAAGATTTTTAAAGGCGTATTGGGATAGACTAAAGATATCAAGATCGTTAAATAACTTATTGTAATTATTCATTATTCTGTCCATCGTATTATTTCCATAGTTTGTTTTATGAAATGGTATTTTGAAAAGGGTTTTAATTCTGTTTGACGGTCTTGGTACTCTAAACTTAATACGGTATAGCAACTCAGGGCAGTCAATGAAACCATTTACTACTTTGTAAAGAAACATCATGTCAGCTATAGTTCGTCTGTTCTCCAATGATATCATTTTGTGCCGCTCAGCGCCACCACTAATGTTGGAAATTGATTCTCTGTTGCGGAAATTCAAGTGCCTCAAGAATTTGTTCTGGATGCTCTCTATCCTGGATACATGCACGTCATAAATAGGGTTCCACACCATGGAACAGTACTCAAGATTGCTGCGAACGAAAGCAAAATAAAGCAAAATAAAGCAAAATAAAGCAAAATAAAGCAAAATAAAGCAAAGCATGTTTATTAACTTCACAGGAGCTCAAGCTGTGGAACGGCTCACTCAGCTACAGCTATTGGCAGAAGCCAGGGGTGACGCGCCTGACGAAGGTCTACATCTTCAACGTGACCAATCCTCATGGCTTCCTGGAGAATGGGGAGAAAGCTAAGCTGCAGGAAGTCGGCCCCTTTGTTTACAGGTGAGCAATACATTAATCTTCTGTTAGGGATAAAGCTCGCCTATGTTCAATATTATCTATGTATCAGTAACGGTCAAAGTAATCAATTGGCGATTATTCATATTCGCCAGTTATTATGAACAATCACCAAGGCGTGTGGTCAATATGTTTGTGTATTTATTTGTTTATCTACACACGTATCATAAACCCTCTTTACTGCATCCAAAAACCACACGTTACGACCAGCATAATGATAAACTACTTTGTAAAAACTCATTTCTTATCTGAATATTGATACATTATGGACATAATGACGCCCGCCTGCGTGCCACCCCTAGTTTGTCTGTGAAGTTGGTACTACTGAACAAGCTAAACAAGTGCAAAACGATTAACAATGCCACCATGCCGGTCGAACATACGGTTCCTGAACACATCAAAGAGAGCTTATGATATGTGTGTAGATAAACTAGTGTATGTAACTGTACCTACATAATTAGGCATTAAACTCTCGAGTGATATTATTATTAATCATAATTTAGGCATTATGTATCAGACACATAAACTACTATAGGCGAAGCGTCTCTAATAGGCTTTATTAATGTCTTAGTAATAAGATTTTGGAAAGCGTATTAAAATGTCGACATTATTAATTAGTTGCTTATATTTTTTCTATAGTTAGTACTTATTACGATGAAATGGGACATGCAAAAGGGTTCTAATTCTGGTTGACGGTCTTGGTACTCCAAAATGATGCGATACAGCATCTCAGGATAGCCAATTCAAAGTCATCCTTTTACAAATGTATAGGAACATTATATCGGCTATAGTGCGCCTATTCTCCAAAGATAACTTAAACTTAGCGTCACATTTTCTCATATGGGGTAGGACAGGCACAGTTAGGCCTGCGAGCTGGTCATTAGATTATCATTTAGAGCCCAACATCATTTCGACATCACATTTTCCCGTTATATACATTTTGGATTTTATTACCATGGCATTAGGTTCCAAATCGCGATGGCTCAAAACGGGATTCCGGGCTCGATTATCGGTAAAATTGGCCGCTCGATTCGTGGTGGTTGAAGATTGGGACATAACCGTGTTAAAATAAAGTTCATAACAGCTCACACTGCAATATGGCTGTCACATCAGTCGCTGCACAGAACATTGCGAAAATTGTGTGTTTTAAGTTATTTTCATCAAAACCGCAGATTATCTTTTAAATTCAAACGCACAGTTTTAAGGTGCTACGAAAACAAAATGTTTTTTTTTTTCGAATCCATTTACTCCACCATGAATTCATCTACAGATTTGATTTTTGTGTTAACGTTTATTGAGTATTTGATTAAGATTTTCACTAAAACAAAAACGCAATTGGATGAAATTTTCTCGATAGAATTTAATAACGAAAACACCTCTAAATTGTTTTATTTTTTCCTGTAATTCTGTAATCCTAACTAATTTCATTGTGGAACTGCGTTCAAAATGTAGATATTATGTATTCGCAAATCTCCTTAAAAACTTTTTAACAAAATAGCGTAGTTTATTTTTAAACAATTATTCTGTGGTTTAGCGCTACGTTTTTTATTTTTTTCCCGATTCCGTCCCTCTCACACTGCGGGTCTTACCGCCTGGAGTAACGGGGCCCTTTGCACAGACGAGGTATCACCTTAAGGTATTTTGTACGCCCATTTTTTGACGCAAGGAACATATCTGTTTAATTCCACGCCTCAACCGAACGGCGTGGAATCTTGAGGGGCTGGGTTTTTGCCAGCACGGGAGAGAAAATCTTGATTGTTACTTTACCTTGCCGTCGTAGACCGGAAATCGAAAGCTCGATTCGAGGCAGGAATACGGGATAGGAGCACAAGTTTGGGTAGGATAGGGACTGAATCTCACTATTCGCTGCCCGACGCTGTCGCCGGCGTGCTGCCTGCCGACACGAGGAGTCGCCGTCCGATACGACGATGTCCAATCACAACACGGATCACTCAACCGCTGACGCGAATCTACTTATTTCCCGACGATGTTGATGATTAACACTCCGACCAGGCTCGACACCTGCATTAGACAATTGTTACACCGAAATACAATCAATGGCCCGACGCCTGAGCAGACATGTTTTTTCTCCCGACAAGAAAAGATAACCTCTAATTTTTCATCTCGTTGGTACGAGTGACAGCTGCGGTTCCGTTTCCGCTAGTGATGTCCCGATTACTCGCGGTCGATCCGCGCAACAAAACCGGTGCGTTCCGAAGTATAAATATTAAACAATATCAATATTATGTTTAGACATAGCATAACATATCTTCGCGCCTTTTCCCATACGAGGTGGCTGAGGCACAATTGTGCCCACATTTTGGGTAACAGGGGGCTAGCCCATCGCCGCAGATATAGACCTTTAGAATGTCCATGCAATATACATATATGTATTGTATTGTGGCCCATTATTTCCCGACCGCGGGGCGCGGGCCTTTACCCGGATACGAGTGAGATCGAGCCATTCTCCACCACGCTGGCTCAGTGCGGGTTGACGGAGTGGTGTCGGGCTAGTGGCGAACCCGACAGATAAGTTATTTATGTAATTTGTAAATGGTCATTACCGGGCCTCGAACCTGCATCTCCTGACTGAGAAGCAAGCGTGAAACCCACTAGATCACGGACCTCTTTTAGAGAAATAGGAAGTTTAGGGTGAAAACATATATTTTTTCCTTTTTTTTCAAATTGTTCCCATTGACATATGACGTTTTTAACACATATTTTTTTACTTTTTAACACATACTTTTTCTAAATTTGTGTCTAAATTTCCTGAAGTAATAATAATAATAATACCTTTGACAGTATTCACACACATTGATCTAGCCCCAAACTAGGATTCCCTGTATCTTGGGTACTAGACAACGATACACATACTTATATAGATAAATATTATACTTAGGTAGATAAACAACCATGACTAGGCTACAAACATCCGTTCTCGTCAAACAAATATTTGCCCCAACCGGGAATCGAACCTGGAACCCTTGACTTCGTAGGCAGGGTCACTGCCGACTCGGCCATTCGGGTCGTCAAGTTAAGTTAGGTTTTTGTTTGGTTATGGCTTCTATCGTGTGTTGCCACAATACTTTCGCCAATGTCACGTGATGAGACCTGCACAGCACAATAGGAGATCACGTGGAATAGTTAATAAAAAGAGAACTTTAAACTGAGACTATAATTGAATATTGTTGGCAGATATAAATTTGTTAAGTAAATTGACAGAGGATGGGTGGGATAAGGTGAGAAGGAAGTTTAGATTGACAGGACGAGGGAAACTCGGAGGGAGGAGATCGTAAAGGGAAGTATGATTGATAGGGCATTCAAAGAACAAATGATCAGGAGTACCGTCAGCCAGGCTACATTCACACAATGATATATGCCTTATCGTACGTTTGCGAGATGGACAGGATTGCAGGAGTGTCCCAAACGAAGACGACAGATGACAGAAGTGACCGATTTATCTAGGTCCCTAATGGGAAGTGTCCTTTAGAAGAGCCAGCTCTTCAAAGATGGGGATTTGACCGAATGGCAGCTATGTCTGCCTCTACTCCCGCTTGGTGGCGCTGGTGTAGTCGGAGGCAAAGAGTTTCATTCATCTGAGGTTAGATTAATACGTCACGTGCTCTTTCAAATTCACTTGACACTGGCAAAATTAACCTCTCATGAGGTTAGGTTAACCAATGTGTCTTGTCTATCCTCACCTATGGAGCCGAAACATGTACGCTCAATAAGCAAAATAAACACAAAATCAAGGTGGCCCAAGGAGCAATTCCATGTTAGGTATCTCTCTCGTTGACCGCGTGCCAAACGTCGAAATTCGACGGAAGACGAAGGTCGAAGATGTTGGTAAGCGGATAACGAGACTGAGGTGGAGATGGGCGGGACTCTTGGCTAGACGGGGTGACGGACGGTGGACCAAAGCAGTCACGGAGTGGTGGCCAAGGGGAGCAACAAGACCAGGGGGCAGACCACCTGCCCGATGGTCCGATGGTATACTCAAGTCGACAGGATCTCAATGGATGCGGATGGCACAGGACCGTAGGGGTTGGCGCTATAGAGAAGAGGCCTGTGCCCAGCAGTGGGTTGATGTGGACTGAGCAAGATGAGGTTAGCACGCCATATATTATAAGTAGAATAAATAGGACTTGACAACTTAGATGTATAGACAGCCTCCAACTATCTGTAATGAGTTTTTCAGATTATGTGCTATCAGACGTTTCGCAGCGTATAAATACTCTTTTTTGCGTGACAGGAGGCTAGTCCATGGCCATGGCTGGAGATATGAAGATTTCCTCAATATGTTTTCCATCGTCCGTAGAAGTTACCAATAGAGTATAATCGACACATAGTAGGTGTGCGCGCGCGCATGTTTGTAAAGATTTCTCTCCACTTTAACCTTGTGCTGAGTCAACAACCGTTCGAGAGCCGAGTGTGTGGAAATGTATGTGTTTAAGTGACGACTCCAGTTCGCACACATAACATAACACTTTCAAGGCGTGTAACTTATGTGTAAGCCACATTCTCAGTGTCCGAAGGAAATACTTGTCTCCTACCGTGTAGAGCTAAGGAGCAACAAATTACTCTCAAGAAGTTAATTTCCAGGTCTTCGATAGGAGAACCGGATCAAATACGGTATTTGACAAGCTAGTCCAATAAATCTAAAAACGTGTCTCAAGCTGAACCTATTTCAACAAAAACGTTTGTCAATATCAGAATTGTATATTTCCAGCAGTTGTATTTTATAAACTCAATTTTATGTTAAAAATACTGTATTTAACTATGACGTCACATGAACTCACAAGCTAGTATTTCATAGAACTCGTGAACAAATTTACCGTTTTGACAGTTCAAAATATAGTATCAAAATATTAGTTTATGTGACTGCTACATAATGCCTAATTATGTACAGTTACATACACTAGTTTATCAACACACATATCATAAGCTCTCTTTGATGTGTTCAGGAAACGCATGTTCGACCGGCATTGTGGCATTGATCATTGCTCTGCAGTTGTTTAGCTTGTTCAGTAGTACCAACTTCACAGACAAATAAGGGGCGGCATGCAGGCGGGCGTCGGCGTTCGAATTTGAATGTCATAATTTGACAAATTTTGGTACATTATGGTCATAATGTATTAATATTCAGATAAGAAATGAGTTTTTACAAAGAAGTTTATCATTATGCTGGTCGTAACGTGTGGTTTTTGGACGCAGTAAGGGTTTATTATACGTGTGTAGATAATAGTAATTTATCTACACACGTATCATAAGCCCTCTTTACTGCGTCAAAAACCGCACGTTACGACCAGCATAATGTTATACTTACTACTTGGTAAAAACTCATTTCTTATCTGAATATTTATAGATTATAACCATAATGTATGCCCGCATGCCGCCCCTAATTTGTCTGTGAAGTTGGTTCTTCTGAACAAGCTAAACAAGTTCAGAGCAATGATCAATGCCACAATGCCGGTCAAACTTGCGGTTCCTGAACACATCAAAGAGAGACTAGTTTCTGAGAGTCGCCTTGCCCTCCCTGCCATGCGTTTCGTTATGGCTGAAGGAAACAGAATGAAAACAGTACATTTCGTACGAGTTCGCAAAGGCTTAAAACGAATTATATTTACGAACCGAGAACTTTACGGCATGAGCCGAAGGCGAGGCTCGTAGCGAGGTTCGTAAAGAAGTATTTTCCAACGAGCTACGAATAGAACTTTTAGGCTATCTGTCATATCACTTCTAATATTTTATGAACTATAGGTTTTCCTTTCAACGCTCTGCAATCGGTTGCAGTGAAGACGCTACACCCTGTACTGAAGAAATTGCTTAAAAAAACATTTTTAACGGACCGAAGGGTCGTAAATATTTATGGCTCATAACAACAACAGCACAACGTCACGCCTTTTCCCATACGTGGTGACAGAGGCACAATTGTGCCCACTTCGAGTGACACGTCATTTTGCGTGACAGGGGGCTAGCCCATCGCCGCAGCTACGGAGATCAATCAATCAAATGTCTTCATTACTGTAGATATTTACATATACTTATCAATCGTCATTTTTTGCCTCTTCTCTACATTGGACCACTGTGGGAGAGAAGGACGTAGAAACACCCAAAGATTGATTTTTAGATCTCTTTTAAAAATTGGTTGTGTTTAAGTAATACAATTCTTAACATATTAATAAGAATATTAATAAAGCAGGAATAAATAATTACAAAATTATTAACAGCAAGTTCTGTGTTGAGTTGGATAAACTCCATAAAGGCCCGTCATTTAGTAATCTTGAACATTGTAATATCCCGTTTTTGACAAAAAAAAATACATGGCTTTTAAAATGCTATTCAATTTATTAGAGATTGAAGGTTGCCTCATGTTTCGACTCATATTTTTATACACTTACATCATGAGGTATTTAGCACGGGTTTTCCCAATACAAGGTTCTATACGCTGTAATATATGGATCTAGACCTTGCTGTGCGTCCTAGGTCATGTGCCCAGGTCAATATCGTAATCATTATTATACAAGGTGACATTTAATTATCTGACCATATTTTGGGGCATGATAGTGCTACGAACTTTCCTAAAGAAACATTTTGCAAACGTTGCAAACGAAAAAAAAAATGGGTCTCCTTCAAATAGTAGCTTGTAATCAGCTGATCGGGTCATTGTACTGAGCGACGAAGTTTTTTTTCATTTGCGACCATATGTTTCTTGGGGAAAGTTGTTCATATTGATTGGTATGTAGATTGAAGGAATTTCTCGTAAGCATAACATAATATTTACATATAGGCGCATACATTGCTTCTGGCCCGACACTAGGATAATCTAACTCATAAACCTTCTCTGTGCTAAATTGCATTCAAATCCATTCAGCCGTCTTAGCGTGATTGAGGCACAAACACAATACATCCAAGCATCTAGACATCGCTACTTTCACATTTATAATATTAGTTGGATTAGTTAAAACTGCATTAAAATTATTCTTGCGTGGGTTTGTTCAATATTGCATTCCCGTAATTCTTGTGGTCAATTTGGCCTGCAACTTTGTGACCTCTGTAAAGTCAAATCAATTCCAGAGACGTCGCAAACTAAAATAACTAAAGTAATCAATAAAACTATTTTGAAAGTTTGGAGATTATTAGACAATTAATAATGAAATTCCTAAATTTCAGAGATACGGGAAAATTAATTAGGCGATGTCTTTTCTTGCGATGTGATTGCGACTAATGTCTTACTAATATATTTATTAGTATGATATAAGTCGCATAATAAGGCTACAAAATCAATCTTAAAATATCTCTGATTTCAAGCTGTTGGAATAGTTTAGTGTGTTAGTGTTGTTAGTTGGTGTTGACGCCTTGATAAATCCAATTCATGTTTAATATCTCTCTCATTTAATTATGAGTGCGTGCGTACTTAAGCACGTACTAAATAACTTCAATTATGTGCTGCACTATAAGTATATATCATAATAAGAGGGCTTGTTAGTACCCTGTATTGCGAGACAGGGGGCCAGCCCTTTGCCGCAGCAATATGGAGATATGAAAGATTCCTTACGATGTTATCCATCACATTCCGCATAATGCACTAAGGTTAAATTACTTATTTTCTCGGTAAATGTTATGGGAAAGGCTCAAGCCTCTGAAGTTATGGGTGTTTTAAAAAGCATTTATATTTCTTTTAATATTTCCAGAGAAGACATGGAGAAAGTGAACATCAAATTCCACGACAACGACACGGTGACGTACCAACACAACAAGATCCTGCGCTTCGTTCCCGAACTGTCCGTTGACAAGAATCAACGACTGGTGGTGCCGAATATACCATTGCTGGTGAGTCACTATCAACGATAGGGTGATTTACCAAAACAAGATCTTGCGTTACATTTCTGAACTGTCCGTTGACAAGAATCAACGGCTGATGGTGCCGAATATACCCTTGCCGGTAAGTAAGCGTCTTTATCATCAACGACACTGTAGTGTACCAATACAACACAATCTTGCGCTTCGTTCCCGAACTGTCGGATGACAATAATCAACGTCTTGTGGTACCGAATAAATATTGCTGGTGAGTAATCGTCTTCATAATCAACGAAATGGGGATGTACCAGCACAAAGCACAAGCACAAGATCCTACGCTTCGTTCCCGAATTGTCCGTTGACAATAATCAATGGCTTGTGGTGCCGAATATACCATTTCTGGCGATTGGGTGATGTACCAAAGCATAAAGACCCTGCGTTACTTTTCTGAACTGTCTGTTGACAAGAATCAACGGCTGGTGGTGCCAAATATATCCTTGCTGGTGAGTAATCGTCTTCATCTTTAACGACACGGTGACGTACCAACACAACAAGATCCTGCGATTCGTTCCCGAACTGTCCGTTGACAAGAATCAACGACTGGTGGTGCCGAATATACTCTTGTTGGTACGTCATCTTCATCATCGACATCAACGATACGGTGCCATACCAACATAATGAGATCCTGCGATCTGTTCCCGAGCTATCCGTTAACAAGAATCAACGGCTGGTGGTTCCGAATATACCCTTGCTTCATCTTGTAGTCTTCATCATCATCAACGATGATTCGGTGAAGTACCACCACAAGAAGATCCTGTGCTTCGTTCCGGAACTGCCCGTTGACAAGAATCAACGGCTGGTGGTGCCAAAATACCCTTACTGGCCAGCCATTATTAACGTCACCATCATAAAATAGAATAGGCGAGGGAGCAAGTGCCTGTATCGACATTTTTTCTCTAACTTTTGGGTAACCCATTTTTTTAAAGCTAGCAACACTGGTTTCATACCTACCAACTTAACCGCGAAGGGAAAAGTTATATGGAATGCACTTTACAAATGTTTTTGTGGGGCCAGAGGCCATAAATTTGCTACAGGCACAACCTGCGAGGGTGTTTCTTCGCGAGAGGGGTGACGTGACACGCTGTGCCGACCCCGCACTGAAGGCACGACAACACACCCCTCCCGCACCGACACACTACCGCAGGTCCCTACTCATTTTTGAACTGTGTAATTGACCGAGCGAGCGAAGCGAGCGAAGCGAGCGAAGGGCTCCATTTCGACAAGATAGGAGGCCGATTTTGCTTTCGTCTGTCTCTATGTCTCGTGTCTGTCAGTTCCGGTCTAGGGGCCACAGTTTTCAAGCGATCCTCACAAAACATGGCACACGTGTTCCTTGAATTAAAATATATTTTTTTGTTGTTTTGTTATGACGTCATACATTTTTGTATGGTATTTATTTTTCTAAAACCTATCGTGTGGGGTATCAAATTAAAGGGCTTCATGAGCCGGTTCTATATATACTACACCATTACCTTTCGGCCGCCTGTTTTCTAAAAATCCAAGAAATATTTCCAAAACATACCAAGTTTGGACTTCTCGAAGTAGGAGACGGATTAGTAAAAAGAATCTATATAGACCATGAGAGTGAGTGAAATAGACTATGACTATTTTCGTGAAAAGTCAATAGATGTAGTTTACAAAGTTATTGGTGCGGCTACTTTACTACTTGATTTAGAATGAATCTAAAAATACTTACCTATAAATTGGTTCACAGTCCCCCTGTAAGCGAGGTCTGCTACCCACAGGGCCACTGGTAAGTAGATAAGTAATTGTTTAAATGTTTTATTTCCAGACCGTCACATCGTTCTCGCCCAACATGGCGAGTTTCATCGCGAGTATGCTGGTGTCGCTGCTATCGCTCACTTACAAGAACAACTCCAACCCGTTCGTGACCGTCACTGCAGAGCAACTGGTGTTTGGGTGAGTTCCTTTCCCATCTGGGGTAGCAGAGGCAATGTTGTAACGAAATTTACTAAGTATATGTAAATTCATACAGTAAAAAATACAACTAAAAAATGCTTTGAAATAAACTTTTTAGGCAAAATCGTATTTTGAGAAAATCCTGCACACCGATTGTCAGAGCTTAGTCACAGCTTAGTCATCTGAACTCACGTTTTGCACCTACTAGTTTTTGATTTACATAAAAACTGTAATCCCCCATTTCCCCACATTTTTTGTTTTGTTATTATTATAATAATAATATTTATTCATAAAACATAGAGTACAGAAAAATTATTACAAGAACATAATATAGACATGAAGTTACAGTTTTCGTGGTAGCAGGCCAACGATCAAGCTAGGCATTTTAAATGCCTGTGTTATGATCACTGGTTGCTCACATTTACACCCTTAGAGCTAAAGAACTTAAATGATAAGTAACAGGGTATGTCATAGTATGTGGCCATAATATACACTTAATTTATGGTTCTGTCGGTGAAAATTTGTATGAGATTTTGTGATTTTGGGGACGCATTTCACTAAATCCTTTCTTAGTGCTGCACTGCGATACATAAGGATTCCCTGTACAAAGTTGCATGATTCCAGGTCCACCGGTTTAGGCAGTGGTATCAGTCAGTCAGTCAGCCAATCAGCGTTTTTTTTTGTTTTTAACCAACGCGCACTGGCTTCACGACCCACCGCCTGTTACCTAGATCAAAACACCTATACATCGTACTTACTGCCTTTACACAGTGGAGGTACATAACTGCAATAAGTATCTTAATCCTATCCCATCATAACTACACCTACTCAACACTTAGATGATCATCATAGTTCATATGATTAGATCAATGTAATGCACAGGACGTAAAATAATTAGGTGGGTTAGGTACGGTGTGCACCCAAACGGTTGGGAGAAATTTGTTCTGTGCTGTGCTTAGAGAATAAGCCTGACCAATGTGTACTTACCTAATACCTACTTTGTACATTAAAACAACCACGAATATCTTGTGCCCAGTAAAACCTCTGTGGTTTAAGAGCACATTGGAACTGAAATGTAAATATTTAAGTTAAGAAATAAATAAATAAATAAAAAAAAAAAAAAATTAAGTCGATAGACAACTCCCGCTCGCCCGGCCGGACAGCAAAAGAAAAGTTTTGACGTAAAATCATATTTTTGTTTATCTCTTTGCAGTTACAATGATCCCTTGGTATCGCTCGCTCACATATTCTACCCAAAGGGCAAACGACCGAACAGTCAAATGGGACTGTTGCTTGCCGTAAGTACCTCCATTTATTTAGTAGTATGGCTTATAAGAATAGGCTACAAATGAATATTATTTAGTGATCTGAGCCAGTTGGCTGCGTCAGGGGGAAAGTCAAACAGATCTCTAGAGGATCCATTATACGATGTCAGGGGGCAGCGCTGGACAATGTGCTCCATGGTCTGGATCTCTTCGCCGCACTCACACATGGCTCTATCTATCCAATCCAACTTGTGTCGGAAATAGATGGGCTTATGTTTAAACTATTACCAAAAACGCACCTATTTTACTACCAATAAATTCGAAATGACTGCCAGAATGGATAAATATCCACCACGAAGGATAAAGGGGGCTTCGCTTCGCTCACCCCCTTTACCTAAGCTACCGCAGTATTTTGCCCTGATATTTTTTGCAACTTTTGGTGTTCATTTATCCATTTTGCGTAGGAAAAAAATATGTATGTGATCGTTATATTTGTTGCCAAAGAGATGTATCAACCGTGCCCAGTCCGGAGTCGGTTTAGGCGGCAACAACGGTTTCGCGGTAAATCAAAAACTGGAAACTTGGACGTAGAGCCAAGGTCATTTACGATCGTTTCGACAGTTTTTTTTTGCTCCACTTAGAATCCCAGCTCTCGGAGAGATTGAACTCGAGTGATTTTTGGCTGAAGCATAAGATGGGTTTCGAGATTTAAGCCGATGCGGGGGAGGTTTGCAGAAGTAGTTACGGATGGGTAGACTGAGGAGGACCTACAGAGTGCCATACATACAACAGATTGTGCAGTTGTGGTCAGAATACATACACATAATAAAAAAGAAATGGCATGAAATGAAATACACTTTGTTGAATTTTATTTTCATTTCACTGTATTTCATTTCGTTTTCAGTGCCCTATATTAAACGAAATTAAAAATTATTGGGTGTACGAAATACCCTGTAAAATTCTAAAGGCCCAAAACTAACTAAGAACCTGCACTGAAAGCTTTATCCAGTAGGTGCTATTTTTAAATGAGCTTTTAATTAGTTCGGTTCTGACGCCTTTGAAATCGACATGAATGTGTTATTTCAGAGAAACGGCACGTTAGACGAAGTATCGACGATCTACACGGGCCAAAAAGGGATGGAGCGATTTGGATACATCAACAAAATCAACGGACTGGACCATTTGCCGCACTGGAAGGACAGTCCTTGTAACGACATACGGTAAGCTTCATATGATGTATGAATTCGAGCGTTGCAATTATCTCACCCAATCTTAAGCCAGCCCGCCAACAGAAAGCCCCAAAGAATCGTGATATTGATACACCATAAGTAGGTTTTAGCGGTTTCGGATACATTAAGGAAAACCGTATCATAATCGCTTCAGTAGTCCCTGACCAAAACCGACCAGATAGAGTTCTCAGCAGCTCTTGGCTTTAGTTATTTTTAGTTATTTTTTCGTATTTCATATGAAATAACTCGGTAATTATGACAAGTTGGTCATACTACAAATGTCATAATTACCGAGATATTTCATCAACTCTACGTTAACGGACTTATGCAAGTGTGCCTAGTTGGGGCTGGGTTAACGGGATGATGCAAGTGGCCCTTGATATTGGCCATTAGCCTGGGGGTACCTCGGTTTCATTTTGGAGGTGTATATGAGTCAAAATTAGTATTTATTTTTCTTTAATCAGAGGGGGGAAAAATGGAATTACCCATGCCCAGGAGTCAGCTGCCTATCCTGCTATGTCCGGGTCCCTTCACATTGAGCGGGCATCAGCTCGTGGAGTATACGGACTAAAATATAACCCCTTGATTAATTTTAACTGTGATCTTGCGATAAAACTGTGTTCTGATAAAACTGATATACTGTGATAAAACTGTTTCCAGATTTTGCACTTAATATGAAAGGTATCTTAAGGGCAAAATCTGAAAACAGTTAATTGAGAGCCATGGCTCCATTGCTCATAGTTACATTGTAAAGGTGGCTGGAAAGCAGTGGACGAGACTGATGGGTGACCGTAGCAAGTGGCGTGCTTTAGGAGAGGCCTATGCCCAGCAGTGGGATGACAAGGGATGATGATCATGATGATGATGATACCCTTCATGGTACACCTCTGTGCCAATTTCCATATCCGTAAAAAGTAATCGTACTGTACCGGCTCAGACAATTCCGTTTTGTACTCTACTTAAATTGATGGTTTCCAGCGCTTCCGAGGGCTCCTTCTTCCCACCGCGATCTGTCACCAAAAAGGACCTCGTCTACGTCTACGATAAGGACCTGTGCCGTGTCCTTCCGCTTAAATATCGCCATGATATATATAAGGATGGTGAGTCACATTTTACTTTATGATGACACTGAAAATTTGCTGGAGGTCCTCGGATGACATGAGCTGAGAAAAGCGAGTCTGCATTATTATTTATTTATTTACGTTATTGTTTATTACTCTATAGGTATATGGCCCTGCCGGATATGTCTATTAAAAGTATGTAATCAGATTACTTTCGTAATTATATAAGTGACATATAAACAATATAAACAAAATAAGAGTACCTCCATAGGTGTTTGCATATTTTAATTTTAATAATTATTTGAAAACTTATTTATAACAATCAACCAATACCAATACCAATACCAAATCTCTTTATTACTGTAGATATTCACATATACTTAGCAATCGTCATTTTTTGCCACTTCTCTACATTGGACCACTGTGGGAGAAGAAGGGCGTAGAAACTCCCACAGATTGATTTTTAGATCTCTTTTTAAAAATTGCTTATGCTTAACTAATACAAAATAAAATATTTAGTCATTATCATAATTAATAAGCAGGAATAAATAATTACAAAATTATTAACAGCAAGGTCTGTGTTGAGCCAGATTAACCCCATAAAGACCCATCATTTAAGTAATCTTGAACATTGTAATATCCCTTTTTCGACAAAGTCGCTTTAACATGGATTTTAAATTGCTCAAATGGCAATGTCAAGATCTCCAGAGGTATCTTGTTGTAGTAGAGAATGCATTGACCCTTGAAAGAATTGCTAACCTTCGCGAGTCTAAACCGGGCGCAAGTAGTCTGTGATTATTTCTTAGGTTAACATTACAGCTATCGCTAAGTTTGGGAAATTTTGTAAGGTTCTTGCGTACGTACATTATATTTTCGAAAATAAATTGACTAGCTACAGTTAGTATGTCAATTTCTTTAAAGAGCTGTCTTAAGGAGTCTGTGCGTTTTAAATTATAAATGGCTCGAATAGCTCTTTTCTGTAAAATAAAAATAGTTTTAATATCCACTGCTTTTCCCCACAACAAGACATAGGACATGACACTATGAAAGTAACTAAAATATACTAGCCTAGATGTAGCCACATCCGTGTTTTGTCTGATGTTCCTAACAGCGTAAGCCGCAGAACTTAATTTACCAGCCAATTTTTCTATGTGGGGTCCCCACTGCAATTTGTTATCAATGGTTATTCCAAGAAACTTCGTGTCATTTACTAATTCAACGATCTTTTCAATCACCAAACTAAGACCCACGATACAGGCTATAGACTTAATAATGAAGAACCGAAAGCTGTATTGTAAATAACGTGTTTGATAAAAAATCTTTCTGATTCTGAAACAGGAAAAAAATAGACTTACTACCCAGGTACTCATTATTTTTTCCCAAACAAACAAACAAACATAAATTCACGTTTTTTCTGAAATGGGGTGGCAGCAACCACAGATGTGCCCACGTTCTACCAGTTATTCGGTATTCCATGTTGCGTGATGCAGTAAATTCATTTTGTTAGCGTCACCTTTGATCCGCCGCCTTTCCCCGTGTTTGCTCTTTTCCAAAAACGCCGACGCTCACTGAAAGATCGCCGCCGCTAGAGTAAAAATAAACAAATTACCTTATATTTACTCTGGCGGCAACTTCCTTTGAGTGAGTTTCGGCGTTTTTGGAAAAGAGCAGGCACTACGTGGCAAGGCGGCGCGATCAAAGGTGACGACGCTTACAACATATAAAAACTATAGTGCTTTATCAAAATGGAGGTTCTAGTGCCTACATAAAATTGATATTTATATGTACGCACAGGGCACAATTGTGCTTCTGATTCCCATATGAGAAAATGCATGACGCTATGTTTGGTTGGTTGATTGACGACCTCTGTGGCATTGCGGTGCGAGGCTCTGCCGCCCAAGCGGGAGGTCCCGGGTTTGAATCCCGATTGGGAAGGTAGAAAATGATATCCCCAGGTCTTGGATGTGTCTGTGTGTGACGTCGCTGTTTCTGGTTCCCCGACACAGGTTATCCTAGTGTGGGGCATGTGCTTGTAGATAAATGTTTTATGTCTATGTTTTGTGCAGGTATCCAGACAGGCCTCTACACTCCCCCCAGTGAGACATTTGAGAGCGCTGACGTGAATGAGGACAACAAGTGCTACTGCAAGGGAGAGGAGTGCCCTAAACGAGGCCTTCAGAATATCAGCCCTTGCCAATATAGTGAGTATAGTATCTTTCCTTCCTAGTTGACCGCGTAGTTAGCGGAATTAAGGAGATTTACTGGTACCATTCGGTAGGGGTACGTTCATAGAGATGCTTATCTCCATGTTCATAAAGATACCCAAGACCTTCAGTACCGACAAATCTGCCTTGTTTAACAAGTACCATAGCTCAGGTGACGTCGACATTATCAGAAAAAACCTGACTCAATCCATTATTGTGAGTGGCAGCTGGCGGGAAGCGAGTGGTCTCTAATGGATGGACGATTTGGTTAACAGTATTTAATATTCTGTGGCCAAACCAAAGTGGCCGATTTCGGTATAATTGGACAAGACGGCTTACGTAGAAGTGGACAATACTCTTGGAAAGGCGAGAACTTGAGAAGTCAGCAGATGGACCATATTGGTAACCAAGTGGTGGGCAAGAGAAGACCAAAGATCAGTCGGCAGACCACCTGCCAGACTATCCGACGCATAGTGAGGATAGCAGAGAAACAATGAACGCGATAGAACACGATCAAGTTGTATCCTGAACTATCACCTTTACTTTTATCTACACCTTTCTTATACATCCTGTATTCACCATTCTTCCTTATATTTTCCAGACGCGCCTGTATATCTCTCGTACCCGCACTTCTATGACGCCGACCCGTCCCTTCTCACGCCGTTTGTCGGTATAAAGCCGAACCAAACGAAGCACGAAAGCTACTTTATGATACAGCCTGTAAGTTATTATTTAATTTGGTATTTTGTAGATATAATTATTGCGACACTAGCTTAACACCCCTTGATCAACCCGCACTGAGCCAGCGTGGTGGAGTACGGCTTAATCTTTACTCAAATTCGCTAAAAGGTCCTGGGTTGGGGCATAAATGGGATATTTTATTTATTATTATGACTGAGCGTCTACTACCCCGTATGAAACATGGCGTGATGCTATGTAATGTGTTTATGTATTGGTAATTTCGTGATATGGAACTACTTCGTTTCTCTTGATGGCACTATAAATAAGAAATGGGTATCCCTTATCCTTTCTTGCAATGATTTTTTTCGGACAAATCATTGCTTTATGTGGTTCTCCACATACAAAACATATAATCTCTTTCTTCTACTTCTCTCACTTCTGCTTCTCATTCTTGTTGTTACCTTTGTTGTTCGTGGAATCACTCTTGAACCTTGAACGGTTTTCTCTACCTTTGGCAATCAACGCATTCTCATTGTATGTCGACGCTGCACTATCCAGTTGAAGAAATTTTGTTTTTACGTTCAAATATAAATACAAAAAAACTTTGTTTTTCATCATTGTTTGTAACTAGGTTTTAAAAATTATTAACAGTGTTTCAAATAATGGTACCCAGTAATACTGGGTGTACAAATATTAACCGAACTGAATTTAAAAGAACATCACTATTTGTTCTGTGTTATATGGAATATAGGTTAAGATGTTAAGATTATTAGATTAGTATTATAAGTAGATTACAGTAGTAATATTTTTATATATTTACCGCATTAGGTTTTTTGCCTGTAATGGTAGATATTTATTGATAAATAAATAAATAAAATAAGCTTATCATATGATATCTTAAATCTAAATTTAATCTAAACCTATTAAGAGTAGTGGACATATTTACAACTTAAATCAGTATCAGTAAAGTATTTTATTTTTATTTTACGTTAGTCGTAAGTGTGCTGTTGGCATTTTCCATCGCCATCTTCAAGGGTGCATACTCTTCGATAAGCCCTTGGATTATAAGTGCTGCCAGAAGCTCATCATCAAAGACCTTACCGATGTCTCTCAGTTGTTGAGCTCCTCTAAGTTTTTTTTTTAACACCTTGGACACTATTTACATACATTGATCTAGCCTCAAACTAGGATTCCCTGTATCTTGGGTACTAGAGAAAGATACACATACTTATATAGATATATATTATACTTAGATAAACAACTATGGCTAGGGTACAAACATCCGTTCTCTTCAAACAAATATTTGCCCCCACCGGGTATAAGTATTATTATTATTATTATATCTTGGACACTATTTACTAACATTGATCTAGCCCCAAACTAGGATTCCCTGTATCTTGGGTACTAGACAACGATACACATACTTATATAGATAAATACTATACTTAGATAGATAAACAACCATGACTAGGGTACAAACATCCGTTCTCATCAAACAAATATTTACCACCACCGGGACTCGAACCCAGGACCCTTGGCTTCGAAGGCAGGGTTACTGCCGACTCAGCCATTCGGGTCGTCATGTACTCAGTAATACTCTAAAATTGTTCTAAATTTAACTCACAAGGTTATCCCGTAGTCTGCGTCTATAAACTATGCCTTTGTCTTGGCAGTGCACTTCTAGAGCTTTTCAGACCTCCTTGGCAGTACTAGCATGTCTGACATGAACTAGCAAGTCTGTACTAATCGTGAAGCAGATCTTAGCGCGAGTTTTCTGATCGCTCTTCGTTGCCTCTACATCCGTGGCAGCTTGTGTAGTTTGTACATAGCGTATTGAGTAGTTGGGACTTTCTTCAAGTTTCTGGAATGTCGGTATGCTACTTACTACTACTAGTACTCATCTCGTTGTGTTGTCTGCGAGATGACTGCCTTTCTTTAGTACTTTCTCCAGCACTAATCTTCAGCTCGATATTGAAAAAACAGTTTGACAGCTCTCTCTCTCTGTTTCGGATAAATTCACTTCTGGGCCCATAACCTATTGGTTATTTCGTGATAGTGGAACTCCCAATTTCTCTAGCAGAGTAGGAAGCGGATCTACCCTAAATATACTCTGTTATATTTTAAGGACAAATATTTTTATTTTCACTGTACAGATGTAGTGAATAATCCTTTCCTTTCGTATTTTCTCGGAAATGTTCGTTTTTGTCTTACTACTTCACCCGCACTCAGTACCCACCGAGACAACGTAGGGAACGGTCGCATTGCAAGAGGAAGTATCTATATAGAGTAGTTAATACCACAGAAATATTTTGTTGATATTTTCTTTATTCTTTATTCTTTATTGCATAGATAGTATAAAGTTACAGACAATTAAAAGTAATGTAATAATCAAAGGCGAGCTTATCTCTAAAAAGAGATTTCTTCCAGCAAACCTAGGCAGGACAGGAGAGTTAATTATACAGGAAAGTCCTAGTTCGCAATAACACTATACATACGGACGCAAATTACTTTCAAAATATATATAAACTATACCAAATATAAAATATATATATATATATACTTCCACTACATAAAATAAAATGTATAGCATGAACATACAAAAACTATAATAAATCATACATATACCTACATAAATATGGTACCATTTACGGAAGAGAAAGGAAATGCACTTTCAATCTTTTCTTAAAAGTGAAAATTGAGGGTCTTTCCCTAATAGCGCAGGGAAGTGCGTTCCACAGTCGGATTGCCCTTAACCTAAACGAGTGTTCGTAAGCGGCAGTGTTATGCCGAGGAGTTGAAGGGAGAGACACCGTGTGGGATCTCGGATTGCTATCCCTGGGGAAAAGAAAGTCAAAACGTTGGCGTAGATATGTGGGGTATCGGGGATTTCGCAAAATATTGATGTTGTCGAGGTCAGCATTCAACGCCTCTACATTCAGTTTCACATCACACGGAGAGAAGTGCCGATATATTTGGAGGTCATCTGCGTAGAGATGATAAGAAAAACTAAGAACGTCAGATATGGAGTTTATGAATACTGAGAAGAGGAGAGGAGAAAGGATACCACCCTGCGGGACACCCGTGGAGAGTTCACACCAGTCCGTGGAGATCTCCTCAGACTTAATGCGCTGCTGGCGGTCTCTCAGGTAGGAGTCAAACCAGCGAGCCGAGTGCGAGGAGACTTTAAGCGACTTTAGAATTTCAACCAGGATATCGAAATCGATGCAGTTGAAGGCGCTACTGAAATCAAGCAGTGTAAGGACCGTAAGCTGCTTCTGATCCATAGCCGATTGAATATCGTCAGTGACTTTAAGCAGAGCCGTGGTAGTGCTGTGACCCGGCCTGAAACCTGATTGATGGGGATTTAATAAGTTATTTGAGGAAAGGTAGGAGGAGAGCTGGATGTGAACAATTGATTCCAGGACTTTGGAGAGGATAGGCAGAATAGATATGGGACGGAATTCTTTAAAGGCGACGGGATTGGACGTTTTAGGTAGGGTAATTACAAGTGCCTGTTTCCACTGAGTGGGGAAGCAAGATTGTTCAAGCGACACATTCATTATGTGGGTGATGATAGGTAATAGCTCATCGATGATGGTGATTATCATCTGATAACAGATCTTGTCCTCACCTATGGCCTTTGAAGACATCGCTAATATTGCCCTCCTTACTGCGCCGATTCCGACATGGTTAAAGTTGAAGGGTGAACCGTGGGCTGTGGTCTTGGACCGTAGGTTACGAAGGGTGGCTTCCTTAACGAGGGGGTCCATCACGACAGGGGGGATGGCAAAGAAATAGTTGAGACCGTTAAGGTCGACATTTCCAGCAGCCAAGTCCTGAGACTTACCTACACCAAGAGTCTTCAGGAATTTCCAAACCTGTGCTGGAGTATAGCTCTCAATACACTCGTAGATGTGACGACGTTTGGCATTACGACACAGACGAGTGCAAAGATTACGGAGGCGTTTGAAAATTAAAATGTTCTCATCAGTCGGAACCAACTTATATCTCCTCTTGGCACGGTTTCTCTTGGCCATCAGACCCTTGATGGTGTCAGTAAGCCACGGCGCAGGTAGGTGCTTAACCTTAACCCTCTTGACCGGAGCGTGCTTATCAAACAAGCTCAGGACAATAGAGTTAAAGTTCCGGACTTTGTCTTCAACTTTTGTTAGATTTTGTGATAAACTTCATGGACTCGTGTATTAATGCAGGCCACCTATATTATTATTTTTTGACTTTACATTTCACTCTTGTCTGTCATTTTTGTAAATAATAAACATTGATTTTATTCGATCCACATTAACAATTTATAACAGACATGCCGAAAGCACTAAGAAAAGGGAAACGTTTAGATCGGCAAGCCTGCGAAGTTATTTTCAATATTTATTTATATTTCTTAACTGAAAATGATAAATTCAAACATACCAACTATACTGCTTACTTTTGTAAAGTCCAAAAACGAGTTTCGGAGGCCAGTGGAATTTCTCAACGTACAGTAATAAAATATTGCAAAAAGAATACATAAATCAATCCAACTCCAATAGTTATACGCCGATTAGTGTATAATTTCCATTTGATATACAAACAAGTACCTACAATTAAAACCCTGAAGTCAAGTTATCCGAAGCCATAAATTTTAAGGGATGTCACTTTACGCTAAGAAAAATTCTTAGAAAAATGGGATTTCGGTATAAAAAAGTTGAAAACAACAGAAAATTACTTATCGAGAAAGATGATGTTCGTTTAAAAAGAGTAAAGTTTTTAGCCGCGATAAAAAAGTACAGATTGCAAGGGAGCGAGATTGTTTATATGGATGAAACATACATCTATACCTCACATTTGGCAGGTAAAAGCTGGGCTGACTCGTCAGAAAACGGAGTGAAACAGTTAATTTCTAAAGGACAACGTCTTATAATAGTGCACGCTGGTAGTAGAAAGGAGTTTATACCTGAGGCATTGTTGATGTATCAGTCTACTGATAAAACAGGTGACTATCACAACGCGATGAACAATGAAAACTATGAAAAATGGCTTCGTAATCAACTCATTCCAAACTTAGCTCCACATTCGGTACTAGTAGTAGATAATGCTGCATATCATAATAAGTACGTAGAAAAACCTCCTAATTCAAATACCAGGAAGCAAGACATGATTGATTGGCTATCCAACCATAACATTCCGATTGATCCGTCATTAACAAAACTTGAAATATATGAAATTATTTGCAAGTACAAACAAGACTTTGTAGAATACTCTATAGATAAACTTATGAACGAATATGGACACAGCGTACTAAGATTGCCACCATATCATCCTGATTTCAATCCGATTGAAAACATATGGTCTCAAATAAAGGGATACGTATCCAAAAGAAACATCAGTATGAATATGACTACTGTGAAACAATTGGTACAGGAAAAGGTTAATATGATTGGTTCCGATGTTTGGGCCAAAGTATGTGACCACGCCATCAAATGCGAAAACGAGTACCGAAAACACGAACCTGAGTTGGAAAATTATATGGCTAGTTTTGTAATCACCGTTCATGAAAACTCTGACGATGATACACCAGAAAATAGTTCTGATTCTGACTGTGATATGGAAGTTGGAAGTATTGTTTCGCATCACACTGTCCACCCCGCTCCTCCTCCTCTTATCCCGCTGTCATAATCGAAGTCGTTCATCCAATCAGAAAATCATATTTATTTATATTAATTTCTCTGCTGGTTTGTTTTGTTTTATGTTGAGGTGTCTTTTTTGTTATGTCATAGTATTTTTAATTAATTACAAAAATTTATTGTTATAAAAAAGGTCTGCAAAATCCTACTGTAGTTTATGGTCTCAAATAAAGGGATACGTATCCAAAAGAAACATCAGTATGAATATGACTATTGTGAAACAATTGGTACAGGAAAAGATTAATAAGATTGGTTCCGATGTTTGGGCCAAAGTATGTGACCACGCCATCAAATGCGAAAACGAGTACCGAAAACACGAACCTGAGTTGGAAAAATATATGGCTAGTTTTGTAATCACCGTTCATGAAAACTCTGACGATGATACACCAGAAAATAGTTCTGATTCTGACTGTGATATGGAAGTTGGAAGTATTGTTTCGCATCACACTGTCCACCCCGCTCCTCCTCCTCTTATCCCACTGTCATAATCGAAGTCGTTCATCCAATCAGAAAATCATATTTATTTATATTAATTTCTCTGCTGGTTTGTTTTGTTTTATGTTGAGGTGTCTTTTTTGTTATGTCATAGTATTTTTAATTAATTACAAAAATTTATTGTTATAAAAAAGGTCTGCAAAATCCTACTGTAGTTTATGGTCTCAAATAAAGGGATACGTATCCAAAAGAAACATCAGTATGAATATGACTACTGTGAAACAATTGGTACAGGAAAAGGTTAATATGATTGGTTCCGATGTTTGGGCCAAAGTATGTGACCACGCCATCAAATGCGAAAACGAGTACCGAAAACACGAACCTGAGTTGGAAAATTATATGGCTAGTTTTGTAATCACCGTTCATGAAAACTCTGACGATGATACACCAGAAAATAGTTCTGATTCTGACTGTGATATGGAAGTTGGAAGTATTGTTTCGCATCACACTGTCCACCCCGCTCCTCCTCCTCTTATCCCGCTGTCATAATCGAAGTCGTTCATCCAATCAGAAAATCATATTTATTTATATTAATTTCTCTGCTGGTTTGTTTTGTTTTATGTTGAGGTGTCTTTTTTGTTATGTCATAGTATTTTTAATTAATTACAAAAATTTATTGTTATAAAAAAGGTCTGCAAAATCCTACTGTAGTTTTGACTTATAGTTAGACTTTTGGGGTTCCAATCCTTATAGAATCATTAGATCATCTCAACCGGAATTTGGTTTTTATCAGTGCGTTTTATTGAAATAAAACGTCATCAGTAACTAGTTATATTTTTGTTTACCTAACGAATTCTTTATATGATAGAATCGTGGTGGTTTTAACATCTCAGTGTAATATACGTCAAACGGGCAATTTGACATTTGACATTGATAAATAAAGTATGCGATTTATTTGATACCTACACGTAATTTAATAATACAGTAATTCATAGACACATCGGCACCATTCGGGTGTTATCGTTGTTCCGAGTTTTGCCGATAGGAAAGGATTATTCACTACATCTGTAACACTAATGACACAACGAGGTAAAACTATGACATTGACATCTAGACACTACCTAGAATATTATAAATTCCTAACTAGGTTAGCAACCAGTTCAGTTGACCGGCTCAGCCTCCTTTCTCTCCAATATTATGGTATGTATTGAAATGTATTTATGTATGTATGTATTTGTTAAGATTTTCATTCATTATCGTTCATCAGTTGCCATGTCCATGGTTAGTTGGACAATTTTTTTTGGAAGATATAAGCTCGCCTTTGACCACTTTTATCCTCTAAGTTTTCTGTAACTGGAGTACAATATGGCAATTATGAATTATAAGTAATTATGAGTAAATGAAATTAATTCACTTTGTTCTATTAATTGTCCGAAACTCAGGGTGTAAGTGAACACTTTGTTTCCTCAGAAATTTAGTTAACCATTTAATTTCTTCTGCAGAAACTGGGTGTACCATTGGAAGGCTTTATCCGAGTGCAACTCAATTTAAAAGTCAGTAATGCGCCGAACATAAGGGTCAACAACATCAACAAATTCCCTGATATCGTGTTCCCAGTTATGTGGATTGAAGAGGTAAGGAGATTTAGTTCGCGACATCTGTGGCATAGCAGTTAAGGTTTTGACTCATAAAGGGTTTGACTAGGGTTCGAATCCCGAGGAAACATAATCACTAATCTAAGAATCCACAGGTCTTGGATGTGTATAAATATTTGTGACGTCGCTGTCTCTGGTTCCTGCAACACAGGGTATCCTACTGTGAGGCCACAAGCTATGTAAGTGCCTCTAAGTACATGAATCTTTATATAACTCACACCGAAGGCAATACTTGGATCCAACCGTACAATATTTCCCCTGTATATTGCTAACGAGCTACAAATCAACATTAAAACCTCCAGCTTCCCGAAATAGACACCAAATACAGTGAATTCACAAAAGCACGAATATTAGAGATTATATACAATACAAATTTGAAAATTTAAGTGGCGATTAAACCAATTAAATCACGAGAACATTTTGGATTCTTGTCACTTAAATTGTCAAAGGCGTTTCGAATAACTCAGTATTAGACACTGAGGCGGGTATTCGAGTAGCTATTAGGACACCCTAAGAACCTAACCTAAAGAATGTATTAAATTGATGTGATATATGAGTAACAAACTGATTCGCAGGGCATCCACGAAGTGACGACCCCTATCTGGCGTTGGATATTCCTGGCAACCACTGTCGGTCCCATCGCCGGCCCTCTCCTCACATACGGAATGATCCTCCTTGGCTTGTTCCTCCTCGCCATCGTCTTTGTACGAGCCTACAAGAGCTTCGTCATCGGCCAGAATTCAATAGAAATCGTCGAACTAGGCAAAGAGACTATTAGAAGAGGATCTACGCTTATTATCAACGGATCTCACAGATTGCTTCCGAATAGGGAGACCGTTTACCAACCGCTAAGTCAAGAAACTAAACCAAATAGGGAGTTCAAGTTGGAAGACCTAAATATCCATCTGCCAAGAGGAGACTGCATTATCAGTAGGAGTTTGGACAATATAAGGGCGTCCTTTTCTAGAAGTGGGTGTGGTGACAATGAGAGTGAGTCGCTGATACATGCTGATAATACGTTCATCAAATCGGAAAGGAGACGGTGTAGTTTAATTTTTAAATAGACTTTTTAATTGTCCTGGTGGGGGATAGGAGTAATGTTTCGTCTTTTCATAAGCCCTCTTATTATATAGGAGAAATCGACGCACTTTATCTTAAATAGACGTTTAATATTGGGAGCCCGGTCACTTTTTTACTATTGTCGGTCGATCTGTGTGTTTCAATAAGGGGGCAGGGTTGTGAAGTTTTAGAATGGACTACCTATACAAAGGACAGTACCTATAAGTATATAAGTATACACATATCAGTGAAATGACACCGTGATAATTATTGTTTTATACTTTCTTTGTGAAAGTACTGTGACTATGACGGTACTACAATCTTGTGATTGTGCTAAGGGGTAAGTCCAATTTCCCGCCTTTTAATATACAAAGGTAACAAAAAATTACTCGGTTTAAATTGGTTGTGTAACTACGACTGAATGTTAGTTTACGAATCTCGTAAAGTAATTTTAAAGTGATGAATAATTGCTCACACCTCTCTTTATATTTCCTTAAATATAAAATTATGGCCAAATTGTTGTCTTCTATTCAATAAGTTCATATTGGTGCCTTTTGAGGACTCGATTTTTTCTATATCTAATATTTTAAATGGGTGACTAATAATCACAGATGATGTTTACTTATAAGCTATTCAAATGACAATAGACGTCCTTTAGTATAAAAAACGCCAAATTTATCAGCATTTCACATTACCAGAATTCCATGAGTTACCTAAAGGCACAGTGCTTAACTGAGTAGATGTCCTGCGGTAGTGTTTCAGTGCGGGAGGGGTGTGTTGCCGTGCCGTCAGTATGGCGCGAGACTTCGGCGTAGCGTTTATACTGAGTAGGTATCCTGCGGTAGTATTTCGGTGTGGGTAGTAGAGATGAGATTATTGGTTGTTTTTTATTATTGGTTAATGGTTAAGTGATATAAAAATATCGATAATTTTGTTGGTAGAAAATATTACTTGATATTTTTATTCAATCAACCATTCACCTCACTGACTGAAGTATCACTTCGTTGTGTAAGAATAAAAATATCAACAACTGCAACTGTATTAAACTGTGTTTTATCGTAAGAGAAATAGAGCATACAATCAATAAGCGACAGAAATATCACTTCAGTTTGTTTATAATAAAATATCCCCAACAGTAATGAGCAAATGTATGCTATCGTAAGAGAGATAGAGCATACAATTGATTAACTTGCTATACCTAACTAAATGAATCCTGCAACGTTGCCGCTCCTAATTCGACCCGAGCGAGAGTAAGCGCGACGTTGTCAAATCTCCTGTTAAACTCTGACTGAAGTTGGTATGATATTTTTATTCGTTAGTATTAATTTTGTGTAGTGTTAATGGTTGATAGTTATATTCCCGCCCGGAGCGGACTCTGAGCGGACACGAGCGGAGTAGTTGATATGATATTTTTATTCGTTAATGTTAATATTACTTATTGAATATCATGGTTAATTTTAAATATTTTTAAGTTTATTGGTTGATGGTTATATTCATCATCTATAGCGGGTAGGGTGTATTGCCGTGCCGTCAGTATGGCTCCACGAGACTTCAGTGCAGGTTTGGCGGTGCGTGTCATGTCACCCCTCCCGCACCAAAACACTACCGCAGGACACCCTACCCACCCAGTTAAGCACTATGCCTGTAGAGTAATGCAGAAACAGGCATCTATAGCACTCCTATTGTTATTTGAATCATATATTAAAATTGTAATGAGGCAGGGTTTAGAAATAAATGGTAGAATCATACAGGTTTTGTTCTGTTAAAATACGTCATCGGTAGAAGGATTACGCACGCACACACGCGGTGTAAACAATTCTCATCTAGACTTGTGACGTTATCTGGAAACGCGGTAGCAAAGGAAGCCCATTTATTTGTCGATGTGGAAACAGCACATATCATGATTGGTGTCAAAAATGCGGGGAAAATGTTTTAAGAAAATTACCTATTTATGGAGTTACTAGTGAACTACAAAGCCTATCGCAACTAGAATGCTATAGTTGTGTTAGTTCTAGATGTCTTCTCTAGTGGCTCATAACTCTATGGACATTTACTGCGTTGTATGCTAGTCGGATTTTAGAACAAAAATACTATGTTTTAACTTGTAAGATTGTAAATAATTGTCATGAAATGAGAAAAATTATGCGTATGCTCAACTTCCTAGGTATGTAACTACATCAGCGTATTAACCATTTTACTGAACCATTTATTCAATGTTCAAGCGTTCAATCGAAAAACTGAAATGGAACTAAATGAAATGAAATGTAAAAAAATGAAATTTTAAATTACGGTTGTTTCCTGTTGAGTCAAATTATTAGCCCCATTCTGTATATCTGGTCATTTATTCCGATACCTTTGAAAGGTATTGCAATTGTGATTGTGACTGCAATTTTATAGAGGAATGTGTCAATATTTTAAATGTATTAATGAATGTGCTCTAAAGCGGCGAAATTAGATCAAAACGACTATTTGAAAGAGATTGAATTAGATGAGAAGATATTTTATTTATATTTTATGAACTATATTATTATTATTATTATTTTGTAATGTTTATTGTTCTTTATTATCACAGTATACTACCAAAATACTTATTTAGTTCTGCCGCTACAATGGTAATATTGACTAGCCTTTCTAAGGTTCCGTACCCTAAGGATTCCAAACGGGACCCTATTATAAGCCTCCGCTGTCAAATTTTCACAGAATGTGTATTTTTTGCAGCTATAGTAACAAAAATACAAATGAACTACACGAGATTTAATAAAATAAAGCGGGTCCCCATACAACAGACGTAATCATATTATAAAAGCATATTTCGCGCTAGCTTTTAATATTATCGGTGGCGTAATTTGTTTAAGAGAGTGTAATCGAAACCCAGTTGGTATTATTTTTTTGCACTGCTGGCCGGTAAAGAAAAAAAATGACTCAAAAATTAAAGAAAATTATGTTTTCTTCAACCACAATACAATTTTCAGTACCCTAGATGACGTCTGTAAATTACAAGCATAGATAATCATTGCGCGAGCCTAAAGGCTAAAACTTTTCTTGTATGGTGATACGGAAACCTTCCTGCCGGGTCCGCCCCGCACTCGACCGATTTGTACATTATACGGTTATTCACATACATACACAATACACATATTCACGCTTTTTTCCCGGAAGAGTGGTAGGCTGAAGCCTAAGACTGGGATTACGGTTTAAATTACTCGGGAAACTACTTTTTATAATTTTACCATGTTTACTTACGAATTGACTTCGTAGTTTTTTGTCCATTGATATAGCAACGTTGGTAATTTCAAACAAATGATTGTAATTTGAGTTTTTTGTTTCAATCATAAATCATTTCTTTTTATATTAAAACTTATTTATTTTCGTTTCAAACGGTGTTTAAGACAGGGTCAGGGGCGAGGGTAATGGTAGGGTCCAATAAATAGACTTATATTTAAGGGAACTACCCAATACATAATACGAAATAATATGTTAAAACAGCATATTCAAAAAAAACTGCTCAACGCATATTTTAAGAAAGTTTTTTTTAAATATTCTGAGTTGCATGTTTAATTTGATTGTTATATTTTTAAGTACATACCTTTATTTTCTATTCGTAACACGAATGACATCGCTCATATACTTTATAAAAATGGGTATGGTGAACATCGTCAAATCATTAAACAAGTTGAAGAAATACATTAAACACTAGTATTAAAGAAGCGAATAAATTAATTAATTTAAAAAAAATACTTCTTACTAACACAATTCAAAAATATATATACCATAACTAAAATGAAATAAAATAAATGGAATTAAACTTTTGTTCCACCAGAAAACTAATATGACAACGGTTACTTTTGTTAGACTTTCCCTAAATTAGATCAATGTGTAAGTTTATTTAGATCTTTTCCTAATTTAAGGTACATTTTGCGTTATAGCAAAATAGTTTTGTTGTACTTGTAATAATAGCCATCGAATAATTTTTTTATTTGAAATAAAATATTTCCAAATTAAAAATGGAGCAGACGACTTATCTGTGGTCCACGCTTTCGATGGCTAAGTAGGTAGTTGCCATTATATTTTTTTTATTTTAGCCGGTTGGTGATAGAAAAGTATAATCGCCATGTAAGTAAGTCATTCAAACATTCCTCCAGAATTACTGGTTAAATCATAAATACTACTTCTAAAATACAAAGGGTTAAGAATAAAATGTTAACAATATATTGCTTATAAATTAAGGTTTCAAATACCTAAACACTTTACCCTAAAAACGGCAAGGAACACCAAAAAATAAACTTGTAGGTACCAAAAAGCGAATGTGGTTAATAGTAAACCAGCATAGCAAATAAAGAAGATCTAATAAACTGATGCAAGAACTTTAAAATGTCAACACAAGCCAAAAATACTAAATGCTCATCAAATTTGGTACCCCTATTAAGCTGTCCACTCGTGTATGAACACCTAGTATGGACTTGTATTAAATTTTAATTTACCTACCGTCCACTCGCGCATGAACACCTAGTATGGACTTGGAATAATATTTATATTTATTTTTATAAAATAATTACGACAAGCCACTATTGGTTTCTATTACTGGCAATACTGACCGGAAATAGAGGTTAAACGTACCTGGTATCTCGCACTTGATTGGTCGACAGACTGAGTAAATTAAAAAAAATCGGTAATGTGTAACCGCCATGACAATTTGGTTTATTATAGCAATATTTTTCTTTTTTTATGGCTATTGAGAGGGTTAACACGCTTACGTGTTGCAAAAAAACTGCAACGCTTGCAATAAAATGTAGGTCTAGACCAAAACAAACAGTTTATTAATCTGTGACCAAAACGGACACCTATTTCGCGTCTATTTCGACTGACTATACCCCCCTCAGTTTCACAGAACCGAATCGGTTGTTGTAGGCTATTTTCTTTCCTAATACTAAAGTTAGGTTACGTTAGGTCACAACTTTATAATACGGAAGCGGAGCGGAGCGAGGCGACCCTATGTTCATACCAGGGAATCTGCAACTTACCTAATTAACGTGCACATTAATGGTTTCTGCATTCTAACGTTAACACGCAATTACGGTAAAACATTAAACATTGTAAATTAAATGAAAGCTTTTAATAAAAAGGGCACCCTGAACTATATATTAAGTTCGTACCTATGAAATCAGCGTTTTGTATGGAGACATTGAAGGAAACTTAATTTTCGGTACAATTTTTTTTTTAGGAATGACAAATTATAAATATATAATACGTGTGTGTTTGAATTAGACAACATTTAGCTAACAGCAAATTTGATTTAATTTTTGAAAAGTGTCAGCTGTATTAGAATATTACGAACTGATTTTGAAGATAAAATGTTTATTATCAAACTGCAAAATTGAAAGAAATTTAATGTAGAGACGTGTAAAACTACGAAATTACCTTTTAAATAATAAAAAAATAACCGAAATAACTATTGAATTACACGAATTCTGAATTCCTGAAACTGTAAAAAAATCGCCAATATTTGATAATGACTTATAGACAACCTGCTTCTTTAACTAGGCAAACCTAACATTTATTTTTTTCAACCAATCTTTTTTTTTGTAAAAGCATTTGATTATAGGAGTAAAAAATGTATTTAAAAAAAACATTTCAGGGTTCCGATTGTGGTATACATTTATTGTGAGAAACAAATATTATTTATGGTGTCAAATACTTTATTTGACCGACTTAAACTTAAATATATGAGTAACGTATAGGTATAAAATAGGGTGTACAATTTTGGTGAGCATTTAGTATTTTTGGGATGTCACTTTCTTGAGTAAGATTGATAAGCAGTTAAATACAAGCCGAATAAAACCATATCATCAAATGTTGTGCTTGTGTGACCAAAATAAACAAATAAGCCTCTAAGCGATAACATCTAAAAATTAAACGTCAGGGAGATATTATTAGTAATTATGAAGATAATTGTTAAAAACAAATAAATACCTTTCTGATAAAAATAAATTATCATTGCAACTTATAATTAATTTGTAACGTGACAACTGTAACAGGCATTAGACAATGTTATATAAATACTTATCAATCAAAGGCCTGTGCCTGTGCCCCTAGGTGGGGACATAAAAGGGCTATTTTTATATGAATCAATACTAGATCAAAATTTATTCTATTCAGAAATTCTTTCTCAAAAATACTTCAAAAGAAGACTTGACCCAATAAGTTAATGCCAGTATCAAATATTACGATGGCATTATTTCTTTACTATTACAATTTAAGCAATTGTTATCCACTATTTTAGTGAGAGTGAAATGCTAGATATACATGCCAGAGTTTGCCAAACCTACGTAAGCCACAAGCCTGGCAAACATCAATTATATTTTTTCTGACAGTAAATAATAAAACTAAGTTTCCAAATAGCTCGCTAGAAGGCATGAGAGACTTTGAGATTGCTACGGTCTGATTAATGAAAATGAGTAAGCGCGAACTTGGGACTTACACATTACAAATGTGAAGCGTCCGTGGCCTATAAGTATTCGCACATCGGAAACTATCGTGCGAGTAACAACATATGGACGGTCACTGGATGAGTGTCCGTTCTATGTGGCATTTGTAGGATGCTTCCGTGTTTCTGATGACAAGCTGTAGGTCCCAGCTACTATCGCTACTCGGTGGTTTTAGTCGTAAAGCTGTGTCAGAGGGCTTAATAGGGCAGCTTGATAACTTGTGACAGTCTGACAAGCCCGACAACCGTCCATTAACCGGCACTAAGCCAGTGTGGTGGAGTATGGCTCAATCTTACTCATATCCGTGTAAAGACTCGTGCCCCTCGGTGGAGACATTAATGGGCTACATTTATTAATGTGAAATGTCACAGACCACAATAATATTGTATTCTGTGGTAGAACACCACAAATTCTACGCCATCTACCGAGCTGCTTTGATAATTGGGCTGTCAGAAAAGCCCTTATTGTAAGACAAGTTAGTAATTAGCGGGAGTTTGGCAAACTTTGGCAAACATGATTACGTGTCAAGAAAACAATCTAAAATATTAGCTCATAACAGGACTGTTCAAGACTTATCATATTTTTCTGTTTATTTTTGTGTAAATAGTAGATTTAATCGGTTGAATTTAATATTAATTATTTACATTCCATGTTGTACTGTAAATGAGGGTTGTTAAGGACTATTTTTAAGCGACGACTGTAGCCTCTAATATTGTAAATACCTAAGTAGAAAGAAATCTTAGACCCATACTTTTTGTATCAGATTTTTTTTTTGTTTATAATAAAAGTTTACAAAAATATTTTTTTTTTTTCATACATGTGTTACATTTTTCGTAATATTCGTTCAAACTAGAATTGCTACTTATTTTAAAGTATTTATTTTTTTATTTTTTTTACATAGCCTATATTGTGTCCCACTGCTGGACAAAGGCTTCCCCATTTCGAGCCCACACATCTCTAGTCAGAGCTACATTGACCCACTCTGGTTGGAACGTGTCCAGGTCGTCCCCCATCTCCTTCTGGGCCTTCCTCTGCGCCGGTGTCCGTCTTTAGGCACCCATTCAGTGGCTATCCTCGCCCACCTGTCTGGGTGCATTCGACACACATGGCCTGCCCAGCTCCTCTTCAGTTTGGCGGTCTGCACACCCACATCTGCGATGCCAGTTATGGAGCGCAGTACGGTGTTCTTAACGCGGTCTATTCGTTTTACACCTAAAATACTGCACTCAATTGCTCGCTGGCAAACCTTGAGTTTGGACTTCTGTTGCTCGGTCAACGACCAAGTTTGTGCGCCGTAGGTTAGAATGGGCAGGATGCACATGTCGACGAGTTTGCGCTTTAGGGACAGAGGAAGGCTGCCCTTCATTAGCTCTTTCATGGACCAGAAGCTCTTCCAGGCATTCGAAGTACATCTTTCGATTTCCTTGTCCTGCCTGTTTTCGAAGGATACTATCTGGCCCAGATGTACTCGTCGACATAGTGAATCTCCCGCCCATCAATAACTACCTTACGCTTTGCGCCGTTGGTCATCAGTTGAGTTTTTGACCAATTCATCATTAGTCCAACCTCAAGGCTTGCCGTGCTCAGTTCCTGTAGCAAAGTCTCCAGTTCCGCAGCCGATGGAGCAAACAGGACAATATCGTCGGCGAAGCGGAGCCTTCTCTCGCCGACGACAATCCCCTTATTTTTCCATGATGCTGCCAAGGTTTTGAAGACCTCTTCAAGTGTGCTAGTGAACAGTTTTGGGGAGAGCGGATCGCCTTGCTTCACGCCTTTTTCTATTGTAAATGTGGGTCCTGGAAATTGAAGTTTAATGTCTGCTGTGCTATTGTTGTAAACGGATCTTAAAATGTTAACGTAGGTTGGGTCTATATTTTGGTTGAGCAAAGCTGTGAAAATTGAAGAGTGTTTAAGACTGTCAAACGCTTTCGAATAGTCTACAAATGCAAGATAAAGCGGTTTGTTAAATTCCTGGTGTTTTTCAATTATCTGGTTGAGTGTTTGAAGATGATCAGTAGTTGAAAATTGAGGTCTGAATCCTGCCTGCTCAGGAGATTGGTTACGGTCTAATTGACTTGATATCCGGAATCCTATCGTTTTTATAAATATTTTTTAAATGTGTGAAATTAAACTAATTGGTCTATAGTTTGTGATATCAGACTTGTCACGTTTTTTGTGGAGTAAGATTATATTAGAGTGACAAAATCGTTTTGGAAGTTTGCCAGTGTAAAGAATAGAATTCCAAAGGTTTGCTAAGTGGGGTAGCAGAACCGGTTTTCCTTATTTTAGTGCCTCCATCGTAGTCCTGGAGAAGACGGTATTACGTCTTCTCCAGGACTTTTGCCATACTTCATACTCGACAAAGCTCGATGAATCTCAAGGCCAGTTATTGGAGAGATGGTATCTGGAGTAGGACGAGGGTACTCGGCTACTGCTGTGGTTTTTGATGAATCTGCATAAAGGTTCTTGTAGAATTTTGTGGAAATATCCATGACTTAATCCCTGCTTCCCTGTTTCTTACCTTGTTCGTCTATTAAGCTGGTGATCCATGTTTTGCTGATGTTGATTCCTTGTTTGGCTGTTCGTAATGATCTGTTATTTTCTATTGCTATTTTAACCATTTTAGTATTAAAGTCTCGGAGGTCTTTGCGTATGCTGTGCTTCACTCTACGGTCCAATAGGTAGTATTCTGCGGAACATTTGAGTTTAGACTCCCTTTCATTTAAAAGAGCCTTTGTGATTGGTGTTAATTTGTTATTGTTTATTCGGGATTGTTTTATACTGTTACTGGCTTTTTCTATTGAAATCTTTATTGTGTTATAAATATTTTCTGCGTCTTCTACTTCTATTTTCAAATCTTTAAAATAATTACTTGGTTCTATGTTAAATTCTTCGCGATTATTTATTAATGTAGATTTTGTAAGTTTTAAAAATATAGGGAAATATTAAACTGCACATCAAAAATACTGATTTGCACAGCAAATATCAGGGCAAAATGCTGCGGCAGCTTAGGTCAAAGGTAAAGGGGGTGAGCGAAGCGAAGCCCCCCTTTATCCTTCGTGTTAGGCTTAAAATGTAAGAACAACAAAAAATACTTAAAACAAAAAAAGTGTTTTTGCTGATCCTTTTTTGCTGTGCAAATCAGTATTTTTGATGTGCGATTAAATACTTGCCTATAAGAAATGATAATATACATCTACAATGGTTTTATTGATAACACTGTTACCTTGTTTGAAAAGATATGATTGGTTAGGTTATATAAATTATAGATTAATTTTTAGGTAATTTGTTACCTACCTACTTCAAGATTTACCACCCTACGTAGGAACGCCCATCACAGCCAGATCGTGCTCCAAGTGCAGCACATCCTTTGCCTGCTGCCGTGTCCTGGTCGCTATGACGTCATATCCGGCTGATGCCGCCGCGGCCTGTGCCCCCGGGGTGGAGAATACTGACGCCGTGCCGCGGAGCCCGAGGGCTTTGCACATCACTATTCTGTAAACAAACAGACAAACATACATGTAATATTCTCACGACCTCTGTGGTGTGGCGGTCGGGGCCGTGCTTCACGAGCGAGAGGTATCGGGTTCGAATCCCGGCTGGAGAGGAAGAAAAAAAACACCCAAGTCCTTCATGTTTAAATGTGCGAGACGTCGCTGTTTCTGGTTACCACGCTAAAGGGAATAAACAAATAAATAGAGGAATATCTTACACATATCGAACTAGGCTTCTAATAAGCTCAACAAGGCTTGTGTTATGGCTACTAGACGACGATATATGTATTTATCTACACACGTATCATAAACCCTCTTTACTGCGTTCAAAAACCGCACGTTACGATCAGCATTATGTTAAACTACTTGGTAAAAACTCGTTTCGTATCTGGAAAACTACACATAATGGTCATTATGTGTAGTTTTTCTATATATAATGACATTCAAATTTTGAACGCCGACGCCCACCCGCGTGCCGTCCCTAGTTTGTCTGTGAAGTTGGTACTGACATTCAAATTTCGAACGCCGACGCCCGTCTGCGTGAAGTTGGTACTAAAGAACAAGCTAAACAATTGCAGAACCACAATGCCGGTCAAACATGCGGTTCCTGAACACATCAAAGAGAGCTTATGATATGTGTGTAGATAAACTAGTGTATGCAACTGTACATAATTAGGCATAAAAACTCTCGAGTGATATTATTATGAACTCTCGGGTTTTAATGCCCTCCATTATGCAGCAGTCACATAAACTACTATTAATAGATGTATGTCACTGTAAGATTTATTTATTTATTTATTTATTTATTTATTTATTTATTTATCTACACACACATATATCATTACAGGTGAGAAGCCTAATTCGATAGTGTAGTTATCCAAAGTACATAACATTATAATTATAAGTAGGTAACATAATTAATTCAATTATATTGATTAAATGCTTAATGTGAACATCACAATCCATAACTTATAATGCATAATGCCACCCTTGTAAATTCAGTCAGAGCGCAGGAGAACAAGTCTATCTCCTCCGCTATCATATTAAGAGTTCGGAGTGTGCGCGTGAACGGCGCTTTGCCTAGCAAGTGTGTGCGCGCGCGCGGCACGTGCAGCAACCCCGGGCGTCGGCGCCGATACACGTAGCCGTCAGGCACACATAAACAGATTCTACGCAGGATGTCCGCTGCGTAGATTTTTCCACGTAGTAGTTTGAATAGGTAAGTGGCTAACGCCAAATCCCTCCTCACTCTTAGTTCGTTGTATCCAATCATGCCTAAGGTAAACAAGGTTGGGTACATTAATGGGTACAACGGATAGACCCCATACTGTTTTAAATATAAATATCTAATAAATTTATTCTGGATTCTCTCCAACATATCAATATATTTATTTTCGTATGGAGCCCAAATTACCGCGTTACATTCGAAATGGCTTCTCACCAACGCGTTATATAAAACTTTAATCGCTTTGATGTTTTCAAAATGTTGTACGTCTTAGTATAAAACCTAGGTTCCTGTACGCTTTTTTACAGCTTTTAATTATATGATCTTTAAATGTCAAATCAGTCCTAAGTGTGACTCCTAAACTTCGCTGACTCTTTCCATTAAGGTCTGGTTGACCTGGTAGTTGTTCACCATGGGAGTGCGCGACCTAGTAAAAGTTATTGTGACACACTTTGAGTTGTTGAATTGCAGCCGATTTTCTGTACTCCAGGCCACTACTCTATTAATGTCTTCTTGCAGTTTCCCAGCATCCTCTAAATTATTTATTGTAAGTGACAGTTTGAGGTCGTCTGCGAACAACAAACATTTAGAGTTATGTACCACTTTAGGTAGATCATTAATCATTAAAATGAATTGTAGCGGTCCCAGATTACTCCCTTGGCTTACTCCTGATCTCGTAAAGTATGGTTCAGACTTATATCCATTGTATTCTACATACTGCTGCCTCTCACTCATAAAACTAACAAAGAATCTAAGTAGGTGAGGAGTGAAACCAAAGCCAGCAAGCTTCCTCAATAAAACGTCGTTGTCGACCAAATCGAAAGCCTTTTTGAAATCAAAGTACGCCGCATCAACTTGCAATCCGCTATCTACTGCTGGAACAATTTCCGTCATGTAGCTAAGGAGGTTGCTGGTGGTACTTCTCTCCGGGCGGAACCCATGTTGAGCCTCAGACAACTGCTGGCTGACCTGTGCAAATAGTGATTGGTGGATAGCTGCTTCTAATACTTTTGCTGGAGTTGATAGTACAGCTACAGGTCTGTACTCCTCCACATTCGATCCCGCTCGTCCCTTAGGGACAGGTACCACTCGTGTTGTCTTCCATCTGGCTGGGAATACGGCTTCGCTTAAACTCAGATTGTATATGTGAAGTAGAGGCTTAGCTAATACTAAACGACAATCTCTCACGACGTAAGGCGGGATGCCGTCTGGTCCTGCTGATTTCTTAGGTTTCAGTTCTCGCAATGCGCGCTTAGTTTCACCCAAAGTCAGTCTATCCAGATGTACCCTCGCTGCCCCATTTTCGTCGCCAGCTTCTGCCACTGCTGCGTCCACATCCAAAACCGCTGAATTTGTGCTATATACAGAGTAAAAATATTTGGCATACTCTTTTACGCACTGTTCCCCGGTTAGAACTTCTCCCTGTTGCAAAATAGTTTGCGCATTACGTGTCCCTTGTTTAGATTTAACAAAGTTCCAGAAAGATTTTGGATCCTTTAGTACGTTCAGTTCTACTTTTCTTTGATACTGGTTTAGGTTAATCTTAATCAAACTTTTAACTCTTGCCCTACATTGAGAAAAGCGATCATAATCCTCTCTTGACTGACTAGATTTAAACTTTTTATGTAACCGTGCCTTTAGCCTTATATCCCGAATTAATTCGATAGTATACCACTCGGGATAACTGTACCTTGGGCTTGCTCTATCTCGCTTTTTTTGGGGAATGCAATCATCAAATATTGTATAAAGCTTTTCATAAAAAAAAATCAAACTCGATTCTAAGTCTAGGCTGTATATTTGATTCCAGTCTATCGTTTCAATCGATGAATATAGCCTGGGAAAATCCGCTTTATTAAAGTTCCAATCCGTCGAGCGAGTTCCGCCTGCCGCGGTCGCCGGCGCCGGGCCGTCGTCGTGTTGGAGCGTTGTCGCGGGCACGCACTCGACGTCGCTGCGCGAGCGCAGGCGCAGCGTGATCTCGAGCGGCGGATGGTACGCGTCAACCGGCAGTAGCGGCTGATCCGCCGCACACACGCACACCTCCGAGTTACCCGGTGTACTCAGCACCAAATCTAACGTCTTATCATTGCAATTTTTAACTCCGTTACTCTGACTGAATCCACAGTATGTTAGCAAATATTCATAGTAATTAATATAGTCAAAACCTTAGTTGATAAACTAACGCGCTCGTTGATCAACTATCGACAGATAATAAACCAGACCCACAGGGTTTAGAATTTATGCTTCTTTGGTTCTTACATGTCAACCTAACACGAAGACTATTCGGTCTCTAGTCTTCATCTAAGCTACCGCAGTGTTTGCCGTGGTATTTCGTTTGCAATTCTAGTTTAAACCAGTTTACTATTTAACGGTTTTCACCGTTCGTTTGTCAACTAACGCGCCATATAGTAAGCAGTACCAGATAGTTGAACAACTAACGAGAAAAAAAAAGGTTAGTTTACCAACTAACGGTTTTGACAATCTTACGGTGACATACATAGAAAACATCCTAGAATACGAAACAAATATTCATGCTCATCACACAAATATTTGCCCTTACCGGGATTCGAACCCAGGTACCCGCTTACCAGGTACCAGGTCAGCTTCGTAGGCAGGGTCACTAACCGCTAGGCTAAACCAAACCGGTCGTCAATATCCTAGTGTGATCCAGAACAGAGACAATGCATGTGCCTGTATGAAATTTTCTGTTTTCCTATATAGATTTATAAATTTGAAAGATTTATTTATTAAACCATATCATACTTACAGTTTACAACAATACATGTGAATGGTAATAAAAAAAATCAAGGCTTTCAAACAACGGTCGGCGGCGCTGCAGCGGACGGTCTCAAACGGCACAAATACGCCGCACTCGGCGATAATAAATATATATTTTTTTCATCAAACCTATAGATATCTATAGATATTTTTTTCATCAAACCTATAGATATCTCGGTCTCAAACGGCACAAATACGCCGCACTCGGCGATAATAAATATATATTTTTTTCATCAAACCTATAGATATCTATAGGTTTGATGAAAAAAATATCGGCGGCGCTGCAGCGGACGGTCTCAAACGGCACAAATACGCCGCACTCGGCGATAATAAATATATATATCTATAGGTTTGATGAAAAAAATATATATTTATTATCGCCGAGTGCGGCGTATTTGTGCCGTTTGAGACCGTCCGCTGCAGCGCCGCCGACCGTTGTTTGAAAGCCTTGATTTTTTTTATTACCATTCACATGTATTGTTGTAAACTGTAAGTGTGATATGGTTTAATAAATAAATCTTTCAAATTTATAAATCTATATAGGAAAACAGAAAATTTCATACAGGCACATGCATTGTCTCTGTTCTGGAAAATATAGATATATCTTTAAAAATGAAGTTGAGGTTCCTGAAACCATTTTTCCTCAAAGTAAATCGTTAAAGAGACAGACCCTTCCAAAAAATGAAAAAATGTGTGTTCCCCCCTCTAACTTTTAATGTAAGAAAGTGAAAAATCTACAAAAAATATATGCTGTGTATCGCAATAAACACTTGCCACGAAAATTGGTTTGAACAAAATAAAATAAGCGGTTTTTAGATATAAAACATTTATTAAAAACCGCAAAGATAATGAACACAAACACAATGAAAAAAAAGTAACAACACAAACATCCAGTCACATAATTACTTGGTACAACGGACCCCTTCATTTTTCGAGTCCGACTAGCACTTGGCCACTTTTTTTTAGCTTATTGCTTACCCCATGTAATGTTAAGGTCATATAATAAGAATCCTTAATTGGCCTATGTCACATATTAATGTTGGGTACTTTCAATTGTATCGTGTTGTGGACTCAGTTCCCAAATTAATAAACTACTGTTTGCGATATGCTTATCACGGAAAAGATAATGTACGGAGAGCCAGAAATCTACTTATATACATACAGCTAATTAAATAATTAAACCCTTTTGTCTGCACACGTATCATAAACCATCTTTACTGCGTCTAAAACCGCACGTTAAGACCAGCATAATGTAAAACTATTTGGTAAGAACTCATTTCTTATCTGAAAATTTGTACATTATGACCATAATGTACCAAAATTTGTCAAATTATGACATTAAAATTTCGAACTTCGACGCCCGCCTGCGTGCCGCCCCTAGTTTGTCTGTGAAGTTGGTACTACAGAACAAGCTAAACAGCAGAGCAATGATCAATGCCACAATGCCGGTCAAACATGCGGTTCCTGAACACATAAAAGAGAGCTTATGATATGTGTGTAGATAAACTAGTGTATGTAACTGAACATAATTAGACATTAAAACTCTCGAGTGATAACCCTCTCTCGAGTATTAATGCCCTCCATTATTTAGCAGTCACATAAACTACTATTCTGGCACGTTCCAAAGCATGACGGAAAACCGAATAAAACGCGGGGAAGCCGCGGGTAAAAGCTAGTTTGTAATATTAGTGGGATACCCTGACTGATTTATCAACACCCATTACCAAACTGTTGGACCAAGGAATATGAAATTTGGACTGTAGTTTCACTTCTATGGCTGCTAATAATGGATTTCAGGAAATTACTTTACTTTATACTTTATTGCACAAAAACAGAAGATACAGATACATCAAAATGGAAACTAGGTGTACAAAGGCGAGCTTATCTCTAAAAAGAGATTTATTCCAGCAAACCTAATATGGACAGAATACATGAAATAACAGGTAGACCTATGTGCACAAGGTTAAAAATATTAAAATAATAAACTAATTACTAATATGTACATAAATACATAATATCAATACAAATAGACAAAATTGTACTACATATATATAAAGCAATATACCTACATAAATCTAGTATGGAAGAGAAAGATAGTGTTCTTTTAAGCGAGTTTTAAAAATAGAAAGTGACGGGCTGTCTCTGATGGCGCTAGGAAGTTTGTTCCAGAGCCTGATAGCTCGTAGTCTGAACCCATGTTCATATGCGGCTGTATTGTGTTGCGGAGTTATAAGCAGTGAACGAGCGTGAGATCTCCGAGGCCTATCCGAGGACAAAAATTCAAAACGATCTCGTAAGAAGACAGGATAGCGAGGATTAAATAAGATGTTATAGAGGCAGATGAGGATATGAGAATCCCGACGAAGACGGATAGGGAGCCACTTTAACTCCCTGCGATACTCCGAGACGTGGTCATACTTGCGCAGGCCGAAGACAAACCGAATCCCGAGGTTTTGAAGTCGCTCAAGTTTGTTCAGTTGCTCTTCATTCGCGCTCACCCAGCATACGTCAGCGTAATCGATCAGGGGAAGGAGAAGAGTCTGGGCAAGCGTTATTTTTGTCTGACGAGGCAGGAAGTATTGTAGTCGTTTGAGGGAGTGAAAAGTGGCAAAGACTCGCCTACTGACCTCGCTGACATGCGCTGACCAGGAAAATTGGTTATCGAAGAAAACTCCTAGATTTTTGGCCTTATATGAGATTATAGTTCCATCATAGGTTATAGGGGCAATGGACAGATTCTGTAACAAGTTAAGGGAAACCCTGGAACCAATAATCAAAGCCTGGGACTTACTAGGGTTAACAAGTAGTCCAAAAGAAGTGGCCCAGTCCCTAATTCGCTCGAGATCGGCATTTAACATTCCCACAGCAGACACCATATCACAGGGAGAAAAATGACGATAAATCTGGAGATCGTCTGCGTAAAGATGGTATGATGACGAGAGAGCATCCGAGACGGAATTTATGAAGACGGAGAAAAGAAGAGGAGAGAGAATACCACCCAGAGGGACCCCCGCAACGAGGTCACACCACTCCGTTGAAGTCACCTCTGACCTAATACGTTGCTGGCGACCTCTCAGATAAGAGTCGAACCAGCAAGCAGAGACGGAGGACACATTCAAGGACTTCAGGGTCTCAACGAGGATATCGAAATCAACGCAGTTAAAGGCGCTGCTGAAGTCCAGCAGTGCAAGCACAGTGAGCTGTTTCTCGTCCATCGCATGCTGAATGTCATCGGTGACTTTAAGCAAGGCCGTGACAGTGCTATGACCGGATTTGATTTGGATTAAAACCGGATTGCAGTTGATTCAGCAAGTTGTTTGAGCATAAGTAGGAGGATAACTGAGAATGGACAATGGATTCAAGGACTTTGGATTGGATAGGCAGAATGAAATGGGACGAAACTCTTTAAAAGAGGAGGGATTTGATGTTTTGGGTAATGGGATAACTAAGGATTTTTTCCACACATTAGGGAAGGAACCATTGGAGAGAGAGAAGTTTATTATATGTGTGATAGCTGGAAGAAGCTCGTCAAGTACGTTGCTGATCATTTTGGAGCAGATATTATCGTCACCCACGGCTTTGGAGGAAATGGAGAGCACTGCTTTCTTAACCGCATCAATTCCGACAAGTCTGAAGTCAAATGGAGTGGAGGTGGGAGCAGACCTCGAGCGCAGGTGACACAGAGTGGCATTTTTTACGGTGGGATCCATGACGACAGGGGGAGCGGAGAAAAAAATGTTGAGACCGTTGAGATCAACAATGCCAGCCGCTTGATCCTGAGACTTACCGACACCAAACGTTCTAAGGAATTTCCAAACTTGAGCAGGTGTGTATCTTTCGATACACTCAAATATATGACGGCGCTTGGCATCACGATCATGGAAATTACCACATGACCGGGAAAAATAGGATCCACGCGAGCAAACGTACAAATTTTACTAGTGTGGGTTTTGTATCCGCGACGATCGGATTACATCCGAATACGCACAGGAAATACATCTACTCATTTTATTTATGAAATCTTATGGGTTCGCGTCACCGACATGCCCGCGTTGGGCACTGCTTGGTAGGGGAAAATCTTATGGGTTCGCGTCACCGACATGCCCGCGTTGGGCACTGTTTGGTAGGGGAAAATCTTATGGGTTCGCGTCACCGACATGCCCGCGTTGGGCACTGTTTGGTAGGGGAAAATCTTATGGGTTCGCGTCACAGACATGCCCGCGTTGGGCACTGTTTGGTAGGGGAAAATCTTATGGGTTCGCGTCACCGACATGCCCGCGTTGGGCACTGCTTGGTAGGGGAAAATCTTATGGGTTCACGTCACCGACATGCCCGCGTTGGGCACTGTTTGGTAGGGGAAAATCTTATGGGTTCGCGTCACCGACATGCCCGCGTTGGGCACTGCTTGGTAGGGGAAAATCTTATGGGTTCACGTCACAGACATGCCCGCGTTGGGCACTGTTTGGTAGGGGAAAATCTTATGGGTTCGCGTCACCGACATGCCCGCGTTGGGCACTGTTTGGTAGGGCAAAATCTTATGGGTTCACGTCACCGACATGCCCGCGTTGGGCACTGTTTGGTAGGGGAAAATCTTATGGGTTCACGTCACCGACATGCCCGCGTTGGGCACTGTTTGGTAGGGGAAAATCTTATGGGTTCGCGTCACCGACATGCCCGCGTTGGGCACTGTTTGGTAGGGGAAAATCTTATGGGTTCGCGTCACCGACATGCCCGCGTTGGGCACTGCTTGGTAGGGGAAAATCTTATGGGTTCGCGTCACAGACATGCCCGCGTTGGGCACTGTTTGGTAGGGGAAAATCTTATGGGTTCGCGTCACCGACATGCCCGCGTTGGGCACTGCTTGGTAGGGGAAAATCTTATGGGTTCGCGTCACTGACATGCCCGCGTTGGGCACTGTTTGGTAGGGGAAAATCTTATGGGTTCGCGTCACCGACATGCCCGCGTTGGGCACTGTTTGGTAGGGGAAAATCTTATGGGTTCGCGTCACAGACATGCCCGCGTTGGGCACTGTTTGGTAGGGGAAAATCTTATGGGTTCGCGTCACCGACATGCCCGCGTTGGGCACTGCTTGGTAGGGGAAAATCTTATGGGTTCGTCACCGACATGCCCGCGTTGGGCACTGCTTGGTAGGGGAAAATCTTATGGGTTCGTCACCGACATGCCCGCGTTGGGCACTGTTTGGTAGGGGAAAATCTTATGGGTTCGCGTCACCGACATGCCCGCGTTGGGCACTGTTTGGTAGGGGAAAATCTTATGGGTTCGCGTCACCGACATGCCCGCGTTGGGCACTGCTTGGTAGGGGAAAATCTTATGGGTTCGTCACCGACATGCCCGCGTTGGGCAATGCTTGGTAGGGGAAAATCTTATGGGTTCGTCACCGACATGCCCGCGTTGGGCACTGTTTGGTAGGGGAAAATCTTATGGGTTCGCGTCACCGACATGCCCGCGTTGGGCACTGTTTGGTAGGGGAAAATCTTATGGGTTCGCGTCACCGACATGCCCGCGTTGGGCACTGCTTGGTAGGGGAAAATCTTATGGGTTCGCGTCACCGACATGCCCGCGTTGGGCACTGTTTGGTAGGGGAAAATCTTATGGGTTCGCGTCACCGACATGCCCGCGTTGGGCACTGTTTGGTAGGGGAAAATCTTATGGGTTCGCGTCACCGACATGCCCGCGTTGGGCACTGCTTGGTAGGGGAAAATCTTATGGGTTCGCGTCACCGACATGCCCGCGTTGGGCACTGTTTGGTAGGGGAAAATCTTATGGGTTCGCGTCACCGACATGCCCGCGTTGGGCACTGTTTGGTAGGGGAAAATCTTATGGGTTCGCGTCACAGACATGCCCGCGTTGGGCACTGTTTGGTAGGGGAAAATCTTATGGGTTCGCGTCACCGACATGCCCGCGTTGGGCACTGCTTGGTAGGGGAAAATCTTATGGGTTCACGTCACCGACATGCCCGCGTTGGGCACTGTTTGGTAGGGGAAAATCTTATGGGTTCGCGTCACCGACATGCCCGCGTTGGGCACTGCTTGGTAGGGGAAAATCTTATGGGTTCACGTCACAGACATGCCCGCGTTGGGCACTGTTTGGTAGGGGAAAATCTTATGGGTTCGCGTCACCGACATGCCCGCGTTGGGCACTGTTTGGTAGGGCAAAATCTTATGGGTTCACGTCACCGACATGCCCGCGTTGGGCACTGTTTGGTAGGGGAAAATCTTATGGGTTCACGTCACCGACATGCCCGCGTTGGGCACTGTTTGGTAGGGGAAAATCTTATGGGTTCGCGTCACCGACATGCCCGCGTTGGGCACTGTTTGGTAGGGGAAAATCTTATGGGTTCGCGTCACCGACATGCCCGCGTTGGGCACTGCTTGGTAGGGGAAAATCTTATGGGTTCGCGTCACAGACATGCCCGCGTTGGGCACTGTTTGGTAGGGGAAAATCTTATGGGTTCGCGTCACCGACATGCCCGCGTTGGGCACTGCTTGGTAGGGGAAAATCTTATGGGTTCGCGTCACTGACATGCCCGCGTTGGGCACTGTTTGGTAGGGGAAAATCTTATGGGTTCGCGTCACCGACATGCCCGCGTTGGGCACTGTTTGGTAGGGGAAAATCTTATGGGTTCGCGTCACAGACATGCCCGCGTTGGGCACTGTTTGGTAGGGGAAAATCTTATGGGTTCGCGTCACCGACATGCCCGCGTTGGGCACTGCTTGGTAGGGGAAAATCTTATGGGTTCGTCACCGACATGCCCGCGTTGGGCACTGCTTGGTAGGGGAAAATCTTATGGGTTCGTCACCGACATGCCCGCGTTGGGCACTGTTTGGTAGGGGAAAATCTTATGGGTTCGCGTCACCGACATGCCCGCGTTGGGCACTGTTTGGTAGGGGAAAATCTTATGGGTTCGCGTCACCGACATGCCCGCGTTGGGCACTGCTTGGTAGGGGAAAATCTTATGGGTTCGTCACCGACATGCCCGCGTTGGGCAATGCTTGGTAGGGGAAAATCTTATGGGTTCGTCACCGACATGCCCGTGTTGGACACTGTTTGGTAGGGGAAAATCTTATGGGTTCGCGTCACAGACATGCCCGCGTTGGGCACTGTTTGGTAGGGGAAAATCTTATGGGTTCGCGTCACCGACATGCCCGCGTTGGGCACTGCTTGGTAGGGGAAAATCTTATGGGTTCGTCACCGACATGCCCGCGTTGGGCACTGCTTGGTAGGGGAAAATCTTATGGGTTCGTCACCGACATGCCCGCGTTGGGCACTGTTTGGTAGGGGAAAATCTTATGGGTTCGCGTCACCGACATGCCCGCGTTGGGCACTGTTTGGTAGGGGAAAATCTTATGGGTTCGCGTCACCGACATGCCCGCGTTGGGCACTGCTTGGTAGGGGAAAATCTTATGGGTTCGCGTCACCGACATGCCCGCGTTGGGCACTGTTTGGTAGGGGAAAATCTTATGGGTTCGCGTCACCGACATGCCCGCGTTGGGCACTGTTTGGTAGGGGAAAATCTTATGGGTTCGCGTCACCGACATGCCCGCGTTGGGCACTGCTTGGTAGGGGAAAATCTTATGGGTTCGCGTCACCGACATGCCCGCGTTGGGCACTGTTTGGTAGGGGAAAATCTTATGGGTTCGCGTCACCGACATGCCCGCGTTGGGCACTGTTTGGTAGGGGAAAATCTTATGGGTTCGCGTCACCGACATGCCCGCGTTGGTCACTGCTTGGTAGGGGAAAATCTTATGGGTTCGCGTCACCGACATGCCCGCGTTGGGCACTGTTTGGTAGGGGAAAATCTTATGGGTTCGCGTCACCGACATGCCAACCCTATAAATATGCATACAATTGTTGCACGGAGCGTCAATAGATGTGAAAACCAGATTGATGTTGATAATTTTAATTCAAACATTATGAAAAATCTAATTTTAATACTAAAAGTTCCAAGTTTTTACTTCTATTTGCAGTCCCTATAACTGCCAATTGTTTTTGGCTTATTTTTAAACGATTACCAAAAACGCACCTATTTTACCACCAATAAATTCGAAATGACTGCCAGAATGGATAAATGTCCACCAAATTGTGTTTGGTTAAATGATCACCAAACTTCTTTTTAAGTTTTGTGTACTTAATTAAGTTTATGTTTGAAGTATTTTTTGTTTTTCTTACATGTTCAACCTAACACGAAGGATAAAGGGGGCTTCGCTTCGCTCACCCCCTTTACCCTTCATCTAAGCTACCGCAGTATTTTGCCCTGATATTTTTTGCAACTTTTGGTGTTCATTTATCCATTTTGGGTAGGAAAAACAAATTTTGGTGATCATTATATTTGTTGCCATTGTTTTTGTCGTTACCTCGCTCTCAGCACATGGGTCGCAATCCCCAGCCCCCGGTACTCGGGCAACACGAAGAGACCCAGCGAGCCCAGATACTGGTCGCCGAATTTGTCGAACAGCTCGCCTTCATGCTTCAATTCTTGCACTACGCGACGGAACTTGCTGTATTGAGTCCCCTCTGAGGCTGGTTCTTCTGTAGTCTGTAATGGTGGACACACTACTAATCAATCAGTAATCAATAAAATATTTAAGGATGGTTGGTGAGCACGGTTGCCCAGAACCGTAATAAATGGCGTAATGATGAGGAGGCTCTTACGGAACAGTGGGTGCGGGAAGCTGAATATATAGAGTGTTACGCCTAGGGATTTTGATCCTGGACCTTTGTTCGGATCCCGGGATTTCGGGATTGACGAAAATCAATCCTGGGATCCCGGGATTATCAAATTTTACAAAAAAGTAAAAGTACGTTAAATACAGTTTTATGGTTCTGTTACTAAGCGTAAGCTTCCACTGTGTCAGTCTGGACTTAATCAAATCAAATCAAATCAAAAATCATTTATTTCCATAGGATGTTGTTACATCACTTAGATCCGTCATTACATTTTTTTGGGTGAGTTCACTAACCCAATGGCGGAATCTGTGGAGAAGAGCTCACCGAAGAAACTCCACAGTCATCGCATCTTTTGCGTTTCCTTTTTTAAATAAAATATTGTCAAATTACAAAATGAATGCTAATTATATATCGAAACAGCCTGTTACTCAAACAATCTATTCCCATGGACATCTGTCCTCTAAGTAATCAGATATCCTGTAGTAACCTTTTTTATACAATTTCTGTTTTATTATTATTTTAAACTTGTCTAAAGGTAAGTTTTTAATATCAGTAGGGACCTTATTGTAATAGCGTATACAATTGCCTTTAAAAGAATTACTAATTTTATGTAGTCGGCTTACATAAGCAATCAACTTGTCTTTATTTCTAGTATTAAAATTGTGTATATCACTGTACTTCTGAAAATTAGTTATATTTCTTTTTACATACACAAGATTGTCATAGATATATTGAGACACAAATGTCAGAATATTGATTTCTTTAAACTTTTCCCTCAGTGACACTCTAGGCCCTAATCTATAAATTGCACGAACAGCCCGTTTCTGCAGAATAAATATACTATTAGCATTCGCAGCGTGATCCCACAATAAAATACCATAGGTCATTAGACTATGAAAGTAACTAAAGTAGACTAGTCTAGCGGTGTCTACGTCGGTAAGAGCTCTAATTTTTTTAACTGCGAACGCTGCCGAACTCAGTCTGTTCGACAATTTATTTATATGAGGATCCCATTGTAGTTTGGCGTCTAAAGTAATGCCCAAAAAGACAGTCGACTGCACAAGGTCCAATCTCTGTCCTTTTATAAATATGTCTGTAGTTACCGGGTTCACATTGGGTAACACGAATTTAATACATTTAGTTTTCTTTTCATTAAGTAATAAATTGTTAACAGTAAACCAATTCACTATACTAGAGATAGCATTGTTTACCTCGTCATAATTTGATTGCTGTCTTTTAACTTTAAATATCAAAGAAGTATCATCGGCAAACAATACTAACCCATGTTTTGCTTTAACAAGGTAAGGTAAATCATTAATATATACTAAAAACAAGAAAGGACCAAGAATTGAACCTTGCGGTACGCCCATACTTATTGAAGACCCAGGTGATCTTTTCCCATTAACATCGACCATCTGAACCCTATCTGTTAGATATGACTCCAGAAGGCCAAGTGCCTGATCTTTTACACCATAATGGCGTAACTTCCTGACAAGATTGTCATGATGGACGCAATCAAAAGCCTTGGATAGATCGCAGAAGACACCTATTGCATCCATTGCGTCTTCCCAGGCATCAAAAATATTGTCGATTAGTTCAACACCAGCATCGGCTGTTGAACGACCCTTTGTGAAACCAAACTGAGCAATATGAATTAAATTATTGAGATAAAAATGACTTTGCAATTGATTAAGTATGAGTTTTTCAAATATTTTGCTAAGCGTTGGTAGTATCGATATGGGTCTAAAATTGGTGGGGTCTGATGTACTACCAGCTTTGAATAAAGGTATAACTTTACTTAGTTTCATCAAGTCAGGAAACACACCACTATCTATACATTGATTAAATATACAACAAAGGTGAGGTGCAATACAATCTACAATGGAACTAATCATTTTTACTGATAGACCATGGGCGTCAGCTGTCTTTTTCATTTCCAGGGATTTAAACGCTTTTACAATGTCTTCATTATTAACGTGCCTAAATTTAAAATCTGTTTTACATTCCTCAAAGTTTTGTTTAAGTATAGATTCAGCAGCAGCGGGAGATGAATTTAAAGACTTGGTTGTTGAAACTGGAATGTCCGTAAAGAAATTTTCGAAAGCTTTTGCTACTTCTAGGTCTGTACTTAGCAATTGATTATCTATCTTAAGCTTGAAGTTATTATGTGTAGCTTTGGCCTTTCCAGTCTCTCTGTTTATAATTTGCCAAGTCGTTTTCATTACATTGCTACTAGATTCAATTTTGTTTTTAATGAAATTAGATTTAGCTACGGCACAAACGCGTTTAAACATTTTTGAATAACTACGAACATAATCTAGAAAGGCCGCATTTTTGTTATATGATTTCTCTTCATAGAGTTCATATAATCTTCGTCTGCTCCTATGAATTCCAACTGTCGCCCAATCACTAAACAAAGCTTTGTTTAGTGATTGGGCGATTGGGGATTAACTTTTATAGTTTTTGATTTAAATACCGTATCATATTCATTTTTGACAAGGTTAAATACTGAGTTGTACAACAAATTTGGATCGTCACTGTATGGTATTTCCCATAGTTTATCTAAAATATTATTCCTGTAGTGCTCAAGCCGAGTGTCACTAACGGGCACACATGTAATATCCTCTTTTTGGTCCTTTTTTATTTTAATATTGAATATACCTATCTGACCAGAGTGATCAGAGGTTAATTTATTGATGACCGATTTGAAAATGGGCGTAATGTTAGTAAATATATTGTCAATGCAGGTAGCAGATGTTGCAGTAATTCTAGTAGGCTCCAAAAACAGATAGTTCATGTTGTGACATAAAAATAAAGATTTTAATCTAGTACAAATATTATTATCCTCTAACAGATTAACATTAAAATCACCACAAATTATAAAAAAATTGTTTTTATCGCTGATTTTAATCAACACTTCATCCATTTTCTTTTCGAATAAATCAAAGGATGAATCTGGTGGTCTGTATACGCTCATTACAATAAGTTGTTCAAGTTCAATACAGGCTATTTCCATGGTACGCTCAACAGACAGGCTCACTATGTCAACTCGTTCCTTATATTTAAAACTATTATTTACAAGTATTAAGGAGCCACCGCGATCAGCTGTTTTTCTGTTGAACGAACTAGCAACGTGGTGGTTATTAAAGTTGAACATGAACTGATAACTCTTTAAAAAGTGCTCTGTTATACATAAAATATCAATATTATTACAGTTCATGAATAACTCAATTTCCAGTTCTTTACTTAACATGCCCTGTATATTTTGATGAACCACGTTTAAAATATTCTTACTTTTATTTATTTTTTTATTATTATTTATTTATTATTATTAGCTCTTTAGTTAATATAGTGTTTTGTATTTAGTGAGTAAAGCTGTTACCTCTCCTAAAAATGTAAAATAAAAAAATAAAAATAAAATAAAATAAAATTTACATTTTTCATTACTAGTAACTTGATTTAATGGGCAATATGAAGGTATATTTATACAAATATTAATATTACTGCCAGAGTTACTCTCTGTTGTCCTATGGGTTAATTTAAAGAGCTTGGAACAGATTCCAAGGAGCACATGTCATTATTATTACACTGCTCAATAGAAGCAGGCGTTTCATTAGTCAAAAACTTGACTGAGTTCAAAATAAAATAAGATAGTGACTGTGCTATCTGTTTTGTATAAAACCTAGATAGGTAATACCTATCCTTAGTCAAATAAAAATATTTTCCGATACAAATATTGGTGTCTATGAAATGAAATTTTTCAGTATGACGACATGTCAATGTGTGTATAAATGTATTATAATCATGTCTTATATGATTTTCATGTTGTGACAAAGATTGGCTGAAGGGAAACGCAAACAAGATTATTCTATCTACATTTTGTAAAGAATTTAATTTGGAAAAGTATTTAGTAATTAGTTTTTTAGATACATTTTCCCTTCTACCAATTAAAATAATTAGGGTGGTTGGTTCTAAAAACTGCGATGACAACACTTTGTTTAATATTTGTGAATATGTGGCGCCAGGCATACAGTTATTTAATATTGCCTGGCCCACGCGCTGACTAAGTTGTAAACCCATATTTTTTCCAAGTTCATCGCTGTACATTATATACCTATCCTTTGTCCGAGAGAAGGAGGCGTTATTGATAACACTATTAGTACTCAAGTCGACTGACGGCGGCGCCTGGGTCAGTATCAGCTGTTCGGCCGGCTGCTCGGCGGGACACACGGTCGGCACGGAACAGTCCGCTGGAGCTTGTTTACAATCACAGATGTGATTGTCGGTCAAAGATATGAAAGTGCCATAATTATACTTACACGTCTCCAACAAACTATTCATAGCCGACACATGTTCCTTAATTTCGTATTGTGCTGACTCATATTTACGTGTAATACTTTGTAATGATGAGTTTAAAATATGCATATCTGACTGGAGTCGCCGTGTGTCACACTCGTACTTTTCTGTAGTTTTTTCCAAACATAATCTACAATCATCGATTTCCTTAATTAATTCGACACGTTCCTTGCTACAATTTACATTTTTACAAAATATTTTATTTCTATTAGCTAGTTTTTGTGTTTTTTTTGTATAATTATTCAATTTAACATATTTCTTTAATTTATTTTATTTCTTTAATTTATTATACGTCACCGGGAGTTGAAATTTTCAATTAATGTTTGTATCTATTGCCGCTACAGCAACAAATATTAACCTGTAATATAAGGTAAGGTGTAAGCAGTTGCAAACTTTGATGGTTTGATTAATGAATTGAAAGTCAGAGGTTAGATTTAGAGTTAGATTTCCACATAAGTTAGTTTCAACTTGATGATGAGGTGGGACGCCCGCTGAACCACAGGCGGGTGATCGGTCCTCTATCGTGACTATTTCACCTAAAAGTTTTCACTTAGTAATCCATAAAAATTCAAATTGTATGATAATCAAACAAGGGCCATAAAATATAATGAGGTTCTTTGCTAGACGTTTTTTGTCAAAATCCAACAGATGACTCTCAAGACGGCCTGTTTTTTACTCATAGAGAGGTCATTTTTGGTCACACTTGACCGATAACTGTCTTTATGGGAATACTAAAAAAATCAGCCAATTCTTCGTCCAAGTCAGTATTATAACATGAACTAGATTTTCTAAGAAACATAAAACGCCTGACAATGCTATTGTCGACGTTAATGTGTTCAGATAATGCGTTCTCCAATTCATTAATGAAATCCCCAAAAATCCCGGGATTTAACAAATGTAATCCCGGGATTTTAATCTCGAAAAATGATCCCAGGATCGAATTCCCTAGATTGCCCGACTCAGAGGTGGAAATTCACACGAAACATTTAAAAAATACAGTACGGTGAAAAATACCTAAAAATAATTAAATTGCGGCCTTACTTCTATCGCTTGATGAACGTGATGATGCAGATATTATAATTCCGTACCTACCTTATTAGCCGAATGTTTGTCCCTTACAAGTGTGAGGTGTATCGCCGCCACCCGGGGTAAGTCCTCGTCCGTTACGCACACTATCGCCATATTGTCTCTCAGGATCTGCAGCCATTTCTGTTGCATCTGGCCACGAGCCACCGGATCTTCCAGTATTCCTATAAAATCAATTATTCTTGATTATCTCAAGTAGTTATATTGAGCGTTCCATGTTAGGTATCTCTCTCGTTGACCGCGGGCCAAACATCAAAATTCGACGGAAGACGAAGGTCGAAGATGTAGGTAAGAGGATAACGGGACTGAGGTGGAGATAGGCGGGACACTTGGCTATTGACGGATGACGGACGGCGGACCAAAGTAGGCACAGAATAGTGGCCAAGGGATGCGACAAGGCCCGTGGGCAGACCACCAGCCCAATGGTCCGACGATATACTAACGTCCACAGGATCTCAATGGATGCGCTTGACGACCCGAATGGCCGAGTCAGCAGTGACCCTGCCTACGAAGCCAATGGACCCGGGTTCGAGTCCCGGTGGGGGCAAATATTTGTTTGATGAGAACGGAGTTTGTACCCTAGTCATGGTTGTTTGTCTATCTAAGTATAATATTTATCTATATAAGTATGTGTATCGTTGTCTAGTACCCAAGACACAGGGAATCCTAGTTTGGGGCTAGATCAATGTGTGTCAATAGTGTCCAAGGTAAAAAAAAATAGGACCCTAGGGGTTGGCGATATAGAGAAGAGGCCTATGCCCAGCAGAAGCTTGATGTGGGTTAGTATTATGATGATGACGATGACCTCATGGGACAATACTGTACCTGTCATTTTTGTAGGCTTGCTTGGGGACGGGTGCAACACCAAGAGGCCTGTTTCAGACAAATGATTCAAATCAAATATGGAATGTTGGGTCTGCACTCGAAAACGCCTGCATCAAAAGTGTACTCTCACAATAATGAATTATAAAAATAAATGTAGCCAATGGATGATGTACCCGAGGCACAGGCCTTTACCCGCATTCGAGAAAGATTGAGCCCTACTCCAGCATGGCTCAGTGCGAGTTGATGACCGCACCAAGAAATGTGCGGAAAAAGCACCATGAAAACCTGACCAAGAGTTTTAACTTGCGTTGGTATTAATAAAAGGGTAGTATTTAATCGTCCATCAAAGAAATCGAACCTAACCTAACTTATGAATAACTCAGCGACAAAATTAATAATAACCAATTCTTAATAACTTGAGGCTCAGATGGCCAAATGGCCGAGTCGGCAGTGGGTTCGAGTCCCGGTGGGGACAAATATTTGTTTGATGAGAACGGATCGTTGTACCCTAGTCATGGTTGTTTATTTATCTAAGTATAACATTTATCTATATAAGTATGTGTATCGTTGTCTAGTACCTAAGGTACAGGGAATCCTAGTTTGGGACGAGATCAATGTGTCCAAGATATTATATTTGATGATGCGTAATGTAGTGTGTGTACGGTATATATTGTGTAGTATATAAGAAGGTAATGTTGGTTGATAGATTGATTCCAAACTCAACGACTGCTGTTTTGAGAATGCCATTTATTGTATACTTAATCTAATAAAGTTAGCTCGGTTGGTCTAGTTAAATATCTACAAACTATGCATAATGTAATGCCTAATGTGCGAGTGCTGACATAGCTCGTACATCCTGCCGATTCAAAAGGATAAGGAGTAAACAAGTATAACAAGTAAATGTAAAATGTAAATAAAAAGGGTAAAAAACTAAGCACTATCGCAGAGTTTCAAAGTTTACTAGATGCTAACATGTGGTATGTCTAATCTAACGGAGTGACTCCTGCGCAGCTTCTGCGTCGATCTCGTTGCTGTCCCCGGGCTGTTGGAGGTCGCCGTCGGTGTTAAATCCTGCGATTGGATGTCCTTGTGCGCGATCGTGAGAAAGTGCTCGGTGCTGTCAGCTGCTTGTTTGTTGTGGCCTTTTCTTGCTCTGAGTCATCTCGTAATGACGTATATAATCCCCGCCAGAGTGACAAGTAACAGGATTGAGTACAATCCAGAGTAGTGGTGGTCGTCACGTATTGTGATTGCCGCATTATTTTGTTGTTTCAGGCTGTCGATCTGGGCTTTGATTTTGTGCCAGTCGTCGTCGTTATCCTCTTCCTTGTCGTCTTGATGTCTTATGTGTTTACTACCTGGTTCAAGATCGTTGATGTGGCTGAAGTAGTTGTGGTGTCCTGATATGATGAATTTGTTGCTTCTGATAGAGCGGCCTTAACCGATATCGAGTATTCCGTTCCCGGTCAATGAGCTCGAGTACAGTTTACTGTCTGTGCAAAATATGCGCACAGCACATTCCTCGTAGCACGTGTAAACTGCCATTGATATGAAGTTACGCGTAGGTTTTCTGACTCGGCAATTTCGCGACTGATTTTTTTGTTGATCAGCTGTTGTATTGTTGATAGTTGTCTGATGATAGTTACTATATGTAGATTGTTGGTAAACTGCTATTCTCCCCTCTTGTTAGAAGGACCGATAGCATGAAGACCGGTCTCCTCATGATACCATTCTTGGTTTTGAGTGTGACGATGCGATCATGCCCATCCTTTCCTGGGTGGACCTCGGTGATTCTTCCTTGCCGTGAGCCACTTGCCGGGAGGTATGTTATCTTCTTGTATAAGCACGATATCATCTACTTGAAGGTTAGTTCTTGCTCTTCCCCATTTTGTTCTTGATTGTAGAGTGTTCAAGTATTCGGCGGACCACTTCTTCCAAAATTGTTTGTTCATATTTTCAATAAGTGGCCATCTTGTGTTCAGGTCCATGTTGTCAGGATCTGTTTGAGGTCTGGCTAATAATGAACCTCCAACTAAGAATTGACCAGGCGTCACATTCGTCTTCCGGGTTTTCCGTTAGCTCGATCAGATGTCTGGAGTTGAGGCAGGCTTCTATCTGCTAAAGGAGGGTGATGAACTCCTCAAATGTGAGTTTTTGTTCTCCCATGACTCTCCGTAGGTGATGCTTGAAGCTCTTCAAAGCAGCCTCAATTAATCGGCCTGAGGACGGAAATTCTGGACAGTTGAACGACCATTGTATTTTAAGGTCGCTTATTTTTCTAAATAGCTTTTCGTTGAATATTGCCATGATTTCTTTGATATTCTTGCTTGAGGAGTCTGTTTGCAGCAACAAATTTGGTCCCATTATCACTATACATGTGGTTTGGGGTACTACGTCGTGCACACAAGCGACGAAATCCAGCCAGGACTCCTTGTGTCGAAAGGTCGGATACAAGCTCCAGGTAGATGGCCTTCGTTGCGAGATACACGAACACCGCCACGTATACCCTGTGTGTCCTTACTCCACGTCCTTTGTTCGCCTTGATGTTGTAAAGTCCACGCCAGTATGGCTGAATGCCCTTGATGGTATAACTCTTGTGTGTTCTTCTCCATATTGTAGAGACTACACTTGATGCACTTACGTAGCTCTCTTTTGACTGTCCGGAGGCCACTAAGTATCCAATACTTCTCCCTGATATAAGTCAACGTTAGCCCCGGCCCACCGTGGTTCGTGATGGCGTGAGCTTGCTTTAAGCTCGGTGAGACGTCCGTGACTCGGAATGATGATTGGATGTTTTGCTGATTGACTGAGATGCGAGTTGTTCAGTCGTCCGCCGACTCTTAGAAGACCATCCGTCTTCTCGATGTAGGGGCTGAGACAGGCCAGCTTGCTTCCTTTCTTGCTATCTTTCCCGGCGCTTAGTCGATCGAAACCTTCTTCGAATTCCATCAATTGTGCCGTTTTATTTACTAACTTGTAGGCGTCGTCGATTTCTGCTGATGATAGGTAACCTTGACTTGTTGCTTGTTGTTGATTTTGCAGCCAATAAATGTATCGTTAGCCAACCTATTGTTTTCATTACGCGTCCCATTGATTTTTGCTCATTTAGTAATTTAACAACTAAATCATTTGTTTGGTGAAAGGCTGCGTGCACATTATTTTGTGCCTTTTTTGCTTCCATTGTCCTCGGTTGATAACTAATGCTTGAGTTGTTAATTGATGATTGCCGTAGATTGATTCGATGTTCAATGAAACGATGCCCTTGCTTTGCTTCGAACCATTTCCAATGCCCGACACTGATGCGTGGAAACGTTGTCGTTGTAATCCCAGCATCTGCGTGGCATTTTCGGAGATCAGTGATGTCTCAGCTCCTTGATTAAGAAGTCCTCTCATAGTCACGTAGGATCCATCTGAAGTCATTATTTTGATCGTTATAGTCATTAGTAAGATCTTTTCATCGTCGGTTGCTACGTAGTTTACGCTGTGTTGTCTGTTCCCATGTCTATTGGTATGCGGCAATGTAGGTGAGCTAGATTCCATTGAAGTTGGGCGCGCGGCAGTAGGTTGCGCCACACTTCGTTTGTAGATTGCATCGTGCAGTAATGTGTTGTGATTTTGCTGACGGACTCGGCATCGTTTTAACGAAATGCACTGGTCGTTAGTGTGCTTGTAGAGACAATTTTGGCAAACGTTGAGTTGCCTTACTAACCTCAATTTGCCATATGCGTCCTTCTTACTGAACTTGTCGCATAGAAACAGAGTGTGGTTCCCATTACAAAATGGGCAGACCTTGTTGGTTGTCTGGGATGTATGAACCTGGTATTCCTTCTTTGGATACATGCCATATTTCCCGAATTGTTTGAATGCTTGATGATGAGTGGTTTGCTTCATCTGTGGTGGCGTTGGCTCCATCTCTTTTTAGTGAATCGGTTCCAATGTGGTAAACTTTGATTCGAGGAAATCCATAAGCTCTTTAAGTTCTGGTATGTTGCGAGGTGATTTGCGTGGCTCTTTGTAGTCTAGGTAAGTCTCGCTGTCCAGCTTCTTCGTGATCAGATGTACCAACAGAGGGACCCAGGTGGCTGTGTCAATTCCCAGGTTCTATGTGGCGTGTATGCACTTCGAAGATGTATCGAAGTGGCGCTTGATTTCGAATGATGTTTGTTTCTGTAGGTTCGGCTGGTTTAAGAACAACTCGACGTGTTTGGTGAAGAGAAGCTGTGGGTTGTTGTATCTATGTACCAGCTGTTCCCATGTCGTATCGTAGTTGTCCGGTGAAGTATGCAGGTGCTGAATGAGTCGCTCTGTTTCTACCTTTAGCTTTCCTTTCAAATGTTGCATCTTCTGGCACGTGCTTAGACCATTGCTATTGTGAATTGTTTCAATGTAGTAGGTCGTAAAATGTCGGCCACAGCGTGAAGTTGCCTATGAAAACTAGTATGTCCAGCTTAGGCGTTGCATGCTCCAAATGGGCCATTGATGCTAGTTTTAAGTTCAAAGATCTCTTGATGGCTTTGTATGAGTTTTCGTACGAGTAGAACTGTTGATCGTAATTTATCATTCGATCCTTGCAAAATGTATTAAATCTGTAAGTGTAGAGAGTCTATAGTATTCCAACGTGTCTGAAGGTTATTGAGCTCATCCTCCAATTCCCATTTGTCGCGAATGTCTTCCACCATTAAACTCCTTACGGCTCTGCTGAATTCCCTGAAGTTGGTTTGCTGCATGGACAGCAGGTTCGACACTTCATTCGGAGCCTTCGAAGTGTCCGAGGACGGCGTCGGTAGCGAGGGTATGGTTAGCTTGATAGCAGGAACGTCAGACTTCTGCACCGGCGGCTGTAGAGGTAGGAAATCCTTTTCTGGTGCCGGCGGGAATGTTGCAATCTTGTTGCGAACATATTTTGAGTCAACATATTTTCCTGTTTGTTCGAATTGCTTCTCCGCGAAGTAAGTCCCGATTTCGGACGATCGTCTTTCGGACCTGGGAATCCTTGTTGACGTTGTAATGACTCCCCATAACGATCAAAAGCGTTGAAATTGCTTGCTGTTCTTAATTCGATAATGCTTCGCTTGTGTCTTTGTTCTTTGTTGGGAAGGTCGAGTATTGTGAGCACAAACTGGTACTTATGCTTGATAATGATGCTGTATGCTGGTGTCCCACTAGTGTGCCAGGTTGTCGTTGTGTCCTGACAATGTGTGTAGGACTGTTGCTGACTGCTGCTGTATCCTAGAACGCTGTCGCGATGGCTAGACTCTGATGGTGCTGATTGCTGGGACATCACATGACGGATGATTTTCACGGCGCCGGGGGTCCTTGTTTTAGCTCGAACGACGAAAAACTGTAGAGTGTCTACAATAAATGTAGGTAATCTTCGTTGATAGAATGATTCCAAACTCAACGACTGCTGTTTTGGGAATACCTTTATTGAATACTTATTCTAATAAAGTTATCTCGGTTGGCCTAGTTAAATATCTACAAACTATGCATAATGTACTGCCTAATGTGCGAGTGCTGACGTAGCTCGTACCCGTATATTATTTCCTCTAACAAAAATGTACCTTTCTCTCTATCCGCGCCTAGTTCAGTGATAACTATTTAAAGTCCTCCTCTTATGTAATAAAAAGGCAACAAAATATTTGTTTTCCTACCCAAAATGGATAAATTAACACCAAAAGTTGCAAAAAATATCAGGGCAAAATACTGCGGTAGCTTAGATGAAGGGTAAAGGGGGTGAGCGAAGCGAAGCCCCCTTTATCCTTCGTGTTAGGTTGAACATGTAAGAACAACAAAAAATACTTAAAACATAAACTTAAGTACACAAAACATAAAAAGAAGTTTGGTGATCATTTATCCAAACACAATTTGGTGGACATTTATCTATTCTGGCAGTCATTTCGAATTTATTGGTAGTAAAATAGGTGCGTTTTTGGTAATCGTTTAAACACAAGCCTAGTAAAAATAAATACACACGGTGCAAGTTACCGTACAATGAGCTTTTTTCTCAGAAAATACCGATAGATGGTGCTGTGTAAGTTACTTTTCGAGGTCAGTGCCACGTGGACCGTACATTTTCATTTTGACATCTAACCCGGACGAGTAAAGGTATCGTTATTACGGCGCTATTTGCATGTCAACGAGGTGACATTTTACTCGGCCGGGTTATATTATACGGTCCACACTACACAGAAAGACTATAGAATGACGCCTCCGCCGCCGTCGGCCGTCATCAGCTCGATGACGCTGGCAAATGATATGGTCTGTTAACTTTGTTGTTTTCTCGGTGACTTGACTGAGTGACATTTGAAATTCCGTTCATTTGGCTGGCTCGGATTTTCGTGTTTGTTTGTTGTTGAGTTTTCAGTTTTGTTACGAAAGTGACCAATTTCGCATTATTGAAGTAAAACTTCTTTACGCACGCTTGACTTGGGGAGTAAGCTGGCGAATGCGTGACGAGAGCGTTACGAAAAGTGTGATCCGGCGAGGCGAACGAGAGGTTCGCGCGCACATTTTCTTTCTCTCTTCCTCTCATAGCCAGACACAGTGCAGTGTATTTTTGAAGCATTAGAGCTAAAGAAGTTTTACTTCAGTTGGTGGTCTAAAGCACACTCTTTTTTTATTTCGAAATCGCCTTGGGGGGGTCCCCCATCTCTCTGACGCTACGCCCATTACAAGGTAATGCACCGTTCTTGAGAAAATTAACTTTTTGTAACCTCATTTTTGAGGTTTATGTTTACATAACTTCGCTACGATAGTGACCTTTTTCGCATTATTATTTCGATCGCCCTAGCTCGGGCTACTAGGGCTCATAAAAAGGCAAGTATTTAATCGCTGGTATTCCCGATTCAATTCACAGATTAAATCTCACCATAAAGCACTGCACGTATTGCTCTGTGGTCTGCACCTCAGGTCTGCACAATGGCAATCTGAGTCTATGCGAGAGAAAAAAAGTGGTTTGCCCAGCGCCATTTATTGGATTTTGCGGAACTATTGCTCAGAAAAAACCTTATTCAAAGTAATTTAAAAAAAAACTTACTAAGTGGCTTGCAGATCGCAGATTCGTTCAGGAACATATTAGTCATATAACCGAGCGTTATGTCATAGTATTCAATCGAGAGATCCTTCACTATGAACTTCTGTCTCGTCTTCTGTGATTCAAACTTCGTCCACACTTTTGGATATTCCACATTCGTCAGTCGTTCCCACACCATATTTTAATAATGTCTATTATTTAAATATTATAAAAACCAAACTATCTAAGTAACTAAAGCCTGTAATAGACACTTTTTTACGAATGAATGTCTGAAACTGTTACTGGGCTGGGTGATGGATGATTTTAGTGCCGGCTTTGAAGATAAGGTTCAGATAAAGCTATTGTCTTGTACTTGTCCGATAAGTGACACTGATATCAAATTAATTTGATCTTAGTTTTAAATCAAATAGACCATTAGTAAGTATCTAATAGTAACTAGAAAAATCAAGTGACGGGAATTGATTTATTAGATCTTATCTTATACCTATTGACGTGAAAGTTGTTATTACGAAATTATTAACTACGTAAATCTAAACGTAGTCACGTTTAGAAGATGAAGACATGAAAAGTTGAAACACGTGTAACAACCCTCCGGCCGTTTTCGCAAGTGCGGTTCGCAGCCAGTTCCAAATTAAGAATTTTATACTAATGTGTGTGTGTGTATTTAGCGGTAATCATGACAATGTACTCCGCTTGAAGAATTGGCCGTTTTTGACCCCCGTCGAAAAAAATAGGGTTGTTTTGTTAAAAGTTTGAAGCGTCTGTCTGTCTGTCTGCCTATGCCGCTCAAGAGGGTTGACGGATTTCAATGCGGTTTTCTATATTTATATATTATAGGTACCATTTGATAGCAGAGTTCCCTGCGATGGTTCAGGTCATCAGCTTAACAAGGAAACAAGTTAGCCAACTTTTAAACATAAGGTATCTTTTATTGTGTCGACGGTGTTTTATTTTTTTTATTTATATATTTCGATATCTTCCTGTATCGGGCTTAAGAGGGGACAGAGCTATATGCGATATATAGCTCTGTCTCCTCTTAGTATGTTCCTGCGGTAGTGTGTCGGTGCGGTAGGGGTGTGTTGTCGTGCCTGTATGGCGTAATATCACCTCTCCCGCACCGACACACTACGTAGGAACCTATACGGGCCCTATGTATCTGTAGTTTGACAAGCCGTTTTCATGCACACCTTACCTATTCAATAAGTATAACATTATCAGTATACATTTTCATAGATAAATAATATTATCATGGTATATTTATCTAAATAAATAATTAAATTGGTGAGATTTGTCATTGTTACCAGCTTGATAATATTATTTTATGTAGGCACCTATCAAATATTTAAACGGCTTAAGATCTAGCCTATGATCTTATTATTTTCTACGTAATCGATCAACACTTGACAAAGAATATAGATCGGAAAATAATCTGGCCCATTTGCCTACCTACTATAGTTTACCCCAAAACGATTTTCACGTATTAAATTAAAAGCGACCTTAATAGTAGTTTATGTGACTGCTACATAATGGAGGGCATTAATACTCGAGAGTTTTAATGTCTAATTATGTACAGTTACATACACTAGTTTATCTACACACATATCATAAGCTCTCTTTTATGTGTTCAGGAACCGCATGTTTGACCGGCAATGTGGCTCTGCAGTTGTTTAGCTTGTTCTGTAGTACCAACTCCACGCAGGCGGGCGTCGGCGTTCGAAATTTGAATGTCAGTACCAACTTCACAGACAAACTAGGGGAGGCATACAGGCGGGCGTCGGCGTTCGAAATTTGAATGTCATAATATGTAGAAAAATTACACATTATGGTCATAATGTGTAATTTTTCAGATAAGAAATGAGTTTTTACCAAGTACTTTAACATTATGCTGATCGTAACGTGCGGTTTTTGTACGCAGTAAAGAGGGTTTATGATACGTGTGTAGATAAAATTATAAATATAAAAGTTTATGATATTTCATCCTTAGCTGCTATTATTTTTTGTGAGTGCTTTTAGATAAGTATAAATAATGTTATGATTGTAGGTACTGTAGGGTCCTAACCACTAGACGATCACGGCCTATAACTTGAACTCCCTAGCCCTACAGATTAGGTAGGCAATTATAAAGACGTTAATAACACCAAACTTGTATTTATTGATCGAATATGGTTAGAATTTATATAAAAGGGATCAAACTGGCTCGATAGCCATTAAGCTAATCCTAACTATATAATTTAGATCGGTCGCTGAACGAAGCCTAAGGTGAAGTGTGTCACATTGACTTTTCACATCAAAGCCTCTTTCTTTTTAAAATTACAAATTACTTAACAGTGTCAAAGCGAACACTCACTCTAAAGAGGCCCGTATACAATATTATCGCAAATATCGAACCTAGACAAATATCGAACCTAACTAATATACCTTACAATCATTCCCCCATCAAGTGGCAACCCTAACTCAAAGTTTAAAATTAAAAAATGACAACCCTATCTCAAAGTCTAAAATCTAAAAAACATTAAATGTTAACATTAAGTGAGCTTGCTATGCTTGAAATCTAAAAAACAGTAAATATGCCGCAAGCATAATCTTAAATAACATCGAGTACCCTAATCCTTATCTGTCCAACTACACTTAAGGTGTAGGCTATGCACCTTAAAAAACTTAATTAAAAAACTTAAATTATAACACCCTATGATCCCATCATACAATTATTCGCGGCTTAACACTAACCTACCTAACGCTAGAAAACTATCTATTACAATACGAAGGCAAACAGCTGAATCTAGCTAAGATTTAGCTTCTCGAATCGAATCATTCGACAAACTTTCTGACAAAAAAAACTAGCGAAAAATTTATCAGACAACTATAATACCTCCATTCTTAAAATTAACACAACTCCATCTTTGCTTAAAAAATTCATTAAAATCACCACATTGTGAACTCTTTCCACCGAATGGAAATATTTCAAAAATTAACGCAGGCAAAGATCAAAGAAAAAAATTATCATTTTCAAATATAGGAAACGTCAACCATATTAACAGGATTAATCTATAGAACCGTATTACTAAGCCACAGCTTAAGAATGAGTTCATTAAAATTCGTTCCAATAATACGATGAAATCAACTAGCTTTAAAACCGATACTACAACTTACAAACATCTCAACTAATCCATTGGAATTCAGTAAGCTATCTTTTACTATTATCAGTTTAAGATAATCGCCGTGAGTTGCAACCAATTACCCAAGTTAAAACACTACAAAGAATCTAGAATGTGTATCGAACACCCGAGTTATCCCACATCAGAAATTACTTTCATTGAGAAACCTTCGTTACCAACTTTATGAACAACCCTTACTCTCCCTTTACCAAATCATCCCAACTCTATACTTTAAGAACGCAGGAACCAAAACAGAACCCTATGACGAATAGCTATTGCCTCGTCATACTGCTCTCAAAGATAAAACCAGGCGATCGGTTCAAACAATTATACGAACTGTCGTATATAAAAGTTTCTCGTACCACGGAAATCTAGTATGTTACAAATATTTCTTGGGTCTTTGGTGAACAGTCCTCATAAGACATCATAGTTCAGCAACAACATGAAAAGAAACACCGGTTAATAAACAATTCATAACAATACCGCATACATAAACCACAAACCAACAACCGGGATAAAATTATATTATACTCCTAATGTATAATTATTTAATATCAGACGAACTCCTCAACGCAGCACAAAGCGTTTTAAACGATTTGTGTTAACAATTACGCCCCGTCACCGTGAGTTCAGACGACGAATCAGCACATTAGACCTCCCAACGATCTCAATGACCTTGTATGGTCCCTGATACAGACGTGCCAACTTCATACATCTTCCCGTTATCCGCCTTGGTACGTATAACAAAACTAAGTAATTCACCCGGAACGATCTGGGTTTTGATCTCATATCGTAATACCGTTTTTGTACACGCTGTGCGTTCGCAATATTCCCTAACGCCTTAGTCAGCAGCCTTCCCATACGATTTACCCTTTCATCTATCGTTTCGTCTAAACCAACTGCGTTTAATCCTAATGATCGATCTACCACTGAGCACTGTTCCCTACCAAATAAAATATTATACGGTGACACTTTCGTTGACGCCTGCACGCTAGTGTTATACGCATGTACTACCAAAGGTAAAACTGAGCACCACTGCCTTTGATTACTACCTAAATATTTTGATAACATCGAAGTTAACGTTCTATTCATTCGTTCTACCAAACCGTTACTCTGTGGGTGAAACGAACTTGTATGTATCATTTTAGCCCCAAACTGTTCTACCGTTTCTTTTACGATTCCTGCCGTAAAAACTGTACCTCTATCTGAAATAATTTCCATAATCGGCCCGAACCTACAGAAAACTTCCTCAACTAAAAACCGCACTACATCTTCCGATGTAACCCTAGGTAACGCCTTACATATCGCAATCCGCGACGCATACTCTACCGCAACTATAATAAATCGGTTATCTCTCGACGAACGTGGAAACGCTCCCAACACGTCGATTCCTACCTTCTCAAAAATATCCGAGACCCTAATCGGCATCAAATCTGCTACGCTTTTAACTAATTTCCTTTCTTGACACGGCACGTACGAAGCTATATAACGCTCTATCTCCTTATCGGCTTTCGGCATGAAATATTTCGACCGAAACCTCTTCAACGTCTTTGCGAGACCCAAATGACCTCCTGTCCACGCCTCATCATGTAATTTGTTCATTACATTTTGAAACAAAGACCTAGGCAATACTAATACCTCCCTAATTTCTCCATCTCTACGTACGCTTTTATATAATAAATTATTTCTCAAACAAAAACCGCTACGCCACGCTTCCGGACGTTCGCTCAACCCTGTTAACCATCTACTACAAAATGAATCGTTCTCTTGATCCGCCTGTAACGACTCTACATTAATACTAAAAACTTCCAAACGATCATCTTCAGGTTCAGAACGAGAAGAAGACTGAGGTCCTTCTGTTTCCGGTTTCCCTTCTTCCATTAGCGGATTCCTACTCAAAAAATCTGCCACTACATTGCTTTTCCCCGAGCAATGAACTATCTCGAAATCCCATTCTTGTATCGCTAACGCCCATCGCGCTAACAATAGTCAATAGTCAATAGTCAAAGTACTTTATTACTGTAGATATTTACATATACTTAGCAAACGTCATTTTTTGCCTCTTCTCTACATTGGACCACTGTGGGAGAAGAAGGGCGTAGAAACTCCCACAGATTTATTTTTAGATCTCTTTTAAAAATAGGTTGTGCTTAACTAATACAAATATGAAAAATTTAATTGTTATGATTAATAAGCAGGAATAAATAATTACAAAATTATTAACAGCAAGGTCTGTGTTGAGCCATATTAACCCCATACAGTCCTGTCATTTAAGTAATCTTGAACATTGTAATATCCCTTTTTCGACAAAGTCGCTTTAACATGCTTTTTAAATTGCTCAAATGGCAATTTCAAAATCTCCAGAGGTATCTTATTGTAGTAGAGAATGCACTGACCCTTGAAAGAATTGCTAATCTTCGCGAGTCTAAAACGGGGCGCACATAGTCTGTGATTATTTCTTAGGTTAACATTACAGCTGTCGCTAAGTTTGGAAAATGTTGTAAGGTTCTTGCGTACACATTATATTTTCGAAAATAAATTGACTAGCTACTGTTAGTATGTCAATTTCTTTAAAAAGCTCTCTTAAGGAGTCTGTTCGTTTTAAATTATAAATTGCTCGAATAGCTCTTTTCTGTAAAATAAAAATACTTTGAATATCCGCTGCTTTCCCCCACAACAAGATACCATAGGACATCACACTATGAAAGTAACTAAAATATACTAGCCTAGATGTAGCCACATCCGTGCTTTGTCTGATGTTCCTAACAGCGTAAGCCGCAGAACTTAATTTACCAGCCAATTTATCTATGTGGGGTCCCCACTGCAATTTGCTATCAATGCTATAACCTACCAGACATATATTTTTTCGACTGTAACCAACATAACGCGCTATGGTCTGTAACAACCTGAAAATACGATCCCCAAAGATAATGCCTATAGTGCCTTAACGCCCACACTAACTCCAGACACTCTTTCTCCGTCGTACTATATTTTTTCTCCGCATCCGTTAACTTACTAGACGCATAGGCAACCCGACTCATTCTTTCAACGCCCTGCATCAATCAATACTGCACCCAACGCCTCGTTAGACGCATCCACATAAACTCTCGTAGTAACCGACTTATCCCCCGAATAATAGGAAAGTATTGGCGCACTACACATAACCTTCTTAATATAATCGAACGAATTCTGCAATTCTTCATTCCATTGAAACTTTACCCCCTTTTTCAATAATTTAGTGAGAGGTAACGATATTCTCGCAAAATTCAATACAAATTTTCTATAATAAGAAAATAAACCTAATAATTGTTTCACATCCTTCGTAGATGTGGGAGTTAAAACCTGTTGCATAGCCTTCAGCTTTTTCTCACTAGGTTTTACTCCTACATTCGAGATTAGATAACCTAGCATCTCAATCTCGCAAAAACCGAATTTACATTTGGATGGCTTGAAGGTCAAGTTCGCTTCTCTAAACCGCCCAAAAACTTTCTGCAACGTATCGGTAAACTCTCTCGAACGTTCTACCATACACAATTACAATGTCTACGTAAACCATAACTCCTTTAAATCTTAAATCCGCTAAAACTTTATCCATCATCCGTTGGAAAACTGCTTGACTCGTTGCCAAACCGAACGGAACAACATTAAATTCATAAAGACCCGTGGTCGTGACGAAAGCCGTTTTATGCCTACCTTCCGTAATAACCGTCTGCCAATAACCTGAATTGAGATCTAACTCCGCAAAATACTTGGCCCCGGCCAAACTATCGACAATGTCTTCTATCCGCGGAATAGGATAACTATCCCTACAAATTTTCTTATTTAATTTCCGATAATGTGCACAAAACCTCCATGAATTATCGGGCTTTTTAATTAACACTACGGGCGAAGCATAAGAACTAGTGGATTCCCTAATAACACCTAGTTTCAACATCTCCGCGACCTGCTCCTCAATAATTTTTCGTTGCACCAGCGAAACACGATGAACCGGCTCTTCATCATAAGTCTTAATATCGACCGACACTATCTTCGACCTACCTAACTGGTCAGTTGCAAACGCAAATCTATCCGCATTCCTATCCAACAACGCCAATAATACCTGCTTATCATTCCCACATAAACCCTCATTCACGATAAACCGTTTATCTTCTACCCCGAACGCAAATTCGATAAAATCTATCACTTCACGATCCTCGATAACCGTGGTTTCCCCGAAGTTCACTTATTTCCTTCTAGAACCGTCTAGAAAGTCCGACCCTATCTTTTGTTTTGAAAGAATCCCGAAAGAAACTTTTGAAAGAAACGCACATGACATTTCGTTTTACCGGTGTCGTGTTTTGTTTCGTATGGAAATTATTGTGTACGCGATGTACAATCGAACCAACTGAATCATGACCCACTTGCCTGATAATTCGTTTGACACTTTCAAACTTGTAAGATCTATCAAAATGTCAGTGTCTTATCAAATGATAACAAGTTCGTTACCAAGGAAATAAACCTTCAAGCGAATTTCGACCTACTTGCATTTAAGGGGTTTAGCAAAATAAGCTTATGGTGGGTCATGATTCAGATGGTTCGATAGTACATAGAGCACCCGCAATTCGTATTTGTGTGTACTTATTGCGGGGCGCCGGTACTTATTTCTTATTAGGTTATTCGCCATCAACCTAATAAGAAAATCTACAGTCTACGCTGCGCCCCGCAATAAGTAGCGTGGACTGTAGATTTTCTTATTAGGTTGATGGCGAAGAGGGCTCGAATGATAACGCAATTTCTTCAATATTTGCAGGCGGAGAGGCGAGGGGGAGGCCTTGGTGCTTCTTCTGCTGTAGCTCGATCGGGAATGAATATTCGGCGGCGCGCGCGTGCCTTTTATTGGACCGCCTGAGAGTAGTTTTGTTTACCTCAGACCCCGCGCTGCACACCGCCCCCTTCCTCGCCCCTCCTTCCCCGCTAGGCTTTATTTCTAATTAAAATGGTTTTATTTTACATTTATTGTCTTAAATCTATGCTTATTCAATACCTTAAGTCTCTAAATATCTTTTTACATAATGATTTTGGTGACCGCGGGCTTTCTAATAAGGGTTTTGTATTATTTTGGCCGGCCCGCGGTCCCCCGCCTCACCGAGGTATTAAATATAGGTGCCTGCGCGCCTCGAGTCGCTTCAATCGGAGCTCGGTTCGCACAGGCTACACATCAAAAAACAACCAATAAAATATCTTTATTCTCATAACATACTTAAATCTAATAGAATATGAACACAAAACATAAGTTGCTTAACTAGGTTTTCCTTAACTCTAATGTCCTACAAATATTATCTTTATTTATTTATTTTAACAATATATTTACAGTAATCATTTAAACAGTGACGTCGCTTTCGTCGTTAACATTTCTCCCGCCGTCGCCTTGCGAATCTACTGGCAGAACGACGATCTTCTTGGTCGGTCGCCGCAGGATGTGGCCGTTGCTGGTGGCCACGTCGACGACTCGCACCACGCCGTCCTTGCCCGGGAACGTCCTCGTCACTCGACCCCGTGGCCATGTGTTGCGGGGGAGGTTGGAGTCGCAGATGATGACCACGTCACCGACGGCCGGGGGTGTCCCTTTATTGTGCGGCTCCCGCCGATGTTGGAGTAAGGGCGCGTACTCGCGCACCCAGCGGCGCCAGAAGGTGTCGGCGAGCTGCAGCGCGCGCCGCCAGTGTTGACGGGCGTTGGCGTCGCTGTCGGTGAACGTGCCGGGCGCTGGTGAGTAGCAGTCCGGCCCGAGCAGGATCATATTGGGTGTCAGCGCCGGAGGGTCCTCTGGGTCCACGGGCACGTAGGTGAGGGGGCGGGAGTTCACTGTGGCCTCCGCTTCCGCCAGCAGCGTTTGCAGTGTCTCGTCGCTGGGGTGTTTCTCGTGCAGCGTGCCCTTCATCGCCTCCTTCACGGTGCGGACCATACGCTCCCACGCCCCTGCCATGAAAGGGGCAGAGGGGGGCAGGAAGCTCCAGTTGATGCGGCGGGCGTGAGCGGCGTCCTTCATTGCCTCCGCCAGCTCGCGGCAGGAACCCCGGAAGGCTGTCGCGTTGTCACTCCATAGTTCTGTGGGGCACCCGCGCCGTGCGATGAAACGGCGCAGTGCGTTGATGGCAGAGTCGGTACTGAGCGAGGTCACCACTTCGAGATGTATTGCCCTTGAAGTCATGCAGGTGAACAGAGCGATGTATCTCTTTTCACGGTGTCGGCCCACGGTGACCTCCAGTGGCCCATAGTAGTCTAGGCCCGTGTAGGTATAGGGGCGTGCGTGGTGCGCCAGGCGCGCCGCTGGTAGGTCTCCGGTGGAGGGCTGCGCCGGCTTCGCCTTCTTCAGTCTGCAGCTTGGGCACCGGGCGATGGCTTCTTTGACCGTTGGGCGAATCTTCGTTATGTATAATCGCTGACGGAGCTCGTTGACCACTATTTCCGTGCCGCCGTGATGTAGCTTCTCGTGTACGTGCGAAACATATAATTTTGTGTAATAATGTTTCCCATGTAGTATTATTGGTCGCACTGTTTCTTCGTAGAAGTTGTCGGCCGCCTCGATCCTGCCTCGTAGTCGTAGTATGTGTTTTCCGTCTATGTACACACTCAGCTTTGCTAGTCGGTCCTCCTTGTCTGGCGTGCGGCCCTCCTGTATGCGTTGTCTCTCTCGGGCATAGGAGTCTTCTTGTGCGGCACGAATTAATAATTGTTCGGCGGCGAGTAGGTACGGCGCCTCTAGCGTTACAAACTTTCTCTGTGGAGGTGTTGCGCCGGGGGGCGCCGAGCCGACGGGCGCTCTCGTGCACGTTTTGTTCATTCGCTTGTTCCAGGCTTGATCTCGTTCGTTGTTGGCGCGTGTCCGTTTTCTTTTTGCCGCCGCTACTGTTTCGGTGGCCGGAGGCGCTGCGAGGGGAGGCCTGTGTCGGAGTAGGTCGACGAACTGCAGTACTCGTGCTGTCGCTCTCAACAAACGGGTCCATTTGGAGAAGCGCTCGAACTGGGGTAGGTGCGGATGCTCTGGCTCCCGAGGGCAGGTAGCTGCAGCGCAGACTTCTTTTTCTTCGCCGGTGGCGGCAACTTCGACAATGTGCTCTCGGGGCCAACTCGCTTCGGGTGAGTATAGAAACGAGGGGCCGTTGAACCACCTGTGGTTCGAGTCGAAGTCCGCTGGCGTCGCTCGGGTGGCGTCGTCGGCAACGTTGTGTGCTGTCGGCACCCACCTCCAGTCGTCTTTCTTAGTGTTGTCTTCTATTTCTGCGAGTCGGTGTGCCACGAATGTCTTGTAGGAGCGCGGCTCGGCCCGTATCCACGCTATTACTGTGCGTGAATCGCTCCAATACGTTTTCGAGGCGATCTCGAAGTCGTGTTCTTGTATGACGGCTTGGGCGATCCGCACACCTAGCACGGCCGCTTGTAGTTCAAGCCGTGGTATGGAGATTGGTTTGGTGGGCGTGACGCGGCTCTTGCCGGCAGCGAGCGTCACTTTGATGGAGCCGTCGGCGCGTATCATTCTCCAGTACACCGCGGCGGCATAGGCCTCCCCGCTGCTGTCGACGAACGTGTGGACTTCGTAGCGGGCGGCCGGAGTCGTGTCGTAACATCTAGGTGTTTTTAGGTTACCTAGGTCACGTAGGCGACCTAGCCATTCGCTACAGCGCCCGCGCAGGCCTTCCGTGATGTCGTCATCCCAGCCCGTGTTGTAGCGCCACGTATCTTGCATGATTCTTTTCGCCGGTGTTGTCAATGGTGAGATGAGGCCCAAGGGGTCGAATATTGACATAATGATGCTGAGGGCCTCCCGCTTTGTCGGTGGGCGGAGATCGTTGATGACTTCGGGCGGAGCTCTTCGTACGTTGAGACGAAAACGGATGGTGTCCTCGTTTGTGTCCCATAATAGCCCGAGTGTCTTCTCTATCTCACTCCCGCCGATGGGGACCGTGTTGCCATCTCGCTCTTTCTTGTTGACAACGTTGTTGATAGCGTCGCGTTCGTTTGTGGCCCACCCGCGTAGCTCGAAACCGGCTTGTTTGTGAACGTGGTCGACTTCTTTTGTTATTTTCTTTGCTTCGCTTATAGTGTTGAAGCTCTGCAGGTAGTCGTCTACGTAGTGGTTTCGTTCTATTGCTTGCGCAGCTTGTGGGTACAGCGATGCGTGTTCTTGTGCATTTCTGTTCTTTATGTATATAGCGGTGCACGGAGACGACGATGCGCCGAACACCACGGAGGTCATGCGGTATTCTTCTGGTTCTCCCGTACGGCGATCGCCTCGCCACAGGAAACGTAGTGCATCTCTGTCTTCTTCACGTATTTTTATCTGCATGAACATCTCTTTCAGATCGGCCGTTACTGCGATGCTGTGTTGTCGGAATCTCATGATGACCCCGGGCAACGACTGAAGGAGGTCTGGGCCCGGAAGGAGCATGTCGTTGAGGCTGCGGCCGTGTGAGGAGGCTGCGGCGTCATGGACCACTCGAATCTTCTTTTTCTCCGGGTTGCAGACGGCGAAGTGCGGTAAGTACCACGTTCTTCCGCTAGGCGGCGTGTCGGCGCGCTCGGCGTAGTTAGAGGTAAGTAGATTGTTGATGCGTTCTTCATATTGTTTTTTCAGGTTGTCATCGCGGTCCAACTTCCTCTCGAGCGTGTATAGGCGCCTCAGAGCATTGTTGCGGTTATTTGGGATCTTGTCTATTTTTCCACGCCATAGTAGGCCCGTCTCGAAGCGGCCGTCTGGGAGGCGGCGGCTTTTCTCTTGCAGTATTTTCAGTGCTTGTAGTTCGGGATCACTTTTCTGTCTTCTTGGTTCAATTGAGAGTGACTCGAGTGCGAAGTATTGCTTCATCATTTCTTCTGTCTTGTCGGCGGGCTTGACGCGTGTGAGGTGAGCGCAGCAGTATGTTATTGGGGCCGCTTGTGTTGTGCGGCACCCGTGCAGCACCCACCCCAATGCAGTTTTCGAAGCTACGGGTTGATCGCGCCGTCCTTTTCTTATGTCACGTGACACGATCAACTCCCAGTTATCTTGTCCGACGAGTATCTTCGGTGTAGCTTCGTTGTAGGTGAGTTCGTGCTTGATATCTTCGATGTGCGTGCAATCTTCCATCTCTTGGTTGCTCATGGACTGCGTGGTGAAGTTGAGGCTTTCTACTGTGTGCGCGTTCGTGATTTTCTTTTCTGTGCCGCCGTGTTGCCCTCTAATGTGTAGGGTGACTCGCTTGCTTTTGTTGTGTGCCATTTCTTTGCCGCCCACGCCTTGGACCCACATAGCTTCGGTGGGCCCGTCGAGGCCGAGGGCGTCGGCGAGTGCGGCGTCCACGATCGTCACGGTGCTCCCGTCGTCAAGGAGGGCGTAGGCTTGAATCTCGGCCCGGGGCCCCCGCAGTATGACAGGTGCAATTTTCAAGTAGCCTCGTGTAGTAGCGGTTGCGGGCGCGGCCGTGCGCTCGCTGGTGACCGCCACCACCTCTTCTTTTCTCTTTTGCGACTCTTCTGCGGCGGTTGCTCCGGTGGGAGTGGCTTTTTCGTGATGCAGCAGTTGATGGTGTCGCATGGGGCAGCCCTCGTGTCCGCACGGTTTTGCGCGGCACGTGAAGCGGTGATGTGTGCTTGACAGGCAGCGGTAGCACGTGTGGTTTTTCTTTGCGACTTCCCAGCGCTCGTTCACGGTGAGTTTGTTGAATTGTGGGCACGCTGGGAGCAGATGCGACGCGTGTTTGCATAGTGGGCACGCGTGCTTCTCTTCTTTCTTCTTTGAAGTTTCTGTGGTGGCAGCGTAGGTGCGCTCGGTCCTCTTGCGCGCCGTCGGCCGGGCTTCACGGAAGTCTGACGTTTGTTCGGGCGGGGCGTAGGGGGCGCACTTGTCTGCTTCTCTATTCAGGAAGTCGGCGATCTTCTTAAGTTCGGGCGTGTCTTCCTTTTCTATGGCGTAGTCATACCATTTGTTCTTCAATATCGGCGTTAGCTTGTCCACAATCGTTCGAAGTAGCTCCGGGTTGTAGAGGTACTGCGGCTTTTTTAGTAGTTCGATTGTGGCAACGGTGTTGGCGATGCGGCCGGCGAATATGCATAGGTCACGTGGGCTGTCGGTGAGTCGTGGCAGCCCCTTCATCTTCTCTGTTTCTCCAATTAGTAGCGCGTCTGGTCTTCCGAATCTTCGTTCTAGTGCTTTGATGACGTCTTCCGGGTGCGGCTGGCTGATGAGGAGGGCGCTGACGGCCTCCCAAGCGACACCCTTGAGACTTCTTCGGATTCGGGCCACATTTTCACACGCAGAGAAACTTGATGAGGACTCGATGTAAGCGGCCTTGAAGTGTAGCCACTCGTTGCACAGGCCGTTGAAGACTGGTAGGTCTGGTATGTACTTCTTGTTTGATTTGCTTGTTTGCAGGGCTTCGGCCAGGGCTGTTGATAGCGACGTAACGTCCATCACGGCGGGTCTCTGTGGAGCTTCTTGTGGCGGCTCCCGCCGCTTGCGTAATGTAGTGGCGCACGCGGTGAGTTCCCGTCGTTCTTCATTGATGGGGATTTCTATCGCGGCTTCTGTTTCTGGCTTTCGGTTGAGCCAATCGGCTATTCTTTGTGGGGCAAGGTCTTCCTCCTCTTCGGACTCTTCCGGCGACGACGTCGCGTTGATGCGTTCCTGCCGAATCTTCGCTAGTTCTGCTTCGGCATTTATACGCCTTAGCTCCAACTCGGCTAGCCTCTCCTTGGCCTCCAACTCCGCGAGGAGTCTCTTGCTAGAGGCCTTGGATCGGCACGACCGAGCAGGCTTGAGCGTTTTCGTGTTCGTCGGTGGCGGCATTAACTCGGCGGTGTGGCGTTCGATGACCGTGTCTGTGCTGGTGGTGGGTGTGGCTCTGATTCCTGACGTGTCGACGTGGCCTCTGGCGTTACTGGTGCCGGAGGTCGTGTCGTGACTACGTGCGTCCGTCGTGTTCGTGCCCGTCGTCGCGTTGGTGTCTTCGGTTGTGCCGGTGCCGGTCGTGGTACCGGTTCCAGTCGTGGTACCGGTCCCGGTCACGGTTTCCGTCGTTGTGCCGCCGCTGCCGGAAGAGTCTTCTTTTCCGCTGTTACTTCTGGTTACAACCATCTTCTTAATTTTCTTGATGCTTCAGTGATCCGGCTTCGACGAGGACCAAACAATGTACGCGATGTACATAGAGCACCCGCAATTCGTATTTGTGTGTACTTATTGCGGGGCGCAGCGTGGACTGTAGATTTTCTTATTAGGTTGATGGCGAAGAGGGCTCGAATGATAACGCAATTTCTTCAATATTTGCAGGCGGAGAGGCGAGGGGGAGGCCTTGGTGCTTCTTCTGCTGTAGCTCGATCGGGAATGAATTTTCGGCGGCGCGCGCGCCTTTTATTGGACCGCCTGAGAGTAGTTTTGTTTACCTCAGACCCCGCGCCGCACACCGCCCCCTTCCTCGCCCCTCCTTCCCCGCTAGGCTTTATTTCTAATTAAAATGGTTTTATTTTACATTTATTGTCTTAAATCTATGCTTATTCAATACCTTAAGTCTCTAAATATCTTTTTACATAATGATTTGGGTGACCGCGGGCTTTCTAATAAGGGTTTTGTATTATTTTGGCCGGCCCGCGGTCCCCCGCCTCACCGAGGTATTAAATATAGGTGCCTGCGCGCCTCGAGTCGCTTCAATCGGAGCTCGGTTCGCACAGGCTACACATCAAAAAACAACCAATAAAATATCTTTATTCTCATAACATACTTAAATCTAATAGAATATGAACACAAAACATAAGTTGCTTAACTAGGTTTTCCTTAACTCTAATGTCCTACAAATATTATCTTTATTTATTTATTTTAACAATATATTTACAGTAATCATTTAAACAGTGACGTCGCTTTCGTCGTTAACATATTGAAAAACGGTATTTTATTCCCTGGAAAAAACACATACACGAATGTACAAAATCAATATTCATACCGTTCTTTACTAAAAAATCCACCCCTAAAATAATGCTACAATTTAAATCAATTATTACTAAAAATTCCTGTGAAAAGTTAAAATTGTCCAAACTAAAATCTATAACACATTTCCCTACAATTTGCAATAAACTTCCATTTACCGCCTTAACCCGTCTCTTCTCTTCTTGCATACATCTCGCACCCACTAGATCTGCAACGGCTGGGCTGATGCATGAAGCCGTAGCGCCTGTATCTAAAAGAGCTACCACGTTTACACTAGAAGAATTCAATAAAACTAATGGTCTGACCTGCTGATCCGCCTCGTCTGCGACGATCTTCCCCAAGTTCAAGTTCATTGGTCGTTTCGCTTCCGTGCTACGCTGCTGAGCTCGTCTGAGGCCCTCATCCCACAGGTCAGCCTGGTCACCGCTATCGGCCTCTAGCGACGACGCGTTGTAAAATCCGCTTGCCTAGGACGCAAATTATAATTATTAGTACTAGGTCTAATATGTGGTTCCTGACCACTTGACGAAGGCGAAACATTCGGCGTTCCTCGTGGGTCTTGAGTAGGGCTTTGATTAAATTGTGCAGGCCTAAAAGAATTGGATGGATGGGTTTGCAATCCTCATAAAAACTGCGTTATAAAAATGTCATCTTTGGTAACTCTAGCCTTCCTCGCTAAGTCCCCTAAGTAATGGAAGTAGTCCAACAAACTTCTTTTCTCTTGCTTGGCATTGTAGAACTTCTCTGCAAAGTCTGTGCTTCCAAATTCTTCATTTTTTAAATTTATCCACCACCTCTTCAAATGTCTGAGCACTGCCCCTAATTTCCTTAAAAAAATATAAGGCTCCACCTTTTAAATACGAAGGAAATAATATTTTTAATTCCTCCGACGATATAAATTTCTTCCTCGATGCAGCATCTCTGAAGTCTTCTGAAAAGTCTTCAAAGGACTCCTGAGGACTCCCCGAAAAACAAGTTGACAAATCCTCCATCATATTATTAAAATTTAAATCTTCCCTATAACCATTTTATGAAATTATTTCATAATTTTTTTCACAAAATGTCCGCTGCGATACAAATCTTCCAACAATATTTTTCAATTAAATTCTTCACTCGCTTGGCAGGTCAAGGTAATTCCTAAATTAAAAACTTAAGTACAGAAATATACTTCCTTTCAATATAGTTTCGATCCTTCCTCGTTTCTTCAAGGTCTGGATCGACGATCACTATTCACTTCTATGACGTCACTTCTTATGACGTCACGGTCTTCTTCGTATGAAGCGGTTTTCTTATATCTCCGATTCATAAGGCGCCTCCACCAATGTAGGGTCCTAACCACTAGACGATCACGGCCTATAACTTGAACTCCCTAGCCCTACAGATTAGGTAGGCAATTATAAAGACGTTAATAACACCAAACTTGTGTTTATTGATCGAATATGGTTACAATTATATAAAAGGGATCAAACTGGCTCGATAGCCATTAAGCTAATCCTAACTATATAATTTAGATCAGTCGCTGACCGAAGCCTAAGGTGAAGTGTGTCACATTGACTTTTCACATCAAAGCCTCTTTCTTTTTAAAATTACAAATTACGTAACAGTGTCAAAGCGAACACTCACTCTAAGGAGGCCCGTATACAATATTATCGCATAAACAAATATCGAACCTAACTATATACCTTACAGTACATTAATCATTATTGTACCGTAACGTGGTCTGTAGGTAAACTCGCCATTTGTATTTCTCAATATGGGTCCAGACATGTCCATTTGTCCGTAACGTAAATCCTTTTGAAATTGGTTTTTTTAAGCCCTCCTCTGATCCATCAGCCCATGACTTGGAGCTAGCGTGCGATGAGTCAACATAGGACTCATCTGTGTATATATTTGGTCTTCCTTCTTTCCTGTACTTGCATATTTATTGAAGATATTCGATTCGCAGTAATAGGATATTGTTCTTCTCGATCAATATTTTGCGATTATTTTCTGTTTTCTTTCATCGAAAACCCAATCCTTTTAAAATTCTTCGTAAGCTGGTTAGGGATCCATTAAAATCTAAGTCTTCTTTTAATTTTTATGGAGCTTTTCGGCTTTAGGTAATTCACCATTCGTTATGTGGAAATTATGTACGCACCTTTTGATTACTGATTGATCGAAACTGTCAATTTCGGTGACCTTTTTCTTCCCCGGAGTCCGGAACAAGGTCAGCAAGTGGAGTTTGCACTTTCGCTAATTATTCTTCTTACAGTACTCACAGATATTTTAGTTGCCTCCGATGTCTGTTTCACCGTTTCAAAATCAGGTGTACCAGCTTTCTTTAAAAAGCAATGAACATCATAAACCATCTTCCTGGCTTGCCTTTTTAAAACTAGGTTCGGACGTCGAGGCACTTTTTATCCGTGATTTCACTGTAATACAAGTGTGTTGGGTAGCGACGAGACGTGCACTCAAAGCGGGAAGCGATGGTTGACTGATCTACCAATAGCGTGGCTTGGCGCACTCGATGCGATGCTCCCTCCGCACGCTACGACCCGCACCACATACCGCGGTGCCCAATATCGGTTTCTGCGCATACAGGTCATTTGTTCAAGTTGTTTGGCCTCATCTGTAATCCAAAGATGCTTCATCGTTACGCTTTTTTCTACTGCTCATGGTTTCATGGAGCATCTTTTGATCGATTGTGTCAAGCAACTCTCTGGTTAGACTGGTCTTCCGTTCCTCCCAAGTCTTGAACGGACGTTCAGAACGAAGCCATAGTGCCGCCGTCCCGACTAACAATCGCCTTGCTAGATTAGTTGCTGAATAGGCGTCCATCGCATTATTTCATCATGATCTTCCACATCCTGGATCCATTTCGACACCGAATAGATTTTATCTTGGCCACTGAACTTAGGTATGAGTTCGTCCGCTAGTTGGCAGCAAGCAACCACGCGTCATCATGGCGGTTGCCTCGTCGTCCTCTTCAAAACTCGAACTACGTCGTCCTTCATTTTTCGTCATAGCTATTCAGTTTATTTTTTCGTCGTTAATTATCGTCTTTAGTTACGTCTTCACGTCTTCGCCAGTATCCCGGTAACTTCTGCAAACCGTGCCGCCACAGCGTGTCCGCGTGCGCAGATTTAACTTTATTTTAGCACTTTTAACTTTATTTTAGCTTCTTCCAATAAATCGTCTTACCTTACACTTTCGCCATTTATCCATTTCTCCCCTCTCTCTCGCTCGCACACATAGTCCTTTCTCATTTGTCTCGCTCCTACGCAATCCTACGTATATATTGTGTTGGTTTGTTCTAGGTATTTGAACGTCGTAGAATATAATTAACGGGTCAACTGCTTTAAATGTGTGCCATTTCTGAAACTTGAAATTGGCAGTCATCGAATAGGTGGAACCCATTTAATCAAAAAATTTAATTGAATTAATTCTTCAGAAGCAGCATAACCTAAGGTTTGAGCAAGTCACTCATGTCGCAAACTGGCAAGACCATATATTAATAACCGTCAGTTTCGGAAACAACTGACCGAGTGACAACCCAACTAGCGCAATGGCAAGCGCACTCCTTTGCTTCCAAAAAACCGACACTGAGGATATACCTATATAGTCTGTGGGGGGACAGGAATGCACGGCCCAGTAATGCCCCGCCCCGGAATGCCCGACCCCGGAATCGTGGGATTTGGGACGCCAATTCCGGGGCCGGACATTCCAAGCCGCACATTACTATTGCACATTACTACGCTGTGACGTCCCTACTTGGAGAGGAATAAAAAGATTCCAAATAGGTAGCCAACAAGAAATTTTATTTAACGTGGGTTCTCCAAATGTAGTCTGACCCTGGTTACGCAGCAACGAATCTTCCCTGCGGGTTTTGCCGTAGTCGGAGTGCCGCTGACGTCGGAGAAGTAACGGTCCGAATGCAGCCGGAGCAGGGAAGCAGGTTAGCCCGAAGCGGTGTCAGGAACCGGGAAACCGTAGGGTAGTCAGGAAAAGCGGTGATCCCGAAGAGGTGCCAGGAACCCCGAACTGGAATTCGAAACCGTTCCTCCTTTAACATCTGTTACTGCACTCCGTCCGAATGCTCCACCCGCCAAGAAAAGAATAGTGTTGTCGTGGTGGTAACAATCAGAACGGAGTTACATATACAAAGGAAAATACAGTGCTAGGAATAAAAACAAGCAAGCATTCATATTTGTTATCGGCAGACCCCACCTGGGACATTTTACAAATAATCGGACATTCTACAAAATGTCCAAATGTGCAATCTGCCGGTAACATTAATTATTTCTATACATGAAAAAAGGATATTTATTTGTTTATCGGCAGACCTCACTTGGGACATTATGCAAACAATCCGGACATTTTATGAAATGCCCAAATATGAAATCTGCCGGTAACAATCAACAATTTCCACACAAAAAGGTAGCTAGTATAATTTAGTAAGCTGAACATATTTTCCAGACATTCTATAAGAAGCCAAGACACACTAACGCGTGTCTAAAAGCGGGTAGCAATTTGCGTTACAATGCGATGTGAATATCGCGAAATAATAATTAGCGAGTCTAAAAGGAATAAAACGCAACAAGCAATAAATGAAATGAGATGATTCTGGGCACAAATGAGTAAGCCCGAAAGTACCTAACGGTAAGATGATTTTAAAACAGTATCTTTCACCACTCACCTCAATCGGGGTTAATATGAAGCACAGACAAAACTAAAACGTAACTACTAGCAGTACGTTATGATTAAACGCAAGCAACCACTGCTTAGAGTCGCTCGTCGGCGTACGGTAAAAAGGGACCGTTACAGAGCGCCAGCAGGACGGACGTGCGCACAGTGCCGAGTGAGTTTTCGGAATGACGCCGGCGCCGCAAAGTCAAGTTGCGGTCACGGCTGGTCAGTTTAAAACGGGCCAATCACAGCAGAGCGAGCGAGCTGTCAACAGTGGAATGCTGCTAGTACAGCGCGTGAAAATTAATACTGTGATTACCAGCCTCATTTGGCAGTTTTATTAAGAGAATTACTACTTAAATTCAAAATAAGACCAGTTAATGATAGAGTGAAGACACGGTAACTTACAACGTTACAATACCCCCTCGCCCAGTAAAGGGTTTTCATACGTAATGAAAATCCAAAACCTAATTCTAAATATTCTTAACTAGTTTTAGATCCTTAACATGCCAGGTGCCTAAGTCCTTTCCCGTCATATCCTCTAAAATGTATACCAAGGGTGATTTCTTAGCGGAGACGCGACATTTGGTATATTTGGGCGCTAACTTTTTACTAAAGTACTTGTCTTTATCACTCAAGACATAAGCACGTTTTAGGACAATGTCGCCTACGCTGAATTCTGCCTCTTTCCGCCTAAGATTATAGTGCGCCGTATTTTTTTTATGTGCGTGCCAAAGAGATGCCTGTACCTTATCAAAATATTTTGACAGGTGACCCAGATTTTCAGCGTAAATGTCGCGTGGCAGAAATAGTAGTTCCTCACCCAGATCGTTATCTGTATAATGAGAACCACAAGTAACCGTTTCTCGTCCGTACACGAGGAACGATGGAGTGTAGCCAGTTGCTTCATTGACGGAGTTGTTAATGGCATACTGTATTTTGGGAATATTAGTGTCCCAGGTTCTGTGGTCATTGTCCACGTAGGTGGAAATACATGTAACTATTGTTTTGTTATAGCGCTCGACAGTGTTTACTTGCGGAGTATATCTCGGAGAGAAGAATACGTTAGGTATCTTGTATTTCTTAAAGAGGGTATTTGTTACCGAGCTAATAAACTGGGTACCATTGTCAAGGAATATTGTCTGTGGGATTCCGTGGACCAGAAACACAGAGTCCTCCAGAGCCTTGACGACAGCTTCCGAAGTAGCGCGTCGCATGGGAAAAATAAGGCAATATTTTGAGAAGCAACATGTTACGACCAAAATATAACTATTCTGCTTTCGACTGACCGGAAGTGGACCTATGAAATCAATGGATATCATTTGAAACGGCCGTGAGCATTGTTTAGGTCGACCCATCGTACCCAGCGTCGGATGGTTTTGTGGTTTGTAAGTGAGACATTTTGAACAAGAACCAACAAAACGTACGACGTCTTGGTGCATGCCCGGCCAATAGTATCGAAGAAGTAAGCGTCGATAGGTCTTGAAAATACCCAAGTGAGCAGCAGTAGGGTCAGCATGATTCTCCTCTATGACGCTGTCACGCAATTCTTTCGGCACCACTTCCTTCCAGGAAAACTCCGAAATCATTTCGCACTTATTTTTGGAGTGGCGATAGAGAGCACCACCTTCGATCAAGTAGTTAGGAAAGAGGTTCGGCTTTTCTAAACAACCGTTATAAATGTTTTTGTACCATGTGTCAGTAGTAGTCAAATTAGAGTTGACCGTACTGATAGAAGCACATGGGAAAGCACGAGATAGTGCATCTGGAATGACATTATCGACCCCACGACGATGTTTAAGTTCGAAATTAAAGGCAGACAACCTCACACACCAGCGTGCTAGTCTTCCGGTAGGATTGTCCAGTGACAAGAACCATTTGAGCGCGGAGTGGTCGGTGTAAACGGTAAAGGTTTTTCCGTTTTCCAAGTAACACCGCCAGTGTTCTAGAGCGGTTAAAACTGCTAGCGTCTCCCTCTCGGTTATACTGTAGTTCTTCTCAGATCCCGACAACGCCCTACTCATGTATGCAATCGGATGTTCTTTACCATCAATCGTTTGTGTGAGCATGGCACCAATCCCAAAATTGCTCGCATCAGTGTGTACTTCGAACGGTAAATCGTAATTGGGACAAGAGAGAACCGGGGCTGATACAAGACACTCTTTTAGCTTATTAAAAGCATCATCAGCTTCAGTTGTCCACTGAAACTTGGGTGCGTTCTTCTTACTTGAAGTCAGCTGGTTGAGTGGTCCGGCAATAGTGCTAAAGTTGGGGACGAAACGGCGGTACCACGTGGCTGTTCCAAGGAAGCGTTTAAGATCTTTTTTTTTTGTGGGTGTTGGGAAATTAAGGATAGCCTCGACTTTTTCAGGATCAGTGCGAAGGCCATGCGCATCCACAACATAACCCAAGTACTTCAACTCATTTCTGAAGAACTTGCATTTTTCAAGGTTGATGGATAAGTTCGCTTGTTTTAATTTATGCAGCACGCCTAGTAGTAAGGACACGTGTTCCTCAAAGCTGCTGCTGATGATAATAATATCATCTAAATATGCGAACGCCTTTAGATCAAAATTCCCGAACAGAAGATCGACAAGCCTTTGTTGAGTGGCAGGGGCATTGGTGAGACCGAAAGCAGTGGTCTTAAAACGGAGAGTTCCTCTGCCTGGAACATAGAATGCAGTTTTGTCTTGATCTTCTGGAGCTATTGGAATTTGCCAGAACGCTTTCGACAAATCTACGCTAGATAAGAATTTTGCATCGCGTAGGTTGTCTAATATTTCAGTTATATAGGGTAGGTTATATGCGTCCTTTTTTGTGACCGAATTCAGTTTACGGCTGTCGAGGCAAAAGCGAGGTTGTCCATTCTTTTTATAGACAATGAGGACAGGGGACGACCAAGCGCTCTCGCAAGGTTCAACTACATCTAACGCTAGCATTTCGTCGACTTGCTCTACCAAAATTCGCTGCTTCTCAGGTGACATTCGATAGTAACGTTGTCTTATAGGTTGAGAGTCACCAGTATCGATATGGTGAGTTATAAGACTAGTTCTACCAAGGCCCATACTGTCAGTGGAGATTTCCTGGAATTGACTGACAATTGAATCGGCTGTGGACTTTTGTGAATCAGAGAGATTATCGTAAGACTGTATAAAAGTCTCATTTTTGTCGATACTTATTTCTGCCAAAGAAGAGTTGGACAAGGTGATGCTACCTAAGTATTTGGGACAAATATTGAAAATCCGCCAAAAGTCAATGCCTAGGATAAGTGGGCTGTCCACATTTGGTAACACGTAACCCTTAATAATGTGGAATTGTTCTTCAAAGTGAATGGGAAGATTGATGTAGCCAATACTTTGAAGGGACTGGCCTCCAGCAGCAGTCACGGAGATACAATCATCGGTAAATACTTTTAGACCATGGTCCGACAATAATTTATGAGAATCATTGCCGAGAATAGTGACAGCAGATCCAGAATCGAGTAGACCAGAAGCAGGGATGTCCCCGATTCTAACGGAAATATAGGGTCTACTGTCCTTTGTTGGTTTACTATCCAGAATTGAGGCGACTCTGAAACTAGAGAAGAAGTTTCTAAGGGTTTGTAGCCATTTTTCAAAATCTACTCTATCGAAATGACCCTTAGAACCGTCCCAATTCTGGCTAATTAGTTTTTTTGAACGGTAGGAGTACATTTAGGGCATTCAGGTTTCTTTACACCTTTATTACCGCACCCAAAACAGACGATGACGTCACGACTAACCTTACACTGACGAAGATCGTGAGTGTTAGAGCGGCATCTTAGACAAAAGTTATTTGACTTTACAGTTGTTGCAGGAGCGATCGCAGAGACATGGTTGTCAGATTTCGTCTTACATGGCTTGTAAGCAAATTCGGGTGCTAGTGTGTGTGTGGTAATCGTTGGTGGCTCGCGAAAGTGTGACATACGGGTTTGTATATTTTCGTAATTTTTGCACAACGTTCTCAATACCCCAATATCCACAATCTGAGTTGCCGAGGCCAACGTACTCGCATAACATGGCCGGATATTGTGCAATAGTATCTCTAATTTGTCCTCTTCGGATAATTGTTTCGATAAGCGCGAAAACATTCCTGCCATTATGGAAAGATAAATGGTTATCGTTTCTGATTCGCCCTGAGTGCGAGCCCTAATTTCAGAAAGTAGACGATAATCATAGTCAGTTTGGCTGAAATCCTCTAACAACAGAGATTTGAGATCCGACCAGTTGTTAACGCTATCTCTTATACTTCGGAACCAGTGCAATGCTTGATCGGTGAAAATTTCCGTTGCATAGGACAGAAGTTTGGAGTCCGAAATATTTCTGGCCTGACACAGTTCCGAAACCCTTTCGATAAAAGCCCGAACACATGATTTCCCGTCGTACTTCAATTTACTAAGTTCGGAAGTATTGCTACGCTCGCAAGTTACAGAAATCACGCTCGCGCCACTAACAGATGGCGTTGATTCCCTACACGCAGTATTAGACGAGGAAGATATTGAAAGGGGATCCTTTGCTTGTGATAAGAGAGCTAGGATCTTCGAATAATATTTTCGGTAATTCTCCGACAGTTGATCATGGCCCGTTTCGAACTTTTCATCCGTAGGTACCCGACTTAATCTGTGATAGACATGGTGCATCAGATTTTGTGTCCTAAGAAGAGAGGATCTATCTGGTGCAGGTCCGTCAAGAGTAGATTGCACTTTGTCCAAGATTTTGACGACTGCAAGTAAGTCGTCCTTAGGTTCAAGGTGAGATAACAGAACGTCCTCTGACGGGTATTCTGTCACAAGTTTAGTTATTTGTTTACGTAAAATTTCTACGGTAGTGCCTGGGTTTTCACCTCTGATGGCAACTTCGTACTCCAGTTCTGCTTTGTTTAGAGAGAGAAACTTAATTTGAAAAGACATGATGCAGCTCGAATAATAAATACCAAAGAGATGAGTAGTGAAAGTGTACTGATTCCTTTAGTCGCCTCTTACGACATGCACAGGAGGAAATGCAACTGCCGTATTCTTTTTTGATTTCCCGGGACAGCACAGGAAGAGAAATCAAGGAATTGAAAATGACGCTACTAATTAGTCTCCGTTCTGTTACAAAATGATTTATGTACGTTAGGTTTTGACGGTATGAATGAAGTGAATGACGATGTAGAAAAAAAATATATATGTTAAAACTGCAAATAAAAATATTGCAACTAGTGGGTAGGTGGTTAATTTTTTTATAAGAGAACGAGAATTTAAAACCAACGTAGGAATTTGAAAAAAAACACTACAATTTAAAAGTTTGAATAATAACCACGTACACAGAAGTTGCTAAGCAAAACCAAAATTACAACACAGGTAAACGTTTACAAAAACACGCACACACAAACAACTAACTACTTACAGCGTAAGCAAGGCCAGACTAACCACGTTATGGGCGCCACTGTGACGTCCCTACTTGGAGAGGAATAAAAAGATTCCAAATAGGTAGCCAACAAGAAATTTTATTTAACGTGGGTTCTCCAAATGTAGTCTGACCCTGGTTACGCAGCAACGAATCTTCCCTGCGGGTTTTGCCGTAGTCGGAGTGCCGCTGACGTCGGAGAAGTAACGGTCCGAATGCAGCCGGAGCAGGGAAGCAGGTTAGCCCGAAGCGGTGTCAGGAACCGGGAAACCGTAGGGTAGTCAGGAAAAGCGGTGATCCCGAAGAGGTGCCAGGAACCCCGAACTGGAATTCGAAACCGTTCCTCCTTTAACATCTGTTACTGCACTCCGTCCGAATGCTCCACCCGCCAAGAAAAGAATAGTGTTGTCGTGGTGGTAACAATCAGAACGGAGTTACATATACAAAGGAAAATACAGTGCTAGGAATAAAAACAAGCAAGCATTCATATTTGTTATCGGCAGACCCCACCTGGGACATTTTACAAATAATCGGACATTCTACAAAATGTCCAAATGTGCAATCTGCCGGTAACATTAATTATTTCTATACATGAAAAAAGGATATTTATTTGTTTATCGGCAGACCTCACTTGGGACATTATGCAAACAATCCGGACATTTTATGAAATGCCCAAATATGAAATCTGCCGGTAACAATCAACAATTTCCACACAAAAAGGTAGCTAGTATAATTTAGTAAGCTGAACATATTTTCCAGACATTCTATAAGAAGCCAAGACACACTAACGCGTGTCTAAAAGCGGGTAGCAATTTGCGTTACAATGCGATGTGAATATCGCGAAATAATAATTAGCGAGTCTAAAAGGAATAAAACGCAACAAGCAATAAATGAAATGAGATGATTCTGGGCACAAATGAGTAAGCCCGAAAGTACCTAACGGTAAGATGATTTTAAAACAGTATCTTTCACCACTCACCTCAATCGGGGTTAATATGAAGCACAGACAAAACTAAAACGTAACTACTAGCAGTACGTTATGATTAAACGCAAGCAACCACTGCTTAGAGTCGCTCGTCGGCGTACGGTAAAAAGGGACCGTTACAGAGCGCCAGCAGGACGGACGTGCGCACAGTGCCGAGTGAGTTTTCGGAATGACGCCGGCGCCGCAAAGTCAAGTTGCGGTCACGGCTGGTCAGTTTAAAACGGGCCAATCACAGCAGAGCGAGCGAGCTGTCAACAGTGGAATGCTGCTAGTACAGCGCGTGAAAATTAATACTGTGATTACCAGCCTCATTTGGCAGTTTTATTAAGAGAATTACTACTTAAATTCAAAATAAGACCAGTTAATGATAGAGTGAAGACACGGTAACTTACAACGTTACAACGCATATTGGCATATTGGTTATCTGTGCATCACAGTGGGAACCAAAAGTAAGGTTTCATATTTTTATTTATTTTATTTTAGTTTAGCCTAAATTATTGTTATTTTTGTGACTATTTTATAACTATGGGTCATGTTGCCTGAGAATAAACGATTAAAAAAAAAATACTGGGCAGTGCATTCCGAAGCCGTGCACTGCCTGTTCGACCCCGGAATGCCTGGCCCCGGAATTGTGGGACGTCTCTCATTGGTTGGAAATACTGGCTTCTGATTGGTCGAACATTTTCGATTTAACTTAGACGAATCTAAATCCATGGTCATAGTAGTGAGGTTTTTTTGTTTGTTTGTTTGTTTATTTGTTTATTTGGGAACTGAGCCCACAGCACAATCTTAAATATGTACAATATAATAAATATCTTAAACCTAGGCCAATAAGGGGCTCTTATTATCCTACTTTTACATTTTAACATTTTGCAAATACAGCAGCTACCTACAATTTTTAAGTTTTATTTTTAAAAAAGTTTTAGGAGTTACAGAGGGAAGTGGAGGTGTGAAGTGTGCGTGTGTGTGTGTGTGTGTGTGTGTGTGAGGGTGGGTGTGTGTGGTAGTAATAGAGATAAAGTTATTTATTTAGTGGTGGTACAAAGATTAATTTCATATTCTTTTGAAAGAGGCCAGGAGAGTGATGGAAAATGTCTAGACCGGAAAAATTTTCATTGTATGTGCGAGGCAGGCGGCGGCTGATAGAATTGGCTGCGTAGTTTGTACGGGATAGCGGCACATTGAAAAGTCTGGTGTGGCGGGTACGTGTTGACGGCGCATCCAGTCTGACCAGAGCCTCAACCAGATCCGGACAGTCAACTACACCATGGCAAATGTTATTGAGCAGCCTCATGTCCATCATGCCTCGACGGGACTCTAAGCTGAGGACGTTGTGATGTCGGCATTCTGCTGCGTAGTCTTCGGCATGATATCCGTCACGATAGCTGAGATGGCGCAGAAATTTTATCTGGAGACGCTCAACCATATTTATGTAAACCTCGTATTGAGGATTCCATACCGTGCAGCAGTATTCAAGAATGTTTCTAACATACGCAAAGTACAGTACACGGATACAGCTAAGGTCAGTAAATGGCTTACCCACTCTTAAAATAAAACCTAGATTTCTGTAAGCTTTATTTGTGACATGTTCAATGTGTTCCTGAAAAGTAAGCTTGCAGTCCAGAATGACACCTAGGTCGCGTATCGACTGTACCCTTATAATTGGTGATTCATTTAATTTATAGTCGTTCAAAATTGGCTTTTTACGCCTTGTGAAACTTATAACATTACATTTTGCAACGTTAACTTTTATTCTATTGCGCTCATAGTAGTCAGATAGCCTGTTCAGGTCCGCCTGTAAATTGACGCAATCTTGTAAGCAAAGTTTAACATTCACTTGACACATAGCATAACCTAAATATTATTCATATTTGGTTAGTTTAAAATAAACTAAAACTCAATTCTGCTATTTTTTAAAAAAAATAACACTGTGAAGATTGAATTCAAGTGCATTATATTTATTGAGCCAAATTTGGCTAGAGTAGGTTATTGTGGCTAAATTTCAATTGGGTTATAGGTTAGGTTGGAACTTAGATGAAGCAAAACCGAAGCGTAGCGGAGCGAAGCGTATGGATAAAAAAAAACATTTAATGATATTATTAGATTTTTTGAGATAGAGACACTATGAACACACCCTAATCTCTGATTAGCAGCACTTGTCTATAGTACTCGGGACGCCAATTCCGGTGCCGGGTATTCCGGGGTCGAGCATTATTTTGTACGGCCACGGAATGCTCGGCCCAGGAATGCCCGACCCCGGAATCGTGGGCTTTCGGACGCCAATTCCGGGGCCGGACATTCCTGGGCCGGATAATACTGGGCCGGGCATTACAGGGACTCAGTCTGTGCTGAGGATCGGCGGCAAGCTCAAACCGTTTTTAGGGTTCCGTACCCAACGGGTAAGAACGGAACCCTATTACTAAGACTTCGCTGTCCGTCCGTCTGTCACCAGGCTGTATCTCAAGAACCTAGCTAGCTAGAGAGTTGAAATTTTCACAGATTATGTATTTCTGTTGCCGCTATAACAACAAATACTAAAAAACAGGATAAAAGAAATATTTAAGGGGGCTCCCATACAACAATTCTTTCAATACCACATACAAACTTATGGATGCACCTGGTTACGTACATGGAGTGTGAAAGTAACCGCACCAATAACTTTGTAAACAATATTTTGCTGTGTAAAATCCAAACTATTCACTCCACACCATCGCTTCCATTGAACGGTGTTACGGAACCCTTCGTGCGCGATTTAGACTCGCACTTGACCGGTTTTTTTTCATTCAGCCCAGGAGTCAGCCCTCGCTGCTATGTCCGGATCCATTGCATCGCTCATGTAGTATACGGACTAAAAACAACCCCTTGTTGTATTGTGTGACAGTTATCGATTAGTCTTGTGCCTGCTCGGTCATCAGAGAGAGCGCTCCGTACTAGTACATTTCAGTCAGTGTACTAGTACACACAGAGTAACTTATATAATACCTAGTACACTCTAACAGCTCTATTAGTACTATTAGGACGTTGGATCTTATGAATAAAAAATATGCCTGCTCGGTCATCAGAGAGCGCTCCGTACTAGGACATTTCAGTCAGTGTACCAGTAAGATCTAACAGTTTTATTAGTACTATTATGTATGACGTAGGATCGAATAAATAATGGTGCTATTAGGTTAACCTTTCTTTTCGTGTAGAGCAGAAACTTGAGGAAACTAGGTATATATATATATATATATATATATATATATATATATATAATTATACTCTGTTAATATTAACATATTGATACAATTCTATGTGTCTGTTTGCATAGCAGAAAAGTTAAATAATATATGATTTCCCTTCATACTTAAACAGGCTGTCATTCTAGTCAATATGTCAATGCCGTGTCTATGTGTGCGAGAGCGAGGCGGCATAGCTCAATGCCTCCCGCCCGCCGCGCCGCGCCGCCCCGCTCTCTCGGAGCGATGTCCAATAGTCCTAATAGACCGAATGTCCGATTAGCGTAGGGAAAGTTTCTTTTCGTTCATTGCATAGTAACGTTTCCTATTCGTTCTTCGTACATGACCGACACAAGACTATTATCGATAAAATCGATATAACTGTGAGACATGGAGAAGCTCAAACCAGCAAGCACAAACACCTAAAATTAATCCCCCCAAACCAAACGTACTGTTCACACATTTGTTGTTGTTGTTTGTGTGTGAGTTAAGACGATATGTTTGGCAAAATAATTTTGGCTAGAGTCTGGCAAACGAAAGCGTGACCTGAGAAAACGTGGTAGAATTCATAAAACCTCTATGTGGTATCACTAACATAGATCACTACACTCCGTTCAGCTATTCTAAAGATCTTTGCCTCTCTTTCTGCTGTACGGAAGCGTTACAGCTAGAAAAAGAGACAGAGGTTTAGAATAACGGAACGGAGTGTGACTATCTATCACTTTGTCGTTTGACGTGCTTTTGACAGCATAATATTGTTGCCATATTGAAACTTTTAAGAAACTCGTCACGCTTTCGTTTGCCAGACTCTATCAACAAATCCCTCAGTGCACCAACCTCTGAGCACGAGTTTAGGCATTCAACCACCACCTTTGTTCAATTTGATGAAATTCGATCGATAAAGAATAAAGAAGAATCTTGGTGTACAGCACTAGCCACCAATTTAATTTTCTTTAAGTTGGTACCTACCACTACGAGTACGAGTTCTAATTTGAAAATGACAGTTGAAAAATGACAACAAATTAACGAACTCGCGCGATCGTTGAAGTTTATTCCGCCCCCTTAACGACACTCTGACCGTTTATTTTACAATTTTGTGTTTTTAGGTATGTATTATTTATTATGTATTATTATGTATTCGTTTGTGTTTTTAGGTATGTATATGCAAGCATTTATAATTAAGTAGTCCACCAGTTTACCTAAATACGAAAACCGTCATCATCAGCTACATCCCCATCCTACATGATGATGATTAAGAGGTGGTACGCCCGCTGGAGCACAGCCGGGTGATCGGTCCTCTATTGTGACTATTTAAGCCAATTCCCAGTGTTTGAGCACTGGTTACTGTTGGTTCAACATATGTCCCTCCCCAAATCTTCTTGTTCTTCTAATAAATTCCAGAAATTTGCTAAACTTTAAGTTTGACAAGTCATCTACTTTTATGCTATCCATCCCTAGTGTAGGTACGGTATCTTATATTTCAATACATTACACATTCTCCCAAGTGCTGACTAGTTTCCTCCAGACCACAATGAGGACATGACGGTTTTGGTACAAGTGGCAAGTGGATGAATCTTAATACCTGGTTCGGCGTGCGCGACATAATGCTTTGCAATTTGTTTTCTGTTTCTGTATGTCTGTTTATTTCTTGGTTACAGAATTGTGATGGAGGCTTTGCAGCAACACCTCATGAAATTTCGGGAGGAGAGGCTCGCTCGGGAGAAGGCCCGGATCGAGAAAGTATGTTTTTGACTGTAATTTATTTATTACTCCATAGTTGCGGCGATAGACTAGCCCCCTGCCATGCCAAATGGAGTATTTAATAACTGGCAGAATGTTGGCAGAACTGTGCCTCTGCCACCCCATATGGAAAAAGGAGTTACACTATCTTTGTGCATGTCCTGTTGTAACTAATGTCATTTACTTTGGGGTCAACATCCGGCCCCTGCAGCATGAATTTCAATGGCGGCCCCTTCGCATGAAAAATGGAATATTGAACAACTAGGAAACTAAGTATTTTATGGTTCAGATGTAGGTAGGTACTTATTTCATATTTCTGATTCCTTTTTGTTTTCATAATTATGCATAACTAGCTGATGCTGGCCACTTCATCTGCATGTTCCTAAGATTTCGCATTTACCGAGATAATGTTACCCTTCTTCTGGTGCAGCCCGATAAAAATTATTCTATATGTTAATCTAGCTCATCAGTGTGCAAAATTTCATAGGCACAAACACACAAACATCCAAGCATCGCTACTTTCACATTTATAATATTAGTTGCTTGCAATGCAAGCTGTCTTATGTTTCTATCTTCATGTTTATTTGGCTCATAAAAACAGAGACTACTGTCCTACTGAATATTTTATCAATGATCATATATTACACAAAAAATGTAGTACGGTAAAAATCAAATAAAAATGAAATCACAAATGTCATATATAATAGCTAGCTATATACATATTAATATCGTGCATTCATTTAGTATTCTCAAATATCATTTATTTATTTAATTAGGCAAATCAACAGCACACATATGCAATATAATTTAGTAAAAATTAGGCAGTATTGTTCTTATATGAGTGCCTATGATAGATGAGCACAGCATTGACCATTGATTGCACTAGTAAATTTATGTTGAAAGTAATTTAACTTAGAATTAAATATTTAATACAATTTAATAAGTTAATATTTAATAATAATAGAGGTAGCTAGGATATATACATACTTATATGTACAAGTTCTTTTTCTTTTGCATTTTATTCCGAAAGACAGGCAAGTGATCATGAAATATGTCTTATGTCGTTTTCAATACAGTTTTGTGATATCTGTCACAGATTCTGAGTATGGGAGAGTGCTTGTAGGTATTTGTTGTCTCTGTAAACTCTGTTGTTCTCCGACAAAGTAGGTGCAGGATTTGGGACTCTATTACATAACCGGCTTAACCAAAAAGTAACGAACATTTGCTGTCCAAATTGTTCATTTGTTGATCTAGTGAAGATGATTAGTCGCGGTATCTATGATGAGTACAGCACTATTGTAATTATGGTAGGAAATCATTCAAACATTAGTCGGAATGATTTGAATAAAAGTGTTGAAACACTTCTAGACTTACATAGTAGGATGAAATGCAAGTTTATACTATGCAATTTTCCATATGCCTGTAATTTGACAGAACTACAGAACAAATCTGTGCATAGAATGAATATTCATTTATTTAATTTAACATGTCATCACAGCGATGCTATTTTATATTTCGACATGAATAATTTTATTCATAACTTTACTCTGACACGGGATACATTGTACCTGTCTAATAAATATAGAAAATTAGTAGCTACATTGTTAGCTTATAATATATGCGACGCAGCTATAGTTGGTTTAACTAAGTTCAACTTGACATCAGCTTATTTTAAGAGTAATATGACATGCACCCCTATTGGGAATTCACCTGTTAATTATACTTTGCATGCAACATTGGAATCTGTTCCAAGTAATTTAAATTAGTTCATAAGACTATTGTCTTATGAACTAATTTAAATTACTTGGAAATCTCTAGCATACAAGAGCCACTAAATATGTCAAAATGTAAGCCCCAGTTAAATATTGCCCATCAAAACATCCAGGGGCTACCTGGCAAAGAACTTGTATTAGAATTATTTCTAAAAAATTCTGACATTGATATTATTTGTGTTACTGAACACTGGTTGAAGGAAAATATGATGTCTTTTAACATAAATAGTTACAAAATTGTCAGTTGTTACAATAGAAAGACTGCTGATAGAGGTGGTTCTTTAATCTTAGTGAAGAATAATATTAAGGTGAAACAACGGAAAGATATTCTTGCACTTACTGTTGAAAGACAAATAGAGGTATCCTGTGTTGAGTTAGATAGCCATATTATTGTTTGTGTCTACAGGCCACCGAGGGATGAAAAAGGCCATGGCAATTTCGAAATATTTGAGAAAATTATGGAGGAAGCCCTCATTAAACTTTGTAATAACAGAAAAAAGTTAATTATTTGTGGCGATCTTAATGTAGATCTGCTTGTAGATACAACACTGAAGCGACGATTAATAACTCTGTTCAAATCATTTAATTTATGTCATGTATTTCTAGAGCCGACTAGAATTACACTTACAAGCCAAACTTGCTTAGATAACGTTTTTTGTGACTGTGCATTCACAACTAAAAGTGTAATTAACTGCTTACCCTCCGATCACAGTGGTCAAACAGTTTCATTCCCAATTAGTATTAGGGATAAGACTGGTCCAACATTTTATAGGCCTATTACATCCCATAGACTAGAGACATATACGAAAAACTTAGATATAAATTTGCCAGTACCGGATTTTAATGAACAGAACCCAAACAAAATCTACTCAGACTTCTTCAACATTATTCAGACAGAATTCAATAAAGTTTTCAAATTAAAGAAAGTCAGTGACTACAACGGTAAATCTAAATTTAATGACTGGGCAACGTTTGGAATTCGTAAAAGTAGAGTTATCTTGTATGACCTTTATGATCAAAAAACCTATAACTTTGATCGAAAATTTCATGACTATGTTAAAAAATATTCCAAAACTTTCAAGTTAGTTTGTAGAACTGCAAAAACTTTACACATTGACCACGACCCAAAAATGTTTCACCAGCAGTTGTCTTATGATCATTTGGAAAGTCAATTTCGCCCAAAGCGAATGGTTCCTTTGGCTTGTCCTCAGCGTGAGCACATTTGCCAATTTATCTCACTGCGTTTTGTTACTTACAGAGCATGCACTAGTGCTGTGCTGGGTACTTCTAATAAGTGCTTATTGATAAGTTGCGTTGGTTTATCACTGCCCGTCAACGCAACCTGTTTGAGATTGTTCGTTAATTTAATCGCATCTATTTTGTTAGGTGACGGTGAATGAGAATGTTCAGTCATTTCTTTGATTGCATTGTGCACACCGGAATTAGCTGTTTCTGTTGTTAATGTGCTGGAAACTTATCATGTTTTTGATTACAGCACCATAACATTTATTATTTACTTTTTTGTTGAATACAAACAATATCCCCACAAATTATTAACTCTTTTCCGCGATTAGATTTTGCCACTACTATTGACATCGACATATTTCCGACTGCATTGCTTTATTTGTGACCGTTGCAGGTTATAAATTTAAAAGTATTTGTTATTTCTGTACACTTTCATCGCTTTTTGTTACCTTATTGTTAAATTATTATATTTAACAACGTTTAAAATATATTTCATAGCAATTAGTGATGTGCAAACGCTGAAAAACGTTACTATTCCACGTAAGTAATTTCGCATTGTTTTGGTGTGCAATTCCTTGATTCTTATCTCAACTGTAACCATGATGACCCGCAGAGCTGCTGCTGTCGCCTCCCGACAGCAGGAAAATGACAAGCTCAAAGTTACCTTACTAGAATTAAAAAAATCAAAGGAAATGGTCACCGAATTACTCTGTGAAAGGGAGGAAAATGAGAAAGAGCTATTATCAGTACTTGAAAGTAGAGATAAGCTAAAGAAACAATTATGTGTATTAGAACAAGAATGTAGTGATGTAATTGTTGAGCGGGACAAGCTGCAGGTCACCGTAGATAGCTTCACTGTATGTAGTGCAGAGTACGAGCAAGCCCTGAAATCGATTGATTCCCTGAAGAAAGCATTGTTCGATGCCCATGAACAAATACATGCACTCCAGGAGGAGAAGGAAAACACCGCAGCGTTGCAGACCCAGAGCCACAGTGAAGTCGTAGGGATCAGCCCGCAGCTGGTTACTGTTGCAACTGGAAGCCTTGATGATGTCATTGATTTAACTAATGACACATTGCCCACATCAAGGTTATTAAGTTGCAGCAATAACAAACTGAAAAAATACATTAAAATAAATAGGTTTATACGGAAAACTCAGAAATTAATAAAACATAATAAATTGTGTACTAAAAACTTAAAAGTAAGCAAGAAAAATGTAAACTTATTACATGATTTGAATATGTGTGTATTAGAATTAGAAAGTACTAAGTTTGTGTATGAAACTGACACACAAAACTTACATTTGAAAATCCAAAGCTTAGAGGATTCATTGAGATCACTAAACAGTGCATATTTGAACTCTAAGAAAGTTATAAATGAATACTCATTGGCTATGGATGATTTAATTCAAGAAATGAACCATAATTGTGAGCGGTTTGAGTCGCTGACCAACAACCATACTTGTCGCTGTGAGCAGAAAGGTGGTTGTTTGACAGCGGGCAACTCTCCGGGCTTGTGTGACAGTTTACCAACACAAGGTGTTACTGATAATAGTTCTGCCAAGTCTGATATGACCACAACACCTGATATTATAATGTACTGTGATGAGATTGGAAGTGGCATGGGCTCAGCACTCCACTCATACTCTAAGGGACATAGTGTTATTAGTAATTGCTCACCTTTTAGCACTGTAGATAATATTATAAATCAAATTTTGAATGACAGCACTATCACAGCCAGTGCCACACTGATAATTTTCATGGGCAATAGGGGAGATGTGAACAAAAATAATTTAATAAAATTTTATGAAACATTGAATGGTCTTAGTGTGAAAAAAATTATATTGTTCACATTTCCCTACTGCAACCAATTGACACAAAATGAAAATGTATATAGACATAATATGAATATAACTATGTACAATTTATGTACATATAATAATAAGTTTGATATTATTGACACTAACAATTATGTTAGTAATTATTTTACTATGACTAAAGGTACATTTTACCTTTCAAATTATTGTAAACGACAAATAGCTATGTCACTATTATATTTATATGACATTACAGCCAAAAATTTGGCTTCTAACTCTGCTTTTACTGAGCAGCCTAATATGAATCTGGTATCAGACCAGAATAACAGGATGCATTTAAATTAGTTCATAAGACAACAGAGGACCCAGGCTCTGGCAACATATGTTCTAGTATATTAGAAAACCCTAAGAATAAGGGAAGCTCACATGCTAAGTATACACAGTCAGGTCATAAGTTCTGTCACACAATAAAAACTTTTAAATTTAGAACGCTGGCCACAAAAAAGTTTATTGAATTCGAATTTCAAATTTTTCATGAAAATAAAAATTTGTACTTTTTAGAATTTTCCTCATTTTTAAATATGGAGTGGACACTTAAAGAAGACCGTGTCGCAGTTATTGCGTTGCATCGTTGCGGTTACTCGCCAATTCAGATTTTCGACTTACTGAAAAATTTGAATATAACCAAAAGATTCGTTTATCGTACCATAAAGCGATACAATGAAGATTCTAGTGTAGATGACAGGTCAAGAAGTGGTCGCCCTCGCTCTGTTAGGACTCCAGCAGTGATAAAAGCTGTGAAGGCGCGAATTCAAAGAAATCCCATACGTTAGCAGAAACTGTTGGCCCTTCAGATGGGGTTAAGCAGGACCACGGTGAAAAGGGTGTTAAATGAAGACTTAGGGCTTAGGGCATATCGAAGAAAAACAGGACATCGTTTGGACGCTCGTTTAATGGACCTGAGACTGAAGAGATGCCGCGCTTTGTTGAAGCGGTACGCGGGAAAAATGCATCGGGAAATTCTTTTTTCGGATGAAAAAATTTTCACCGTGGAAGAGAGCTACAACAAACAAAATGATAAGGTGTACGCACACAGCAGTGAAGAAGCGAGCAACCGTATTCCGCGTGTCCAACGAGGTCATTTTCCATCCTCGCTCATGGTTTGGGTGGGAGTCTCTTATTGGGGCTTAACTGAGGTACATTTTTTTGAGAAAGGCGTAAAAACGAATACAGTTGTGTATCAAAATACAGTCCTCAAGAACCTTGCGGAACCTGTTTCTCATACCATGTTTAATAAGAGGCACTGGGTATTCCAACAAGATTCTGCGCCAGCTCATAGGGTGAAAAGCACACAAGACTGGCTGGCGGCGCGTGAAATCGACTTCATCCGGCACGAAGACTGGCCCTCCTCCAGTCCAGATTTGAGTCCGTTAGATTACAAGATATGGCAACACTTGGAAGAAAAGGCCTGCTCAAAGCCTCATCCTGATTTGGAATCACTCAAGGCATCCTTGATTAAGGCAGCCGCCGATATTGACATGGACCTCGTTCGTGCTGCGATAGACGACTGGCCGCGCAGAATAAAGGTTTGTATTCAAAATCGCGGGGGTCATTTTGAATAAACTTTATTACCATAAGAATCTATGTTTTATTAAATTCATTTTGCTATATAAATGTTTACATAAATAATAAACATGTCTAAATTATTTCATATTGCACATGTGACAGAACTTATGACCTGACTATGTATAAGCCTGGTTCATCAGAATATTCAATGTATTAGAGGCAAAGATCTACAAATAGAGTTATTTTTAAATTGTAATAAAATTGACATTTTGTGCATAACAGAGCACTGGTTAACTATTAATGAAATTATGTTTAGCTTTAAAGATCACCAGGTTGGTAGTTCGTTCACCAGACTTAATTCAATACATGGTGGGGCATTAATCATACTAAACAATCATATGAAATTCAAGGAACGTAAGGACATTGTTTCCTTATCTGTTGAACGAACTATAGAAATTGCAGCTGTGGAATTAGAACAGTTCATCGTTATATGTGTCTATAGGCCACCCTTGAGCGACTTTGAAATGTTCGAGAAAATAATGGAATCCGTCCTAACTATTTCATCACACAGTACGAAACGATTAATTATATGTGGTGACTTTAATGTTAATCTGTTAGAAAGAACTACTCTCAGCGTTAGATTGATAAATCTTTTCTCATCATTTAGGCTTAGCCATTTATTTATGGAGCCAACAAGAGTGACTGCTACTAGTGCTACATGCATTGACAACATTTTTACTGATGTTATTCCAATCAGTAAAAGTGTTATCAGTGAATTGGATTCAGATCATTTAGGTCAATTATTTCAATTTGATTCTATTAGAGAACCTGTCATTAAAAAGAAAATTTCGTTTGTGCCAATAACTGCTGACCGGTTAGAAAGAATGAGATAATCTTAAGCCCAGGAACTACCGTTTTTGGCTGCTGAACAGTCTCCTAATATAATGTATAACTTATTCTTTGAAACCTTTATGAAACAGTACAGCGCGATATTCACTTCAAAATCGGTTGTGGTTAGTGGTTCAAACGACTTTAGTACGTGGTCTACTGCAGAGTTGCATAAACGCAGGCAAGCATTGTATGCATTGTATGAGGAACGACGGTTCAACATGAGTGACGAATTTAAAGAACAAGTCAAACAGTTCTCCAAACAATTTAAATTAGACTGTCATACAGCTAAACGTAATTTTCTGAGTAGTAAAATTAAGAATAGTTCCGATGTTATAAAAACGACTTGGAAAATAATTAATGAGGAGGCCGGTCGTAGTAAAAAAGCGAGTCACGATTACGAACTAAAAATCAATGGACAGCTTACGAGTTCTAGCTTAGAAGTTGCAACTGAATTTGAATCGTTTTTTACTAATGCACCGGCTTCCACGACTAAGTATTTAAATTCGTCACCTTTGTCTGCTGTTGCAATATTAAAAGATAATGTCTCAGAGTGTGCTTCATACTTGAATTTTAAGTACGTCACAAGTTCAGATGTCGTAAAGGCATTTAAATTGATAAATGTTAAGAAAACGAATGATCTTTGGGGACTCTCTGTTCACGTCGTTAAATCCCTGATCGAATTAATTGCACCTGACCTAGCGGTCATTTTCAACAATTGTATAGACTGCGGTGAATTTCCTGATTTAATGAAACAAAGTAAGATAATTCCCCTCTTCAAAGCAGGTAGTACTCAAGACCCCACCAATTTCAGACCTATATCAATACTACCAACTTTTAGTAAAATTTTTGAGAAATTAATCTTATCACAGCTATTACATCATTTTGAATCAAATAAGCTAATGCATAACAAACAGTTTGTATTCACTCGCGGTCGTTCAACAACAGATGCCGGAATTCAGTTCATTGAAAGTATTTTTGATGCCTGGGAAGAGTCACAAGATGCCCTAGGCATTTTTTGTGACTTATCTAAGGCTTTTGATTGCGTTTGTCATGAAACATTGATCAGGAAATTACATCATTATGGAGTTAGAGACACGTCATTGAATTTGTTAAAATCTTATCTGAACGGAAGAATACAAAGGGTAGACGTAAACGGAGAACGATCACCAGGATCATTGGTTTCTTTGGGCGTGCCACAGGGCTCAATATTGGGACCCTTCCTATTCCTCATCTATATAAACGACTTACCCTATCTAGGAAGGGACTGTCATGATATGGTACTGTTTGCTGATGGCACCTCACTTATTTTTAAAACAAAGCGAAACCAACACGCTAATGATGATCACGTGAACAATACCATATCAAGAGTGGTAAATTGGTTTAATGTTAATAATTTGCTATTAAATGAGAAAAAGACTAAATGTGTTAAGTTTCTTACTACTAACGTTAAAAATAATCAGACATGTATAACAATTAAAAATGAGGAATTGGAATTGGTAACCAGCACAGTGTTTCTAGGTATAACGTTGGATTCCAAACTCCAATGGGGTCCACATATTGATAAGCTATCGAACAGACTGAGCTCTGCAGCTTTTGCATGCAGGAAAATCCGTCACTTGACAGATTTAAAAACAGCCAGATTAGTTTATTTTAGTTATTTTCATAGTATTATGTCCTACGGTATTCTGCTCTGGGGCAGTGCTGCTGACATAAATACTATTTTTGTGCTGCAGAAGCGGGCTGTTCGTGCGATTTATAAAATGAATAATAGAGATTCTCTTAGAAATAAGTTTAAAGAAGTAAATATATTGACAGTCCATAGTCAATATATTTACGAGAATATTATGTATGTCCATAAGAACATTGTTAACTTTCGAAGAAACTGTGATATACATAACTTTAATACTAGAAACAAGGACAAACTTGCAGTGCCCACTACTCGGCTCCATAAAATAAAAAACTCGTTCAAGGGTAATTGTGTAAGATTTTACAATAAACTCCCAAGCACTTTGACAGATCTATCAATTAATAAGTTCAAGAAATACATCAAGCAAAGGCTTATTTCTAAAGCTTACTACAGTATTAAAGAGTACATAGACGATAAAAATGCTTGGGACTGAATTGTTCTAATTAATTGTGAGCATCCTCACTGCCAGAGTTTCTTTTACTGGACACCTGGAGGCCTTTTACACCTCCAAAGATTAATTTAATTATACAACTCTTGACTGTGGGGACCATTTACATCTCCTATCATCATTATATTATTCACTAAAGAGACTATACATCTCTGTTATTTATATTTTAATTATTTTATTATGACATTTGAGACTCTTGACATCTCTCAGAAACAATAATTAAGTACTTTTTTTTTTCTGATAATATGATACAAATAATAATACCAAATGTTCTGTAAAAAATGAAATGAAATGACATGTGAAAGTGCCCTTGTGGCCTATTTACAGAATAAACGTTTTGAGTTTGAGTTTGAGTTTGAGTTTATTTGAGGTACCCACAAATAATTTCGTGGGTATTTGAAAAAAAAGTTTGGTTTTGATGATTTTTCGAGGCAACAAGCCATCAATGAAGTGTACTGTCGAGGCAAAGACCCTTCGAGGTTGAAACCCTTCGAGGTGCTGAAAACATACCATCGAGGTATTAAGCATCGAGCTATCGTTATTTGAAGTTGAGTACGAGACCCGCTTGGGTAGTTGTAGGGAACTGTGATTCCGATCTGGCTCAGGATCTTGCTGATAGCCAAGTGACTATTAGAGAGCTTGTGCAGGAATAGAAGGTCCTGTAGGTCTCCTCGGAAGTTCAGTGTGTCCACGCCGAAGCGGGCCAATCGTCGTTCAACATGAGTCGTCCAAAATTAATTAAATAATTATATTTAAGTAAATTAAGGTACAACCTCTCATACAAGCAACGTATTTAAGAGCTGTGCACACAAAACCTAGTCGGACGGGAAGGCGCTGGAAATCATTACACAGGTTTTTTTCCTAGCTTGGTTGCCAACTCTGTACCCAGATTTATACTAATTACCTACTTATTCATGCATATTTGCTATAAAATGATGTATCTGTTACCGGCCAAACCCCATTTCATGTTCAACCTAACACGAAGGATAAAGGGGGCTTCGCTTCGCTCACCCCCTTTACCCTTCACCTAAGCTACCGCGGTGTTTTCCCTGATAGTATCTGAGTTATCACATTGCCCGAAACCACATGGCAAAATAATGTCTGGGCAAAGTTATAAATAATAATTTATCCTAGGCAAAACTAGTTTGTCCTGAAATCGGGTTTGGCCGGTAACACATTGATGTCAGTTACTGAATACATTTTCATTATTTCATTATGTTTCTGTTTCAGCTCCGAGAGCTGAATCTGAAGAAGTACAAGAAGGATGAACAGCCCGTGTCAAGAACTTTGGCTTCCCAGAAAGCACCAACTCAATCCAAAATACCGACGAATACTACTAGGAAACCCTCCACTGTACCCGCAATTAAAGACAGTATGGTTGCAAACAATGTTGCTGAGACAAGTGTTGCCTCTAACGTTTTAAAACCCTGTATAAAACCTATTACGAGCCCTAAACCGGGAAAGTCCGGTGATGGCAAAAAGATACCAGACATTATAATGGATTCCGACAAGAAGAGGGCAGTCAAAGAACTGAAAACCAACACCAAAGTTGGTGTAAATCATGCTGTAGTAAGCATTGACTCCAAGTTAACTCAACTGTCAAGAAAAAGTGTTGCACCTTTAAGTACAGTGACCAAAGTTCAGCCGAAACCTATACCAAGAAAAAGTATCGCTGTCCCAAACAAGCCATTGCCGAGAAAATCCATTGTTCCAATTGCTTCCAAAGTTGATCCTACAAGAAAAGTTTTGGCTCCAATTGAAACTAAAGTAGAGGTTCGTCGAACGATTTTGCCGACTCATGCAACATCCGCAACCAAGATACCTACAACCCATAGAAAAAGCCTGCTCGTTCCGAAAAGACCGTCAATGTCCTCCAACGAGTCTGTATTCGACCGGCTGTACAAACAGAGAACAGGCACGCAAAAACCTATATCGTCTGCTGAAAAACTGAAAACTGATCCGAAATATCGTGAAAAACTTATCAAGCAATCTGGTTTGATTATAAACAAGCGATATACAGTGTTTGAACAAAAATCTGTGCAACTACCAGTCAGACGTTCTATATCTGCTGTGCATTTTAAAAGGATTGGCAAGGATGAAATTTCAAACTTTATGCACAAATGGGCTTCGGTTAGGGAGAACATGAACAAGGATCATCTGAACGAAGACGACTCAGACAGAGAGGACAAGATTGTGTCAGCTGTGAAGAGTGAATGTAAGAGGGTCACTTTCCAGGTAAGAGAAATACACAAACTCTTACCTCTTTTCCCAATAGGAGACTTATGGCCGATTTCACCAACGTTCCCTATCTTTTAGGGGACACTTTATTTCTTTCAGGGCCCACCTAGCGGTTGTTTCGAATTTCCCCAAGTGTAAGGGTCATCTAGGCTCCTTGGGGACCCCCTAAATATAAGAGTCCAGCCACCGAAACAATCGCTAGGCAGCTAAGAAAAAGAGCTAAGTGTCCCTTAACTGTTGGTGAAATCGGGCATAAGGGTGATTTACTTTTGACAGCTGCTAAATACAGTTTAAACACAACTTAAGTGCAAGCCTGTCAGTCAGAATCTTACTTAAAATGGTCGAAGTGTGTCGACGTCACACACATCGATAAACATCCACTACATAAGGATTTACCACCTCTCCACTTGACTGATACATTGCAGAAACCAGTAGCTTATCACGGCTCTATCCAAATTAGAGCAGTCCTGTGCCCCTCCGTGAGGACATGGGCTACGATTTATTTATTTCCTGTAAAATTGGTTCAGTGGTTCAAGTTATTAGCCTAAATAGGAAACAAGTGAACCAAATTTTGGCAGCCTGTGGTCATAACACGACGGGGGTGTATTTAGGGTTCCGTAACGAAGGGTGCCAAACGGGACCCTATTACTAACTGGCGCTACAGACCTTCAGTTTTAACTGCACAGTCTCAACTGAACAGTTTGACTGTGCAGTTAAAACGTATGTGTGTAGGCAAAACTGAGAACTGTACAGTTGAACTGACAATCTAATCGAAATAACATTAGATAAAACTGTAAAGTGCCAACTATGCAGTTAAAACTGAGGGTGTGTAGCAAAAAACTGCGCAGGTGTCAGTTTTGACAAGCGTCGTCGAAGTGATCACGAGTTTTCTGCTGCGTTCTTGTCACAACCATGCCAAATCTACGTGAATGGTTAGAAGAATTTATAGAAATATATCATTCTGAACCTTGCTTGTGGAAAATTAAATCGAAAGAGTACCAATTGCGTGGAAAAAAAGAAGCAGCCTACGGAAAGTTATTGGCGAAACTTCAAGAGGTTGAACCTACAAGTGACAAAGAGTCAGTAATTAAAAAGATCAATAATATACGTTGCGCGTATAAAAAAGAGCACAAAAAGGTCGTGGATTCTACGAAATCAGGTTCAAGTGCTGACGATTTATACGAACCTAAACTATGGTATTACCCTCTTTTGAGAATCTTGGACGATCAAAACATACCACGACAGTCACGCTCGAATTTGGATGCTGAGGTAATAAAACTAAATATTTTTATTTGAAAAAATAATTATTATTTAAATAAAATTGTTTTGCCAGGGAACTTGACCTTCATTGTTAAAATAATTTATGAACTCCTGTCTAATCACATTAGGTGTTCGGGCCGTGTTTCCTATATTTCTTCGTTGTAAAGGTTCCATGACAGAATAATTAGTACTGTACCCGGGTATGACCTCTCCAATATCAGTTTGTTCGCGATCAAAACACTCTGGACTGATATAAGAATTTGGTAACTTTTGAATCAAAAAATTATGTAAAGCACAACATGTCATCACAATTGATTCAATACCAAAAGCATTTTCCACAATACGTCTTGCTCGTGAAACACGGTAGTTATATATTTGTTTCTCCATAGAATCCACTTTCAGCTTGTCTAAACGGTTTCATCATATCAGTTCTTAATGGAAAAGCGTCATCAGCAACAAAGACATATGGTAAAGATCTTAAGCTATTCGTTACGATGTCTTCATTTGGGATATTCAAATCATCATTCTGAAGCTTTTGAAAGAACTTTGTATTTTGTAAAACTCCTCCGTCTGATATGCGTCCGTTGGTTCCAAAATCACATAAAACATCCTTGTGTAAAACACTATAAATTGCTTCACACGTTTCTGGTATGATACTGGAAAGTGATTGAGGTGATATTATTGTTGAAAATTTAAGGTCTTCGTAGGTTCTCCCTGTTGCTAAAAATTTGAGTGTTGCTGTTAATCTTTCATGTGGTGATATAGCACTTCTCATTACTGTATTTTTTTTCATTATTTTAGGTGTGACTAAATCAAGCAGATGCAAGTACGTTTTTTCATCCATTCTTAAATAGTTATTATAGTCTTTTGGAGAAATTCTAAGCTCTTTCAGTAAATTATTATGTGTATACCACAGACTTGAATAGTAGGGACAGGGCACGGAGCGCTTGAAAGTGTCGCTACAAAAACAGTACAAAATCGGGAAAATGGGACTGTTTGCAATCAGTCGCGCTTGGACGGTGACAGCCGATTGACATATCGGCAGCAAAAACAAAAATGGTGACCTGCGACGTAAAAAGGTGTAAATCATACCCAAATCGCAAAACACAAAAACAGGGAGTGTCGTATCACAAGTAAATATTATATTTTCAATTACTATTGGCTTTAAATTGATTATCTATAAAATATTGTTCTCGAAAAAATCCTCAAACGAAAATCAACCATTCGACTGACGTAACTTTGTAGCGACGCGCGACGCACAGTGAAACTGCCCGCTTCCTATATTTGAAAAACGATCCGATTTGGTTATTTTTCTATTCGTAATGTCAAGATTACTATTCGTAATGTCATTAGATTACTATTCGTAATGTCATTAGATTACTATTCGTAATGTCATTTGGTTACCCCCCCCCCCCCTAACTAATTCATAACTTTTTCTATGATTAGGTACATAGTTTATTACTTATAAATTAAAATCAAGATCTTAAATTCCAAGTCACGCTACTAATGTGTATCTGTGAGCTTACATCCTCTTTCATAATTTAACGGCAAAGACAAAAATTAATATGCCTATTTAATTATGTTTCAACTTTTTATTAATTAAACATGAGCTAATTGCGTGAGACCTCGCCCCTTAAGTAAAATTTTAGATAGATATATTTTATTTCTACTCCTAATCACCGATTAAAAGTCACCGGGTATTTGAGAGTTATCCGTAGATCAACTTTCCTGATATTGTGTCTATACACCACAAATCGGAACGTGACCGACCGTGACGCCGTTACAATTTTTCGTACTGTCTTGTTTCCGACGAATTCCGACAGGGGCGCTATTTTTCTTAGCCTCAAAATGGTAAGAAATTTAGTACGGGAAGGCCTATCCTTAGTATTTATATCGATGGTGTATACTGTTTTCTTTGTAATAACCAATGTTTACACCACAATTTCTTCTTTCTTTGCCTTCTTTTTTTCAAAATACACAATAGTCCAATAATTGCCAAAGCATCATCCGATGAACCCATGATGATTCTGTGAACGTGTTTACTTCAAGCGAAAAGAGATTAAACTAAAAAATCTCAACGTGTGTAGACACAAGGGCTGTCAGTTTTAACTGCACAGTCAGGCTGTTCAGTTAAAACTGAGCAGATAAAACTGAAGGTCTGTAGCGCCTTGCCTCCGCTGTCCGTCCGTCCGTCCGTCTATCACCAAGCTGTATTTCATGAACCATGATAGTTATACAGATGAAATTTTCACAGATGATTTATTGCTGTTGCCGCTATAACAACAAATACTAAAAAACAGAATAAAATAAATATGTAAGGGGGCTCCCATACAACTATTCCTTCAATACCACATACAAACTTATGAATGCACCTGGTTACGTGCATGGAGTGTGAAAGTAGCCGCACCAAATAACTTTGCAAACATCTTTTGCTTTGTAAAATCGAAACTATTCACTCCACACCATCCCTTCCATTGTACGGTGACACGGAACCCTTTGTGCGCGAGTTAGACTCGAACTTGAACGGGTTATTATTATTATTCATAGTTAAGTATCTTACTCATTCCAGAAACCCGTCTGCATGAACATCAACACTCCAAAACCGGAAGAGCTCCAAGCGAGGCTGAAGGCGTGGCTGCGCGCGCGCGGGAAATCACTCCACTCGTACCATCACCTCCAGTGCTTCGGACTGCATCACGCGAGGGACAAGGTTCAGCCTTACGACGATGATGATAAGGAGAATATTGCCGTGGAGGAGGACAGTGATAATGACTCGTTTGGCGACAATATGAACAATAAGGTCAGTTAATAATAATAATAATAATAATACCTTGGACACTATTTACAGACATTGATCTAGCCCCAAACTAGGATTCCCTGTATCTTGGGTACTAGACAACTATACACATGCTTATATAGATAAATATTATACTTAGATAGATAAACAACCGTGACTAGAATACAAACATCCGTTCTCATTGAACAAATATTTGCCCCCACCGGGACTCGAACCCGAGACCCTTGGCTTCGTAGGCAGTGTCACTGCCGACTCGGCCATTCGGGTCGTCAGTTGAAAATTATTTACACCAAGTGTCCACCATGTGGTGTTCATTAAGAAACGTTTGCAGCTGTAGGTTTGAGCTTTGACATAGTGATTTGAGGTCATGTTTAGTTTTCGCGAATGTCCTTTTTGCCGACGGAGTGGCCACATGCGACCGACGACGGGAGACGGAATAAAAGGCTTGTCACTGCATGCTCAGTTAATGTCTATTTGATTGGAATGCTATCCAAGCTTATATACTAAGTTGGCACTTGTTAGTAATGACGTATATAAGACTTGATGAGATATTTCCGCATATCTGGAGCGGCCGAACTGTTATTGCTGCAGCACGGGAGGTCCTGCACATCATTTAACTCTTATTTTCTACGTAAACTCGAAAAGTAAAAGAAATTACATTGTATGGATTCCGATTTTGCCTTACAGAGCTCCGCAGGCGCGAAAATACATAATTAACTTCATAGATAAGTTGTCACGAGACCTTTCGCGAGCCCTTACAAAGCTGAGATTTCTGAGCTGAGTGCTGTGAGCAGCAGATAAATTGTTTTTTCGTTCTTGACCATGGTTTTTCCCCAAAATTGTGTCTATTCTTACAACTTTTGTATATACATCACAACTTCTACCGTGTATTACTACACGCCAAATAAATTTGGCATCTTTCTGATGACGTGTATGAAGTCATGAGACCATTTAGTTTTAGACAGCGACACGTTAAAATTTGTATTAGCAGTTTCGTGGAAATACCATTGATAGCAAATTGCATTGGGGACCCCACATAGATAAAGTAGCTGGTAGACTAAGTTCTGTGGCCTACGCTGTTAGGAACATCAGACAAAACACGGATGTGTTTACATCTAGGCTAGTCTATTTTAGTTACTTTCATCGTATCATGTCACGGTATCCTGTAGTGGGGGAAAGCAGCGGATATTCAAACTATTTTTACACTACAGAAAAAAGCTATTCAAGCAGTTTATAATTTAAAGTGCATCGAACTTTTTAAAGAAATTGACATCTACAATGCATCAAGCGGAGCGCAAGGGCACTAACTACCTTTTCTCGAACCCTCACAACTTGTGTTAGAAAGTTTCAATAGCATATCTCTTATACTTTAGATTTTATTGATATCTAAAATACCCTGATTTCGTCACTGACTCACTTGATGATCATCAAAATTCTTAGGGTACTTCCTCAAGACCTAAAAAGATAAAATTTGGTACGTAAGCTAGTATTAGTATACAAACAACAAACTAGGGGATGGAAGTTTGTATGAGACTTCCGTAAATTTTGATGCTAGATGCTGGTCTGAAAATTGATAAAGGGACTCCTTGTTATAAATAATAAAATACATTTTTCAGGATTTTTAGTAAATCTTCCCTCACCCTTTTAATTAGGGGATGGAATTAAGCGCGCGCAAATTGCCTAATGTGTACCCGAACTTCGGGCTAAGAATGTTGTCAAATCGCGAGTGCCGTGCATTAGAGGCCGGTGATACGTTGCTGGGTATCCTATAGTATGCCACTGATCCCTAGACGACAATTAGGTGGCTAGATGTCAACTTGAACCTCAATCAAAGAGTCAAGTCTAAAACAGAAATGACAATGCTGAATCCTGATTCCACAAACATGTATTAGAGTGGGCTATGAAAAAAATAACCTCTGATGTGCAAGAAATACACCCCAAAAAAGAAAGACAAAATTAACAAAAAATAAAATATTGTCTTAGGCAACTTACAAAAAGAAGTGAAATCCCACCAAAAACATTTTCATGTAAAATGTTGCCAAGACGAGACCACTCTCCACTATCACGGCTCCACTGTCAAAAAGTTATCAGATCTCATATAGAGCCAAGCTTCTAACTCTAGACGCCCTAATTCTACAAGCCCCAACTTTACAAACTTTACACCTTAGTCGAAATATGTGGCTTGGCATTTTCCCTACCATCACATGGGCGTAAGGTGAAAAATTAATGCACTGTTCATTACTTTGTATTTGTGAAGTTAGGTCTTATAGAGTTAGGGTGTCTAGAGTTAGAAGCTTGGCTCTACAAGAGATCTGATAACTTTTTGACAGTGAGAGCCATATGGTCTCGTTGTGGCAACATTTTACATAAAAATGTTTCGGTGGCATGTTACTGACTGCTAGTCAGTTCATTTTCAAAAATATAATGTATGTATGTACGCAAGAAGCTTGGAAAATTCCAAGCTTCTTGCGTACATACATTTACAAATTTAGCGATAGCTGTAATGTTAACCTAAGAAATAATCACAGGCTAGTTGCGCCCCGGTTTAGACTCACGAAAGTTCTTTCAAGAGTTAGTGCATTTCCCTACTACGACAAGATACCTCTGGAGATTTTGAAATGTTGACTTTGTCTAAAATAGGATATAAAAGGGATATATAAATGCTCAACACAGAACTCGCTGTTAATAATTTTGTCATTATTTATTCCTCCTTAATATTTATAATAATTAATGTGTAAAATTTGTATTCAGTTAAACACAAGAATTTTTTAAAAGAGATCCAAAAATCAATCTGTGTTAGTTTCTACGCCCTTCTCCTCCCACAGTGGTCCAATGAAGATTAAAGGCAAAAAATGTCGTTTGCTAAGTATATCTAAATAACTAAAGTGATAAAGAAATTTTAAGTTTGAGTTTCGTAGCGTCCGGTCGCGCCGAGAGAGCGCGAGCGAGAGAGGGAGGGTAAATCGCATTCCTCGTGGGTGCCCAGTTAACATTGGCGGATGGTACAACTGCGTATGTTTGTAGGGCGACACCTGGCGCAACCCTACCACCCCTGGCGGCGTCAGCGTCGCGAGCTCACTGGACGAGTCGTGCAGACAACTGGACGAGACGCCGAGTCGGCCCGACGAGGCGAGACTGAATATGGACGAGTTACTAACCAGGGCGCTGGAGGACCTCACAACACTAATCAGAGAGGTAATCTATATCTTCATATAAATGAATCGCTAAATGAGTTGGTAACGGCGAAACTCGCAAACGGCTGGATCGATTAGGATGAATTTTGTTTTAAACTATTCGTTGAAGTCTTAGGTAGGTTCGTTCATACGGAGAGAAAATCTTGCAAAACGCTCAGGGAAAGCAAAAAAACGAAAAATCATTTAGGGGAGCCCTAGGGGATAGGGATTTTCTATGAGAACTAGCAGGTGCCCGCGGCTTTGCTCGTGCAAACTCGTATGCGGGTACTCGTACGCGTGCGGCGGGGAGTATGTGAGTCCGGCGAATCCAGACGGCCAGTTCTCTTTAAACGCGTATGCGATGCCGCGCCACGGGAAACTGTAGTCTATAAATATTATAGGAGTCTCAGTATTTGGGTATCGCCTTCAGGTTCGCATTACTCTGAAGTGTTGTTTTGTATAGCATGACTCGGCTTGTCAGACCCTGTGGCATATGTCATGCTTGTATGGCTCTTGAGATATTTTACCTAAACTTCTATCTTCTTCTTCTTCTTTCTACTATAATCCATGTTTGCATATGCTTCTGCTCCGGCGCAACGTAGCGCGGCGACTGGCTCATAAAAAACACTCTAGGGAGTAGCCTGCCCAGGAGGACTGCCCAGATGTCGGTTTTGGTACCGACTAACCTAATAGTATCCTATCCTGACTTGTAGTTAGTTTATGAATAAAACATGTCATTAATCTTAATGCATTTATTATTATTTGTGTGTGAAAAACGAAATGACTTGACACACACACCCAGCAACTTTTTTTACGTTCAAACAGCGACTTTTTTTCAGTCTTATTGACATTCATCTTAAAATAAAAATTTACGAAAAACGTTTCATTACTCCTGATAATATTCGTAAGTTTAATTAATTAAATACTTAACTCTTAGTATTAAAAACTGGATAAATGGTTCAAGGTAACCCTAGTAATCAATTTTATTAAGTATCAAACTGAAAACCAACCCGAAAACATAGTATGACCTGTATACCCCGAAACTGAGTGCAATAATTTCCCAAACTTGATCTCCTGTTTTACGACTTTATTATGGAGTTAAGGGTGACTTACTCTAAAGATGGTCATGCTTTTATGCGTGGGGTTTTCATTTATTTGGTTCATTCATTCGTTCATCAATCACTTCTTTTTGCTATCAGTATATTGTGCGAAACCATTCACATCAACATCGGCTAATATAGCTGTACCTTTCTGGAATTCTATATATTTTTTTTATATTCCCTTTAATATAAAAAGTAACGTGACACTTCTCCAGGGCTACTCGTGGGCGGACGCCGCGCGCTGGCTGCGCTCAGTTCGCTCGACGCTGCCCGGAGCTGCGCAGTGCGCTGCGTACTGGGAGTGCCGCGCCGCGCTCGAGGAGGCGCGCGGGGACCTGCCCGCCGCGCTGGCCAGCTGGGATGAAGCTGTGGCCCAGGGCACTCAGGTACGGAGACAAGTCCACTACAGTAACCAAGGGCACTCAGGTATGGACACAAGTCCATTACAGTAACCTAGGGCACTCAGGTATGGAGACAAAACCACTACAGTAATCTAGGGCACTCAGGTATGGAGACAAAACCACTACAGTAACCTAGGACACTCAGGTATGGGGACAAGTCGACTACAGTATCCCAGGGCACTCAGGTATGGAGACAAGTCGACTACAGTAGCCCAGGGGACTCAGGTACGGAGACAAGTCCACAACAGTAAGCTAGGGCACTCAGTTATTGAGACAAGTCGACTACAGTAACCTAGGGCACTCAGGTATGGAGACAAGTCGACTACACTAACCTAGGGCACTCAGGTACGGGGACAAGCCGACTACAGTTGCCCAGGGCACTAAGGTACGGTGACAAGGGGACTACAGTAGCCCAGGACACTCAGGTACGGAGACAAGTCGACTATAATAGCCCAGGGCACTCAGGTACGGAGTCAAGTCCACTACAGTAACCTAGGGCACTCAGGTACGGAGACAAGTCCACTACAGTAACCTAGGGCACTCAGGTATGGAGACAAGTCCACTACAGTAATCTAAGGCACTCAGGTATGGAGACAAGTCCACTACAGTAACCTAGGGCACTTAGGTATGGAGATAAGTCCACTTCAGTAACCTAGGGCGCTCAGGTACGGAGACAAGTCCACTACAGTAACCTAGGGCACTCAGGTGTGGAGACAAGTCCACTACAGTAACCTAGGGCTCTCAGGTACGGAGACAAGTCCACTACAGTAGCCCAGGGCACTCAGGTAAGGAGACAAGTCGACTACAGTAGCCCAGGGCACTCAGGTACGGAGACAAGTCGACTACCGTACCCCAGGGTACTCAGGTAAGGAGACAAGTCGACTACAGTAGCCCAGGGCACTCAGGTACGGAGACAAGTCGACTACCGTAGCCCAGGGCACTCAGGTAAGGAGACAAGTCGACTACAGTAGCCCAGGGCACTCAGGTAAGGAGACAAGTCGACTACAGTAGCCCAGGGCACTCAGGTACGGAGACGCAAATTTGAGTATGTATTGGATATCTGTATTTAGAGCACTAGGCAGTTACAGCACTTGGTAACTTTTGTGCATTTTGAGTTGACAAATTGTTCCGTCAGATTATCAATAATTTTTGTTATCCGAAACACCTTAACGAGTTATCCGAAACACCTTAACGTGTTATCCGAAACACCTTAACGCGTTATCCGAAACAGCTTAACGTGTTATCCGAAACAGCTTAACGTGTTATCCGAATCAGCTTAACGTGTTGTCGGAAACAGCTTAACGTGTTATCCGAAACAGCTTATCGTGTTATCCGAAACACTGAACGTCCGATATTGTACTTTTTTTTACGTTATTGTACTTTTTTTGCCTATTCTGTGTCCCAGTATTCTGTGTCCTGCAGGGCATGTGCAAAGGAATCCCTTGATCGTACCCACAAATTCCTATCGGCCGATATTGTACTTCAGATAAATTAATTATCTCATTGGTACATGGTCAGGATTCGACCCTACATCTCCTGTGTCAGAAGCAAGCATGAAACCCATTAGACCACGGAGCTCCCGATAAAGGAATAATTACCAGTGTGGAAAAGAGTTCGAGTCCAGATAAAATGAACCTTATGTTATCGTACAGGGTTGGCTGGAAGATATTTCTTTTAGTAATAAGCCCGCCTTTGTACATCTTATTTCCAACTGCCTCAATTGTTTTTACTATTGTTTTATGCGATAAAGGATATAATAATAAGGCTTATGTTTAAACGATTACCAAAAACGCACCTATTTTACTACCAATAAATGCGAATTGACTGCCAGAATGGATAAATGTCCACCAAATTGTGTTTGGATAAATGATCACCAAACTTCTTTTTATGTTTTGTGTACTTAAGGTTATGTTTTTAAGTATTTTTTGTTGTTCTTACATGTTCAACCTAACACGAAGGATAAAGGGGGCTTCGCTTCGCTCACCCCTTTTACCCTTCACCTAAGCTACCGCAGTATTTTGCCCTGATATTTTCTGCAACTTTTGGTGATCATTTATCCATTTTGGGTAGGAAAAAAATATTTTGGTCATCACTATATTTGTTGCCTAATAATAATACATAAGAGTCACTTACAGTTCGTTTCTCATACTTTGCCGACGCCTGATTATCCCTGCTTCGTCGTACACCCGCTCCACGTGTCCGCTTCCATTCCAGAGTTCAGTGGTGGAAGCGAACCTGGAGCCGCTGCTCGACAAGTTCATGCGCCTGAACATCTCCGCGGGGGGCGGGGGCGGTGCGGGGGGTGCAGGGGGCGCGGGGCCGGGGGCGGGGGCGGCGGGCGAGGCGCGGCGACTCGACGTGCGGAACGTGTTCAAGAGCACCATAATACGCTTCGCGGTGCAGCAGGCCGAGCTGTGAGTATCTGCGTACACGTAATAAGTTCACGCCTTTTTCCCGCCTTTATCGTGGCACAAATTGTCTCTTCATACGACCTCTCTTCGGGTATTTCTAATAAATCACTAATTTGGTCTTTGTAGGACTTTCTTGGGTGTCCCCGTCCAACGGCTCCATTCACTTATTGTAAAGATATATGTATCTGTCACCGTAAGATTGTCAAAACCGTTAGTTGATAAACTAATGTTATTTTTCTCGTTAGTTGGTCAACTATCGACAGATAGTAAACTGTAGCCTAATGCTTACTATATAACGCGTTAGTTGATAAAATAGTAAATTGGTTTAAACTTGAATTGCAAACGAAATACCAGGGCGAACACTGCGCTAGCTTAGGTGAAGACTAGAGGGGGCGAGCGCAGCGAAGTCCCCGAATTGTTTTCGTGTTGGGTTGACATGTAAGAACAAAAGAAACGTAAATTCTAAACCCTGTCGGTCTGGTTTACTATCTGTCGATAGTTGATCAACTAACGCGTTAGTTTATCAACTCACGGTTTTGACTATCTTACGGTGACATATCTACTCTTGTAAATAAATTTAAAAATGTTGTTAAAAATCACTTATGTAAAAACGCTTACTACAAAATATCAGATTATGTAGAAGACAAGAAAGCTTGGGAAGGTGTTTGCTCCGATTCTGAAAAAAATAAAGTATAAAGCTGGAGGTTTCTAGTCGCCTCTTTGCCTCCAGCATCTAAACATTGAGGTGACGGAATTCAAATTGAGTTCTATATTTCTCTATATCATGGACGAATAAAACTAGAGGACAAACAACCGTAGTACTTTGAAGCGTAATTCTAGATAGATATAATTCTAGATATATTTCTAGATAGAGCTACTAGTTCAAAAGTTCTTTCTAGTAAAGGTAGTATCGTGGTGGCGCGCTTAATTTAGGAAAGATGGCGGTATAAGCGTTAATTTCCTAAGAAGAAACAAGGCTTACGCTTACGCCATCTCTGATTTTTCGTCGATATTACTATGGATTATACTACGCCGTCACCCTAAGCACCCAGCATCTATTGCATGGTACAGCGACATCTAGAAATAATACAGGATTTTAGCTTTCTAGAAGGGTACGTTTTTTATATGACGTTGTCAGTCCTCTAATTTTATTCTTTCATGCCTATATCTAATATATGTCATAATTCATAATTTCTTTATTGCACACAAATCAAACAAAAAAACAAGAGTTACATAAAAAAGTGTACAAAGGCGAGCTTATCTCTAATAAGAGATCTCTTCCAGCAAACCAGGCAAACAAGGGAAAAGTTGATGGTTGAGCAGGGGTAGACCTATGTGTACAATATATAAAATATTAAATTAAATAAATTAAATAATAACTATAATAATATACTAAATACTTATTATATACTACAAATACTATTTTATACACTATACTAATACATACTTACATGCATACTACCTATAACTCTAAAGGGAGAGGTAATGTCTCTTCACACGACTTTTAAAGATATTCAGATTAGGACTGTCCCTGATGGTGCAGGGGAGTGCATTCCACAACCGAATGGCCCGGGCTCTAAACCCGTTCTCATAGTAAGCGGTGTTATGCTGTGGAGTTGTGAGCATGGAAACTGCGTGAGTTCTCCGAGGTCTGCTGGAAGAAAGAAATTGAAAACTGTCTCGTAAGAAAGTTGGGTAGCGTGGATTACGTAAAATGTTGTAGAGGAAATTGAGGATGTGTGAATCCCGACGAAGACGAATCGGCAGCCACTTCAACTCCCTGCGATGTTGTGACACATGGTCGTATTTGCGCAGCCCGAAGATAAACCGAATCCCGAGATTTTGAAGTCGTTCGAGTTTGTTCAGTAGTTCTTCGTTAGCACTGACCCAGCAGACATCAGCGTAATCGATGAGGGGTAGAATGAGAGATTGAGCAAGAGTGATTTTGGTATGTCGAGGCAAAAAGTACTGAAGTCTCCTGAGAGAGTGAAAGGTAGAAAATACTCGGCGACTTACCTCATTGACATGCGATGACCAGGACAACTGGTTGTCGAAGATTAGACCCAGGTTTTTAACTTTATCGCTATATACGATTGTGGTACCATTAAAAGTGACAGATGGAATGGGATGTTGCTGCAACAAGTTAAGAGAATGTCTAGTACCTATTATCATGGCCTGGGACTTGCTCGGGTTGACCAGGAGTCCGAAGGATGAAGCCCAACTTCTTATTCCCTCAAGATCAGCGTTGAGTGCCTCCACAGCAGAGTGTGCATCGTTGAGAGAGAAGTGGCGATAAATCTGGAGATCATCAGCGTAAAGATGATATGAGGAGGACAGGACGTCCGAGATGGTGTTGATAAAGATCGAGAATAGAAGAGGAGAAAGAATACCACCTTGAGGGACGCCTGTAGAGAGGTCACACCATTCAGTGGATATCTCTTCCGACCTGATACGCTGTTGCCGATCCCTCAAATAAGAGTCGAACCAGCTAGCAGAGAAGGAGGAGACGTTCAGAGATCTGAGAAGCTCAACGAGAATGTCAAAATCTACGCAGTTGAAGGCACTACTGAAGTCAAGTAAAGCAAGCACGGAAAGCTGTTTGCGGTCCATGGCTACCTGGATATCATCTGTGACTTTCATGAGAGCCGTGACGGTGCTATGACCCGGTCTGAATCCTGACTGGTACATGTTCAGCAGATTGTTTGAGAGAAGGTAAGAAGAGAGCTGGGTATGGACAATGGATTCAAGGACTTTGGAGAGGATGGGTAGGATTGAAATAGGTCGATACTCTTTAAAAGAGGTGGGACTGGAAGTTTTAGGGAGCGGGATGACTAATGCTTTTTTCCACATGGTGGGGAAGATGCCATTCGATAGGGAAAAATTTATAACATGTGTAATAGCTGGCAGTAGTTCATCCAGGATTGTTAAAAGCATTTTAAGGCAGATTTTATCATCACCTACGGCTTTAGAGCTCACTGCTAGTACCGCCTTCTTGACCGCATAGATTTCAACATTGCTCAAGTTGAATGGTGTGGTGTCGGGTAAGGACTTAGAGCGCAGGCTCTGAAGAGTGGCTTGTTTGACAATGGGATCCATCACAACAGGTGGGGTAGAAAGGAACTGGTTGAGACCGTTGAGATCTACATTACCAGCATGAAAGTCCTGAGTCTTACCTATGGCAAGTGTTTTTAGAAACTTCCACACCTGAGCTGGTGTATAACTTTCAATACTTTCGTGGATGTGCCGACGCTTAGCATCACGACAGAGTCGGTTGCAGCGGTTGCGAAGACATTTGTAAGAAAGGAAATTGTCATCTGTCGGATTCTTACGGTATTTACACTTGGCTCTGTTCCTCTTGGCCATTAGACGCTTAATAGTATCTGTTAGCCAAGGGGCGGGTAGGTGTTTCACTCTCACTTTTTTTATAGGTGCATGCTTGTCGTAGAGACCTAGGACTATGATATTGAACTTGTTGATTTTCTCGTCCATGGTCTCGCTGGATATTACAGGGGACCAGTCGATCGACAAGGCATCCGACCTAAGAGACTCTAGGTTAATATCCCTAAAGTTACGAATATTAAGAAATTTTGCCCTGCTCTTGAGAGGCCTGATCTTATACGAAAGATAGATAAGGTCGTGAAACGAGAAAGGAGAGTTGAGTTGACCATGTACAGCAACCTTATCCAAGTTAGAGACGATCATAATATCGAGGAGAGAGGGAGAGCAGTGAGGTTGGAAATGCGTGGCATCAAGAGGCAGAATATGCAGATTGAAAGAGTTGACTATAAACTTGAGTTTGGTAGAACGGGAGTCGTTTTTGAGGAGACAGGTGTTGAAGTCACCTAGAATGAGGGTATCGTTATACTGAGGTGAGAGTTCATTAAGGAGGGATTCTAATGTGTCGAAGTAGTCGATGCGAAGAGAGGGGCTATAAAGAACACCGAGGAGGACCTTACTATGGTGAAGAGTTATTTCGAGAAAGAGATGTTCAGCAGACTCGGAGTACTGGCTAGGGGACGCGCTGATCACCTTGCACGGGATTTCCACTCGCAGATAGATAGCGACGCCCCCATCGGCTTTCCCGACTCTGTCGTTCCTGTAAAGCCTGTATCCTGGAATGGAGTATGAAGAAGATGACAGCGATGGCTTTAGGAACGACTCAGAGACAAGAATGCCGTCCACGCATTGGTCACTAAAAGCCTCGAGCAGGTCCGGATAGCTGGAGTGAATACTTTGAGCATTGATATGCACGATGTTTAGGTTATCCTCCACACCACCGAAAACAGTCCTAATGTTAGCAGAAAGGGGTTCCTCCGAAGCGGAGGTATTGCTTTCTGCACTCACAAAATCGTCAACATCGTCGTTTGAAGAGCAGGAAAAGAAACTTTGATTGATAATATCAGGTAAATAATTCATATATATATATATATATATATATATATATATATATATAACTAATTATAATACACTCTAAATATATATTTATATATAAATATTTATTCAATTAATATCTAGTTATCAAGCGTTATTAACTGGTTTGAATAAGCGCCTTACTTACACCTAGACCAACCATAAATGGAATGTTGATAGTTATATTTATCTTACAAAATTAACTCAATACTACATATATTACATCAAAAGAACAAGCACAAACTAAAGACTCTGCAAACATACGAATTCAAAGTGGTAAGGTGTGTACTTGACACGAGTCAGATTGTATAAGCTAAATTCGGAACGGACACATTTTACACAAATTAATACTTAACATGAACACAACAAAGTGACAGCTGACAGATAAGGAAAAAAAAAAGGAATGATTTGGATTTGTTGTGCCGATTCACGAAAGGAAAAAAATATACACTGAACTTTGGACTGTAAATATTGTCGACTACCTCACAGTTCATAGTGGGAAGCAAATGTTGGAACACATTCAACTACACAAAGAGTGGAGATTGCTGATATGTGGTGAATGTGCGATGGCCCAACCTCACTTCTTCTGAGCACCCTTCCTAGTCGTGACGCCCTTCTTCGAAACAGCAGCTGCGCCCGCAGCTGGCTTCATACCTTGTTCTGCTGGCGTCGCAGGGCTGTCCTTACTCGGGTGCTTTGAGGTCAACGGCTGCAGGTCACCCCAGCACTCCACCCTGTGACGAGACTTGTCTGGCAGCAGCACAATGATCTTGCCTTCGGATGTCCATGCGTTGCTCATTCCAAAGTGTTTGCGCGCTGCTGTGAATACTTCCTGGCGTGACTTAGTCAGGAATTCGGTGACTGTGATGCCTGAACCTTTCAGCGCCTTCTTGAGTCTCCAAACCTCATTGCGGGCCGCCAACGTCGTGAAGCGAACTAGCAGAGGCCGGCATTTCGCCCCCTTAGCACCCAGACGATGTGTGACACTGATGGCACCAATGCAGTCGACGGATGCCTTGAGGCGGTCAGCCAGCACTTTCTTCAGGACAGCTTCCGGCTGCTCATCAGTTACCTCTGGCACTCCATGCACCAGCAGTACCTTCCGCCTTGATGCAGTCTCGTGCCGGTCCAGCCCCAATGTCAGTAGCTGCATCTGCGACTGAAGCAACCCGAGGCACTTCCATATGAGAGACCTGAAGTCGGAAAACTCACTCGCCAAGCTGCTGATGTTCTTGGGAGAGGGAGCAGGTGTGGATGCTTGCAGCTCCTGCTCATACCTCTATATCCGTTCCCCAAATGACTTCACAATAGCATCCATGTTCTTAGAGAGCTCTGCATATAGGTCCATTGTTGCACTTGTTCTTTGATGATTAATAATAATGTAAGATATAAATTGATTGTGTGATTTGGAGAGTCTAGGTAAGTTTAATTAAATTAATTGTGCATTTGTTGATTGTTTTTATTATTAAATTAATTTAAAATCGGGAGCTACAAAATTTTACTGTTGTCACATAGAACTCATATGTGTTAGTTTAAGATTTTACATTCATTTACTTCCAAACGGGTGGTAATTTTAGTGTTGATATGTTGCTCGTTGGCACTACCCCGGGGGACCGTGCAGGGCGGTGGGATCCAAGTATTTCCTGGGGGACGTGATAAACTTTCCCGCCCTAGGTAGTTAGCTGTGAAGTTAAAACTAGTAACAGCGGTACATCAGCGCGACGCGATGCCACTACCAGCTACCTTTGTACTATTTATGCATCTCTCTTTATACTGTTGCTTCTGAGGCAATATATGTAAACATACATAGAGGGGGTGTAACTGTAAGGTTTAGTCATATTTTAGGAGGTTCATGAAACCGGTCAGTTTAATTGTAATTTTACTCTCCATACATTTTGGGTATGGTCAGTGAGCCGATTTACGGAGAGGTGAAAAGGAGTTCTTCATAATATTTTCTTGAGATCTTGACAACCCATCAAATATGTGTCGCCTCTCTTACACGCTACCTTACCCTATGTGAGAAACCTCGTAAGCTCAGACTATTTAAAGAACCAATAGCATTGTAAAACGCCTAAAAACTCGAGGCTTAAAAAAGACCCAATCACAATTAGTCACTTAAGTCACCTTAATGAATTCACCAAGTTGAAAGCTAAAAAAACGACTTCAAGTCTATATCTTCCCCCTGTCGGTATGTGAATGAAGTCTGTGTATATGAAAAGTCCTCATCAAAACTTTTGCTGCACGGAACCACAAATCAAAACGTCAACTGTGTATCGGTTTTTGTATTATTTTTTATTTTTTCAATAATGGCTGAATCGATTGTGATAAAATTTATATGGCACCACCTCTGAAGTACGACGTACCAATCAAAACTAGAATCCTTGGGAGTTTCTACGCCCTTCTACAGTGGTCCAATGTAGAGAAGAGGCAAAAATGACGTTTGCTAAGTATATGTAAATACCTACGGTAAAAAAAACAAGAATCATCAAAGTCGGTTCATAATTGACGAAATAATCGCGTAACAAATTTACAAAAAAATAACAGTCGAATTGAGAGTGGTTGAAAATAGGACCGCTGGGTGGCAAATCACAATAACTCACTAAGAATGCAGTTCTTGTAAAAGCAGTTTGGACATTAAGAGGCTAAATTTACATTACTGGTTGTGACTGGTTATATTGAAAAGGCCAGTATTATTTTCAACCAATCACATTAATTTGCCAGGAGTACACATAGAGAACTAAAGGATTTCCTTCGTGTGCACTCACTTCCGTTTCCGATAGAACGGCTGCGTTCGGAAAATAAAAAAAGTAAATTCGAATGATTGAATGGTGTTTGTCTGTTGCAGCCGGCAGCAGCAAGTCCCCTCCCGCACCGTCACCCCCGTGCGACGCAGCGGGCGCCTCTCCCGCGCCCCGCGCCCGTCCCTCCCGCGCGCGCCCCGCACGCCCCGCACGCCCCGCCAGCACGCGCTGCACGCGTCGCTGCGGGACGTGGACGCCACGTTCGTGAACAACGCCGCGCTGATCGCCGAGCCCTGAGTGAACACGTGCTGTACGTTACATATCCCCGGGACTTAAATGTATGGGGCCTTACCACAAAAAAATAAACTACCGTTCAACACTTGTTTAGAAACAAAAACGGGATTTGACGTTTGTTTTGAGGTTAAACGCTGTTTAATATTTTTTGTGGTAACACGGTTAGTGTTTATGCGTGTGTGACGTCGCTCTTACCGGTTCCCACGGCACAGGATAGCCTAGTGTGGGGCCAGGAGCGATGTATGTGCCTGTAAGTCTACATGTAAATGTTTATGTTTATGCTTATCTCTCCCGTGTTCCGCACACGAGATTACCTGTATATTTTTTTTAATGTTAATATTTTATAATTTATTAGTGAAACGAACTTTCTAACGGTGATGGAAAACATCGTCTTATATAGCCATATCTGCGGCGATGGGCCAGGCGCCTTTGACTACAAAACTGGAGTACAGAATAACCAGCTAAGCATGGGTACGGTTGTGCCTCTGCCACCTTGTCTATGAAAAGGCGGGACGCTATGTTGTTGTAGTAATGACAACAGGATTTCTTCCACTAATAGTTTATCGACTTTAAAAAATATTCACACGACGGCCAAATCTCCCTTTTTCAATTATATAAATTATTATGGCGCTGTGGTTGTGGCACTGCCTACCATGCGGGAAGTCCCGGGTTCGATCCCCGACTGGGGATAAAAAAAAACATGTCTTGAATGTTTATATGTGTGACGTCGCTGTTTCTGGTATCCACAACACAGGGTATCCTAGCTTAGGGCCAGAAGCAATGTATGTGCCTGTATGTGAATGTTTATGTTATGTAATAACCGCTAAATTCGATAGAAATGTATAGTAGTTTGAATTATGTAAAAAATGTATCCAGTACTATATCTTGCTAGGCCGAAAGCCGAGCCAATACATATAAAACTGAACTAAAATTAAAAAACTAAAGTTCTAGTTTATAGTATACTACACAAAACAGAGGTGAGAAGCTGAAAGCCACTAGAAGAACTTAATGTACACAAAACGTCGCCACAAAACGCCGCCATTTGTGGCAACCAAGTGGTCGGTGACCGCTACTGTTTTACCCCTTTGCTTGCAGTCTCATAAGATAAGCTCGCCTTTGCTAGTATTTTCCTTTATATTCTTTTATATTAACTGTTTTCGTGCAATAAAGTATATTGGGCATATATCGACTTCGCCCGAGTTCACTGAAGCGAAGGGAGAGAGGGACGGGTTAATCGCACGTCGGCGTTATGTGGCGACGTTTTGTGGTCCGTGTGAGCCGAGGCTAAGAAACGTTCGAGGGCTGAGTCCAGCTCTCGCCTGCGCCTGCTTGTCACACAGTGCGTGCATGATAGTACCTGATTAGCTCCACTGCAGCAACTGGCAAGATCGGCTCGCACTGTTTGATCAGCCCTTGAGAGACGTACTGGGTAGAGGCCGAAGGACGAGGCAAGAAACACGAAAGATGCATTTAAAAATTTGCCCGTTTACAGACGAGCAACGGCTTTATAGAATGCGAAATGAAATATAATAATAAATAATATAATATAATAATGTAACCAATGCTTGTAGTAATTAAGATTAAGAGTCAAAATACACCATATCGAAAATATACGAGTGAAATTCCGCAGCTGATTCTACGTGTCTGAATCAAACCTTACCTAATCTTACATCTTACATATTATATTTTATAACAACTAAAAGTAACCTACCTAAGTTTCACAAATAATTGCTTTGATTGATTGATTTTAATTGACATAGCATTGCAGGTGTACTCACGTCGAACTTCGGTCGCGTAATCTCGACATGGTGTGGTAGGCACTTATTTATTTTTTTGTGTTGTACATGTCGAACTAACACGAACGGATGTATACAAACTGACGAATAATTTAATTTGCTTGCCTCAGTTATAGTGAGCGAGACTGCGGTAGGTCCCTACTACGCTCGCTGTCTCCCTCACTCGCTAGGTAACTACGCTCGCTGTCTCGCTAGGTAACAACGCTCACTATCTCGCTAGGTAACAACGCTCACTATCTCGCTCACTTGCTAGGTAATACGCTCGCTGTCTCGCTCACTCGCTAGATAACTACTGTTGCCCTCGGCTTCGAACTTGCACCTTACCCATATTTGAGATAGCAGGCACTAATCTCTTCTTCGAGACAGCGCTCCCGTGTAGTAGAATAATGTTTATATATTAATTTAATAAAATAAGTTAAATTTAATTGACTTTTTTATTTCATTTAAGTTAGTGGAAATCTAGTCTAAGAAGCTCAAGGAAGAATTCACGATTCATCATAACGCCTGTATAAGAAACAGAGGGATTGTGCTGCTTGGCTATATCTTTATGGTTCTACATTGGTCTAATGAATCTAATGGTAGCGACGACTTTCGTCAAATACTATTTTCGTCAATCGCTTCTTTGGTCAAGTACTATAATCATCAAGCCCTTTTTTCGTCAAAAACGGTATTCGTCTAGGCCGCTTTTGTATAGTTACCTTCAGTCCTAGATGATGCTGTTACGTACCTAACCTGCATACTAAAACTCTTTTGTTTCCATTCCCCCCTTAGAACTCGCCACAGGGGTGGGGTGGTGGATAACACTAACTTATTTAGTTTCATCTGCCCCCTTCATTTGTATTAAAGGGGTCGATTTTCGATCATGAATAACTGCTAGAAATTGAAAAAAAACATCGCTGGATATCTTGAGCAATATAAGTAAGTTAAATAATCTACTGGTATTAGTTAGTACCTTATGGCTTTTCAAAACATTTAGGTAATAATCAACAAAATTCTCAGCATTATGCAAAACACTAAGTACATTTTTAATAAATAATCCATCGCTTGCGTCGATGCAACCGATTGCATCGTGTATGGTGGCCCTTCAGTACGCCCCATTTCCAAAAAGTGGCCGCTAAGTTTCGGACAAACAAAATACTAATGCGCATGAAAAATATACGTTGTCTTATTATCAATCGTATCAAGAAGAACAGTATTTCTTTTACAAATTCAACAGTCACAGTCAGTTTGAATAGCTATATATAAAACTACTTTAACACTCACAACATTGTGCATTTTTCTCGTGTCTTGTTTTTTTTTAAGTGTGTGAAAAACCGAAAACTATATAAGTTTGAAGTTTTCATCAAATAGGTAAGTAAGTAGGTAATTAATAATTTTACAATGTCATAAAATATGAAATAAAAATGTGTACGAGGATCGACCAACAATTACGGAGGGGGCATATAACACTGATAAGTAACGATGACCTAACATTTTTTAATCCCATCGGCCCCCTTCAGGCCCGTGCCAATTTGAAGGTTTTTTGGACATTTCTGGCACTCTCCAATAAGCGTGACCGATGCTTCCCTACCGTAAGTTGTCATAACTTTTTCAAGACCTTCCTTCAAGTATTCTGTGGTGTGACGAAAAAGGGTTCTGGCTATGATGTGTTGAAGTTTATTTTGCCTTCATTCCGACAGTTGCTTTATCCATCACACTAAAGATATAAATTATTTGCACCTTTCAGTTCTTCGGTGATTTCCTTCTCCATTTCTTTATAGATGGAATCCAAGTATTATGTAGACATTGCTTTTCTGGTTAGTTGCGTGCACAAAGGCTGCAGTTCTTCATAAAACTCGGTCCCCAGTGGATGACATTAATAGAGGAAAGCCAGTCACATAAGTCGCTTTTGCAAACAATTGTGTAAGCCATTCCTTTTTTCTCCATTCAAAGAACTTTCAGGGCACATATTTTCATCTGCTTCACTCTCCTCAACTCTCTCTATCATCGGTGAATTTTTGGCCCACAACTGGTTGCAAATAATAATAATAATAATAATAATAAATCTTTATTTCAGGATGTAAAATCCCATATCGATAGATACCTTAAAACTAGACATAGATATAAAATATAACAATAGTAACTCTAGCCTAGCTAGGGATTTTGGTCTTCGGTCTCGCTTCCCTATAGCGTCGGTAGACAATGCCCTCCGGCCAGTAATCTTTGGCCAGGAACATTGTCTTGAGATCGGCCGGCACCCGAAGTTTGAAGGACAGAAAGTCCTTGGGTCTATCTGACTCCAAAAGATCAATCTGCACCGTCGAAACCTCTGTCGCCTGCTTGGGACTGCGCGGCGGATTCTTCTTCAGCCTTTCCAGGATGTGACGCTCGATGTCCTGGCAGGTCATGTTCACGTCGAGCCGGGAAAGGTAGATTAGGGCCGTGGGAGCGGCAGCTTTGAGGCTGCACTCATCGGCGGGGGCGGTGCCACGCTGATTGCGGCTGCGTCTGGAGCGGCGCTTCCTGGTTTGAACCAGGATGAAACCTTCCCCATCAACTGTCGCGTTCGGCGGGCCACGAGCGGGCCTGGCCGGCTGCGCGCGCGGCGCAGCCTGCAGCTTCTGTTGTTCGGCGGCGGGCGGTGCGGGGCGCGGGCGGCGGCGGCGGGCACGGCGGGACACAGCAGCATACGTTTCTTTTTGGGCTTCCAGTGATTTGGATGAACCAGAAGAGACCGCATTCGGTGCTGGTCGGCATGGCTTCGTGACGTCACGAAGCGGTGCGGTGTTCGTCAACGCGGGCTTAGCAACCCGCGTAACTGGGTCAGTCGCTTGTTGGGCATTTTTGCTGACCGTCGCGTTGTCGTCGCGCGCGTCGGCTATTCGCTGCGTCGGCAGCGAGGTATTGGCCTGACGCAATACTAACAACTCACGTTTTAGTTCAGTGCAAATGCCTTCCGAAGTCTCCAACTTGCTCCGGATGTCGGTGACGTCAGCCTGTAGTCGCACGATATCCTTCAGCAGCCGGGTGGCGTCGACGTGGTCGAATGTCACCGGCGGCAGCTTGTTCAGGTCGCGGGCCACGTAGGTCGGGACGTCATCGGGTTCGGTCTCCTTGAACACCCGGAAGATGTCCTGAAGATCCTTCTTCCCGCTTGCAGCACCCCTCCGCGCGACAAGGCGCACAGTGGTGATGGCGGTTGCAAAATGGATTTAGATGGAGATAGGCACCTCTTCTTCACGGAACTCATTTCTGACCCACTATGGGACATTTGAAGCATTTTGCAGATGAGCAGCCAGTTTGTAACATTTGTAACTTTGTTTATTTTGTCACAAAAACAGCATTTTGTCGTGTTTCCATATGTTCTGAATTTTTTTTCTTGGCATTGAGACCCTGAAAAAAAAATATGAAAAAGCTACAAAAAAGGAGATGTTGAACTTGTTATATTCTAAATGGAATTCTCAAGGGTCTCTCTCTGACAAAGGACTCAAGGGTCTCCCTTGAGAATTTCATTTAGAATATAAAGTTCAACATTTGCAAACAAATTGACATACAACTAACGTATTTGATAGAATTTTGAACAATGGAGTTGGTCCATTATAGGTAGGTATGATGACTACAAGGGGAAGAACGACCACAGTTACAGGTGTTAATAATGTCAGCAACCCCATCATTATACTGTTTTTACTAAATAATGACATATTTTTTAATAATGGAGTTGGCCCCTTATCCAGTAAGCGTGTACGCTAGTAATAGAAGTTCAATGGTGTAGCCCCTAAAAGTTGGACCTAGATTTTTAACCATAACTACTGTTGACAATGTAAGTTAAATATAGTTTTTTATACGTCAGGTATGTCACTTTGAAAACAATGTCGCAATGATGAACAATGTGAATCTTGTGGAATAAAATTACTTATTTCTGTGTTTATCTAATAGGTTATGGGCCCAGACCCAGTTATTGCTAATTCGCGATAAAGAAAATTGTTATCATGGCGAGAGGCAGCAGTGCTGAAGTGAAGGGCACATCCTCACACCCCAATCCAAAGGCCATCGGTGTCAACGCCATTGAGAAGCTACCTGGTGTTGACAACTACAGCACATGGAAGTTCATGATGCGAATGATTTTAGTGCACGAGGACCTCTGGGGTGCAGTCGAGGAGGAGAAACCGACAGGTGATAAGCTGCAGCTTAAGGCTCTTGCTCGTATATGCCTAGCAGAGGAGCCATCTGTGATAAGCCATTTGAGAAATGCCAAGACGGCTTATGAAGCGGGGTATTTTGCAGAGGACCTATGAGGACAAAGGTCTGTGCAGACGACTTGGCCTGCTAAGGTCCCTCTTTAGCTTAAAGCTAGTTAATTATAACACCATGGAGGCGTATTTATCACAAGCGAGCCAGATAGCGCAGCAGCTGTGCGACATTGAGTCACTTGTTGATGATGACCTAGTAGCTGTCGTGATTCTGAGTGGGCTCACCGAAGATTATGACCCACTGATAGTGGCAATCGAAAGCGGAGGTACAAAGATAAGTACGGAATACGTAAATACCAAGCTTTTACAAGAATACTTGCGCAGAGGAGCGAGAACGGAGCCGCATACAGCGCTAGCTATGAAAAAGACGTACCGATGTTACCGCTGTGGAAAACCGGGCCATTTTAAGCGAGACTGCCCGGAATGCAAGCCTAGCGACGAAGATGGTAAAGCTATTCTCATATCTGCATTAACATCACATGTTATGAATAAAGCATGGTATGTTGATTCTGGTGCATCACATCACATGTGCAATACAAAGGAGGTTTTTCGCGATTACAGGCCAGAAACAAAATTGTCTGTGAGCGTCGCCAACGGAGAGAAACTTCAAGCTGACGGAAGAAGAAATATCAAGATGAGTTTGGAAGGTGGTGTCACAACAATACTAAAAGATGTTTTATTTGTGCCTGATTTATCTTTAAATTTACTGTCGGTCAGTGCTATGTTGGGTAAAAATCTAAAGGTGGTATTTGATAATGATTTGTGTTGTATTTTTGACAAATATGACGAGAGAATTGTTGCTAAGGCATGCATTGTTGTCGGCTTCAATTGAGCCATCTGTTCTGCCTTCGTGTTCTGGTTTAGAGAAGTGTGAACCAAAAATCAGTAGTGAAGCGATGACTCTGGAAATATGGCATAGGAGGCTTGGACATTTGAATACAAGGAGTATGCAACTTCTTAAGAAAGGAATGGCTGTAGGTATCAGTTATGTGAACGCAAATTTGAAAGTCTGTGTTGCATGTATAGAGGAAAAACTGACGCGACTTTCGTTTCCAAAAAAATCTATACTAGAGCTAATGAAGTATAAGGATTGGTGCACACAGACGTGTGTGGACCAATGCCCTGTCGGTCATTCAATGTAGCGCGATATTTCTTAACGTTCATTGACGACTTCTCTAGAAAAACTTTTGTATATCTTTTACAGACAAAAGATCAGGTTTTTGAATTATTTAAAACTTTCAAGGCGTTAGTTGAGAATCAGACAGGCAAAAATATCAAGGGGCTCCGTAGCGATAATGATGGAGAGTATATTAGTCGAAGTTTTCAGGAGTTTCTATCACAACATGGCATTCGGCACGAGACTACCGTTCCTTACTCACCGGAGCAGAACGGAGTGGCGAAACGAGCACAGAACGATAGTGGAAAAGGCAAGGTGCATGCTTGTTGCAGAGACTCTGGCCTTAGTGAAAAGTTCTGGGGAGAGGCGGTGAATACAGCTTGTTTGGTCTAACAAAGGTCTAGCAATAAAAGATTTGCTCCAGCTTTTTCGTCAACCTTTTATTTTTACGTCTTATAGGTCTGTCGATTACTCTATGGTTCTGTCCTGGCTTTCTTTTCTTTTTCCGTCATAACATCTAGCCTCGCCGGTCAGCGAGCCAAGGAGGCTGCCAGCCTTACGCCACGACCTCCCCACCTCCAGTATTGGGAGCCAATACTCCCGGTGGTTGGACGTCCAGCCGGCAGAGCTTGGCTGCTGCTCGCCGGTACGGTCCCAGTCTGGTATTCACGTCAGCTACACGGATTAGTCCGTCGGGTCCTCTGTATGTTTTTGTCACGACACCCCGTAGCCAGAGGTTACGGGGCGCCTGGTCATCTGCTATAATAACTTAGTCACCGTCCGTTATTGGTCGAGTCGTTGGTCCGTACCATTTGTCCCGTCTTGTCAAAGTCGGTAGGTACTCCTTGAGCCACCGCTTCCAGAATAAGTCAGCAAGTTGTTGTCCTTCCCTCCAGTTTCGTCTCAGCAGGTCACCGTCACCGAAGCTTCCGAAGGGCTGGTCGAAATCGTTAGTTTTAGCCAGTAAGAAGTCATTTGGTGTCAAGGGCAAGTCGTCTACATGGTCGAGTGGAACGTAGGGTAGGGGTCGGGTTTTGACTATAGCTTCTGCCTCGGCAACCACCGTCTGTAGGGTCTGGTCGCTTGGAACAATTTCTTTCAGTGTCGCCTTCATAGCCGTTTTTATGGACCGAACCAGGCGCTCCCAGCATCCGCCCACGTGGGGGGCCTGCGGCGCAATAAAATGCCACTCGATCTGCCTGATAAGTATCAGGCAGTTCGAGTGGCGGATCGGAAGTCCGTAGCGTAGTAGTTCATCTTGATCTATCGCACGAACCGATTGCTTCAACTCATTGTCTGCTCCCTTAAAGGCAGCCTCGTCTTGCAATAAACCGTCTTAGTCCCATTATCGCACTGCTAGTTGTCAGGTCGTGAACGAGCTCTACGTGTACAGCTCTGACCGTGAGGCAAGTGAACAAGGCACCATACCTTTTCTCGTGTCTCCGGCCAACCTTGACCGTCATGGGTCCTAAATAATCAAGTCCAGTAAAGCGAAACGCTCGTCCCCCGGTCTTGAGCCTTACGTCGGGCAGTTGTCCCATTAGAGGTGGAACTGGTTTCGCCTTGTCAATCTTGCATTTTTGACACGTATTCCAGGTTGCCTTCACTGCATTCCGACCGTGGCATATCCAAAATCGTTGTCTGACGTTGTTCAAAGTCATCTCTCGGCCAGCATGTCCCGCATCCTTGTGGTACTGTTGGAGTAGCAGCTTTGTAAAGGTGTCTTTTGGATGCAAGATCGCAGGATGTTTTGTGCCTTCGGCTACATTAGATGCTGTTATTCTTCCTGAAACTCGAAGAACACCATCGGCATCTAAAAAGGGTGTCAACTGTCGCAGAGAGCTCGTCTTGTCCACAAACTCCGTCGATAGCATCGAAGCAATTTCTCGTGAGTAATTCCGCCTCTGACTTTCTTTAACCCACGCAGTTTCAGCAGACCTCAGGTCACTGGCCGTGAGTTCGCCGGTTCGTCTGTTTCCCGAGCCTCTGGAGTTGTGGGTGAAGCGAAAGATCCAGGCGGTGCTTCTGATTAGTCTCCAGTACGATGAGAACCGGCTGTCATCTGGCAGAGCTCCATTTGCTTCAGAAGTCAGTAGATTTACCGCCTTCACCTCAACGTCATCCAGATCTAGAGCTATGGACCTTTCGTCTTCCTGTGGCCATGACTCTTCGCGTTGTCGAAGAAAGTCGGGTCCTCGAAGCCATCTATCATTGCTGGAAATGACAACGTCCCGCGTGGCATCATCAGCGGGGTTCATGTCTGTCGGCACCCACCTCCAGTCACAGACGTCTGTCAGCTCAAGACTTCGCTGACACGATGCGCTACAAAAGCCTTGAAACGTCCGGTCTCTGACCTAAGCCAGCTTAGGACAGTTTTCGAGTCCGTCCAAAATTTTATTTTATTAATTGGTAGTCCTATGTATCTCTTCAAAACCTGGGAGAGTCGTGCTCCCATCACGGCTGCCTGTAACTCTAGCCGACGCATGCTCAGGACCTTTAGAGGCGCAACCCTCGCTCGCGCCATTACCATTGCTACATGCCATACTCCGTCGGCCGTCTTCCTTCTGAGATAAGCAACGCTCACAAAGGCCCTTGAGCTGGCATCGCAGAACACGTGCAACTCAGCAGATGCATGCTTGTCACAGTTATTAGCGGACAGCCAGCGCGGTATTCGTACCTCTCTCGTCTTGTTCAGCTCTTGCAGCCAGGCTTGCCATCTGTGAAAGTGGCACGTTTCAATCTCATCATCCCATCCTATTTTGGACTTCCAAATGTCTTGAAGTAAGATGCGGGCCTGAACTGTAACATAGAGCAGAAACCCCAGTGGGTCAAACACGGACATGACTAGCTTCAAAACATCTCTCTTGGTCGGTCTTTTGACGCCAGCGCTGATGTCGCAGTCAACTTTGTGGAACTTCAAGAGGAAGGTGAAGCTATCGTCTTCGGCGTCCCAGTTTAAGACTAAAATGCGTTCCATGGTCTCGTTCTTATCATCTGAGAGCATCTTTTCACCACCCGGTGCAAGCTTATCTTCGGGCAAATGTCCTAGGAGCCGTTTGGAGGATTTGGAGGATATAAAGTTTCGCTTGTTGAAACCTCCCTTAGCATGAATACTTATCACATCATTTACAACCTGTAGAGCCTCGTCGTACTCGTCAATTGAATAGATCAAATCGTCGACGTACTGGTGTTCTACGATCGCGTCAACAGCCTTGGGGTGCGTGGTCTTGAATCTGGTCGCGTTCAAATTCTTCACGTACTGTGCAGATGACGGCGAACACACAGCACCAAAGGTCATCACATTCATGGCGTACTCACCACCGTCCCACAGAAGCCGCTGTGCTTGTTGGTCCTCTTCTCTGATGAGTACGCGATTAAACATCTCTTGAATGTCACCCATCACAGCTATCTTGCCGCAACGGAAACCTAAAAGGATGCCTGCTAGTGATGTGAGAAAGTCAGGTCCGCTAAGTAGGAAATCATTGAGCGACTTGCCGCTTGACTTCGCTGCGCAGTCAAGTACTAGGTGTAGCTTGTTTGGCTTATTTGGGTCGAACACGGCGAAGTGTGGCAGATACCACGTTTTGTCAGTCTTTGTTACCTGCTCCGTTTCCGTCATCTTCTTCAGATAGCATTTTAGCAGGTTTTCCTCCACCTTCTCTCTGTAGCGCGCAGCAAACTCAGGCATGCTGTCCATCTTCTTGATGACACCCACCAGCCGCTTCTGGGCGACAGCGCGGCTGTCTGGCAGCACTGCTGCGTCGTCCCTCCATAGAAGGCCAGTCTCCCACCTGTCACCTACTAGTTTCGTCGTCTTTTCCATGATGGCGAGAGCCTTCAGATCCTCCCGCGACCGAGGAGTGTCAGGGAATGGTTTCGTCCCGAAACCGTCAGTCGAGAACGATCGCCTCACCATGTCATTCAGAGCGTCGCACGGGCACAGGTGGTAAATAGTCGCGTCCGTCGGTGTCAATGGCGACAGTTTACCGTGCAAGATGTTCCCCAAGCTTGTCTCCGACACAATCGGTCCGGTCGGTCCTACATGAGCACGTCAGGTCACGATTAGGTCAATGTTGTCAGATCCTATAAGTATTTGCGGTCGCTCGTTGTAGGTCAGTCTGTCGATGTGTTGTAGGAGGTCAGTCAGGTGTGGGAAGTCGTTCAGTAGTCCATTAATATTTACATTATGTACAGGCAAGTATAAATTATTTACAGATCTCATATTATACAAAACGAAGCGCTCTTCTTTAGCTCGGCCACGAACGGTGATGTTGACCCTCTTGGAGTTCGGCTCGCTCGTCCTCATTCCGGTGGCCCCTCGTAATTGCAGCGTCGCGGTTGGTCCCGTGATACCGGCCCGCTTCAGTAGAGAGTCGTCAATCAGTGACACCGACGCTCCCTCGTCTAGTAGCGCTAGAGCCTCCACGTCCCCGCTCGGTCCAGAGATGACCACTGGTGCCACCTTTAGGAGAATAGTGTATGTCGCGTCGCCGCAATGGTACACCGTCGCCGCAGTCTGCGCCCGCTCGTTAGTCTCGTTGCGTGGCGCGGCGTGTAGCAGCGGGTGATGTAGTCTGGTACATTGTTCTTCGGAACACTTGGTCTTCCTCCTGCAGCTCTTAAGCTGGTGACTCAGCGAGAGGCAGCAGAAGCACAGCTTTCTCTCGGTCACCACTTTCCAGCGATCGTCTATGGAAAGGCGTTTAAATTCAGAGCAGTTGTTCAGGGCGTGTTCGTGTTGACACAGTGCGCAGGAGGTGGTTCGCGTTGGGGCTGTCGTCATCGAGGTGGCGGTGAACGTGGGTGTGGTGGCATGTACGAACTTCTTCTCCTGCTTTGTGTGTTGATGGTGTTGTCGTCGATAGTCGTCGCGGCATTTGCTACCATCATCAACCACTCTGACACGTCGTTGAGATTAATTTTGTTCTCACCTCTACTCGCTATAGAAAAACTCCACTGGTACTTCAGCGTCATCGGTAACTTGCCGATTATTTCTCGAATCAAGGTTGGATTCGTCAGATGACCGACCTCATTTGTCATTATCATGGTCGCGACAATGTTTTGCACTATCGTCGCGTACTCTTTGAGTAGATTGACGTCGTCTTGACGTATGTCACGAATGTTATGAATTTTCAATAAGATTACCTCAATCAACAGTTCCGGTCGTCCGAATCGCAGCCGTATTGTTTTTATGATGATTTCTAGGTTTGTTGCAGTGACGAGCAGGGCCGATACAGCTTCGCGGGCGTGCCCTTTAAGGCATTTTGCTAGCCGGGCGATGTTTTCGTCGTCGCTGTATCCGCATAGTCGGGTCGTCGTCGCGAACTGTGCGTGGAATAAGGGCCACTCTTCGGGGTCTCCGCAGAACTGTGGTAGCTCCTTGATCGACGTATGTCTTGCTAGGAACTTCGACATATCACCGGTTTTCGTCATTTCGGGGTGGTCTCGGTGGTCTTTGGGTCGGGCTGCGTCGCAAGCCGCTGCTGTCACTGTGGGCGTTTGGAGATAGTCTTCATCGTCGGTCGCATGTCGGTGGCCGACGACGCTCGAGAGGACGCACGGCTGCGCCTTCCCCCGTCTTCCAAAGCGGCCGTTTGCAGTTCTAGTCTTGTGGTAAGCAGCCGCCTCTTCACGTCCGAGGCTCGTCGTTGCTGCTCGGCCTTCGCTTCCTCCAGCTCAATGGCAGCCATTGCTTCCGCAGTCTCCAGCTCAAGGTCGAGAAGCTGTCTGCGTCTAGTGGTCGAGGCTACCGATACGGCGGATGTCATCGACCTGAGGGAAACCGCGTCGTCGTCACGGCCACCCGCGGGCACCTCGTCAGCGGGCGTCTCATCAGCGGGCGATGTCGTCGTCGGCTCGTCTGGCCTGCTGGCCTCCATATTTTTTGCCTGGGAGCGGGTCAGCGGCATACATTTTGTCGTTACACTGGATCCACAGTGCTGGTCAGTTGTCTTCGAAGGACCACTTTGTTTGGTCTAGCAAAGGTCTAGCAATAAAAGATTTGCTCCAGCTTTTTCGTCACCCTTTTATTTTTACGTCTTATAGGTCTGTCCATTACTCTATGGTTCTGTCCTGGCTTCCTTTTCTTTTTCCGTCATAACATCTAGCCTCGCCGGCCAGCGAGCCAAGGAGGCTGCCGGCCTTACGCCACGACACAGCTGTTTACCGGAAGAACCGGTCACCAACCAAGGCAGTGATGGGCATGACCCCGGAACACAAGTGGTCAAATAAGAAGGTAAGTTTGGAACACTTACGGGTTTTTGGATGTGCAGCGTATGCTCTTACACAGAACAAAACAAAATTTGATGCGCGATGCAAAAAGTATATTTTCGTTGGATATTGCGAAGTCATAAAGGGATACCGGTTGCTAGACCCGTTTGATTTGATGAAATGCATCAAAGCTAGGGACGTCACCTTTGTAGAAAACGATTTTGACCATTGGCTAGGTAAGGAAACTCGGAATATGCCAATAATAAATAGATCTCAACAGTGACCTGCAGCACGCTCATGAACCAAATGAGGACTCAATCCACGACTCACTTGTTGAAAGTGTGACGGCCGACGGAACAGGAATACAGTTACTTCAAGTAGCAGCCCCGATAACGATGATTCGTCGGATGAAACATATGTGCCGTCATCAATTAACTCGTCGGACTCAAACTGCTCGGAGGCAAGCGAGTTTGAAAATGTTGCGCATGGGATGTCTGCTGAAGGTGGAGTAGCGAGTGACGAACCTACTGTTAATAGATGATATTCAGAGGTCTGCCGTGAGGATCTTGGATCCGAAGGAGTAAAATAAAGAGTTCTTGTTGGAAATATGCTGTTTACTTTTCGCTAAAATATTGTGAAGTCCTTATTGACAATTACATATCACTTATAACTCAAACGACATCTGACATTAGCTTGACGTAAAGCCTAACCAAAGAGCTTCTATTCAAAACTGGACAAAGTAGGTCACATATCTTATCATCTTCTCTCTTTGTCAAGTTCAGCTAGTGACGTCTTCTCTTCCAAACATACCAATTCTCTTGCAAAGCATCTTCAGCCTGGGCCCGTACAGCGGCTTTGTCATCATGTCAGAAAACTGAAATTCTGACGAAACTTTCGCCCCGTCCAGCACACCGTCCGTCACAGCTTCTCTGATGAAGAACTCGCGGATCCTTATGTGTTTGGTTCTGCTATGGTATTCATATGGCGGGTTTCTTGCCAACTTTATAGCAGACTCGTTATCGACATACAAAACAGGCTTGTATTTCGTATGCTCGATACTCTCAAAAAGTCTTCTGAGCCAGATTATCTCTCGTGTAGTCTCACTAGCGGCAACAACTTCTGCTTCAGTGCTCGATATGGCTACAGAAGCCTGTCTATTGCTCTTCCACGAAATAATCCTTCCAGCGTACGTACAGATCATACCTGATGTAGATCTTCCTGTTTCCAAATCTCCACCGTAATCCGAATCGCTGTAGCATCTTAGCTTAGCATCAGACTTTCTTTTGTAGATCAAACCCCAATTTAAAGTTCCTCTTAGATATCTCAAAATTCGTTTCACTTTGATAATATCCTCACTTGAAAGGTTATCTAGTTTTCTGGAAGCAACCCCAACTGCGTAAGCAATGTTAGGTCTAGTTCCAACCATAAGATAAGCCAGTGCGCCAAACACTTGTCTATACGGAAACTTTTATGTCTTAGAATCTTTATCTTCTCCTTTTTCTAGCTTTCCGTCTTTGATAATCGGTGTTCCTACAGGCTTGCATTCGCTCATGCCGAACCTCTCTAACACCTTTTTGGTATAAGCGGTCGGATTTATTTTCACTGTTCCATCATCTTCTCTTGATATTTCTAAACCAAAATAATAGTTAGCACATTTGGATTTAATTTTGTTTTTTTTTTCGTTCTGTCAGTAACCTCTGCTTCAAATCAAATCAAATCAAATCAAAACTTTATTGCACCATAATGTATAAATAAGGTCTTAAAATTTAATAACAGTCTCTATTATGGACCCTTTTCGGGTAATGCAAAAACACTTATCAAATGGAATGTATTAAATCTTAACTAATAACAATTATTTAAGCACTTATAGCTTTATCTAGGTTTACAATTTATTGAAGGTATCCTCAATTGTGTATGGACACATATTAATAGGGTATTGTTTAAGCCTTTTAGTGAATAGTGGTTGGTTTTCTATATTTTTTATATCAATAGGTAATTTGTTAAAGAGTCTAATTGCCATGTAGTACGGGCTACAGTTGAGCATTTTTATTTGGGATTGTGGTAGATTTAATCTTTCTTTATGTCTTGTATTAAAATTATGTGTGTCTTTTACTTGGGGAAATATTCGGCGGTTATTAAATACGAAGAAGTGTCATTAATTCACATTTTTTGAAGTAGGGTTTACAGCTTTGTTTGTTTTTAATTTTTGCAAGTATTCTGACCATTTTCTTTTGAATTATAAATATTTGTTTTGCATGCACACTGTTCCCCCATAGCATTACTCCATACTTCAACCAGGAGTATGCGTAGGCATAGGCGTAGGCATGAAACTGCTGTTAATGCAGTTTCAGTATTTGTGCTTTGTTTTAAGTGGAATAGAGCGTAAATAAATTTGGATAATTTGGCTTTTACGTGGTTTACGTGGTCTTTCCAATTTAGGTTTGCATCGATTTGTATGCCTAATAAGTTGAATGTGTTTACTTGTTCTATAATGTTATTTTCAAATTTTATTGCAATCTTTAATGGTGGTTTATTAAGTGGTCTAAATTCTATTATTTTAGTTTTTTTGAAGTTGATTTCTAGGTTATGATCACGAAGCCAATGTGATACTAGAGAAATTGTATTTACCATTTTATTTGTTGGGTCTGATTTTTTATCTAACTTCATGAGTATTGATACATCATCTGCAAATAATACAGGTTGAGTAATATTACTATTGAGCACCTTTGGCAAGTCATTTATGTAGATAAGGAAGAGCACACATAAGAGCACACGTCCTTGGGGTATTGAATTATTTTGCTGTTTTTCGTCGGATCGTATGAGTTCTAGATTATTTTTTTCTTTATTTAGGTATTCTATTTGCACCATTTGTTTTCTGTTTTGAAGGTAAGATTGGAACCATTGATGTGCTTGTCCTCGTATGCCAGAATTATAGATTTTATCCAGTAAGATTTTGTACAATACTTTGTCATACGCTTTTGTCATATCTAGGAGAAGGCCTAGGGCGTATTTTTTATCGTTTATATGTTGTAGTGCCATTTGTATATATTTGTAAACAGCAAGAGTTGTGGATCTATGTTTTTGAAACCCGTATTGGCTCTCATCGAGGATGTTATTTTTTTCTAAGAAATTATACAATCTATTGCACATTGCTTTTTCGTAAATTTTGGAAAAACTAGGTAACAGGGCTATTGGTCTGTAGTTGCTAGTGGTCATTTTATCATCTTTTTATGAAGTGGTTTAACTAGGGAAATTTTCAATTGATCTGGAAATATTCCTTCTTCGAAGCTTTGGTTTATTAGAGTTGCTAGTGGTGCGCATAGTTCTTCTGCGCATTGTTTAATCAAAATTGGGGGTATCTCATCTATACCATGACTGTGTTTGTTTTTAATTGTCTTTATTATGTTTAGGATTTCTTTACTGTCAACTGGACAAAGGTACATTGAGGAAGATGGGGGATTTATTACTGGACGCTCCTGGGCAATGTTATTTTGTCCAATTTCACCTATCGATAAAAAATATTCGTTAAATTTATTAGCTATTTTATTAGGACATTTCTCAATTTCATTGTTTATATTTAAGTTTATATTTTTTACCTTGGTATTGTTTGTTTTACCAGTTTTATTTTTTATTATTTTCCACATAGTTACAGTTTTATTGTCCGATTTTGCCATTTGTCTGATATAGTCTAATCTTTTGGACAATTTCACACTGCGTTTTAAGATATTACTATATGTTTTGTAATATGTCTTTAATACTTTGCTATTGGTTTCATTTAAAATAATCCGAAGTATTCTCTTGTGCATGCACGCTTTTTTAAACCTGTTGTTAACCATCCTTTTTTCTGTACATTTTTTATTTTTATTACTTGTTTTGGAATATGATTGTCTAAATGTTTGGATATTATTGTATGAAATAGCTCATATCTTAGATTTGCGTTTTTGGTGTTGTGGAAAATTGTGTCCCAATTTATTTCTTGTAAGGATTTTTTAAATGCTTGAATTTTACTATTTGAGAATATTCTCCTTTCAGTGTATAGGGTTTTATTTTTCTGGTCTTTAATATTTATATTTACGTTTACTGATTTATGATCGGACAGGCCATGATCCTCTACGTAGGACTTTTTTATGAGCGGTTTGTAATTTGTGAATAACAGGTCAATGCAAGTTGAGTTTGTAGATGTAACACGTGTTGGTTCATTTATTAATTCTGTTAGATTAAAGGAGCGCATTGTGTTTAAGAGCTCTTGACTTTGTTTGTTTTTAATATCTAGTATATCTATGTTAAAGTCTCCCCCTATTATCACATGTTCGCTTTTTTCCTTATTGTTTAAGTGGGAGAGAATTCTCCGTATTTGTTCATAAAATATTTCTATTTGACGATCTAATCTATGTTCTTTCTTCTTCTTCATCGCTGCAAGCTATCAGTCCATCATCTACGTAAAGAGCCAATATTATCATCTTCTCTTCTCTACTCCTTACGAAGAGGCATGTATCTGCTTCACTCTGTTTAAAACCGACATTCTGTAAAAATCCTTGAATGCAGTTATTCCAGCATCTCGGTGCTTGTTTGAGTCCGTAAAGGCTTCTCGTTAATTTGCATACTAGGACCGTATTGTCGTTATACCATTCTGGTGGTTTCATAAAAATTTCCTCATCTATGCTTCCATAGAGGAATGCGGTGGATACGTCGAACTGTGACAAGTGCATGGTGTCTCTAGCTGCGATACTCAGGATAGTTCTGATAGTGCTCATCTTAGCAACAGGGCTGAAAGTTTCGTAGTAATTCACACCTTTTTTCTGTGAAAACCCTTTAATGACCAGTCGTGCTTTATAACGCTCTACACTTCCGTCTGGATTTCTCTTAATTTTATAAATCCATTTGCATGAAATAGCCTTTCTTCCTTTCGGTAAAGGTACCATTTTCCAAGTCTCATTTTCATTCAATGATTTCATTTCTACTTTCATAGCTATAATCTATTTATTTTTCTCTTTGGATTCCATAGTTCCTTTGAATGTCTGAGGTTCTACTATCTCATCATTCAACTCTGCAACCATTGACATCACGAAGTCGTTGAATCTCGCAGGTTTTCTCAATGTTGAACGATCTCCTAGTCTCATTCCTCCTTGTTCTATATTCGACTCTATGTCTCCACGAGATTCTATCTCTATTTCTTGCTCTTGTACATTCGACTCTATCTCTTGATTCGATTCTGTCTCTACTTCTTGTTCCGTGTGATTCTCAGAAGCACAATCTTTGTACATTTCATCTTCACTGTCTTCTGGGTCACTTTCTTCTAATTCTATATCGTTTTCTATTATTATATCGTTTTCTGTTCCTATGACAGTGTCATTGTCTTCTGTCACTTTCATCACTTTATCTCGATTCAGCAATTCTATTATAGGTTCTGGAATGATTATCTTGTTGTTTGGTTTTGTGGGTTGTTCTGTTTCTTCTTTTAAAGCAACATCCTTCATGTCTACGCAACACTTCACGGTCTTTTCTTCAAAAATAACATCCCTAGAGCGAATTATCTTGCTCTTCTCTCTAACCCAAACTCTATAATCTTCGTCATTATCATATCCAACCAGTATCTTTCTTGTGATTTTTGGGATATGTGCATAACATGTAGGTACTTCCTATAATTCTCAGATGCTTAATCCTGGGTTTTTGCTGTACCAGATCTCGTACGGAGACTTATCTAGCGTGGTTGGACCTGTCCTATTCAATATGTAGACTGCGGTGTCCACCAGCTCAGCCCAAAGACTCTGTGGTATGTCATTTGTATACATCATATTTCTCATTGCTTCCACAACGGTCCTGTTCTCTCTTTCAACATATCCATTCTGGTTCGGAGTATGTGGCATAGTCAACCTTTGCTTTATGCCGTACTTCTGCAGTATTCTTCTTACGTTTTCATTATCAAATTTTCTTTCATTGTCACTTAATAGCTCTCTTACTTACTTACTCTTGTTCCAAATTTCAACTTGTGTGCTTTCCCGTACATACAACCCTCACATATTTCTCTGACTAGCTTCAACTTGATTCCAAGTTCTCTCTCCATTACCTTCTTCAAATGTGCTTTACTCTGATGAGCCAACCTCTCGTGATAAAGTTGCAGCTGGTCCTCTTGTGAAATGTAGTTTATCTCTATTGGTGACTTAGGTCTGATGCTTTTTACATTCAGTTTGAAAATACCTCCCTCTTTTTGTCTTTCGCCAATGATTAACACTTTCCCATGTTGCCACAGCTTACACTCTGTAGTTGTTGACATGAAAAGGCTGTTGTCTAACTTGTCATGCGCTGACTTTACTGAAAATAGGTTCTTCTGTATCGAAGGCACGTACCATACATCGTACAATGAGTTCTTTACCTTCCGTCCCTTTACATCAGCCTCTACGATTACAGTTCCTTTCCCAACTGCCTTGATCGTATCTCCATTTGCTGTTGTTACTGTGTGTGAAGTGTTGAATTCCTCAAACGTCTGGTATAGATCCTTTCTGTTTGTGACGTGACTTGTAGCCCCATTATCAACAAACCAATGGTCTCTATCTGCAGTAGCATTTGGATTCACTATCATCAGTTCCACGTTATTCACACTTGTACTAGGGTCTTCTCTTGACTTCGATGTAGGCTTTAATTTTGGTGGTCGTCCGTCGGTTATCCATTTAGAGCACCCTTTTACTCTGTGTCCGATTACGCCACAATAATGACATTTGTCCGTGCTCGCATTCACCTTTGCTTTGCTCTTTTGATTTGTCTTTGTTACTCTATTGCCTCTCATGACTAGGGCTTCTATCTTCTCTTCATTCTTGCATGATAGTGATAAAGCTCGTTCATGATTACACAGTTGAGTTGTTAGATTCTCTACAGTTCTGTCTTCCTTTGACATCATTATCCAGCTCGATTTGAAAGAAAAATATTCTTCCGGTAAAATATCAAGGATCTTGCAAATGAGGAACAGGTCTGGCAAATTTTCCTTCAGGTGTTCTTTCTTAAGCTCCCTGATAAGTTCTGTTCAGATGTTTTCAATTTGGAGACGTGAGTTGACACTTCACCTCCGGATTGCATGCTGTAGCTGAAGAACTTCATACATAGGTCGTAGGTTTTACTTTCGTATGTACCAGCGTATGTACAGGCGGTGTAACTCTTGCCATACTTCCCTAGCTGTAGTACACATATATCTTAGAACTTTCTCACAGTTCTCTTGTGACAAATTCGTAGTAATAAGCAATAAGGCTACGCTATCTACTGACAAATATTTTTGAAGGTCTTCTTCATACTTTCTCTGTTGCACAGGATCTAATTTTTCTACTAATTCTGTAGGTTTCTCGGGGGACATCAGCTTACCCTCAACCACATCTAGAAGTCTTAATCCTCGCAGTGCGATTAGTACTTTAAATTTCCACGTATCCCAGTTCGTTGTAGGACGCTCTCCAACCTGAATCTTGGCTACATCCAGCATGGCCTTCTCCATTTTGAACTTTCGGTCCAAAATACTTTCTGATTATACCTGGATACCACAAGCGATGCTTACCATGTTAATAGGTGATGTTCAGAGGTCTGCCGTGAGGATCTTGGATCCGAAGGAGTAAAATAAAGAGTTCTTGTTGGAAATACGCTGTTCACGTTTCGCTAAAAGATTGTGAAGTCCTTATTGACAATTACATGTCACTTAGAACTCAAACGACATCTGACACTAGCTTGACGTAAAGCCTAACCAAAGAGCTTCTATTCAAAACTGGACAAAGGAGGTCACATATCTTAACACCTACCACTGTGGAGGAGGCTCTGGGTGGAGACAATGCTGCCAAGTGGAAGGAATCGATGGCGGACGAGTATCAGTCATTTCAAGAGAATAAGTGCTGGACGTTGACTGATCTACCACAAAGGCAGAAACCAGTAAAATGTAAGTGGGTTTTTAAGGTCAAAAGAGGCCTAAATGGTGAGGTTTTGAGGTACAAGGCGAGGCTGGTGGCAAAAGGATTTACGCAGAAATACGGCGTTAATTATAACGAAACATTTTCACCGCTAGATATTCGACGATCCGCATGCTACTGGCTCTGGCTGCTTAAATAAGACCTTAAAAACCTTAAAGAAGTTATTTATATAGACCAGCCAAAAGGATATAAGAACGACGAGTTTCCAGATAAGGTCTTTCGACTACATAAAGCCTTGTATGGACTAAAGCAGGCATCGAGACGAGAAGTTGGTACGAGAAAATAAACAACTCACTAGTTGAGATAAAGCATGGTGGGGAAGGTAAGATGACTATCATTGCTTTATATGTTGATGATATCATGCTATTTTCAAATGATCAGAATGAAAAGGCGACGATTAAAAATCAACTGATGAAAGAGTTCGAAATGAAAGATCTAGGGCCGGCTTGTCATGTATTAGGAATGAGGACACAGAGGGAAAACGGACAGATAACCCTTGATCAGTCAAACTACATTAAAACTGTTTTAGAAAGGTTTGGTATGAGTGATTGTAAGCCAGTCAGCACTCCAATGGAGACCGGTCTTAAGATGACTTAACCCTTAGGTGCATGATTTTTTGTTTTTATGTGAAAAAAAAATATGTGGTAGAAAAATATCTATTAAATACGGAAAAAATAATGAAAAAAATCACACATGTATTTTTATTTATTTTATTTACTGAAAAAGGTTGTTAACAATTTTGATAAACTATGCATTGGTAACATAAATAGTATGCAAATTTACTTAGTATGAAAAACTTGAAAGCAGTTGTTTTTCCTATTATCACACAGTGATATCTTACACTTGACACACATAACAGAAGTTAGTTTTTTACAGTTAGCATATTTGCATTGATTTCTTTTGCCGCCGTATGATTTTTTATGACCAGCTCCGTCTGTACGAACATCTTCAGGAGGTAATGTTTGGGCTCCAAGTTTTGGTCTTTTTCGTGTCGTCGTATTTTCTATTTTCTTCAAACTAGGTCTGCCTCTTTTATTTTCAGATGCAGCTCCATATATGCACAAAGTTTCAGCTAACTCCGTTCTAAAGTCGGCTAGTTTCAATATGTTTTTCGGATTTGTTCCTTTTTTTAGTAACACTTTTTTGTACAAGACCCAGCTATTGATAACGGCCATATCTAACATATGATGAAACAGCCTGTTTGTCCACTTCTTGGATTTCATCCTTATTCTGTATCTGCCGAGGTAGCTATCCATTGTGTCTACACCTCCCATGTGAGCATTATATTCATGTATGGCTTTGGGGCAGGATATAGACACACTCTGTTTTTGCTTCTTGTCATAGCGATTGATAGAACCCACAGGCTCTGCACCTACATATGTAGATAGTAGCAAGACCTGCTTGTTGTCCTTCTAGCTTGTAGCTGCGAACTCGACACCTTCAAAAGAAGTCACGTTCTCTTCGTACGAACCTCTTGGCACAGATGTCTTGAGTACATCTTTCTTTTCTGGTAACTTACATGTTTTTCCCAGTTTGGTCCTCTGGACTGTGCCCAAGCAATAAATGCCTGCCTTGTGTAGGTAATGAAAAAGAGCCAGGTTTGTGTAGTAATTGTCAAAGTAAACAATGTGGTGTACATTCCTAGGTACAGGCCGAAGCAAACGCACCACTGTGTTTGACACTGCTCCCAAGTCTGGTTCGTTAGGTAACCTTTTGAGATCATGTGTACCCGAAAAGATTTCAAAAGAATACGCATAGCCCATGAGACAACAAAGTACGTACAATTTGAAGCCCCATTTATGGGGCTTGTTTGGTAAGTACTGTTTCATGAAATGTGCGATTTTCGTTGCACACATCTGCTCATCTACTGAAAGGCGATGCTCAAAAGGGACCGTTACAAATTGCTGGTTCAGGTGGTCTACTACTGGTCGTATTTTGTGTAATCGATCATGCTTAGGATGTTCAGGAGGTAAATGACCATCATTATCATTGAAATGTAGCACTTGGCGAACTTTTTCGAACCTATTGACTGTCATAGTGTCTGCTATTGGATGAAATCTCACATTGTTTGTCCAATAATACCTTATACTCGGATAATGATATACCGAAGTATAAATCAAAATTCCAATATTATATTTTCCTAGCTCCAGGACTGTGATGGGATCGGAGAAATTTGGATTTTTTTGTATTGCATATTTGTTTGATTCTGCCACAATCAATTCCAGTAAACTCTGTTCGAAAAAGTACGAGAAAAACTGGTACGGTGTAGATAAATGCAGGATATGTTGAGGGTATTCGCTTACTCCTTGAAATTCTAAAGCCTGATCAACCATAGCCATATTCTTTTTTTTCCAAACCAAATTCCGCGCAATGGGGTAGTTGATGGAATGTGGCTGGTTTTCTGGCAAATCGTCAAGTATCAGTGGGGGATCTGGGTGTATGTCATCGTCTGCTTCTGTCCGTTCGTCACCACTTTGTCGCCTAAGTTCTTCTTCTTCTTGTCTTTCTTTTTCGAGCTCTGCTCGCAACTCACCTACATTTTCGTAATAGTCTAAACTATCTTCGTCAATATCACTCTCATCCTCTGAAATTTCTCCATTTTCTAGTTGCAACAAGAGTTTCTCGATGCGTTTGCTGTCCATAATTCTTTGATAGGGTTCCCTTTCAGAGACCTTAAAGCATAAATACATATGCAAACCAAACCCAAAGCCAAGAAAACGGTAAAATTATCTTCAAAAAAGAAAGTGTAGAATGAATCCATAAGAGGGAAAAAAATATATCGCCACTGCATAGATTATCATTTTTGATAACTAACTTCAAGCCCGAAAAAAGTAAAGATAAATAAAAGTCTCAAGCAAAATAAATGAATTCCCAGAAAATAGAGATACTTACCAGCAGGAAAAGGATTTTTTACGGCGTAAATTCACTATATTTTGATAAGATTTAGTCGGATGAAAAATTCTCATAGTCGACTTTGCAGACAACAAAGCGCGGGAATCAAAAGTGTCAAATTATGAACCAATCAAATGCAAGTAATGGACTGAACCAATCACAGACAAGTGAATGACAGGTCAGGCAGCGTTCAGAAACATACATTTCAGGTAAACACCATTCGTTCAGAACTTATGAGTATGGAAAGTTGTCTTATCAATTTTGATAAACTATGCACTTAAGGGTTAAGCTGAGAAGAAGAATGAAAGTTTCGAGTACACAGAGTTGATCGGCTGCCTCATGTATATAGCGGTGTGAACCAGGCCTGATATAGCGTATGCAGTGAGCACTCTGAGTCAATTCAACGACTGTTACTCTGAGTGTCATTGAAAAGTAGCTAAGCGCGTTCTTCGTTATCTTAAGGGGACAACAGATCACGCTATCATGTACAGGAAGGGTGAAATGTCTGTTAGTGCGTATGTCGATGCAGATTGGGCGTCTTGTGAAGTAGATCGCAAGTCTGTAACAGGGTTCGTTTTTAAAGTCGCGGATTCTATTGTCACCTGGGAGAGTAGGAAGCAAAAGACCATTGCACTTTCGATCACGGAGGCGGAATACATGGCTCTATTGGACGCTTGCACAGGGGCTTTGTTTATAAGGAGTTTCCTTAACTAATGCCTTGGTGTACAATACAATATAACAATGCATAATGACAACCAGTTCGCTCAGAAGCTTTGCGTCAACTCAATGTACCACGCGAGAACGAAGCATATTGATGGGCATCATTTCATCAGGGACATCGTGAGTGACGGCTTCATAAAGCTTGTATATCGGCGCACAAATGAGATGATGGCGGACTTGCTCACAAAGGCTTTGTGCAAAGATGCGACGGTAAAATATGTAGAGCAGCTAGGGCTGTCGATTGTTTAACTCTTCGTCAGTGGGTACTTTTATATAATATAGAAATATCGAAGTCTGAATCAATAAATAAATTCGTTAAAAAGTTAACACAATGGAACGCCCAAGCGCACAACACAAAACACAGGCGACGAATGATAATGCGAGTGAAGTGAACTTCAGTGTCGCCAGCCTAACGATATTACCATCGATAAAAATAAGTAGGTACACAAAGGGCATTTACTTTTGTTTTGACTTTTTATGTTTTGGAAAACTCTCATGCGAGTTTATTTGGTTCCAGCTGCCAAATGTAACATTGGCCGAATATTGATTGAAAGTAGACATTATGGTGAAACGGTACATTTTTTGTGATTAAAATGACGAAAAAGGTTTTACCCGCATAAAAGTCCATTTTGGGTTTTTTCCCGAAATAAACCCATTTTGGAATTATTCCGCGACCCATCTCTGACTCTCCAGATTTTCAACCTTATGGCTTGGTAATGAATGCGAAAGCCAATGAAAAATTCTGCATGCTCAGGCCCAATTAAGGGTTCACTTTGTCAGAGACGGAGCACTCATCAAAGCAAGAGGATTTTCCCAGATAAAAAGATTAGGGTCATTGATCGAATCATCGATCGATCTTTGTGAAAATGCTAGTATTGAGGTATTGAGGTACAACCCTACTTGACAGTAAGTCGATGACAATTGACGTGTTTGTTTGTGATTTTGATTGATAGAAAAGAGAGAATCGCTCCGCCCTCTGTTCGTTTGCATTTTCGGCAATTTGGTAGTTTGTAACTAATAAAAGTAACTGAAAGACATGGCAGGCCATGCGGTGAACGTGTGTGATATCGGCGAAGACGTAATGGCAGCTCTAAAGAAGTTCCGCTTCCAAAAACACACAACAAACTCCGCGCTTATACTAAAGGTATTTTCTTCAGTTTTCTGTATTATTCACCTGTATTTGAAATAATCAGCTTACTGTTCTAGTATCCCTGATACTAATTAAAGCGAATAATTGGCATTCTTTACTCAAAACCTGAGCTAATGTTAGGAATTAAATATGGGTGTGTAACAGGAAATCATTATTGGATAATGAGGCTGTAGGCAGTTGAGTCATACAGATATGCACATGACTGCCTAGCCATAATGTTCTTGAAGTTTGAGCTAAATTTTTAAGACATATTTTGTATTGAAAAGACTATGAATTCCACTATATAACTATTTAAATTTGTATAAGATACTAGCTAGCCAGAGAACTATCATTAAGTTATTTTGTTTTGTAGAAAATTGTGTATTGTCTTCTATTTCACCCATAGGATAGGCAGATATGAAAATGTTTTATAATGAACATACCAACGAAGAAATCAAATTGAATGTCTGCAATTGTGTATGCACAATGCTACAAGTTATCTACGTAATCTATGAGTAATAAATTAACTTATTAACATGGGACTGATCCCGAAGGCGATGCAGCAGCACAATCAAACTAGCTGAAGTAATATATTTTTTAATATTATTGTTATTATTATTACAAGCCATTTATGTCCCACTGCTGGGCAAAGGCCCTCCCCCCTTCTTCAACTCCTGGCGGTCTTGAGTGGTCTCCCACCAGTTTTTGTCCCAGAGACCCAATTTGTCAACTGAGCGCAACTCCATATTCTGGACTAAGAGCCGGACTCCGAGAATGCTGCGCTCCATATTTCTTTGGCAATTTTTTTTTTTATTTTTTTTTCTTTATTTCATTAAAAAGAAAATGTTTAAAAATGTAATCTATGGCCACTGCACAAGTGCTGCCTTTTTAACAATTTGACCACCCCAGTCGACACTGGCTGACAAAAGAGAGTCATGCCATTGGCACCACATATCTCATATGAATTAAGTTGTATTTTGCCTAGCATAGCAAACATGTTTGGCATGTCAGTGATACATTTTGTAATGGATGTATGGCCATCAAAAGGTTAATGATTTCAGTTTAGTTCCCTTATCCCTTCCCTTGCTTCACGCCTCAAACTCTTATCTAGGGTCTTGTTTATTCTTCTATTTATTACTTCTTTATTTCTGTTTTTGCTAAATGTAATTTGCTTTCCCAAATAAACATAGTGATCTGTATAGTTAATAATGTTGTTGTTTACACTAATGGGTTTGTAGCTATTGGTCATAATTTTTAAGCATTCAATTCTAAGCTAACCCTTGCAGTTTCTTCACTTAATTGGCATATTATAAGTTCTGGTTCTTTGGGTTTTCGGAGAAGATTGCTATGTCGTCTAACTCAGTGACATAGGTACAAGAATATAGGAGGTTCTAGAACCTGGGTACTAATAGGAGATTTGGGGAATGAAGTTGGCTGAATCAACAGTAGCCGGTACTCAAACACTCAAACACTAGGAATTGGGTGAAAGAGTCACAATAGAGGACCAATCATCTGCATGAAATAAGAAATAATAAGAAATAAGAGATTTATTTGCTATGTCAAGAGTATTTGTCAGTAATTAGTTTTGGTACATTAATTGAGCTCCTTAGACAGCTAGTCAATAGCATGCAAATATATGTTGTACAAGTTTATTCAACAGGTTTAAAATTGAAAAAATCTTGAAGTAAAAACATTCTCCAATAGCCATTTTGGGTTGGGTCTTGATCACGGACACCTGATTTTAATTACGTGAGTTTTTTAGGAGGATAGATGACTATATTCTTGAACCTTTTATCCTAGTCTTAATTGTCGGAAACTTGTTTTGGATTTATAATAGGTATATAACAACATATTATTTTGTATGCCTGGAACGGAACGCAATTTTTACTATTTCCGTATGTATTTCATGATAGATGTCAAAAACGTATTGTAAAGTTGGGTGAAATGTAACGTAAAGTGATGTGAGATGCCGCCAATTTTCAAATGTCATTCATTCCGTTTCCCGAGTGTTTACGTAAATGTGCCCTTTCCTGTTTTCATTTAATTCTTTCATATTTCATTAAATATCAGGGCAAAGTACTGCGGTAGCTTAGGTGAAGCGTAAAGGAGGTGAGCGAAGCGAAGCCCCCTCTATTCTTCGTATTAGGTTGAACATGTAAGAACAACAAAAATACTTAAAACATAAAAAGTGTTTCTGCTGTGAAAATCAGTATTTTTGATGTGCGATTAAATACATGCCTTTTTTATGAGAACTAGTAGCCGAAGCTAAGGCGATTTCGAACATAAAAACTAAAAAACAATGCCTTTTTGTAAAAATCCCACAGTAAAAAATAACCTCAAAATGCGATTTTTGAAAATTCATAACAAAAAACCCCTAGTTTCGGACAATTGAGACTTAGGGGGGGAGGTCCCCACCCTCCCCTCCCCTAAATTCAGGAGTCCGTGATCAAGACCTTTACCGCCATTTTCGTAGTCTAGATGTGAAGACATTAACAGGGAGGTTTTTAATATCTTAAGGTATCTTATTATATACCGCAATATACTCATTGCGTCACAATTATTTTGGTACAGTGCTGTTCTGAGACAGTGTTTTAAAACTATCTTATAGGGATTTCTGGTGTTTCTGGGATATAGATCACTAGCCTTGGCAAATAGATTTGTGTTAAGTTTAACAAATTTCGCTACTTCCATTATATGTAGACAGGGAAGTGGTAGTAATCCTGTGTTCAGTGGGCGTCCCACCTCATCATCCATCCAATTATGAAGGCTAGAGATAAACTATGATAACATGTTACTGTGATAAATGACAAAAGGTTCCTTACCTATTGCAGGGGCGCGCCATGTTATCGTAGTTAGTTTACCAGAGTGGAACTGTTCAGGTATAGCCAAAAGCTCAACAGTGACAGATAAATCTGTTACATAGAGCTTCATTGATTAGATAAGTTTTATAAGAACAGGCCATAAAGCTTCTGGGGAAGACTTGGAACCCACAGCCCTTCACGTCCTCCCGGGTAGTGCTAAGGAGCAACAAATAAACACTAAAATTTCGAGAACCTGTCCAATTACAGGGAAATCTAGAAAAACACGTGACATTGGCTATATTGACCTAGTGTTAGACCGCCATTAATTAAGAAATAATAATAAATCTTCTGTGATGGGCTAGCCCCATGTCACTGGTTCTGTGTACCTATAAATGGCCAAACTGTGCCTCTGCCACGAGTACGGGAAAAAGCTGCGATTCTATGTTCTGTGGCGTTGTGGTTTGAGGCCTATCTCCCAAGCGAGAGGTCCCGGGTTTGAATCCCTGCATGGAAGGATGAAAAAAATAACCCCAGGTCTTGGATGTTGCTGTTTCTGGTCCCCACGACCCAGGGTATACTGGTGTGGGGCCAGAAGCAACGTATGTGCCTATTTGTTTGTATGAACGTTAACAAGTAAAGTGTCGTTCACCAGGTGAATCGTGAGAAGCAGGTCCTGGAGGTAGACGAGGAGCTGGAGAGTGTAGACCTCGAGGAGCTGCAGGAGACGCTGCCCGGACACCAGCCCCGGTTCATCGTGTACAGGTAGTGAACCTTGCAATGATTTCTAAATACCCAACTGCACAAGAAGGAGGGTAATGTTTTTCGAGCGTGTATGTATGACCATTTCGTTAGCACGAGCTACAGCCGGAGCGGCTGGACGGATTTTAATAAATGAGTTGTCGTTGGATTCGTCTTAGTTGTGAGAGTGAGATAGACTATATAGGGTGTTGTTTTGTAACGTTACGCATGACTCGGGGGTGGTTATACACGACACTAAAGCAAAAAAAAATAACTTGAAAAAAAATACATCGAAAAATAACAAAGTTTATAAAATTGTGGCCTCACTTAAATCGCTTGCTACCGCGCTGGCAATATCGAGCACTCAGCGGCCGGGTGTGTAGTCATTTCAGGACAAATTATAATAATAATAATACCTTGGACACTATTTACGTCTGTGATTTACACACATTGATCTAGCCCCAAACTAGGATTCCCTGAATCTTGGGTACTAGACAACGATACAAATACTTATATAGATAAATATTATACTTAGATAGATAAGCAACCATGACTAGGGTATAAACATCCGTTGTCATCAAAATATTTGCCCTTACCGGGACTCGAACCCGGGACCCTTGGCTTCGTCGGCAGGGACATTGTCGACACGGCCATTCGGGTCGTCTTGATAATTAAATACGGATAATTGAATACGGCAATTTGCCAATCAAGATTATGCCATGTAAAAATAAAAACTAAAGGAACCGTCCGTGGCTGAGAGGTATTCGCACACCGAAAAGGATCGCGCGGGTAGCAATATAACATACAGAAACTGTAGCCCGCACAAATAATTAAATTTGCTCGTTTGGATTTTACAACTTCTATTGACGACGACCTGAATGGCCGAGTCGGCAGTGACCCTGCCCACGGAGCCAAGGGTCCCGAGTTCGAGTCCCGGTGGGGGCAAATATTTGTTCGATGAGAAAGGATGTTTGTACCCTAGTCATGGTTGTTTATGTATCTAAGTATAATATTTATCTATATAAGTATGTGTATCGTTGTCTAGTACCCAAGATACAGGGAATCCTAGTTTGGGGCTAGATCAATGTGTGTAAATAGTGTCCAAGGTATATCCAAGGTATTGATGCCGACATTTTTCCAACCGAGCAGATGGATGATGAAAAAAAAGTAATAGTTTTGAGGGTGGTTCCAAAACATTGGAGCACCACAATTATTTTACTATACCGGCCCTCTAACGGTGTTGGTCGAACTGTCGACGCACCGGTGAAATGTACCATCGCTGTGAGAACCCGTCGAGGTATCAAGCATTCGTAGTAGCCTATCGCAGTAACAACCCACATTACATTACATGGCAAAATGTTGTTTACAAAGTTATTGGTGCGGCCACTTACACACTCCACGTACGTAACCAGGTGCATACATAAGTTTTTATGTGGTATTGAAAGAATTGTTTTATGGGAGACCTCTTAAATATATATTTTATTCTGTTATTAGGGTTCCGAACCCAAAGGGTGCCAAACGGGGCCTTATTACTAAGCCTCCGCTGTCCGTCCGTCCGGGCGTCTGTCACCAGGCTGTATCTCATGAACCGTGACAGTTAAGTCAGTTGAAATTTTCACAGATGATATTTCTGTTGCCGCTATAACAACAAATACTAATAAACAGAATAAAATAGGTATTTAGGGGGGCTCCCATACAACGAAACTTTTTTTTTCTCGTGTTTGTTCGATATTGATCACGGCAACAGGTACACGCTTGAAATATTCACAGAATATTCAGTTATACATTCACTTTAAAAATAAATAAATAAATAAATTAAAATTAAAAAAAAGAATTAAGGGGGGCTCCCATACATAACAAACGTGTTTTTTTTGCCGTTTTAATAGATGATGGAATGGTACCCTTCGTGCGCGAGTCCAACTCGCACTTGGCCGTTTTATTTTGTATTTGTTGTTATAGCGGCAAGTGAAAATTTCAAAATTATCACGGTTCATGAGATACGGCCTGGTGACAGACGAACAGACAGACTGACCGACCCTATTACTAAGACTCCGCTTAGTAATAGGGTCCCGTTTTTACCCTTTGGGTACGGAACCCTAAAAATTTAAAATAAATATTGTTAATTTCTCCTATAGTTTTTTCTTGTCTCACAACTTATCGAGTTACCTACGTAGACTGACCGACCGTGTTAGGAACACGACACTGCGCTCCATCACCGGCATTGCTGGGTAGGACACAATTGTCTCATGAGTGAGCCAGACTTGCAACCGAATCTCACTCACTCTCTTTCACTCTCACTCACTCTCACTCACTGTCACTCACTCACTCTCACTGACTTTCGCTCACTCACTCTTACTCACTCTCCCTCACTGGGTGCCTACTAATGGACACGGGGGCGCACTGTGTTTCGTCTAGAACAAGCTAGGTGGACAAAAGTCGTTGACGAACTTCTAGGAAATAACGGTGACAATTACTTAATGACCTGCCCCAGGTAACATATCCAGGTATAAATCATGTCCACATACCGTAATGATGGGTCACCAGGGTTAAAAAGGTGAGTACTTATTAAAACACATTTTCATACAGTCCATCACATCTAATTTTGCCACACGTTCGACAACATCTTATGAGAAATATAGTGATTTGTGCCATGGATATTTTAGTACAAGGTAAGACGATACTATTCCAATATTTGTATTTGATTTTCTATTTGTCATGACTCTAATAATACATCTGAAAACATAGCGAAAAAAAAATTTTTTTTTTTCTATTTGGAAACTTTCAAAGACTGGAACTTTTTTTATCCAGATATATCCAGGGTAGATTTTGGATGTGTTGTTGCTAAGGTCCTCAACTTTTATATGAACCTAAATATTTATGCCCCAACTTGCCCCTTACGTTTTTTTTACATTTTTCAGAACACACCATTGAAATTTCAAAAAATGAATTTTTCGAAGAATGGCTCAATCACGATATTGAAAACCGGAATTCACGGCTTTTTGAGTACATTTCGGCGAAATTCGGCCTGGCTGATATGACTGAAGACTCAAGAATAGCATTTCAGTTAAAATTGGCTTCTTGGTCAGCCAAAATGTCTGAAAAATGGGAGTCGGCACGCAGGACAAAGGACCGCTTTCTACTGAAGAATAAAAGTTGGTTGGAGGGTGCTAAGTTCGAGTTCAAGGTTGAACTGAACAGTCCAAGCACTTCTACACCTGTCCGCCATCCAGGAAGACCTCAGAAGTCATTCGAAGAATCATCTTTCAAAACAAAGAAAAGGCGTGTGGAAGATATAGTGCAAACCTGGAATGCTGATGAGTTGACCATTGCTGCAGAAGTTGCTAATCTGCTGGGAAGCGAAGCGTTGCCCAAGCCATCAAACGTGCAAGTGATGACGGTTCAAAGGACGAAAGTGGCCCTAAAGCAGTTTTGTGTAATAACGCTAGGCAATTAAGTACAAATGAAGCGTTAGCTTACTATTTAGACTCCAAATGCACTGTCCACTCGTACAAACAGACAAGAAAGTGGTCGCTGAAAGCGGGGCATCAAGTTTTTCCATCGTACCATAGCATAGGTAAGTCCAAAATAATCTTGTTATACTTCTAAAGAGAACATACTTGTGACAGAAACTAGTGCCGAGATCAAATTGCAGGCAAATCTTGATAAGACGACAGAAAGATTAGTCGAGGCACAAAGTGAAGTTATAAGAAGTGTTCTTCCCTGTGATTCATCATTCACATTAATCAGTAAGTGGGGCTGTGATGGCAGTTCTGGCCACAGCACTTATAAACAAAAAATTGAGGACTCTGAAGCCACTGATGAGTTTTTGTTTGCTAAAATGTTTGTTCCTTTGCGATTAATTAGTCCTCAAGGTGTTGTGGTTTGGCAGAATCCAAGACCATCATCTACTTTATATTGCCGCCCCATAAAATTTATTTTCGCAAAGGAAACAACAGAATTGATCACAACAGAAACAAACAAAGTGTTGGAAGAAGCATCACAGCTACTTCCATCATTATGCACTGTAGGCGAGACTCAAGTTTCGGTTGTGCATAAGTTCATTTTGACAATGACCGATGGAAAAGTGTGTAATGCATTGACAAACAAGCGTTCCGCTCAAAAGTGTTACATATGTGGTGCAACCCCGACAATGATGAATGATGAATCCAAGGACTTTTCGACTGAACAAGATGATTTTGGATTTGGCTTGTCTACGTTACATGGATGGATTCGCTGTTTCGAGTGTCTGTTACACATAAGTTATCGTCTTAACATAAAAAAATGGCAGGCCAGAAGTGAGGACGATAAGTTAAGTGTGAAAACGCGCTCAGACGAAATCAAACTTAAGTTTAAAAAGGAAGCAGGTTTGATTGTAGACAAGCCAAAACCTGGTTATGGTAACACAAATGATGGTAATACAGCTCGTAGGTTTTTTGCCAACGCAGAACTAAGTGCGAATATTACAGGATTAGATGTTCAGCTGATAAAGAATTTCGCTATACTTTTAAGAACACTCTCATCTGGATATGAGATAAATCTAAATGAATTTGAAAAACATTGCAAACAAACGCGTCAACTTTATTTAAGTCTGTATTCGTGGTACTACATGCCTGTTACTGTGCATAAGTTACTAGTACACAGTATTCAAGTTATTAAAACATCCCTTCCCAACAACTGTCCAATAGGAATTGGACAGTTTTCAGAAGAAGCGCAAGAAGCCCGCAATAAAGATTGTCGTAATTTTCGAGAGCATAACACACGAAAAATATCACGTGTTGCCACGAATACAGACCTGTTAAATATGCTTATGATAACATCTGATCCTTTAATAAACTCGCTTAGAGAATTGCCAAGAAAAAAACTTGAAAAATTGACACCCGAAATTATAAATTTGATTAATCCGCATTCAGCACCTCTTTTGCCGGCATCATGTAACCTATCTCGAGAGGAAGTAGATTACCTGGTGTCAGATTCTTCTGATTGTGACAGTGATGATGAGTAATAGTTGTCTATTTCGTAAGTATTTCATAATTGTATTTATTAAATGTGTAGATATTATGTTAGAGATTTTTTATTATTATGATAGGTTGAGTCAGGGAGACGTTCGTAAGAAAACACATAAATATTTGATTTATGTGGAGATCTTGTTTTACATGCTTGAAAATATCTCATAAACATTGTATACTACTCAAAAGAAAATAAGGGCCACTTACATATTTCTGTTTTTGAGTAAATTTTTAGATGTAAACTAATTAATAAGTGACTAATTAATGATGTCCGGCCTCCTTTAGTATCCAACCTCTTTAATGCTGGTGTTTAAGTCTTACAGCTGGCCAGAAATTGAAGCAAATAAAAAAAACGAGTTTCAGGTCAAATTCCTTTCAGATGGAATCACAATTTTATTCTGTTAAAAAACTATTTCTGTCCATCTTTTGCTTCTTTTAACATCTTTTGTTAATAATGCCACGTCAACGAAGGCATATGGATACCATTACTGCCACCAGAGCCGTTACATCGCTTGCTGAAGGTCATTCACAGCGGTCTGTAGCTTTTTCGTTGGGTTTCTCTCGCCGAGCCATCCAAAATGTGTGGGATCGGTTCCAAGAGACTGGCAGTGTTGCAAGAAGGCCTGGATCGGGCAGGGTGCGAGCGACTACGGCACAAGAGGATCGCTACATCCGATTGAGTGCCCGTCGAGAGCGCTCTGTGACGGCACGTAAGTTACAAAATCGCCTACGGTTGACAACGGGGACTCGTGTTAGTGACCAAACGATACGTAATCGACTGCATGAAGACCAGCAAAGTCCAGACGCCGAGTAGTACGAATTCCTTTATCTAGGGTTCAACGTGGAAATCGTTTAAGTTTTTGCCGCGAACATTCAGATTGGAGCATGAATCAATGGGGTATGGTGCTCTTCACAGATGAGTGTAAAGTGAAGATTTGTAGTGATGATCGGCGGATTAGAGTATGGAGACGACAGGGTGAGAGATTTTCCGATGTCTGCATCAAGGAAATTGACCGCTTTGGAGGTCCTAGTGTGATGGTTTGGGCTGGGATTAGCTTACAAGGCAAAACTGAGCTGGTTTTCTTAAATCAAGGCACAGTAACTGCACAACGGTACATCGATGAAGTCATCAGGCCTCATGTGATTCCATTCTCACAGAGAGTGGGGCCAGGGTTCTGGTTAATGCATGACAATGCCCGCCCACACACAGCTCGGGCCACTCAGACTGTACTGGATGACTCCCATATTCGTGTCCTACCATGGCCAGCGTATAGTCCGGATTTAAATCCAATAGAGCATATGTGGGACCAATTAAAACGAAGGGTTAGGGAGCATGTGCAAGAGGTTCACAACCAGCAACAGCTTATGGATGCTCTGAAACGTGCGTGGGAAGAGATACCTGATGAAAACATCAGAAACTTAATCGAGAGTATGCAGTCAAGGCTCCAGGAATGTTAAAACAGGAGAGGAGGACACACCCGTTACTAAACCATTAAAAAAAACAGCTTGTGTCAGTTTTTGTTTTGTTTTGCAAAGAGTTTCTGTTTAGTTTTTGCTGTTGACAATGGACTAATTTCATGTTAATTGCAATAAGTGAAACAATTGACTACACAATTAAATGGTTATTTATTTATTTATTTATTTTATTTTTTTTATTTTATTTGGGACATCAACAGCACATGGATAAACAAATTACAAAGAACAAAGATACAAAATTAAAGCCAGTAACAGATATCCACAAAAATACAAGAGATAAATTTAAATTGAGAAACTTAAACAGATAGAACAGTGTGCAAACTTAATAAATAAGATCTCTTACATGTATATAGAGCTAAGAGACAGGTGTGTTTATTATGATGTTTATTTAAAGGTATATGTAGAATAAAGAAATAAATGATGTAAGATTTATGACGTGTTTGTGTGTAAGTGTATGAATGAGTGTGAGAGGGTGTGTCAGTGCATGTGTGAGGTTCACTTATTCCTCCTTGATATTGTGTAATTTTTTAATAATGTCCTGACGGAATTTCGCCTTAGACGATGCAAACGGATCGAAATTGTTAAAAAGTTTATTAAATTGATTGGTAAGGCGAACCATTGTTGAATTTTGAGCATAACTGGTATGCGTGAGGGGGATAGCAAAAAGCCTTTTAGAAGTTTGACGAGTACGGCGCGATGGGACACAGAAAGATAGTTCAGAGAGAAGAGGTGAAGAATCAAGGCGGCCCGATAGAATATCGTGGAGTAACATCATATCAAGCAAAATTCTGCGATCCTCAAGACTGATGAGGTGATGCTGGTGACAAGACTCCTCGTAAGAGCGCCCAAGAGTGTGAGATCTGAAATTCAGGTACTTTATAAATTTTGATTGAATAAGCTCAATGCGTTGAATGTACGTAATGTAGTTTGGAGACCATATACATGAAGCGTATTCCAAAATGCTCCTTACGTAAGCATAATATATCTGTTTTATACAACCCAGGTCGCTAAACGGTTTGCAGATTCTCAGAACAAAACCCAGATTTCGAAACGCACGGGCCGTGATGTGCTCAATGTGTTTTTCAAATGATAGTTTACTATCGAGAATGACACCAAGATCGCGGATAGTATTGACGCGGGCTAATGGCTTGTTGTTAATGGAGTAGTCATATATAATAGGGGTGGGACTTCTAGTGAACGAGATTTGGACGCATTTACTAATATTCACAGAGATCCTATTCTTTTCATAGTACTGACTTAGGCGATTAAGATCGGCCTGCAGCTTATCACATTCGGTGGTACTGTTTACATCAAGGTAGACCTTTTTATCGTCAGCATATAGCAAAAATTTACAGTCATAAAATGCAGTATAAATATCATAGAGATATGCGTTGTACAGCAAAGGACCTAAGTGAGAACCTTGAGGAACACCCGACGGGATATCAATAAAGTTCGAGTTATATCCACCAACAATCACAGCCTGACTTCTCTTAGAAACATAAGAAGTAATCCAACGGTGGAGGTCACCCTGAATCCCCAGATGAAATAATTTGCGCAACAGGATGATATGGTCTACGCGGTCGAAAGCTTTCTCAAAATCCGTATAGACAACATCAACCTGCTTCCGCTTGTCCATCTTATGAAGAACAAATTGTAGGAATTCCGCAAGATTACTCATGGTCGATCGGCCTTTGAGAAACCCGTGCTGCTGAGGAGGTACACCACGAGAAATAATTGGGTAAATGCAGTTGTAAACAGCCTTCTCGAATACTTTACCAAATACATTAAGAATAGATATTGGTCTGTAATTGTCGATCTTCTTTCTTGTTCCTTTTTTGTGTATCGGAAGTATGTGAGCTTTCTTCCAGGCAATAGGAAACGAGCCTTCTTTGAGGGATCTATTGAATAAGATGCTTAGAGGATGACACAATTGCTTCGCGCACTTTACTATATAGTATGGTGGGATATTATCGCTACCTGCACAACCGTTAATATCAAGTGAGTTTAGTAATTTTAGTGTTGTATCAGGATGGAACTGAGCAGAATTTATCACATTGCCGTCTTCACAAAACGGTGGAGCGAGTGGCAGATCAGAATACGAAGACGCTGGCTGACTAAATACTGAATGGAAAAATTTATTAAAACCCTTGCAGATGCTTGGACCATCTGAATAATGAACACCTTGGTATTCAAGGGATTGCGGATAGGCAGAGTTTTGTCTACGAGCTTTAACAAAGGACCAGAGCTGTTTGGGGTTCACTTTAATATTAGTTTGCATAGATTCAACGTAAAGTTTGAAACATGTATCCTGCATAACCTTTTGTCTCTTTCTGAGTAAGGAGAATTCTTCGTAATCGAGTGGATTTTTAAACTGTTTCCATTTTTTATGACTATTGGCTTTATCCCTGGTGATCTTGACAAGTGCCTCACTAAACCAAATCGGGTGATGTGACTTCTTTTTACGAGTATCCAGGGGCACATGCTTACAAATTGTGTCGTTGATGATGGTGTAAAGCTTATGAACCGCGTCATCAACCGTTCCTTCAGAGAGGATCCCGTACCAGTCAGACTCGTTGAGCATAACATGAATGGAATCATAGTCCCCTTTGCGAAATCTGTACCTAGCACGGTCGGACTCTGAAAGTGGTGACGCTGTTAGATCATTGGCCAGAATTTCAAGCGATGGATGAGCAATATCCTCTTTTATGAGTGGTACGGGGGAGCGTAAGAGGACGAGTGCAACATTGCTAAAGACCAGATCGAGAGTGTGTCCACTGCTGTTGGTAATGGTGTTAAACTGGTGAAGTTCAAGAGCCTGAAATTCGTCGATAAGATCAGTAGCTGCTTCCTGGACACATAGTAGTTCTCTACGGAGGTGTTCAACGCCGGTGGGCAACCAACGCAAACAGCGCAAATTGAAATCGGCGGCGATTAAGTAGTTAGCATTGGGATGTAACGATTTGACTGAGGCGACAGATGATATTATATTATTTATATGGATATGGAGAACTGTGGTACGTGCTCTCTTTTCCGGTAGGTATGCTGCACATATATGAAGGTCATCAGCTGTACCACGAAGAGCTTTAGCGGGTATGGTGACCCATAGACATTCCGTATTGGACGTTATCCACTCTGGACGTGTAATTGCATTTAAAGATCGACGTACGATGACCATAACTCCACCACCATCTTTTTTACCCGCGGCAACGCGGTCGCGGTCCAGTCGAAATACGTCGTATCTATTGTCGCATAATTCCGAATCTAGTACACCATCCACAAGCCAAGTTTCAGTTAAAATGATTATGTCAAAATTATTAGTTACAATACTATTATACAAATCTAAAGTTTTGGTTCTCAAACCTCGGACATTTTGGTAGTAAATGCTAAAATTATTAGATGCGAATGTAGATTAGATAAAATTTTATGGAGATAATAGATGCACTATTAATATTAGTGATATGGGCGGGGCAGAACAGAGACCCAAGACATCTTAAAGGCGTGAGGGCGGGAATTAAGTGAGTTAAGTGTGTTTGTAAATGTGTATGTATATGTCGTGGAGTGGTGGATATAAATAATTTTACGGGGTATATAGACAAAATAATGTGTGCTTTGGCGACTCGAGTACAAATCATACTATCTTTTGAAAATCCTCGGGAGTACGAATGTGTAGCAAGGGACAATTTTCGGCTTTTCGAGCATAAACATTACAATGTTTCGTCCAAACGTATGTGTAGTTCAACTTATTGCAGATCTCCTTTAAATCCATGAACATCTTTTTGTTGGAGGGTGTAAGATGATCATGCACGTACAGTTTATGCTCGCTTCCTTTTATTCCGATATCCGTTGTCTTTATACCTTTATTCTTGATAAGGCCAGCTACAATAGAATCTTTGTGAGCGCGGTTGCGAAGTTTCGCAATGATTGCTTTTGGGCGACCAGGTTTGGCTCTCATCGGCTGTACACGGTGCACAAACTCTATGTCGTCTGTCTTCAGCTCAACTCCGGCGTAAGCTGCTATCTTGATCGTTATATCACGGGGCGATTCATTCTTTAGCTCGGGGACTCCAGAGATCTCAAGGTTGTTCATGCGCAGCCACTGTTGGTGCGTGCCGAACTGGTACTCAAGTTCAGAGACTCGTCTCTCGGAGGCCGATAAACTATTCTCGAGTTCCGCAATTTTCTCGCTTTTTGTCTCAATTGCAGATAGCCTGGACTCAAATTGGGCAGTCAATTAGCTTAATTTAACACAAAAGCCTTGTTACATGTTATTTTAATAAATATACATTACTGTTTACTATATTTTTCACGTAGCAATCAAAATACTTAGTGGCCCCTATTTTCTTTTGAGTAGTATATTTATTAAGGATAACTATAATACACTTGAATTTCCAAAAAAAGTTACTTTTATTTACTACCACTCTCTATAAATATTTATAATTACTATTAAACCTACTTTTCTTTAAAAAATGTCATTAAGGTTATTATTTTATAAGGAAATATATATAATAGTGACGTACGAACATAAAGACAGTCTAGTTCTAGACGAAACACAGTGGGGCGTAGAGGCAGGCCGAGAAGTCGCTGCCGGGACGACCTAGACAGTTTTTTGCCGGACTGGGCTGGGGCGACACAAGTCAGGGAAGAGTGGTCTGACATAAGAGAGGCCTTTGCCCTGCAGAGGCACATAACCAAAGCTGCATAAAAAAACGTTCTGACAGCTAATAAATAAGCAAAAAAAACCGTTAAAAATTTTGCTAAATTGTTTTCAGTTACAAAATGGAGCACAGCGATGGCAGGATCTCGTTTCCTATGTGCTTCATATTCTACACGCCTAGAGACGCGCACATGGAACTGCAGGTAGATAGATAGTACAGATATGTTTTAATTTCCGTCTAAAGTGAATTCCCTCCAAATTTTCCCTTCGCCGTTAAGTTGACTGTAGTGCACGCCACTCAAAATAATTGCGGAAAAGCAATATCCGCTTGCCAGACTCATATCACAATTACCCACATTCAATAAATGACATAGCTGGTATGAATCGGGTGTCATTGCTTGCTTTCATTATTTTAAATACCTACTTGTTTTTACTATAAATTCAAAGTCAAAGTACTTTATTACTGTAGATATTTACATATACTTAGCAAACATTTTTACAAACAAAGTCATTTTTTGCCTCTTCTCTACATTGGACCACTGTGGGGGAGAAGGAATCAAATCAAATCAAAAATCATTTATTTCCATAGGATGTTGTTACATCACTTAGATCCGTCATTACATTTTTTTGGGTGAGTTCACTAACCCAATGGCGGAATCTGTGGAGAAGAGCTCACCAAAGAAACTCCACAGTCGTCGCATCTTTTGCGTTTCCTTTTTTAAATAAAATATTGTCAAATTACAAAATGAATGCTAAATATATATCGAAACAGCCTGTTACTCAAACAATCTATTCCCATGGACATCTGTCCTCTAAGTAATCAGATATCCTGTAGTAACCTTTTTTATACAATTTCTGTTTTATTATTATTTTAAACTTGTCTAAAGGTAAGTTTTTAATATCAGTAGGGACCTTATTGTAATAGCGTATACAATTGCCTTTAAAAGAATTACTAATTTTATGTAGTCGGCTTACATAAGCAACAAACTTGTCTTTATTTCTAGTATTAAAATTGTGTATATCACTGTACTTCTGAAAATTAGTTATATTTCTTTTTACATACACAAGATTGTCATAGATATATTGAGACACAAATGTCAGAATATTGATTTCTTTAAACTTTTCCCTCAGTGACACTCTAGGCCCTAATCTATAAATTGCACGAACAGCCCGTTTCTGCAGAATAAATATACTATTAGCATTCGCAGCGTGACCCCACAATAAAATACCATAGGTCATTAGACTATGAAAGTAACTAAAGTAGACTAGTCTAGCGGTGTCTACGTCGGTAAGAGCTCTAATTTTTTTAACTGCGAACGCTGCTGAACTCAGTCTGTTCGACAATTTATTTATATGAGGATCCCATTGTAGTTTGGCGTCTAAAGTAATGCCCAAAAAGACAGTCGACTGCACAAGGTCCAATCTCTGTCCTTTTATAAATATGTCTGTAGTTACCGGGTTCACATTGGGTAACACGAATTTAATACATTTAGTTTTCTTTTCATTAAGTAATAAATTGTTAACAGTAAACCAGTTCACTATACTAGATATAGCATTGTTTACCTCGTCATAATTTGATTGCTGTCTTTTAACTTTAAATATCAAAGAAGTATCATCGGCAAACAATACTAACCCATGTTTTGCTTTAACAAGGTAAGGTAAATCATTAATATATACTAAAAACAAGAAAGGACCAAGAATTGAACCTTGCGGTACGCCCATACTTATTGAAGACCCAGGTGATCTTTTCCCATTAACATCGACCATCTGAACCCTATCTGTTAGATATGACTCCAGAAGGCCAAGTGCCTGATCTTTTACACCATAATGGCGTAACTTCCTGACAAGAGAAACTTACTTGCGTCCATCATGACAAGAGTGTCATGATGGACGCAATCAAAAGCCTTGGATAGATCGCAGAAGACACCTATTGCATCCATTGCGTCTTCCCAGGCATCAAAAATATTGTCGATTAGTTCAACACCAGCATCGGCTGTTGAACGACCCTTTGTGAAACCAAACTGAGCAATATGAATTAAATTATTGAGATAAAAATGACTTTGCAATTGATTAAGTATGAGTTTTTCAAATATTTTGCTAAGCGTTGGTAGTATCGATATGGGTCTAAAATTGGTGGGGTCTGATGTACTACCAGCTTTGAATAAAGGTATAACTTTACTTAGTTTCATCAAGTCAGGAAACACACCACTATCTATACATTGATTAAATATACAACAAAGGTGAGGTGCAATACAATCTACAATGGAACTAATAATTTTTACTGATAGACCATGGGCGTCAGCTGTCTTTTTCATTTCCAGGGATTTAAACGCTTTTACAATGTCTTCATTATTTACGTGCCTAAATTTAAAATCTGTTTTACATTCCTCAAGGTTTTGTTTAAGTATAGATTCAGCAGCAGCGGGAGATGAATTTAAAGACTTGGTTGTTGAAACTGGAATGTCCGTAAAGAAATTTTCGAAAGCTTTTGCTACTTCTAGGTCTGTACTTAGCAATTGATTATCTATCTTAAGCTTGAAGTTATTATGTGTAGCTTTGGCCTTTCCAGTCTCTCTGTTTATAATTTGCCAAGTCGTTTTCATTACATTGCTACTAGATTCAATTTTGTTTTTAATGAAATTAGATTTAGCTACGGCACAAACACGTTTAAACATTTTTGAATAACTACGAACATAATCTAGAAAGGCCGTATTTTTGTTATATGATTTCTCTTCATAGAGTTCATATAATCTTCGTCTGCTCCTATGAATTCCAACTGTCGCCCAATCACTAAACAAAGCTTTGTTATTAACTTTTATAGTTTTTGATTTAAATACCGTATCATATTCATTTTTGACAAGGTTAAATACTGAGTTGTACAACAAATTTGGATCGTCACTGTATGGTATTTCCCATAGTTTATCTAAAATATTATTCCTGTAGTGTTCAAGCCGAGTGTCACTAACGGGCACACATGTAATATCCTCTTTTTGGTCCTTTTTTATTTTAATATTGAATATACCTATCTGACCAGAGTGATCAGAGGATAATTTATTGATGACCGATTTGAAAATGGGCGTAATGTTAGTAAATATATTGTCAATGCAGGTAGCAGATGTTGCAGTAATTCTAGTAGGCTCCAAAAACAGATAGTTCATGTTGTGACATAAAAATAAAGATTTTAATCTAGTACAAATATTATTATCCTCTAACAGATTAACATTAAAATCACCACAAATTATAAAAAAAATGTTTTTATCGCTGATTTTAATCAACACTTCATCCATTTTCTTTTCGAATAAATCAAAGGATGAATCTGGTGGTCTGTATACGCTCATTACAATAATTTGTTCAAGTTCAATACAGGCTATTTCCATGGTACGCTCAACAGACAGGCTCACTATGTCAACTCGTTCCTTATATTTAAAACTATTATTTACAAGTATTAAGGAGCCACCGCGATCAGCTGTTTTTCTGTTGAACGAACTAGCAACGTGGTGGTTATTAAAGTTGAACATGAACTGATAACTCTTTAAAAAGTGCTCTGTTATACATAAAATATCAATATTATTACAGTTCATGAATAACTCAATTTCCAGTTCTTTACTTAACATGCCCTGTATATTTTGATGAACCACGTTTAAAATATTCTTACTTTTACATTTTTCATTACTAGTAACTTGATTTAATGGGCAAGATGAAGGTATATTTATACAAATATTAATATTACTGCCAGAGTTACTCTCTGTTGTCCTATGGGTTAATTTAAAGAGCTTGGAACAGATTCCAAGGAATACATGTCATTATTATTACACTGCTCAATAGAAGCAGGCGTTTCATTAGTCAAAAACTTGACTGAGTTCAAAATAAAATAAGATAGTGACTGTGCTATCTGTTTTGTATAAAACCTAGATAGGTAATACCTATCCTTAGTCAAATAAAAATATTTTCCAATACAAATATTGGTGTCTATGAAATGAAATTTTTCAGTATGACGACATGTCAATGTGTGTATAAATGTAGAGAAGAAGAGAAGGGCGTAGAAACTCCCACAGATTGATTTTTAGATCTCTTTTAAAAACAGGTTGTGCCTAACTAATACAAATATGAAAATTTTAATTTAATAAGCAGGCAATAATAAATAATTACATAGTTATTAACAGCGAGGTCTGTGTTGATCTAGATTAACCCCATACAGTCCTGTCATATAAGTAATCTCGAACATTGTAATATCCCTTTTTCGAAAAAGTCGATTTAACATGCTTTTTAAATTGCTCAAATGGCAATTTCAAAATCTCCAGAGGTATCTTATTATAGTAGAGAATGCACTGACCCTTGAAAGAATTGCTAACCTTCGCGAGTCTAAATCGGGGCGCACATAGTCTGTGATTATTTCTTAGGTTAACATTACAGCTATCGCTAAGTTTGGAAAATGTTGTAAGGTTCTTGCGTACATACATTATATTTTCGAAAATAAATTGACTAGCTACTGTTAGTATGTCAATTTCTTTAAAAAGCTCTCTTAAGGAGTCTGTTCGTTTTAAATTATAAATTGCTCGAATAGCTCTTTTCTGTAAAATATAAATAGTTTGAATATCCGCTGCTTTCCCCCACAACAAGATACCATAGGACATCACACTATGAAAGTAACTAAAATATACTAGCCTAGATGTAGCCACATCCGTGCTTTGTCTGATGTTCCTAACAGCGTAAGCCGCAGAACTTAATTTAGCAGCTAATTTATCTATGTGGGGTCCCCATTGCAATTTGCTATCAATGGTTATTCCAAGAAACTTCGTATCATTTACTAATTCTAACGTGCTGTTGTCTAACACTAAACTGGTCTCAACTTGCCTGACATTTGGAAGTGAGAATATAGATAAACATGAAGCCTGATAATAAAATATTTTTGCCCTAACTTTTGGGTAACACATTTGTTTAAAGCAACACTATTTTCATCGCCTTCAACTTAACGGCCAAGGCAAAAGTTATATGTAATGCACTACACCTCGTATCTATGTAAACGTTTGTTAGAACGATATAACAAGCATATAATCTGCTTAAACACTCTGATAACGCGCGCATCAAAATCACGAGATGCTCGCTCGTAAAAATTAAGTATAATAATAAAATAAGAATTTATCTTATACTTTTATGTCTTAAAGCCAGTTGCTTAAACGATGTCTGAATTTTAAAGCCCATTAAATGCTAATGGGCTAAAGTCTGAACTGTCTTTGGCATTATGTACCCAGGAATAAGAGCCATGTTTTACCAAAAAAACAAAAATTTATGGAACCGATACGCCATTAGCGTTTAATGTGGCTTTAAAATTTAAAGATCGTTTCTGTAAATGGGTGATAGAGGCATTAATAAGTACTAAAAATCATTATATTACACGAATTTATCCGATTCTATCCGGCAGAAGATGAACTTTATTCTAAGGGCATAAAATCCTAAGAAAACCACGTCCATAATTGGAAAATGATTGTAATGCAATGATGTAAAGCTTGTTTTTGATGGATAATCGCAGCCTGATCTAACGTGCGATTCAAATTCTTACTGTAAATTGGCTTGATATTCAATTTTAACCTTTTTTGTGGTTGACTGACGATTTGAATTCATTCCTAGTCTTCTTCTTAATTTAGAGACTATTAAGAACAAGACTAGGAACAAGATAACTAATTCGACTTTTTCCGTAGAAGTTAGTTGCTCCTACAGTTGCCAATTTTTTCCTCCTGGCAACGTATTTTTGTGATTCTGTTGTAAACTAGAGATGCAACCGATAGTGATTTGGCTGTATTCAGAATATCCGGCCATGTTTTTGGCCGAAGCGTCGAATATTCGGCTCCCGATCATTCGGTGCGAATATGTACATAAAAATGTGGGTAGTTGAATATGTCACGGGTGCCAGATTTATTACAAATCCGTAAATATTTTATTCGCGAGCTAATCTTGCCAAGACACGCATTATTTTTTAATTTGTCGGTCAGATTTCGTTACTAGCCCTTTCACTAGTCTGCTGGCCGTAAAAGAAAAAATAATGACATAACAATTAAGGCAAATTGTATGATGTTGGCCCACAAATGCCTACAATAGAATCTTCAATACTCTAATTGACGACTGTCATAAAAGTTCTTTTTTAGGTTCTCTGTGTCATTTAAATGTAATTTCTTGTCATAAAGTTACCTTTGCAGTTATTTATTATAGACGTGTTTCGTTGATACTTGTCCAATTTTATTAGTGACGATTGTATAGTTTCTTTAATCTTATCGCTAAGTTTTTCTTCTCCACTTTTTTTTGTATCTTCTCTGGATATTTGTAACTGGCTTTATTCTTGCATTATTTAATAGAGTAACTTATATATATTATTTGCTGTTAATGTCCCAAATATAATAAAATAAAAATATCCGTGGTTTTCGTTATATATTCGTATTCGGCCGAATACCGAATATTTGCCGAATATTCATCGTATCTCTAATATACATGTTTATGTTTGTAACAGGTGATGTACGCAGGCACACAGCGAGCCTTGGCGGCCGCGGTCGGCGCGCCTCGACTGCTCGAAGTGAGAGAGATCGACGAACTCACCAACGAGTGGCTAGAAGAGAAACTGGCTCGGTAGTCGCACTTACTAATTCAAATACGTACGTACATGTCGTCGCCATGTGGTTAAATGAGGCACTTAATTAATAGTCCGGGCCGTCCATTAAGGAGCGGCGTTAAAGCAATATGTTTAAAATAAAGTATAGCCGAAAATGTTTAACAACCAACCTTACCATGAGTCAGCCTTTTGATTTAGAGGAATGGAGATCCAGCCCAATTCGATTTTGCAAGACGGCGGCGTCAACGCAACGGCTGATTTATTTCAGAGTCAGTTGCTACAGGTCACCAGGTCTGTTCGAATAGTAAAGTTAGGTTGTGTTAGATCACAACTTTATGTACAACCTGGAGCCATCCCAAGGCGCAAGGCCAATCCGTCTTGTGTTAATCATTTGCCTAGGCACGTTTAGGCAACTCGTTAAACGGTTTGTTCAGACAAAACGTTGAAACGATTATAATTTGAATGTCAAAGGGATCGTTGGGCTTATTGATTAAAATTCCGCAATCAGCAACTATTGTGCAGTCATCATACAGTCGGTGTGTCAAACCAAATTCGTATCGTCTAAAGCGATCGCTCGCTAACCGTTTGATTTAAGATACTTGTAACATCAATTCACTTTTTTGTTTTATGATTGCTCCGCTAGCAGGTAGCAGAAACTTTTGATAGCAGAATTGCGGAATTTTTGTCGATCGCTTTCTGTTTGCAAGAAATGTAATAACACCGCGGACATATCAATAGATATGTAATAGCCCCGCGGACATATCAAAAGATATGTAATAACCCCGCGGACATGCCAAGAGCTATGTAGTAACCCCGCGGACATGTAAAGAGATATGTAGTAACCCCGCGGACATGTCAAGAGATGTGTAATAACCCCGCGGACATGTCAAGAGATGTGTAATAACCCCGCGGACATGTCAAGAGCTATGTAGTAACCCCGCGGACATGTCAAGAGATATGTAATAACCCCGCGGACATGCCAAGAGATATGTAATAACCCCGCGGACATGTCAAGAGATATAAAATAACCCCGCGGACATGTCAAGAGATATGTAATAACCCCGCGGACCCGCGAGGAATGCGTTTCTCGCTCGCTCTCGCCCTCGACGCGTCTGTAGGACAGTGACTGACGTATATGTGTTTATTTACATTAGTATATGCGACTAATGATATTATTTATATAACATCGTATCAAAAAAGTCAACAGTTACCTCCAAAATTATCAATTTCGGAATGGGAGTTAATCGAATAATCGCAATGAAAGACTTGGCCGACTGAGACTACAATTTTTTTTCCATTGTAACTCATTTTTGGTCCAGTTATTTAGATTTCAGGGTAGAATATTTATGTTTCATACGGTACTATCAGGCGACCTAAATTTCATAGAAAATTGATTTTTAATGAACTTAGAATGATTTATAACTGAAGTATAGACTGCTAATTTGACATAATTCATGTTTGTGACACGTGACAACGATTTAGTATTTTGAATACACCAGATTACCATTTCTCGATAATTTTCCTGTAATGTCTAATTTAGCTGTTTTTTTTCCAAATAATATCGTTCGTGTACCTCAACCTTTCTACTACGAGATTATTTATTCGTAATCTCGTAGCAAAATGGTAAACAATAACCAGTACCAAAACAATAATATGAAAGTCAAAGTAGACATTGTTAACATTTTTGCTACGAGATTAATAATTCAAGTATACGTACATTTTCTTGTAACAAATGTTCTTTTAATAATAAAGAAATAAAAAAAATATGGCTTTTTAGTAAGCCAGTACATTGTATTGTGATCACAATATTTTTGAGACCTTGCATTTTTTGTGAAAATTAGTGATATACATGGTGTTTGGTAGATCGATGGAAAGTCTTAAATAGAATAATCTTATCTTCTGCGGACATAACTTCGGCCTTATTGTAGGCCGAAGTTATTTCCGCAGAAGTCATACCCTTTTGTTTTTATCTAGGTATGTTTTATTGTTTTTAGCGAAAAAACGTAGAATCATACAGTTCAGAAATCAGTAGGAGGCTTTTTACAACAACGAAAAAACATATCAAAATATTCCTAAAGTATCACTTATGCAAGGAATTTGATGGGAAAGACAGGCAGTGCTAAAAGTTATTTAATTAAGTGTGGTAGCTAGCCAAAGTATGTAAAAACTGTGTTATCATATATAAATGGATAAAATAAAACAAATAACTATACTCTGAATATATTTTTTGTTATGATCTTGCAATTTTAATGCATGTCGTCTCCATGGCGGCCATTTTGTAAAATTCGCGTCATCTGTGTGTCCCGGACAGGCCCACCGCACAGTTCGATGACTTTTGAGCGCCGATGTTTAGTTTTTGTTGAAATTCTCCTGTTCTTGTTAGAATTAAGGATAATTCTTATTAGAATAACATTCCTAATATAATTCTTTACCCTTTTTCCTTTCCACAACGCCTAATAGTTCAGTTTGATAACAGCTAATAGGTGTAACATAGTATGAAGCTCCCTGAGTTGTACTTATTTCTGTATTATTTTTAAAATAAAGCAAGATTTAGGCCAAACCAACTTTTCATTAGATAGCCTGTTCTTTCTCGTACAATTTGAATAGGTTAGAAAGAGATAGGGTTAACTTGAATGCTGCAACGGAAGCAAAATTGAACCTAATTTCTTTGTCCCGGTCCGGGACAAACATTCAGCTTTCACAGATAGGCACTTGCCTGACTTGTCCCGGACCGGGACAACCACAGACGACTGACAATCAAAAAACTAGAGATGAGATCACAAATTACAGAAGAAAAAATAAATCAACATATTTCGACAAAAAAACCCTTTTTCTATAATATTGAAGTAATAATGAATTTGAAAAAAAAACAACTAAAATCAAAAGTGTAATTTCACGAAATTGGCAATGGTCAAACTTTGCCAATTTTTATATGCAGTCCGGGCATATTTTTTTTGCACACTGTAAGCACACACGCTTCGGACACGATTAAAACTAGTAATTAGATTTATATCGAGGAAGACAACTGGCTCCTGATTTCCTGGTGTTTGGATTGTTCTCGGTTAAAAATGTGAAAAAACAATACAGCAAAATTACGTTAAAAATTACGTAAGTAGTGACATGGGGTCTGAGAGACCCCTGCCGAACTTTACGTCAATGTAACTTACCGATTTGAGACTGTCCGACACAGCTATCCCCTTCTACGGCATGGACGCAAGTAATCTCGAAGCTACTCAAGTGATGAGCCCAAGGAAACGCGGGGAAGGGGGTAAAATGATGTTTTACTGACGCCGCTGGGCCTGTAAGACCCCTTAAAGTTAAAGGTGTCACCAGTTTCTCGCAAACGTGACACTTCGGGACATGTAACATGTGCGCCAGCAACTTGAAGAAAATTTGAAAGGTGGAGATTTTTTCTTTCAATTTGGTTCGGAGGTCCTATTTTTTAATAATTTATGAGAAAGCGTTGTAAATAATATCTCAAAAGATAGATCAATAGCCAAGCATGTGTTTTTTGACGTGATGACGTCTTATAAATCGATGAACGCCGAATGATCTGTTCTATCTTCATTTGAGGACTTTGCATCGATCTACCAGACACCCTGCATAGGTGTAGTTGGGAATTAGCTCTTAGGACTTAACGTAACGAAAAAAGACAAAACGGTCCATGTCATTTTATGATTGATTACTTATGCCATTTCAATATTTATATAAAAACAACAATTAACTCTAAGCGAAATATCTATTATTTCATATTGTGATTTGTGATTATAAATTAAGTCTAGAGCTAGATATTGTATATGATCCGTAAAAAAACAAAAAACACAAACTTGAGAATATGTAATGATAAACATGTGAATTTAATTTAATATCAACAATAATACTTACGAGCATATAAGTTTTTTATATAACATAATTTTCTTATATAATTAAAAAATCAATAGATGTTGAACTTTTACTATAAAATACAGGAGACTTCTTAGTACGACTGAATACTTTTTACTCGCTTTGGATCCATTTTGCTATCCATAACAATAATGTTTTTAATCATTTTTTCAATATTTTTGTACCAAAATACTTATAATAATCTTGATCCTAAAGTGAATTTCAGCTCTAAATTGTCTTCGCTCTTGGTAACAATCAAACCAGGGTTGTATATAATTTGCGTATTTTCGTAGTGTGTCGACGAATCAAACCTGTCATATTATTTTGCGAAAGCGGTGAATTGTAGTGTGAATCTGGTAACCGGATATTGCATTTGCCCATTTTTGATGACAGTTGACAGTTGACTACAACCAAATTAACCGAGTGAAGGGAATTTAGAGCTGAAATTCACTTTATCTAGAGATAGTGTGATTATTAGCAAATAAATATTTATAATATATCTAAAAGGTTGTATCTCTTCCCTTTTTATCCCTGTACTGTACAGGCTCTTTCAACAGGTAGGTTAACAAAATAGTAGTTTATGTGACTGATAAATAATGGAGGGCATTAAAGCTCGGCATATCACTCGAGAGTTTTAATGCCTAATTGTGTACAGTTACATACACTAGTTTGTGTAGATACACACATATCATAAGATACTCTTTGATGTGTTCAGGAACCGCATGTTCGACCGGCACTGTGGTATTGATTGTGCTCTGCACTTGTTTAGCTTGTTCAGTAGTACCAACTACACAGATAAACTAGGGGCGGCACGCATGCGGGCGTCGACGTTCGAATTTTGAATGTTATAATATGTAGAAAATTTATACATTATGGTCATAACGTATCAACATTCAAATAAGAAATGAGTTTTTGGACGCAGTAAAGAGGGTTTATGATACGTGTATAGATAATAGTAGTTTATGTGACTGCCTCATAATGGAGGGCATTAATACTCGAGAGTTTTAATGCCTAATTATGTACAGTTACATACACTAGTTTATCTACACACATATCATAAGCTCTCTTTGATGTGTTCAGGAACCGCATGTTCGACCGGCATTGTGGCATTGATCATTGCTTTGTAGTTGTTTAGCTTGTTCGGGAGTACCAACTTCACAGACAAACTAGGGGCGGCACGCAGGTGGGCGTCGGCGTTCGAAATTTGGATGTCATAATTTGTCAATTTTTTGTACATTATGGTCGTAACACGTTAAATGCTATGTAGGTCACCGGTGACCTCACCCAGACTAAAAAACTATATGAAAAAAACTTTTTCGAAAATTGGCGTTAAAAGTATTAATGTATCAATATTCAGATAAGAAATGAGTTTTTACCAAGAAGTTTATCATTATGCTGGTCGTAACGTGTAGTTTTTGGACGCAGTAAAGAGGGTTTATGATACATGTGTAGATAAAGATTATTATGCAGTGAATTAGGTGTTTTGGCCGGGCGAGAAGAAGATGGGGTCCTCTTCAGGAGCTATCGGCGTCGCGAAGTAGTGCCGCAGGTGTTCCTCCACTGCTGCTACGTGTTCGGCGTCGTCGGTGGGGTTCGGCTTGAACTGCCTCTCCAGGCATTCGGCGAAAATTTCAGCTCGGCCTTTTGCTCTGAATCTCGGGAAGCCGTCGCTGCCCAGCAGCAGTTGATCAGGAGCCGGGGTGGACGACAGCTGCTGGCATAAGCGATGCACGGAGGGGACGTGATCGCCTACGGACTCGATGTGGCGTTCCCAAGATTCTTCGGCGTGGTCGCTAAGGCATCTTTTGGTGGTGGCCGTCATGGCGTTGAGGCGGGACTTCAGAGTTGGGCACCGGGTTTGTTGCCATAGCTTCCGGAGACGGCGCTGTTCGCAGATGAGTGCCTGAATCTTCGCCGGGAGGGGTTGGGGTTTCCTCCGGCTAGAGACGGTGTGCGAGGATGTGTCGAGCGCGTCCTGGATCCTGCTAGTCAACTCTGAAGTCAATGCTTCGGATTCTTCTGGCTGAGTCCGGCGTTAAATCTGATGGATCGGCTGTAAAAATTGGCGTTCCACAAGGTTCCATATTAGGTCCTTTCTTATTCCTGGTATATATTAACGATCTGCCTTTCATGGTGGAGAAATTAACTGACATAGTGTTGTTTGCTGATGATACTTCAATGGTCTTCAAAATTGAAAGACAAAAAGAAGATTTTGATGATGTTAATGGTGTATTGTCTTTATCCTTGAATTGGTTCACAGTTAATAATTTATTGTTAAACGCTGGTAAAACCAAGTGTATCAAATTCTTACTTCCAAATGTCAAGCAAGTTGAGACCAGTTTAGTCTTAGACAACAGCACGTTAGAATTAGTAAATGATACGAAGTTTCTTGGAATAACCATTGATAGCAAATTGCAGTTTGCAGCCTACATAGATAAATTAGCTGGTAGATTAAGTTCTGCGGCTTACGCTGTTAGGAACATCAGACAAAGCACGGATGTGGCTACATCTAGGCTAGTATATTTTAGTTACTTTCATAGTGTCATGTCCTATGGTATCTTGTTGTGGGGGAAAGCAGCTGATATTCAAACTATTTTTATTATTATATTTATTTTACAGAAAAGAGCTATTCGAGCAATTTATAATTTAAAACGAACAGACTCATAATTTCATAATTTCTTTATTGCACACAAATCATACAAAAAACAAAAGTTACATAAAAAAGTGTACAAAGGTGAGCTTATCTCTAATAAGAGATCTCTTCCAGCAAACCAGGTAAACAAGGAAAAAGTTGATGGTTGAGCAGGGGTAGACCTATGTGTACAATATATAAAATAATAAATAAAATAAATTTAATAATAACTATAACAATATACTAAATACTTATAATATTATTATAAGTATTTAGTATATTATACTAATACATACTTACATGCATACTACCTATAACTCTAAAGGGAGAGGTAATGCTTTTTCACACGACTTAAAGATATTCAGAGTAGGACTGTCCCTGATGGTGCAGGGGAGTGCATTCCACAACCGAATGGCCCGGGCTCTAAACCCGTTCTCATAGAAAGTGGTGTTATGCTGTGGAGTTGTGAGCATGGAAACTGCGTGAGTTCTCCGAGGTCTGCTGGAAGAAAGAAATTGAAAACTGTCTCGTAAGAAAGTTGGGTAGCGTGGATTACGTAAAATGTTGTAGAGGAAATTGAGGATGTGTGAATCCCGACGAAGACGAATCGGCAGCCACTTCAACTCCCTGCGATGTTGTGACACATGGTCATATTTGCGCAGCCCGAAGATAACCCGAATCCCGAGATTTTGAAGTCGTTCGAGTTTGTTCAGTAGTTCTTCGTTAGCACTGACCCAGCAGACATCAGCGTAATCGATGAGGGGTAGAATGAGAGATTGAGCAAGAGTGATTTTGGTATGTCGAGGCAAAAAGTACTGAAGTCTCCTGAGAGAGTGAAAGGTAGAAAATACTCGGCGACTTACCTCATTGACATGCGATGACCAGGACAACTGGTTGTCGAAGATTAGACCCAGGTTTTTAACTTTATCGCTATATACGATTGTGGTACCATTAAAAGTGACAGGTGGAATGGGATGTTGCTGCAACAAGTTAAGAGAATGTCTGGTACCTATTATCATGGCCTGGGACTTGCTCGGGTTGACCAGGAGTCCGAAGGATGAAGCCCAACTTCTTATACTATCAAGATCAGCGTTGAGTGCCTCCACAGCAGAGTATGCATCGTTAAGAGAGAAGTGGCGATAAATCTGGAGATCATCAGCGTAGAGATGATATGAGGAGGACAGGACGTCCGAGATGGAGTTAATAAAGATCGAGAATAGAAGAGGAGAAAGAATACCACCTTGAGGGACGACTGTAAGGAGGTCACACCATTCAGTGGATATCTCTTCCGACCTGATACGCTGTTGCCGATCCCTCAAATAAGAGTCGAACCAGCTGGCAGAGAAGGAGGAGACGTTCAGAGATCTGAGAAGCTCAACGAGAATGTCAAAATCTACGCAACTTCAACTGAAGGCACTACTGAAGTCAAGTAAAGCCAGTACGGAAAGCTGTTTGCGGTCCATGGCTACCTGGATATCATCTGTGACTTTCATGAGAGCCGTGACGGTGCTATGACCCGGTGTGAATCCTGACTGGTATATGTTCAGCAGATTGTTTGAGAGAAGGTAAGAAGAGAGCTGGGTATGGACAATGGATTCAAGGACTTTGGAGAGGATGGGTAAGATTGAAATAGGTCGATACTCTTTAAAAGAGGTGGGACTGGAAGTTTTAGGGAGCGGGATGATTAATGCTTTTTTCCACATGGTGGGGAAGATGCCATTCGATAGGGAGAAATTTATAACATGTGTAATAGCTGGCAGTAGTTCATCCAGGATTGTTAAAAGCATTTTAAGGCAGATTTTATCATCACCTACGGCTTTCGAGCTGACCGCATAGATTCCAACATTGCTCAAGTTGAATGGTGTGGTGTCGGGTAAGGACTTAGAGCGCAGGCTCTGAAGAGTGGCTTGTTTAACAATGGGATCCATCACACAATGTTGAGATCTACATTACCAGCATGTAAGTCCTCAGTCTTACCAATGCCAAGTGTTTTTAGAAACTTCCACACCTGAGCTGGTGTGTAACTTTCAATACTTTCGTGGATGTGCCGACGCTTAGCATCACGACAGAGTCGGTTGCAGCGGTTGCGAAGACATTTGTAAGAAAGAAAATTGACATCTGTCGGATTCTTACGGTACTTACACTTGGCTCTGTTCCTCTTGGCCTTTAGACGCTTAATAGTATCTGTTAGCCAAGGGGCGGGTAGGTGTTTCACTGTCACTTTTTAATAGGTGCATGCTTGTCGTAGAGACCTACTATGATATTGAACTTGTTGATTTTCTCGTCCATGGACTCGCTGGATATTACAGGGGACTAGTCGATCGACAAGTCATCCGACCTAAGAGACTCTAGGTTAATATCCCTAAAGTTACGAATATTAAGAAATTTTGCTCTGCTCTTGAGAGGCCTGATCTTATACGAAAGATAGATAAGGTCGTGGAACGAGAAAGGAGAGTTGAGTTGACCATGTACAGCGACCTTATCCAAGTTAGAGACGATCATAATATCGAGGAGAGAGGGAGAGCAGTGAGGTCGGAAATGCGTGGCATCAAGAGGCAGAATATGCAGATTGAAAGAGTCGACTATAAACTTGAGTTTGGTAGAACGGGAGTCGTTTTTGAGGAGACAGGTGTTGAAATCACCTAGAATGAGGGTATCGTTATACAGAGGTGAGAGTTCATTAAGGAGGGATTCTAATGTGTCGAAGTAGTCGATGCGAAGAGAGGGGCTATAAAGAACACCGAGGAGGACCTTACTATGGTGAAGAGTTATTTCGAGAAAGAGATGTTCAGCAGACTCGGAGTACTGGCTTGGGGACGCGCTGAACACCTTGCACGGGATTTCCACTCGCAGATAGATAGCGACGCCCCCATCGGCTTTCCCGACTCTGTCGTTCCTGTAAAGCCTGTATCCTGGAATGGAGTACGAAGAAGATGACAGCGATGGCTTTAGGAACGATTCAGAGACAAGAATGCCGTCCATGCATTGGTCACTAAAAGCCTCGAGCAGGTCCGGATAGCTGGAGTGAACTCACAGACTCCTTAAGAGAGCTTTTTAATGAAATTGATATACTTACTGTAGCCAGTAAATATAATGTATGCACGCAAGAACCTTACAACATTTTCCAAACTTAGCGATAGCTGTAATGTTAACCTAAGAAATAATCACCGGGCGAGTCTAAATCGGGGCGCACACATCTGGAGATTTTCAAATTGCCATTTAAGCAATTTAAAAAGCATGTTAAAGCGACATTGTCGAAAAAGGGATATAACAATGTTCAAGATTACTTAAATGACAGGACTGTATGGGGTTAATCTAGCTCAACACAGACCTTGCTGTTAATAATTTTGTAATTATTTATTCCTGCTTATTAATCATAATAATCAATTTTTTTCATATTTGTAATAGTTAAGCACAACCAATTTTTAAAAGAGATCTAAAAATCAATCTGTGGGAGTTTCTACGCCCTTCTTCTCCCACAGTGGTCCAATGAAGAGAAGAGGCAAAAAATGACGTTTGCTAAGTATATGTCTACAGTAATAAAGTACTTTGACTTTGACTTTGTGGCTGTCCGGGTGATGGAGTTTTCGGCGAGTGCGGCCGAGAAGGAAGCCCAGTTGTACCGTCGACGGGGCGATGGTGGCGAGACTCTTCTTGGCAGATCCGCAAGGATGAGGAGAACGGGTCTGATCTGAGGGGAGGTCTGGCAGGACTTCCTGGCTTGGCTGGGTCCGGATTCCTTTGTAGACTACGATGTCGATGATGTCCCCAGAGCCGTCCGGGTTGTAGTGAGTCGGCTCATAGGGTCCGATGACATCGTAGTCGTGGCTCACGGAGTCGGCAAGGAGCGCGCGTCCGGCGGCTCACTCTTTCGAGGAGTTCCAGTGTGGGTGCTTGGCGTTGAGGTCTCCGGCGATGAGAGTCGGTTGCGGTGACTCCAGCAGTCCCCGGAGCTCCCTGGGATTGAGTCTCTCACCGGGGGGGGGGGGTGTTAGGCGGCAGAGAGTCGCACAACGTTGTCGGCGACCTGGACTTCGACGCCAAGGACGTAGATGGTAGTGTGCTCCCCGAAGTCGATGGGTTGGTGGAAGATACTCCTCTTAACCAGGATAGCCAGACCTGTTTAGGCAATCCCCTGCGGGGATCGCTCGTCCTTGCGGTAGGTTGTGTAGCCGGGGAGGGAGAGCTTCATCCTCTCGGTGAGGTGGGTTTGTCGGTTAAGAGCTGCGACAAGATCCCTCGGCGGTTCGTTCTCCGGTGGAGGTGGTGGTGCTGCGGTTCCTTTCTTCTCAGCCGATCTCGGCACTTCGTTCTTTCCCCCCCCCCCCCCCCCCCCCCCCCCCCCCCCCGCTTTCGTTTGCACTTGGGTAGGGGCGCGCCTGAGGGCTCCGACTCCTGCAAACTTGGGGGTTTGGGGGGGGCGGCTGCATCTTGGGGCCAACGGTGCGGGCCGCTTGACCAGCCTTCTTGTTTCGGCTCTCGGCGGCGGGGTGTGGTCCTCTGCAACGCACGCAGGCCTGGGGGCGGTGGCAGTTGTGGCTACTATGCCTAAACTTCTGGCATCGGTGGCATTGAGCTGGTCCTCTCTCCCCGCGCCACGCCTCGATCTTCACACCGGGCATAAAAAGTAGCTCGTCTGTATCATACAGACTGGCTGTTATACCCGGCGTCTTCTTCAGCTGCGCGTGAAAAATGCAGGCCGGTCTGCCCTTCCGTGCCCGAATCTGCTTGACAAAGCTGGCCTCGTAGCCGCCCTGTGCCAGCGCGGTAGTGATCTCCGCGGGCTCAGTGTTTGCCGGCAGCCCCCGGATGGCGATCTTCAGGCTCCTTTCGGCGGGAAGCGAGTAGGAGTACCAGTGCACCGCTGCGGTCTTCTCCAGCGCCGAGAGGTACGACTGGACGCACCGGTATTCCTCGTCATCTGCAGGTGAAAATTGCACACCCTTTTGGTACGGGCGCGCGTTTGGGGCCCTCTTCAGCCGCTGCTGGATTTCGCGGAAGTGGTGGACACAGTTCGGGAGGGTCTCCACCACTATAGGCGGGTAGCTCGGCTTGGAGGGTAGTTTCGCGACGGCCACGCCCGTAGCGGGGGCACCGGGTGGCGGCGGGGCGACTGCGGTAGGCGATGCGGCAGGGGGCGTGCTAGCGGGCGCAACGAGTTTCGCCAGGAGGCGTGGGCGAGGCCTGCACTCCGTATGTGTGCGGGGTGGGGCGGAGGTCGCGACGGTCACCAGTGCGGTGGGCACGTATGCGGACGCGGCCAGCGGCTCCGGCGATATCCGCGGCATGTCGAGTTCTCGGGGCTGCGGGGTTGTCTGTGACGGCGAGCGCTCCAGCAGCGCTCGCTTCGCGGCTTCCTGCTGCAGGTCGTCCGAGGGTCGTCGTTTGCCCCCACGGGTCGGCGGCAGAATGAGGGGCTGTGAGCGGGCCTGCTCCACCAGCCTGGCGTCCAGTAGTTCGTCGCCGATGCTTGATGGCTGGCAGCCTTCCATGGCTGCGCGGCGTTCGACGAGGTAGGCCTCCATGGCCCGCAGAAGTCCCGCCGAAAACAGTTTGGCGTCACGGCCACGAATTAAATATAATTCGTCCAGCGTGAGCTCTGCTCTCGGCGAGACTGGTCGCGGGGCGATCGGCGACCCGTATTCTGTCTGTGACGGCGAGCGCTCCAGCAGCACTTGCTTCGCGGCTTCCTGCTGCAGGTCGTCTGAGGGTCGTCGTTTGCCCCCACGGGTCGGCGGCAGAATGAGGGGCTGTGAGCGGGCCTGCTCCACCAGCCTGGCGTCCAGTAGTTCGTCGCCGATGCTTGATGGCTGGCAGCCTTCCATGGCTGCGCGGCGTTCGACGAGGTAGGCCTCCATGGCCCGAAGAAGTCCCGCCGAAAACAGTTTGGCGTCACGGGCACGAATCAAATACAATTCGTCCAGCGTGAGCTCTGCTCTCGGCGAGACTGGTCGCGGGACGATCGGTGACCTGTATTCTGTCGCGGTCGACAAAACCAGGGGCCGCTCGAGGGAGACCGATCTGAAGCGGTGGCGGGGGGTGGTGCGCCTCGGGGTTTCGCCTAGTGGCGAGCTCCCATCCAGCGCAGCGTAGCCCTGAGAAGGGCTGTGGAACTCATCCATAGCGCTGGTTGGCTATGGATGAGCTGGCGCGGGAAGGGGTTCCGATCTGGCACACCTTAGGCCGAAGCCGACGTCCGTCCGCCCCCGAAGGTTTTCCCCTTCATGCAGTTCGCGACGCGGTTGTAGCGTGAACGCGACACGCACGGGCGTGTGTTGACGCGGGCGTTTCACAATGAAACGGCGCGCAAGCAGCTGAGCGGAGCGTTCCAGTAGGTCCGTATGCGTGGATGATCGCGGCTCAACTCCAACTACAATAACTACAATTTTGCTTGCTTGCTTGGTGATCTTCTCACACCCCTTCCAGGATGCGGGGTTGCGGTCCCGGGGCAATGGCCCCCTTCCGCGGATTCTTCCGCTGGCCGTGACTACGACCAGGTCATTGGGTGGCTGAGGTCTTCTTCGGGTTGTGTGGTCTCAATCTAGGGGTGCTGCCGGCTCGGCAACCAGGTCTCGGGTTAGGCGGCGGTGGTCAGGCGGGCGCCCGTGGTATGGTATGGATGGGCACTCTTCCTGTCGGACTCCGAGCAGAGGGCGTACCATGCCGGCGAGGCATACGTGAGGCGGTACCTGATGTACGTTTTATAGATCCCGAGATTGGACCGCAGGGGGAGGCCGGAGTCCAGGAGTGGACGAAGTTTCGCCCGTGCAGCCCGGACCTGGTTTACGACTTTGTCGACGTAGGTCTTCATCGTGAGCCGGCGGTCTATGGTGACCCCCAGATATTTCACGTGGTGCAGCCACCCAATGTCTTTCCCTTGGAGTTGGAGTGGTGGTGGCAGGTTGCTCTGGCCGGTGATCATCGCCTGCGTCTTCCCGACGTTGACGGAGAGCTTCCATTTGGCCAGCCATTCAGGCAGGGTGTCCAGCGTGCGTTGCATTTTGACGGCGGCGTGGGGTGCTTTGTAGGACGACGCATAGTATGCTCCGTCGTCAGCGAAGAGGGCCAGCTGGACCCCAGGGCCAACTGGGATGTCATCCGTGTATCGGGAGTAGCAGGTGGGTGAAAGACAGGAACCTTGTGGGACGCCGGCTTCGATGGGGCGGGCTCCTGACACGGCGTCTTCCACCACCACTCTGTAGCGGCGACTCCGTAGGAACGAGGCCACGACGCGGGTGATTCGTCGTGGAGCTCGGGACGTCGAAAGCTTGTACAGCAACCCCTCGTGCCATACTCTGTCGAACGCCTTCTCCATGTCCAGGAGTACTGCGACAGTGTATTCTTCCTTATTCCGGCAGACCGTCATGTCGTTCAGTACCTTGGTGAGCTGGAGCGTCGTCGAATGCTCTGGCCTGAAGCCGAACTGTTCCGGGCGAGCTTGGATGTGCGGCAGCAGTTCCTAGCAGCAGCTTCTCGAACACCTTTGACATGGTGCTCAGGAGGGTGATGGGCCGATAGCTCTCGGGCTTCTTGATGTCCTTGCCCGGCTTGGGGAGCATTATGACCAGGCCTTCCTTCCATGTAGTATACGGAAGTGCCCCGTGCGCATGATGCCATTAAACAGGCGCGTCACGGCCGCCACAGTCAGTGGCGGCAAGTTGCGCAGTGCCATGTTGGTGATGCGGTCTGCGCCCGGGGCTTTCCTGGGCTTGGTGCGCCTGATCGTTCGCAGGACTTGGCCGGGCGAGAAGAAGATGGGGTCCTCTTCAGGAGCTATCGGCGTCACGAAGTAGTGCAGCAGCAATTTTGCTTAAAAACTAGCTTATATTTATACTCCGGCTAGGGGACCGTCCATTGTTCTCCGCGCGCCGCTTGCAGGGATCGCGGCAGGTACTCGAGGTCCTTGTCGGTGCGCTGCACTTGTCTCGCTCGCACCTTCTGTCGGTAAGTCGACCGGTGTTCGTCGTGCCGGCCGAGGCTCGCTGTCCGTAACACATATTATAGGGTTTTCTCGGGTTCTTCACTAACTCGACACAAGAAACTAGACACACACGTATCCAGTTGGTGAAACTCAAAATTAGTATCACTTATTATTTCGTCTTCTGGACACGCCAAGATTTTAACGCGTGTCCACACAGTGAAACTTAAATAAAATCACTTTTATGTTGTCGCCAACTGGACAAATTCAGCTTTTTTGCAAAAAAAAAGGGTACAGTCAGGTTAATAATCGCCTCGCTCATTTAATTAAGGAACGAGGCGATTTCATGAAAAAGCTGCCTCACTGTTTTGCTTCAAAAACCCTATCAGCTTCTAATTAAGGCATTTTGAAATAAAACTAATATATAACAATCAAATATTATAATCACTTCGAGTATCACAGAAAAATCAAATAAGGACAAACATAATTTAACTCAAAATATTGAAGATCCACGTCACTTATAAATGGCACAAATACTGCACTTAAATAAACTGATAACTAATTATGACCAAAGGGTAACCGGGTTGGGATTTATTACCTGCTCCAACCAATCAGAGCAGACTACGTCATTGTTTATCACCGGCCGCCGGGCATTGAAAACAGTGTATTAAAACTGCAGCCTTATGGCGTAACTCTCTGAAGTTCATAGCGTGTGTCTATGGTTCATCTCATGCTCATACAATTTCATCGATTGCGGGGTATCACCGAAGGCTTCTAGGCTTCATTCAATGAGCTTGGATTTGGCCCACATTATGATGCTACTTGCGTGATACCAATTTGACAGATGAAGCTGGTGCAAGGTGTCAAACGTAATGTCAAAATCAAATCAAAATGTTTATTATCCAAAAACACAGTCTATATGAAGTTCATAGCTCAGACGGCTTACGCCATAAGGCTGCTGGTTATATGTTGAACATTATAGGGATTCGTACCAACTCGACACAAAAGACCGGACACACATCTGTCCAAATGCTCTATGCTTTTTGATGACATTTGAATACTAATAGTGTCGAAAATATATTCCCATATAAATTCACAAATCGTGAATAATTTTACAACAACATACAAACTTACCCGTTGATTACAAAATTGACGTTGAGTGGCCGATGATATTGTGACTTTAACATTAATCTGCGTAACTGTACTTTGTCATAAATTCAGGTAAAATGCGAACGTGTGTCCAGTTGGCGAAAACATAAGTGATTTAATTTAAGTTTCACATGTGGACACGCGTAAAAATCTTGGCGTGTCCAGATGACGACATAATAAGTGACAATAATTTTGAGTTTCACCAACTGGACACATGTGTGTCCAGTCACTTTATATTGTAACAGTGTTTCTCAATTGGTTTCAGATCAATACAATAATAAAGAATATTTTATAAACCTACCTACAATGCCAAACAATAAATGACCCAATGGTATTTGTGTTGGTACGCTGTATGGTTACATTGTTTTAACAGTGTCTAGTTGGTGATGGACCCGTATTCTCTACACTAACCGCTGTACCCCAAATGACTCACCAAATTCCGGCAAGGTTTGTATATTCAAGTGACATCCTTGAGTGGCCCTTACATCCATTCCAGGCCCCTTAAAACGTGAGAACGTTTTAAGGGGCCTGGAATTGCACTCAAGTAATATCGTCTAAAAGATAGACCAGCCTTGTAAACGACTTATGTATTGGACTTGATTTCCATTTTTTTTGTCCACATTTCTGACAGCATTCTATCTGATCTATGTTAATACATTCCATGCAGTTTTGCATTTTACTTTGTTAAAGTAAAATGCAAAATGCAAAAAAAAAGATTCAGGCAGTAAATCCTGATTATTGTGTTGATTGTTTAGTCGTCGAGTGTGGGCATGATCTTCTTCTCTTGTGTTCTCTCTCTCTCTGAGGTTGATGATTGATGAGTTTGCAATTGTGATGGTTTCATTGAATGAAGTGTATGCGTTTGTGGTTAAAAGGATTCTGAGAGGTTAGTGTCAGCTTCTATTTCGAGGGTCACTTCGTCTCGTATTTCTTTTATTCTAGTATTGTTTAAGTATTTGATATAGCTTTGAGTTGGTCAGAGATTCTCTGCTCAGAGACGTGTGCTAGGTGAGGGTGTGCGACTATCACAGTAACGTGTATTGTCGGTCTTTTAGTGGTATATTCTATCTGTTCTTGAAAAGTTAGCTTGGAGTCCAAGATAACACCTAGATCACGTATCGAGTGTACTCTTAGAATACTAGAGTAATTTAAGTTGTATTCATACGAAATCAGTTTAATTCTCTGGTAAAGTCAGTCAGTCACTTAGACATCGCCCCGCACGCACGCGTATACTCCCCAACCGCAAACCTTCTCCGCGTAGTTGACCATCGCGCTGCGGTTCCCAAACTTTATTTGTTTAAATCAGGGAATTATTACGTTTACGTTTACATTCTCGCAAGTTACTTAGAGCAATGTTTAAGTGTACGCACTGTGATGTTGAGTTTAGGGATGGAGTCCAGTGTACTGTGTGCCAGGGAAATTTCGATTTCCCCTGCGCTGGTATTACGGAGGGTGGATACCGGAAGCTTGGAGACCGAAGAAATGTATGGAAATGCTCCTCATGTAAGAGTGCTGGGGCCTCGAGCCCGCTCAACGCTCCCTCCAAGTTAACTACTCCTGCTAACATGAAGAGTAACGCATTTGATCTCAAACGGTTGACCGCCCAGGTATCTTCCCTACCTATCTATTCTACTGATGGAGAGCTTTAAGTCCATCCAGGCGGATCTCCAAGACCTCAAAACTATGAAGACTGATATCGCAGATCTCAAACTTATGAAACCTGACATATGTGACATGAAAGTGTCAATAGAATTTATGCAGCAATCGGTGGATACAATGACGGGCAGAATCACCGCCATCGACCAGCAAGTCCAAGAACTTCTCAAAACTAAGAATGCTGTATGTCTCTTTCAGCAACAAGTGGAGCAGCTCCGTGGAACCACTCGAGAGCAGGAGCAGAGAGCACGCCTGAACAACATTGAGATAAAAGGAGTCCCTTTGTCTAATACCGAGGACCTGTTATCGCTGGTCTCCAAGATCGGTGACATCATTAAATGTCATATATCCAAGGAGCAGATCAACTATGTCGCTAGAGTACCAATGCGAAATGGCAAGCTGAATAAGTCGATCGTAGTATCGGTGCATAACAGATACCTAAAAGACGACTTCGTCGCAGTTGCCAAAAAGCACTCAATCACGCCGGCAGATTTGGGCCTTCACAATGATGCTCGGATCTCGCTCGTGAATGATCATCTGACGCTGAAAAACAAGCTTTTGCTGAACAAAGCGAAGGCGTTACCAAAGGAGAGAAATTTTACATTCACATGGGTCAAGGGTTGCAAGATCTTTATGCGAAAGAATCCCACTTCGCCTGTCATCACTGTAAAATCGGAATCGGATCTGAAGAGACTTTAGATGATAGACATAGGTGCAGTTGTTGTGCGCTGTCGCTTGTTCGTTTATCGCTGCGAGGCGACCCTCTTTTGTATTTGCCGTATTGTTTAATGCAATTAAATTGTTAACTTTCTGCTTTCAATGCGCTGTAAATAAGAATCATCATAACGTAAATTATATTTTATTGTGCCTTATGCCTACCCTGACGCTAATGATTTTTTATTTACAACGGATCCGATAACTATTTTATACCAAAACGTCCGTAGCTTGCGTACTAAAACTTCAGAGTTCTAAAGAAATATATGTATTAATAATTATGACGAAAATTTGCATCACTGAAACGTGGCTTTCTGAAGGTATATGTAACAGTGAGCTGTTTGATGACCGGTATCTAGTATGGAGACGTGATAGAAACTACGATGCCACCTCGCAATCGTTAGGCGGGGGAGTTTGATCGCTGTTCGCCGGGAACTAGTCGCCGAGGGTCGCAGTGAGTGGAGTTCCACTGCTGAGGATTTGTGGGTGACGCTGTCGCTCCAACATCTCAAACCGAAAGTCGCTTACAAAATTAATATTTGTGTCGTAACCTGTGCCACCAAAACCTGGGAAACTCGTTAGTTTCTCAAACTAATAATTTTTCTCATACCGTCACGGACATTGTTTTGAATTGCCCTTCAGATAAGTTTGTTGTATTGGGTGATTTTAACATACCTAACTTACTATGGGAACTCTCGGAAGACGGCTGCTCGTATAAAGCCCATAACATACAAGGTACGTAACAGTTTGAATTAATTGACAATTTTATTCTATCCAACTTATCCCAATATAACTCAATTTCAAATATGATTAATCGAATTTTAGATCTGATTCTCTCCAATGACGTTGTATCAGTTGTGCACTCTAGTAGTCCTCTTGTCCCGGAGGATCCTCATCACAAGTCCCTCTGCGTCTCCGCAAATTTTGTAGAATTACACTCGTTGAAATGTAGGTAAACCATATATAAAGTACTTATACCACTCAGGAGAAACTATTTCATCTAAATAGAGTGGAGTGAGTGCTCTGTCTGATGGCCTGGGCAAGGTGATATCATCACATTCACTAAGCAATCCAAACCATGTGGAATTAAATGATCTACTGGATATATGTAATCTTAAACAACATAATAGTATTATAAACTCGCACGGTGGATTGCTAGATCTTGTCTTATCTAATACTGCCCTAAACGTCATGCGTGATCTGGACCCGCTTGTACCCGAGGATGCTTATCAACCCTCTTTGTGTATATCTCTGAATTCACTTACCGAATCCTTTATTCAACCAAGTAAGCGCATGAAGTATTGTTACGGAAAAGGAGACTACAAATAAGGAGTATTATTACTCTAACTTTTAAGTAGAAATTAAATGCAAATTGCTTCTTATTATACATCTGTGAAATACTCTCATCCGTTGACTGGGATCTTATTCTAGCCACTTCTACTATTGATGAAGCCATTCAGCTCCGTGAGTATAATTTTCTTTGCCATTCAGGTTCTTAACGACAAGCTCCTCGAACTCCGAGATCAATGTATTCCACATAGATTACATAAACCAAACCAGTTTCCATCTTGGTAATCCTACCCTTTACAAAAAGTAATTAAGGAAAAGTTTAAATATCTAACTAAATATAAAATCTACGGTAATATAGATGACCATCAATCATTCTGCTTACTTCGAGATAGAGCTAAGAGATTGGAATCGGTATGTTTCCAGAACTATAGGCAAAGAGTAGAGATGTCCATTCAAAAAATCCAAAAACGTTCTGGGCATTCGTTAAAAATCGTAATCAGACGAATGCTTATCCAAGCTCTATGAAATATGGCAATGATACGTTGGAGTCTGGTGAGGCCATCAGCAGTGCCTTTTCTGATTACTTCGCATCTACTTACCAGGCCCCATCGAACTCCAATGATATTGTTTCCATTTCGTTGAGTGAGATACAACAGCCGATTGATATCCACTCAATTGTCATTAACCAAAATGAAGTCTTACGTCAGTTAAAGAACATAGACATACACAAAGCTGCTGGGCCTGATCAACTTCATCCTATTCTACTATCCAGGTGCGCCGTAAGCCTCTGCAAACCAGTTTCCATACTTTTCACTAGGTCAATAACAGAAGGTGTAATGCCCACTATTTGGAAGTTTGCACTTGTAACGCCAGTTCATAAGAAAGGGAGCAAACTGAAGGTTGAGCACTACAGGCCAATATCCAAAACCTGCTCATTGGCAAAAATATTAGAAAAAATTGTTCATAATCAACTATATCAAGTACTGAGGCCGATCTTTAGTCCCGTCCAGCATGGCTTTATGCAAGGTCGATCGACTGTTTCAAATTTGATCTTATTCTGCGAGGAAGTCACCAAAGGAATGGAAAATGGAGGACAGATTGATACGGTATACACCGACTATTCAAAAGCATTCGATCGTGTGGACCATGAGAGGCTTATAAAAAACTTGAACTAGTTGGGATACGAGGAGTTTTTCTCAGGTGGTTAACCTCCTATATCCTCAACCGTCACCAATGTGTTGTGCTCAATGGGTACTCATCCACAGCTATCAGCATCCCTTCTGGAGTGCAACAGGGCACAATTTTGGCTCCGCTGCTCTTCACGCTGTTTACAAACGATATTGGTACTTGTTTCCAGAATGCAAAGTTTTTACTGTTTGCTGTTGATATGAAAATATTCAAAACTTTCATCGCCCATTGATGCATATGACCTGCAGCAAGACCTGGATAGACTTCATCAATATTGTCAAATTAATAAACTAGACCTAAATATTGACAAATGTAATATTATAACCTTTACCCGCAAACATGATCCATTACTGCATAATTACTCTATTAACGGTTAATCTCCTGAAAGAACAAATAATATCCGGGATCTTGGTGTACATATAGACTCCAAATTTATTTTTAATGAACATATTAATATAATAACCAAAAAAGCTAAAATAACCATGGGATTCGTTCTCAGATTATCAATAAATTTCAAAAAAGCTAAAACACTTAAAATCTTGTATTGCTCTCTGGTCCGAAGTCAGCTGGAATATGCTTCAAAGGTCTGGAATCCAATGTATAAAGTTTACTGCGACCAATTAGAGAAGATACAAAAAAAGTTCTTGATGTTTCTCAATTATAAATTTTCAATATCTAATCAAAATTACACAGAAAATTGTAAACACCACTATATACTAACGCTAGAGACGCGCAGAGACTGCGCAGACTTGTTGCTCTTACAAAATATCTTAGTAGGAAAGATTGATTCACCCAGCCTATTATCTCTTATTAAATTACGGGTCCCTACTTCTCGTAGCCGATGCTCTGATGTAACTCTTCACACTCCTTTTACATACTCTAATTATAGAAAAAATGCGTTTGTATCTGATGCGAATATCTGAAAAATTTAATAAAAAGTATACAAAATCAAATGATCTTTTTAACACCAACGAGAGAAAAATAAAGCAGTTTTTTAGCTCCACTTGCTTTGGCAAAATTAAAATACAACATGCAAAATGAATAATATAAAGTTCATATTTATGGGTATGTAAGTATATGTATTATCTGTTTTACTACTGGCTCTGCTCAATTTGTGGCGTTTTATCCGTGGCGTTCATGTCAACCAACGCATAGAATTTAAGATGTTTTGTTTGTCTTTAAACTTCTACATTCACATTAATTCCAATATAAATAATTGTGTCTTTCCTTACAACCAATTACCTGCTTGTTAATTTGGGTAAATATGACTATAGGTATTCTTGTTATAGTTATATGTATTCCTTCTTTTTAAAGGCGAAAACTTGTAATTGGCAGGTTTATATCCTAACATTAAGTCTACGCAAAATTTGTATATTTATATATGCTGTTAGTTTTCATATGAAAACAAAATAAAAAATAAAATTTATTCAATAAACTGGAAGACTGAGATTTATAACAAACCACTGGATGAGGCTGTCGACTTATCTATAGTACCATGGACGAATAAAACTAGAGTACTGACAACGTCAAACAAAAAAACGTACCCTGCTAGAAAGCTAAAATCCTGTATCTAGATGTCGCTGTACCACGCAATAGATTCTGGGTCCTTAGGATGACGGAGTAGTATAATCCATAGTAATTTCGACGAAAAATCAGAGATAACGGGCGGTTTTCTAGGGCTTTCGCGATTTTTTGGTAGATAATTTGGGTAATTTTAAACACGTTCTTTTCAGGTTTTTCAGGTACGAATGATTTTTTGAAAATCTATAAAATTTTCCTTTTTGTAAGACACACAATAATACAACTCGCAATAATACAACACGCAATTAACCTAAATATAAGTTACTTTTCGTTGCACGCTTATCGTAAGATGAGAATACATCTATGAAAGTGTGCATTAAACCGAATTATATAGTAATAAAGCTACTTTTGATTATATTTTTGCGTCACAAGCTTGTTTCTTTGCGTTTTTGGACTTGTGCTTATTTCAATGTGTTCTTTTAGATTTACTGAGATTCAGTTTTTAGTAACGGAGCGCAGAAAGCCAAATTCATTAATTCCTAACTTGCTTTTTTCTTTTTTAATTATGTTTTACGGCCCTGGAAACTGGTCCTTTTCAGCCTTCATTGCTTGCATTCGCGTCAGTTAATATAGTTTCATTTCGTTTTAGTCGCTTTGAACACCTACTTTGGCTAGAGTAGGTTATTGTGGCTAAATTTCAATTAGTCTATAGGTTAGGTTGGAACTTAGAAGAAGCAGCCCCGGATCGGAAAGAAATTTTGGCTAGAGTAGGTTATTGTGGCTAAATTCAATTGGATTATAGGTTAGGTTAGAACTTAGAAGAAGCAACAACATAGCGTAGCGGAGCGTATGCAAAGAAAAGCCAAATTTGGCTAGAGTAGGTTGTAGTGGCCAAATTTCAATCGAGTTATAGATTAAGTTAGAACGTTGAAGAAGCTAAGCCGCAGCGGAGCGAAGCGCATGAAAACAAAATCGACTGGCTAGAGTAGGTTATCGACTCCAGCGCGCAGCGCCGCCTGCTTTGGCGTCAGGACTGCGCAACGCAAAATGTCGACTTTTGTCGCGCTGACCTTGCGTCTTTAAACCTTAATTTAACCCCTTTAGACTTATCACACGACTAAAATAACAACAGTTTTGCTTAGCCAGAGAGTTTTTTGTAACTGTTATCAATTAATTGTTAGGTAAATAATGTACTGTAGTATGATTAATGCGTCTCTAAAGTATTCAAATAGGATTATTTCTTTTTTTTTGAAAGAGAGTAGTTAAATGTTTTGTAAAAGAATTAAAGCAAAATTCCTTAGCTTTAATTATCACTAATCAATTAGGAAATCAGGTAAAATCGGTGGAACAAAGTTTAATTTCAAAGCCAACTCGAAAACGTAATTTCGCACGCTTGAAAAAAAAGAGCAGCGCACACTGAGGCGCCCTTGCTATCGGCTTTAGCCGCGCGTGTCTTGTACTCAAATTGCTTTTCTCAGTTTGTGTTTTTGTAATTGTAAATTAGAATGATGACAATAAAATGCAACATTTTTATATGAAAATAAGTATATTATCATTGTAGTTATTACACATAATATATTACAGACACTTCTGTCATATACGTATCGTTTTCTTTTAAATAATTACAACATAGCGACGTGACGTTATGTCACGCGGAGTCACGCCTTTTCCCATACGGGAAAAATAATAATAATAATATTTTGTATACATACATGTATGTGTACATAATATTTTATATTATAGTTAAATATTGCAGATAGGTTTTAAATTTACAGTTTAAGTCTACCTTATAGGAAAATAATAATAATATTATGTTTTCATAATATTATTCAATATTATTAAATTATATATTGCTCATAGGTACCTACGTCGTTACAGTTTTAGTCTACCTTATCCCATACGGGAATAATAATAATAATAATATTATTATTTCTTGAATAATGTATTAAATTATAACGTATTTTAAGAGCTTTCGCAATAAAGCACTTTTGAACAGATACACCGAATAAAACAAATATTTACATACAGGCACATACATTGCTTCTCGCCCCACACTAGGACGTACGTCGTAGTGTCGTGGGAACCAGAAACAGCGATATCAGTTCAGGTCAGTAAAAAAAAAATGACCATAAAATCATGCAGATTACTTAGTCAACGTCAATATAAGTTCAGCGCGCGAGAGTCGTTAGAGATGGAGCAAAGAAGGGCACAAACATGTAAACATCCAAGACCTGGATTTTTTATCATCACAAGGGGTTAGGGATGGAGCAAAGAAGGGCACAAACATGTAAACATCCAAGACCTGGAGTATTTTTTAATTACACGGGCTTAGGGATGGAGCAAAGAAGGGCACAAACATGTAAACATCCAAGACCTGGACTTTTTTTTCATTACACGGTCTTAGAAATGGAGAAAAAAAGGGCACAAACATGTAAACATCCAAGACTGGACTTTTTTTAATCACACGGTGGTGTGATAGGGCTTCATGCAATCGACGCACAACGGCACGTTGCACATATCACATTTATGTGATGTTTTGTTGTTTCGTTTTCCCGATGCCCTGCACCATTCACAATACATATGTCGACCATTCGGGTGTTGCTCGGTCGGTGGTATTTTGACCGCATAATGATTATTGGCCAATATGGGCCTAGGTGCCCCTCCCTTTTGACCCGGCACCTGCCTGACCATTTGCACCGCGTTCGAGATGGATGGAACATCCCTGGCCAAGAATTTATTCAGCAGGCTGTCAGCGATGCGTCGTCTAAACTCTCGATGCTCAATGCTTATATCCTTCCATCTGTAGATGACATAAGCATTGAGGATCGAGGCATTCAACAACCTCCTGAACAATTTCTTGTACCAGATCTTGTTCCGCTTCCTCTCGAGCGGGAACCCGGCCAGAAGGGCGTCCTTCATGTCCACTCCCCCCATTGTATTGTTGTAGTCAAGGACTACTTGCGGCTTATACTTCGACGTGCCGTACTTCTCGGCTAGCCCCACAGTGGGTGAATGATAGGTGGAGAGCATGTTGACTAAGCCAACATCTCTCCACACTATCACGCTGACATCACCGCTATTTGAGTGTATGATATGGCCAGTGGCTAGCGATGACTTTGTGATGGACTTTAAACTATCAGGCACACTATCGCGATTGATCCTGAGGGTTCCATAACAGTCCATCCCGTTTAACTTCAAACACCGCGCCAGCAATGGACTGTTATAGAAATTGTCCATCACGATAGTGTGCCCTTTATTGAAAAGTCCACTGGCCAGATCATACACTATTTTAGCGGTGACGCCCTGTGGGGCTACCGTTGTCGCTTCCTCCTGAAATGACGTAGCCGGATCTGGGTCACCCACGACACCACTCTTACTATCTTTTCCTGCATAGATTACAAATTTCCAAAGGTAGCCCGTCCCGGACTCGCAGAGCTCGTAGCTCTTTATACCTGCCTTGGCCGCTTTTGTGGCTATTTTCTGGATAAAAGTGAGATGTCCGTGCCATTTTAAAAGGGACTCATCCAGAGCCACATTTTGGTTAGGCAGGTATAAAGCCTGAAATTGGGTGTTCAAATGATCCAGCACAGGCTGAATCTTCCAAAGCCGTCGCGCCTCAGTGGAGAGGGATTGGGGAACTGTGGTGTTATCAGTGAAGTGCAGATATTTTTTCAGCAACAGCCAACGGTCATACGAAATGACCGTTTTCCAATTGGCCATTGCTGTTACCGGACTAGGACTTTTCCAATAATCCCTCTCCACTGTGAGGGGGAAGAGGCTCTGGTGAATCATTAGGGCGAAAAAGACATACATTTCCGCTCTATTCGTAGGCTTCCACCTCGCCGAGCGTGAGAACGCAGAGCCGCTAGTTTGGGAACTGGCGGCGTACCGGTTTGTTTCTGTCACGATTTTGTCAATCATATCTGCATCCCAGAATTTTAAGAAAACATCTACAGGTTCCATTTCCATAAAATGGAATGTCGGTCCTGGAATACCTGTAAATGTTTCCCTAACCCCCTGGAATGCAGACAGATCGTGCGTCCAATCAAAATGAAAACGCTCGGCGGGAAGTAGCCTACGAATAGAAGCGTCGTTCGCCGTGTCTATAACTTGCAGACTTTCTGAGATCTCTGACGGCAACTCTGCGACAGCATTGGCCTCTGCCTGTGCAATCATTTGAACACCGAATTCACCGGCTACCAGCGGCGGCTCTGACGTGTCCGGGTCGCTACCTGCCCCATGGTCCTCAGCTATATCTGCATCTGAGTCCGATTCTTGATCAGCGCCTGTAACAAGAAAAGCTTTGAACACCATTTCCATGGAATTGAATGTTCCGCCAGTGATAGTGCGGTTATGTGTAACTTACATTCCTATAAAAAAATGAGGAAAATACTTACACGTGATGAAGATTTGGGGGCTCGGAACCTCACAGTCAGACGCTTCGCTCGCCCTTGAGGGCGTACTAGTGGGACGCATCAATGGTGGAAGCTGCGAGCTGTGACCTGGCATTTCTGCTGGCACTTCAGGCGCCAACGGAAGTGTACCAGGAGATCCCAGTGTCCTGAATAATATATTTATTTTTAAATTTAATTAAATTCGAATGAGTTTAGAATAATATGTATGTATATAGTAAATTAACCTCATGATCTGCTCGTGGCTGGATTCATCATTAGGCATGAACTCCGATTCTTGATCAGCGCCTGTAACAAGAAAAGCTTTGAACATCATTTCTATGGAAATGAATATTCCGCCAGTGAAATTGCGGTAAAGTGTAATTACATTGCTATTAAAATTTTAATGAGTAAAATACTTACACGAGATGAAGATTTGAGGGCTCGGAACCTCACAGTCAGGTGCTACGCTCGCCCTTGAGGGGGTTGAAATAGGACGAATCCACGGCGGAGGCTGCGAGGGTGGCAAGTCCGCTGGCACTCCAGGTGCCAAGGGCAGTGAACCAGGAGATCCCAGTATACTGAAAACAATATTTAATTTTAAATATATACAAATTTGAATGAGTGTTGAATAATATTGTATGGTGTACTTTTAAAAGTATTAATTAACCTCATGATCTGCTTGTGGCTGGTCTTTGTTGCAGGCAGAGCTACTAGACCGCATTCCTTTAGCATTTTTCTTTTTTTTAGCTCTGCCTGCTGAGCTGCCGGCAAGCCTTGTATACGCTTGCGCGTTATAGCAGTCTGAGTCCGGTACTCCTGCTCCACTGCCCTGGGATCTTCACATGACGTTGATGCCCTAAAACAATGATATTGATATGAACACAAAAACAACATTGAGCTACATACAGTTCGTAATAAATTAGCAGGATAAATACGTACCCTGAACTACTGCCCTCCAAAAAGTTTCGAGGTGGTGCATGGCCTCGCGGTACTGCACCACGGCCTCGGCCTCGTGCCGGTTCGTCACGTACTGTTGATGCCCTAAAACAATGATATTGATATGAACACAAAGAAAACATTGAGCTACACACAGTTCGTAATAAATTAGCACGATAAATACGTACCCTGAACTACTGCCCTCGAACAAATTACGTGGTGTTGATTGGCCTCGCCGTTCCGCACCACGGCCTCGGCCTCGTGCCCGTCCTCGGCCTAAAACAGGGCCGCCTCTTGCGCCTCTTGCGCGGCCGCGTTCCCCTACCATATCACTAAACAATAACAGGTAAAATTAACAAAAGTACCTACAATAATATCAAGATAACAATGAAACCATAAATTTCTGCGTTAATTTAACGAAACTACTACTTTGTGTTTATAACGCCGACAACAACCACTTATTTCTAGAAAGAAATAATTATAACTGATAGACACAAAATCATTACCAGTTTTCAAGCGCAAGTCAACGCTGCGCTTTATCGAGTGGACGTTTAGTCGAGGTCAAGCAAATATGTTCCTTACGCTATTACGATAGGGTTCAAACAACCAATCGTGCAGAAAATAAAAATCGAAAATAATGATTATTCACATGTTTTGGCCCTATATTGTCGTGTTTCTATCGTATTTACACAATATTAAGTACATTAGACTGTTATGAAAGCAACCCCGTAAAGTAAAACGCAATTTTTATTATTTTGAGTTTTTTCTCGACGTATTTCCTTCACCAGCATTGATATTTTCGATGAAAACACGGTATTAACTAAGTAACAGGCTATGAATAGTACTTACAATCAGTTTTTTACTCAAAAACTACACAAATCACAAGCAAATCACCGATAATCTGCCTCGTAATTGACCCGGCGAACTGCAGTGAAATCGTGCAAAGTCATGAATGTTTACTATTTTTTTCTGGCTCTGTGTGAATGTATTTCAATGTACGGACTAGATTATTCCATTCCTTCAATCATTGGCCGCTTTTATAGAAATTAAAAAAACAAAAACCGACCACAGATATTACATGAAGATCGAAATCTAAACTCGTGCTAGCCGTAGTCAAATTGACTCGCTGCGCAGTTAAGCTTTTTCCAGCTGCGAGTCAATTTGGATATTGCGCATTTGGGTCGTTATTGTGGCTACTTTTCATTTGGGTTATAGGTTAGAACGTTGACGAAGCTAAACGGAGTGGAGCGAAGCGTTTGCAAAGAAGCCACAATAACCTACTCTAGCCAGCTGTTTTTGTTTGTAAATATCGAGAACAAGAAAAGAGAACATTCGCGAAACTACTAGAAAACGGAATGGCGTCATGAACGCGGCTATTTTGGATGGTAATTTTTCGCCCATAAACGTACAATAATGACAATATGACAAAATATTGATTATGTATGGTCTTATTGACATTTCGTTACGTCAATTTTACGTTTCGTTCACAGAAATTATCCAATTTTCACGTTTTGTTTACAGAAATTTACCAGTTTTCATCTTTGTTTTTTTTTTAAACTAAACATTTCCTCACTTAAAGAAAAGCACTCTGTTAGGAAAAGTGACTACCAGCTATCGATTGCACACCTCATTATAATTAAATTAAGGGGGAACGATTCTAAAACCAAGCCGTTCAATTGAGTTACAGGTTAGGTTGGAACTTAGAAGATGCAACCCAGGAGCGTATGCAAATAAAAGCCAAATTTGGCTAGAGTATGTTATTGTGGCTAAAAATAGGCAAAATCCGTCGATCCCCACCTTAATACTCACTCATCCCCACCGTCCCGAATTGGCGTTTCGAAAAAAATTAAAACTCGAAAACTAATTTCGATTCGATTTATACGACACTTCGCATTTTTTTATATCGCCTCTGAATGCACGTCTATAATGCAAAGGGAAAATCGGCAAAAGCACCTGAAACCGCCCGCTTCCAAAATCAGTATTTCTACTCGCGCTCATCTATTCACCTATTTCAGTTAATAGGTCAAGCAAAATCTGTATTTCAAAATCTGGATTTACGATTAGTGTGCAGGAAAATGGTATCTAGAGTCTGTAACGCTATCTATCGAACAAAGTTTTTAAAGCTGTAAATGCAATCGATCGATCGATCGATTACCACATTATTTCGCCAGGGCACATCCTTACCAGGATTTGACAAAAAAGCTTTTATTTGTTGATTTGCTGATTTGTTCTGGGTTCTGGGTGTCGAATGTCCTGTGTGTTTGTTGCTCGTAGGGTTTTTTCTAAGTGAATTGTCTAAAGATTTATCAATTACCTGCATAGAGAATTGTTCATGATTATAATCTGTGTGTAGAACGTATTTATTTGTCTTCACACTATTTCTTACTAAGGCCCGCTGATCACGGAATGTCCGCCATGAAGGAAGAACCCGAAGACAACAAATGTGATATTGTGCATCAAGTATTGTGCATGGCTTGTCTGTGTACCGGTCGTAGCTTGCACATTCTCAAAGATGCGGCGTTGCAGGAGTATTATACATATGTGAGCAGTGATGTACAGGTAAGCTGGCTACATAACATAATTGAGTTTTCCTGCAGTAATGGAACGGGGTGTAACTGAGCGGGAGAGAATAAGTACCAGGTGTCGACCGCCCACATACATCTCTCCCGCACTGTTGTGTCCCTGAAGACTTAAAACCAGTGGCAGCTCGTCCTAAAGAGTGCTGCTGGCTGTAGTGCACTCCTACAAAAATCACAGGGTTGGAGTGTAGATAACGGAGCACCAAGGCTAAATAAAACTTTTTTTTCACTTCGCCCCCTTATCGACACTCCTTACCTACGAGATCTCACTTAGTTATTTGCAATCAGAGCCCAGATCATGCCCTGAAACAATTACATACTAATGATTAATAAATGCATGAAGAAAGGTACCAGAACAGGCAATGATATGTAATAGCATTGCTTCGTGTAGTAATGTTTGGCCTCAAACCTGGGTGGCCTTTGACCACCTGTGGCTCGCCATGGAGCCTAGCCTTTGGACCGGCGAACGCCCGCAGCGGGCAAGTTTGCAAAATGCGTCGACCGGCAAGCGACCCGCAGCGGGCGGATTTGCGGTCGTATAGAGATGGGCGCTTTTAAACTAAAAATATAGGTTGGTAGCCGCTTTTGTACTTACAGTTGGTACCCCATACACGAACGTATCTGTGGAGCTATCAAAAACCAGTCCGTGCATAGGAAAAAAATGAGTTCTGACCCAGTTTATCGGAACGATTTCTAGCTCGCTTTCACCGCGTTTTGATTGAATCGCGTTTCACATGTTTTTCGCTAGAAATGTATTATTTTTAATTGATACTAAGGTTGGTGTTGTACATATTGTATAAATAAAACAGAAAGTTAGTAAAAAATGTGTTTAATTTAATTTTTATTAATTAATAAAATAATTAATTAATCAATTTAATTTAAATGCTAGGTTTGACCTGGGACAGCTAGGCTCACGAATACATTATTGTTTTCATTCTTAAACACTAAATTAGCTTGTTTCATGGCAATTCTAATAATATATAGGTTCCTATCCTTTTCATACAATAAAACGCCGTGAGCGACGTTTTAGTAGGAGCAGGCAACAGCCCGCGGGGACCACCCACGTAGCCCCCTTGCCGGTTGAGCGTAATTTTTCAAAATGGCGCCCGCCACGATAAGGGCTAGGCATTTTTTTTTTTCAGAAATTAAAATGATTTTAAAGTATAGGAAACTTAATTCAGTGGCAGTCCCAGACCAGGCTAAGGCTGGTGTTGAGGGTAGACAATATGGGGACTGTTGCTCACGTCACCAGGTATACTTGGTAATACTTGGATACCATCAGCCTGCACATTCCCCTGGGTAGTGCTAAACTGCTAATATTAAGAGCAACAACACATTCTCAAGATATTAATTTCCAGCTTCTTGAGAAGGATGTAGAAATATCTAGTAATAAAGTTGTGTAAATAAATAATTTGCATACCTATTCAGCGTTATATCATGTGAAACTGAAATTACATATTTAAGACCAAATGTTAACCATGATATGCTAATAAAGTTTCTTATATCTTATTACTTCAATATAATATTTCAAATGCACTTGACACTGGCAAAATTAACTTAAGGTCACACCATGTTATAAAAGAAGATCAAGAACAATTTTAAACAAACTTTAATGTTTCACCAGCTGCTCAATGACATTAGTAACTTAACTCCGATTGTGTGCTGGGAGTGTGAAGCTCGGCTGAAGACATCAATGTGCTTCCAAAACAGATTGAGGGAGTCCTATAACGAGATTCTGCCGCTGTTACAAGATAACCAGGTATGTGGTTGCAGCTATTCTAGTATATTCATATTATAGTACCATTTTATAGGACACTAGCCAGTGCCCACAGCTTTGTCTGCCTGGACTTAGGAATTTGTCTGCCATACATCAAATACAAAATCTCCTACTCACAAGCAAAACACGTTTGGTATGCTATACAAAATGCTACTTAATCCACATGAGATAGTCTTTTTTAATATAAAAAATATGTCAGCTGTAGCCGTTGTGGCGCCAGTGGCACAACTTTCAGTTGTCGGCCAGTGTGCCTGGAGTGGTCAAAAGGTTAAGGGAATTCTTAAGAATGATAAATGTATAATATTTGTACTAGTTAAAGGCAACTTATTTGTACCATTATTTTTTAAGAGTTCTGTGGAGCTGTTTGATTTAGTTGTCTTAGGAGCTTTGTGATTATCTTAACATTTTATTTTCATAGTCTGCTTGCACTCGCTGAAGAAAATCAACACAGGAATTGCGATAGATAGTACGAGCAATGGAATAATTTGGATGGCTTCTACAGTTTAAGAGTAAATTATCTCTGTGCTTCATACAACGTATGAGGCCTGGAGTTAACCAAGGTTTTATATGGTATAGGGCTCGAGTTTTCTCTTTCCCTGCAGTATTTCTTAGGAGAACTTTGTTTTAATTTTCTGTTACAGTTTCTGTTGCCTCGGATATGTTTTGACATTTGGTAACTTCACACCAATCAAAGGCTTGCAGCCCGTTAGCTTTTATAATGTAATGTTATTGGTTCTAGAGCATCCATCCACAGAAACTTTCGCAATTCACTTATAATTATACCACCAATCCCATGATTAGTGGGATGTTTAATCTATCTCTAAATAATCTGATGCCTCAACTATGTTATTATCTTTTCAGAATGGTTCACACGTGACATGGGGACATGTGATTCGTCCACCACGACTGCAGATTTCCAACAACAAACCTATTAACATCCCATCACAATCTGATCTACAAACAACATACCAAGAAACCAAACAACAACTAACAACCGACCAAAAACAACACATGAACTTAGCGTCATGCCTTTTCCCATACGAGATGGGAGAGGCACAGCTGTGCACACATTTAGCTAGTTATTCAAACAGCAAACAAACAACTGATGAAGTCAAGCAAGAGATAAAGATTGAGATATTTAATACTGATGAGTTAGAACCTTGTTTAGGTTGTCTGTGTGTCGGTCGCAGGTTGGACGATGTCACAGATAACTCAGAGAAGCAATATTACTGGGATATCCTTTGTGAGACGCAGGTAAATATAAATTAAATTAAAATTATTTATATAATTAATATTTCAGCCAGTTTGAACATCTATTGAATTAAAGATTAGGTACGAACTTATAGACCGCGTCAAATGTCGTTTTCTCTGAATGAAAGGTGCGAATGAGAAGGTGAGACATCAAATATAGGGTAAGGTGGTGTGAGAGAGAGGTCACATTTCATTCTGAGCCACACCAGAGATATTTGGCGCGATCTTACCTGTGGAAACAAAGATTACTGCTGTTAGGGTGCACATTTAAGCTGCGGCGTGCGGCTTACTTAGATGAACATAAATATTTAAATACAGGCACATACATTGATGCTGGCCCGACAGTAGGATAGAGCGACGTCAAACACACATAAACATACAGATGTAGTGAATAATCCTTTCCTATCGGCAAAACTCGGAACAACGATAACACCCGAATGGTGCCGATGTGTCTATGAATTACTGTATTATTAAATTACGTGTAGGTATCAAATAAATCGCATACTTTATTTATCAATGTCAAATGTCAAATTGCCCGTTTGACGGGTACTGAGTGCGAGTGAGGTACTAAGACAAAAACGAACATTTCCGAGAAAATACGAAAGGAAAGGATTATTCACTACATCTGTACAAGACTTAGGTATTTTTCCTTCTCCAGCCGGGAAGCGAAGGGCCCCGAACAGTGGCGAAGATTTCTATGCGCATTATTTACACATGTTGTTTCGTTTGTTTACAGATGACTCCTATTTCATTGGAACAAGGTACAACTTGCAAGGGCAATGTTTAGGGTTCATACGATGATCTGATTCGGGTGTTTTCGGGAATACGACAACTGGCGAAGAACTTTAATGCACATGAACAGTTTTCGAGTACTAAACAGATTTTCTATCTATTGACGTTGTCTATCTCTTTGGCGTTGCGGTACCTGGGATTCGAACCCGGGTCCCTTGGCTTCCCGGCTGGAGGAGGAAAAACATGACATTGACTCCTATTTCTTTCGAAAAAGGCACAAATTGCAAGTGCAATGTTTAGAGGGCTTATACGATTATATGATTCGGGTGTTTTCGGGAATACGACAACTGGCGAAGATTTCTATGCGCATTATCAGCGTTGGAGAGCAGGGGGTTACCACAATCTTTTTCCGATTAAAATAGGTTCAAAACAAGAACATCACCGTGGCAACCATTTCAATTTCACTTCGCCATAATGGGCTTTATTTACCTAATACCAAGACTTGTTTTAAGACGGTCACGGTAATTTTGCGGATCAAATTAGGTTCCTAATCTGAATCGGCATTAGACGTTGTGGTAACCGCTTTGTACACAGATTAAAAATGATATAGTTTTATAAGTATACATGTAACATATCTGCTTTCATTGTTCTTTATTTACCTACGTTTGCTGTTGTTCCAGCTTGCAACTTGTAATGCAGTCATGCCAAGGCTTTGCTACGAATGTTCGCACTTACTGCGGGAGTCGTTTCGCTTCAGAAGACGTGTGAGGGACTCCTATCAGATACTGCTGCCGTCGCTACAGACGATGCATAAACAGGTACCTATCACATACATGCGAGTACTTACTGCGGGAGTCGTTTCGCTTCAGAAGACGTGTGAGGGACTCCTATCAGATACTGCTGCCGTCGCTACAGACGATGCATAAACAGGTACCTATCACATACATGCGAGTACTTACTGCGGGAGTCGTTTCGCTTCAGAAGACGTGTGAGGGACTCCTATCAGATACTGCTGCCGTCGCTACAGACGATGCATAAACAGGTACCTATCACATACATGCGAGTACTTACTGCGGGAGTCGTTTCGCTTCAGAAGACGTGTGAGGGACTCCTATCAGATACTGCTGCCGTCGCTACAGACGATGCATAAACAGGTACCTATCACATACATGCGAGTACTTACTGCGGGAGTCGTTTCGCTTCAGAAGACGTGTGAGGGACTCCTATCAGATACTGCTGCCGTCGCTACAGACGATGCATAAACAGGTACCTATCACATACATGCGAGTACTTACTGCGGGAGTCGTTTCGCTTCAGAAGACGTGTGAGGGACTCCTATCAGATACTGCTGCCGTCGCTACAGACGATGCATAAACAGGTACCTATCACATACATGCGAGTACTTACTGCGGGAGTCGTTTCGCTTCAGAAGACGTGTGAGGGACTCCTATCAGATACTGCTGCCGTCGCTACAGACGATGCATAAACAGGTACCTATCACATACATGCGAGTACTTACTGCGGGAGTCGTTTCGCTTCAGAAGACGTGTGAGGGACTCCTATCAGATACTGCTGCCGTCGCTACAGACGATGCATAAACAGGTACCTATCACATACATGCGAGTACTTACTGCGGGAGTCGTTTCGCTTCAGAAGACGTGTGAGGGACTCCTATCAGATACTGCTGCCGTCGCTACAGACGATGCATAAACAGGTACCTATCACATACATGCGAGTACTTACTGCGGGAGTCGTTTCGCTTCAGAAGACGTGTGAGGGACTCCTATCAGATACTGCTGCCGTCGCTACAGACGATGCATAAACAGGTACCTATCACATACATGCGAGTACTTACTGCGGGAGTCGTTTCGCTTCAGAAGACGTGTGAGGGACTCCTATCAGATACTGCTGCCGTCGCTACAGACGATGCATAAACAGGTACCTATCACATACATGCGAGTACTTACTGCGGGAGTCGTTTCGCTTCAGAAGACGTGTGAGGGACTCCTATCAGATACTGCTGCCGTCGCTACAGACGATGCATAAACAGGTACCTATCACATACATGCGAGTACTTACTGCGGGAGTCGTTTCGCTTCAGAAGACGTGTGAGGGACTCCTATCAGATACTGCTGCCGTCGCTACAGACGATGCATAAACAGGTACCTATCACATACATGCGAGTACTTACTGCGGGAGTCGTTTCGCTTCAGAAGACGTGTAAGGGACTCCTATCAGATACTGCTGCCGTCGCTACAGACGATGCATAAACAGGTACCTATCACATACATGCGAGTACTTACTGCGGGAGTCGTTTCGCTTCAGAAGACGTGTGAGGGACTCCTATCAGATACTGCTGCCGTCGCTACAGACGATGCATAAACAGGTACCTATCACATACATGCGAGTACGTAGATATCTATAAATATACTATTTTCCTGCGCAATTGCGCCCACTTTTAGACAGTAATTCGTAAACATAAACATTTACATACAGGCACATTCATTGCTTCTGGGCCCACGCTATGATACCCTGTGTCGTGGGAACCAGAAACAGCGACGTCACACACATATAAACATCCAAGATCTGGAGATATTTTTTTCTCTTATACCCCCAGCCGGGGATCGAACCCGGGACCTCCCGCATGGTAGACAGAGCCACAACCGCTGCGCCACAGAGATCGTCAATTCAAAACACCATTTTGCGTGACCACCATTAGCTCATCCCCATGGATATGATTGCCATCACCGTCAGAACGTCAGTGGGTATATAGGTTTCAAATCATCATCCACTTACTCAATGCATCGACAAACCAAATAATATATAAGCCTCCGGCACAGCAAACGCGCGGCGTGCGCACGGCAGCAGTTGCATGTCAGCGAGGAATTTTTAATACAGGGAATCCTATGAAACTCATTTGTTCATTACTCCATCTTTTATGTACACACGTATCATAAACTCTCTTTACTGCGTCCAAAAACCCCACGTTACGACCAGCATATTGTTATACTACTTGGGAAAAACTCATTTATTATCAGAATATTGAAACATTATGACAAGTGTGGCCAGCAGTGCCGTCATTGCGGACCAAGGCTTGTATAGTACTTTACTCAAATAATGCGAGTAATTAAATAAAACCAGCTTATTATACAATTAAGAGTGAGATTTTATTTTTGTTGTCACACTTAACCAAATTCTGAATAAAGCCTTTTTGCAGTACCTTTTTTAGTGGCAAGAAGATCTCCCGCTCTTTTTTTTTTGTCACACATAACCAAATTCTGAATAAAGCCTTTTTGCGCTACCTTTTTTTTACCATTTTCGAAACAAAGTTCGACCATCATGGAATTTGACATGAAATTGCCGGTCGCTAAAACACTACAGTAATGGATTTTCACAGGAAATTGCCGGCACCTTTTCTGGCTCCTCCAAGTAGCGCGGCAATGACGACTTTGCTCGAAGAAGGGTCAAAATAATGATCACATTACTGGTTTTGTTTGAGTAAAGAATTATTTTCCTCGAGCTACAACACGCCGACACCAAAATACCAATTGAAAAAAAAAACCCTGTAGATTAGTGGCAGTTCTGATAAGTACCATAGACTCAAAATACGACACTTCCGCTTTTGTGTTTTCTATTCGCAGTTTTATTATACAACGATCGAATGTAAACAAAATCGAGCATTTCCTAAACCTCGATTCGCGCGCAAACGGCAGCCTTATTTAGGGCTAACGCGATTAGTTAGGCGTAGATTTCATATTTCGCGTGCGAGCAGGTCATTGTCGTTGAATCTGACTACAGTAGTAACAATTCCGGAGTAACAGGTCGTATAATAAGAGTCCTTAATTGGCCTATGTCATATATTAATGCTAAGTAATTTAGATTGTATCGTGCTGTGGACTCAGTTCCCAAATAAACAAACTAACAAGTATTCATATTAACCTCATGTTTTATGTCAAAGTACCAAAACAGCTTCACTCATTCCGATCTCTGCTTATTAGAGATAAGCTCGAATTTGAACACTGTTTTCATGTAACTCTTGTGTCGTTATTATAATTTGTGTGCAATAAATAAATTATGAATAACAGCTGAATAGCCGCCCCGCTGCTGCCGCGCGCACCCCACGCGTTTGCCTTAAATGTTATTTGAAATGTTTCATACTATGGATGAGGTCTTAATAATAATAATAATAATACCTTAGACACTATTTACACACATTGATCTAGCCCCAAACTAGGATTCCCTGTATCTTGGGTGCTAGACAACGATACACATACTTATATAGATAAATATTATACTTAGATAGATAAACAACCCTGACTAGGGTACACACATCCATTCTCATCAAACAAATATTTGCCCACACCGGGACTCGAGCCCGGGACCCTTGGATTCGTAGGCAAGGAGGGTCACTGCCGACTCGGCCATTCGGGTCGTTCGGGTTTAAACCTATGTTTTGTCCAAGTCAAGGTGAAACGTGAATTTTTAGTGAAGTAGTCGATGTCTATAGTTACCAAAAAGGCACCCGACAAAATCAAAGGATCACCTTTTTACTTTAACTATTGTTTTATTTATCACAAACAAAATCAGCTTTACCTTTATCGTAAGAAACACTTAAGGAATCTTCGTTCGTCACTGGTGACTCGACTCCTCTGATACAATCTTCCATCTACATACATACATATGCTCACTCCTTTGTCAGAAGAAGGGTAGGCAGAGACTAACGCACTCTACTTGCTACGATCCTGGCGTACATCTTCCTCAATAGTCATAAGTCTCTTCATATAAGCTCGCCGGTTACGGGTACTTCTAATTGGAAAATATTAAACTGCACATCAAAATCAGTAGATTTGCACAGCAAATATTAGGGCAGAATGCTGCGGTAGCTTAGGTGAAGGGTAAAGAGTAGTGAAGCGAAGCCTGTTAGGTTGAACATGCAAAAACAACAAAAAATACTTGAAACGTAAACTTGAGTATACATAAAATATTTAAAACATAAAAAGTGTTTTTGCTGATCCTTTTTTGCTGTGCAAATCAGTATTTTTGATTTGCGATTAAATACAAGCCCTTTTAATTTTTCCCCTCCCGTCACTTATAAATCGCCAATTTTGAGCCATTTTAGCACCTTCCATCTCTTTTTCTATTCCTTTATATCCATCCATTTCCATTTGATACTGGGATTTTCTAGTTTTTGTACCCGTTTTTCGAAATAAGTCATAAGACATAAGATATTTATTCATATGTTTTTCAATTACATGTCATATTTATATAAATAGGTCTACTACCTATGTAAATTAGCTAACTAGCTACAGTTTAAATAATTAGCTACAGTCATTAAAATCGTGGTCAAAATGACAATTATAAAATTAAATGCGATCATAAAAATTAACAATATTATTAGGTACTAAGGTACGACACAAATTATCCCTTGGAGGTAATAGCGAACTCCTCGTAACTATAGGGTGCCAAGTCAATAAGATGGTTTTTAAGTTTATTTTTGAAGGTGTCTGTACTTGGGGCAATTTTTATGCTGTCGGGGAGTTTGTTATACATAGTTGGACCCATGACATGGGTCAGTTTGTTGGACTTTTCCAATGTACGCGGTATGCCAGCCAGTTTATGTCCGTTCCGCGTGGCATACTTGCTGAGGTCATTTAGAGTCTTGAACTCGTCTAGGTTTTGCCGAACATACAAAGCAACCTGGAAGATCACTATTGCGGGCACTGTTAAGATGCGAAGTGATTTGAAGTACGGCCTCGCAGACGTATCTGATGGAACCCGTGCGATGGCTCGTACGGCCCTTTTTTGCATGATGAACGCGCGCTTCCAATCCGCTGCGCGTCCCCATAGCTCAGCACCGTACTGGAGCAGCGAGTGTATAGTGGCGAAGTAGCATGTCCGAACCACTTCGGTTGGAACGCTCCAGGCCAGACGTCGGAGAGCAAAGCACGCACTTCCCAGCTTCTTGCACAGCTTGTCGATGTGGGCCTCCCAGGTGAGGCCTCTGTCCAGCTCGAAGCCGAGAAATCCTGCGACGTTGACTTGCGCAATGTCCTTCCCATCGATATTGACTGCCATTGGTCTCGGGGGCATGCCTGCTAGTCGGAAATGGAGGAATTGGGACTTTTTTGTATTAAGTATCAAGCCGTTAGTTTCGAACCATTTCGCGAGTTTGGCGGCTGTTGTATTGAGTTGAGACTCTAGCTCATCCAGGTTGGAGGCATACACTAATCCTGCGACATCGTCAGCGTACATAAGTATGTCAGCGGTCTCTATGTTCTGAGGGAGGGAATATTTTTCCTTTCAATGTTACAATTTTCCAGTACTTTCTAGCTACTTCTCGTGCTTGATGGATTACTGGTGACATAGCCGATGCTATAAAAAAAATAGAAATCGATAATCAGGGTCACAAAGCAGGGCCTTTGCCGGTGTTCGGGAAGGCACCTCCTCTGCGATTTCATCTTTCCCCTCTGGCCATCAATCCTGGCTTGTTGATGCAGCGATGAGCTAGCCCCCTCTCACGCAAAATGGTGTATTGAATAACGTGGACACAATTGTGCCTTTGCCACCGCGTACAGAAAAAGGCGAGGCGCTATATTATTGTTATTTTTGATATTATCTCTAAAAAAAAGGTTGCAATTTCAGGATATAAATGATTTCCTATCAAGTGGAGTAAGCCTATCGCCGCGGCTGCAGTTCTGCTTCGGTGAACGAGTGGACATACTACCTGAGGGGACACTGGTCCATCAGGAACATGACCACTACACAGGTAAAAGATAATTTAATTAAATTAATTAAACAAGGCTAGTATTTAAGCGCACAGCAAAAATACTGATTTTCACAGCAAAAAAGGATGCGAAAATACTTTTTATGTTTTAAGTATTTTTGTTGTTCTTACAGGTCCAACCTAATACGAAGGATAAATGGGGCTTCGCTTGGCTCACCCCCTTTACCCTTCACCTAAGCTACCGCAGTATTTTGCCCTGATATTTGCTGTGAAAATCAGTATATTTGCTTTGCAAATCAGTATAATTGATGTGCAGTTTAATATGTCCCATTAAATAATAGCAGGAACTGACTTGAGCCATAAAATACTGACTGTGAGGCACTGAAATGCCGACGGAGCCGCTAAAATACTGAATGAGCTACTAAAGTAACGACCTCTGTAGCGCAGCGGTTGTGGCTCTGCCTACCATGCGAGAGGTCCCGGGATCGATCCCCGGCTGGGGGTCCCAGAAAAGAATAATCTAGGTCTTGGATTCTTATATGTGTGTGACGTCACTGTTTCTGGTTCCCACGACACATGGTATCCTAGTGCGGGGCCAGAAGTACTGTATGTGCCTGTATGTAAATGTAAAATACTGACTAGTCTATAAAATACAGACTGGGCCACAAAAGTTCAGTAAAATACTGCATGAGCAAAAACATACTGGCAGCCACAATCCCCTAATAGCCTTGCTTAGTGTAAATCCGTCGCTCGGTTAGTATGTTCCATACATCTTAACTTGACCTTGACCTTGACCTTGACCAGAAAGGTCAAGTTAAGATGTATGGAACATATGGAACATACTAACTACTACAACTGTATGTCATGTGATCACAAAACTCGATATTCCGAAAGGTTACCACAGTGCTGGCCCTCTATGCTACTAAGCACAAGCCTCACACAAGCCTACCGCAGGCTCGCGCTATCTCTCTCTCCCGACTCGATGAAACGTGACTTCCGAGCCTGCGATAGGCTTGTGTGAAGTTTGTGGTTAGAAGCATCGGGGCCCAGTTGTAGACACTACTTTAAATGCAAATACACAAAATTTTACTAAAAAGTGATCTAAAGTCCGCTTACAAATAATATTATTTCCCAAAAATCTCAAAACAGAGATTTTCAAAATGAGACAGTTAAAATGCGTTTCAGCTAACTGACACTTTGGCGTTAGGTGGGTTGCAATGGAACCACTGTTGAAAATGTGTTACCGAAAATATCGTAACTAACTCATACTTACTATAAATGTAATTAAATTAAGTTTATTTCACCAAATCATAAATTACAAAATTAAATGTCAATTTTGGCTACTAAACTAGTGTGCACGACAGAACCTGAAATGACTACTTTGTACATAGTTTTTATCTTATTTTGTTTTTTATACGTTTTAGGATAAGCTAGATTAAGTTTTGGTCACGAAATAAAGTTATATTTTCCCATTAGGATTAGGGCCTAGGATGTAAGCTTGTACATAGTTTAGAATAGGATTGTATTTTATTATGTATGTTTTTGGATTAGCGATTCCATCCCCGGTTAGGTAGGTACACAATTTCCAATAGGAAATAGCACATAGTTTCAGTAGATTTGCAAGTAAATAATCAAATTAGAGCACATAATTCCAATTAGAATTCACACTAATTACACTCACTATCTCATAAGGGGAGGAAACCTAGCAAAAACAAGCGAGAGAAAGAGACAGTGCAACTGTCCCTGTCGGCGCATACAGGCGAGCGAGGGGGGCCCCGACTCCCGCAACCTGCGGCATGGGGAAGCGGGGGACGGGGTCATATAAATATTGAAATCTGTCGCATGCGCTCCTCGCTCTGTTTTGCGCCGGCGGACAATGCAAATTGTATGTTTAGGTCTAGAAAATAAGTAAGTAAACGAATGTATACTGTTTTGTACATGTAAAATGTAAATTTGACATGAAAATAAAGAGATTTGAGTCCAGGGGAAGAGTGCGGGGTGAGGGGGGGTGGTCGCTCGAGAAATCGTATATAAGAGACGCCGATTCGGCTCGGAATCATTCCGGATCCAGCACTCAAGAGGAAAAGTCATCAAGAGAAAAAAGACTCTCTGCGACCACCAGCCCTCTCTACCCCACCCTCCAGCCTGGCTCAACAGTGAAGAATTATCGGCATCTTTTATTTGAGAAGAGAAAAACCCTACTACAGTCCACGCTCCACATTTTGGTCCTTCGAGCCGGATAAAGAAGAATCAGCGTGAAATTTGAAGAGCTCCTGTTTTGAAGAATCGAAAGCGAAGATGCCGATTACTACACGTAGCCAGTCTGGTAGAGAAGGCGACGGGTCGCAGACCACGTCCAAGAACACGAGCGCCGAGACAAGCGCCACCGGGTCCGGAACCACAACGACGGCAACAAATACGACGTCGTCGGGAACCGCCGTCACGTCACAAGAGACAACGAAGCCGCCGTCAAGAGCACCGTCGAGAGCGCCGTCACGTCGCTCTAACGCCTCCCGCAAGAGGCTCCTCGCGGAGCTGGAGGCTAAAGAGCGCGTGGCGGCTCTAGAGCAAGAGCAACTACGTGTTGCTACAGAAATTGCGAGACTTCGTCTGGCGAAGCTCCGCGCCGAAGCAGAGTCGTCAGACGAAGAAGAGGAAGAAGAGAACCGAGAAAAAGAAGAATCCTCCGTTCGAGTTGAAGACTGGTTGAAGAAACAAGATGAAGAGAGAAGAGCGAAGTCACCCCCGCCCCGCGTGCTGCGGGAAGCGCCAGGGAAGGATGGACGAGGACAGGGCGATCACCGCGGTGATCACCAGGGCAAGGAAGAGCCAAGGCCTGCGCGTCAAGACATCTCTGAACTGGCGGCGGCCATCACCCAGGCCATGAGATCCGTCACGAGAGAGGCGCCGAAGTTCATTCAAGAACTACCCATCTTCAACGGACAATCGAACGCGTGGCTGCCATTTAAGGCAGCGTATGAAGACACGTCAAGAGGATTCTCCGACACCGAAAACATAGCAAGGTTAAGAAGAAGTCTCCGAGGTATCGCGCTAGAAGCAGTCCAGAGCCTGCTCCTATCCAACCCGGAGCCAGGCGTCATCATCGCCACGCTCGAGAGAAGATTCGGTCGCCCTGAAGCTATCGTCATGGGCGAAATGGAGAAGATAAGAACACTGCAGAAGATAGGAGACAACCCACGTGATCTCCTCGTGTTCGCTAACAAGATAGCGAACATCGTCGCTACCGTAGAAGCACTGAAGAAAATCCAGTACCTGTACAATCCCGAAATGGCGCGAAACGTAATTGAAAAATTGTCTCCGATAATCAGAAGCAAATGGTTCGATTTCGCCGCCCGAAACAAAGAAGACGTTCCTGAGCTGAAGCGACTGGCCACCTTCCTGAACGAAGAAGCAGACAAATGCGGCGCCTACGCTTCACTCGAGAACGTCACAGAAGAAAAGCCGAAGAAAAGGCAAGAAAGAACATTCAAAATGAACACGCTACGCTGTCCAGCCTGCGACGGACCACACAACCTACCCGACTGCAAGAGATTCGTAGCTGCCAGCACGGACGAGCGGTGGGAGATAGTGAAGAGAAGTCGAGTTTGTTTCCGATGCCTGCGAAACAATCACCGCCACGCCGACTGCAGAGCCAAGGTTTGTGGTCATCAGGGCTGCACCATATCGCATCACAAGCTTCTTCATCAGTCAAGACCGAAGACCGAAGAACCACCGCGTAGCGAAGAACCACCTCGTCGCGCACAAGAGCCGCCGCTTCGCGAAAAAGTCAGCTCTACGTACGAAGACACGAACAACACAGCGAGCAACGGCACCGCACGGCGCGCTTATTTGAAAATCGTTCCTGTAGTTCTCACCGCCGCCAATGGAAATGAAGTAGAAACGTTCGCGCTACTCGACGAGGGCTCCACGATCACCATCATCGACGAGAAAATTACGCAAGAACTCGACGTCGACGGGCCTACAGATCCAATGCGCGTCCGCGGTGTGAGCGGGACAGAGCTACAGTTCCAGAAAAGCAAACGCATCGACTTGAAGATCCGCGGCAAATACGCAGACGACACATGCGATCTACGCGGGGCGCGCACCGTAAGAGGGCTCGACTTCGCTACTCAGAGGGTCGCTAGAGGAGACGTTGAAGATTGCCCACACTTGAATGAAATTCAAACCGAGCTCGTATACGAAGAGGCGCATCCGAAGCTGCTCATCGGTCAAGACAACTGGGATTTAATTATCTCAGGCGCGGTGCGAGCGGGACGGAAAGATAAACCCGTCGCATCGTACACAAAGCTGGGATGGGTTCTTCACGGCTGCCGGTCATCTATGGCGTATCCAGTCACCTTCTGCGGTCACATCAGCCTCGAAGCAGACAGCGAAGTCACCATGGAGAAGATGATGAAGAATTATTTCGAGTTAGAATCCATCGGGATAGAAAAACGAATACAGAAGAGCGATCCAGAGCAGCGCGCATTGAAAATATTGGACGATACAAGTCGCCGCCTGCCCGACGGACGCTTCGAAACAAGACTTCTATGGAAAGAAGACGACGTGAAGATTCCAAATAACTACGAAAACTCACTCAAACGGCTGCACAACCTAGAGAAGAAACTAGACCGAGATGAAGACCTGAAAATGAAATATGAAGAAAGAATGCAGAACCTCTTCACTTCGGGCTACGCCGAGGAAGCTACCTCACCACCGGTACCAAACAAGACATGGTACCTACCACACTTCGCGGTCATCAACCCCGCGAAGCCGAAGATAAGGGTCGTGCACGACGCCGCTGCAAAGACCGCCGGACGCAGTCTGAACGACATGCTGCTCTCCGGGCCAGACCTGCTGCAATCGCTGCCGGGAGTCGTGATGCGTTTTCGTCAACATCAACACGCCGTGTCAGCTGATATAAAGGAAATGTTTATGCAAATAAGGATCCGTGACGAAGACAGAGACGCGCTGCGATTCCTGTGGCGAGGCGACGAGAGAGGCAACGGACGACCGCGAGAGTACCGCATGACGTCGGTGATCTTCGGAGCGACGTCATCACCATGCACAGCGCTGTATGTGAAGAACAGAAATGCTTCAGACTTCAAGGAGAAGTACCCTGCGGCCGCGCGAGCCATCGAGAAGAACCACTACATGGACGACTACATAACAAGTTTTCCAACCGAAAATGAAGCAAAAGAAGTATCGAAAACGGTCGACTACATACATCGGCAAGCCGGCTTCGAGCTACGCGGATGGGTGTCCAATACGACTTCGGTAGTACAGCAGTTCGCCGCCAACCCGGGCGGCGCCACCGTCGCTATCGGCGGGAGCGAGACGGAGAAGACACTTGGCCTCTTGTGGGACGTCAAGACAGATTGCATCGGTTTCAAGCTAAACACACTGAAGACACCTAAAGAAGTACTCGACGCCGAGCGACCACCGACGAAGAGAGAGGCATTAAGCATAATAATGTCTTTGTTCGACCCGCTGGGACTCGTCTCGTCTGTCACAACCCCGGCGAAACGAATAATGCAAGAAACGTGGCGCTACGGGACGGGCTGGGACGAACCGCTGCCGGGCGAACTACAGAACAAATGGTACGAGTGGCTACGAGTACTACGAAACATAGAAGAGCTACGAATCCCGCGCTGCTACGACATCGAGCCGGCGAGCGCGCGCGACCTGCACACATTCGTAGACGCGAGCGAAGAAGCCTACGCCGCCGCCGTGTATTGGCGGATCGAACGAGCCGACGGGAGCGTGCAAGTGGTCCTGGCTGCGGCGAAGAGTCGAGTCACACCACTGAAACCCATCTCCATCCCTCGACTAGAGCTACAGGCCGCACTGCTGGGCGTCCGCCTGGCCGAAACCACCGCACGCGAGCACGAGTTTGACGTGAGAAGAAAGTACTATTGGAGCGACTCGCGGACGGCGCTAGCATGGATTCGGTCGGAGCCGCGCGCGTACAAAACGTTCGTAGCGCACCGCCTGGCCGAGATAGAAGATCTCACGAAGAAAAACGAGTGGAGATGGCTGCCTACGGCTGACAACGTAGCTGACGACGCTACGCGCGCGACGCCGGCCGGTTTCAACGCTACGCACCGATGGCACAACGGGCCGAGCTTCCTGCGCAAACCCGAACAAGAATGGCCACAAGAAACGAAGACAGAAACACCGAAGACAGGAGAAGAGAGGGAGACATGTCACGTCACCCACCAGCGACCTGACCACGGTCACCTCCCTCGAGTCGAGCGCTTCTCGTCGTTCACACGCTTGCTACGAGCTACGGCGCGCGTGCTACAGTTCGTAGACCTATGTAGAAGAAAGAAAAATGAAACAGTATTGGCTACAAAGCGAAACCGAACGCGAGAAAACAAGAAAAACGACTCTGATTGGAAGACTGATAAGAAGATTGACAAGAAAGCACGCAAGAACGAGACGTCCAACGCGAAGAAAAGAGATAGCAATATCGTCGGAATCGAGGCGCACTATCTCATTCGCGCCGAAAAACTGTGGTGGAAAGCTGTCCAGGAAGATTGCTTCTCAGAAGATCTACGTCGAGTGAGGAGTGGCTCGGCGCCTCAGCCTGGAGATAGGCTATCGGCGCTATCAGTAGTGGTCGGCGAAGATGGAGTTCTGCGACTCAAGGGAAGAATCCACGCTTCGCCCGAAATCGACGAGGAGACAGCGAGCCCGACCGTACTCGACGGGAAACATCTGTTTACGCGACTGTACATACAGCACGTACACGAGCGATTACACCATGGCGGCATCGAAACCGTAGTGAACGAACTACGGCAGAGACTGTGGGTACTGAAAATACGGCCTACGGTGCGTGACGTCATCAAGCACTGTCAGCACTGTAAATTGAGAAGAGCGAAGCCTACGTCCCCGGCGACCGGAGACCTGCCCCCAGCGCGTGTGACTCACCATGCGCGGGCCTTCAGTTTCACCGGTCTGGATTATTTCGGGCCCGTGGAAGTCACCGTCGGACGGCACCATGAAAAGAGATGGGTCGCGCTCTTCACCTGCATGACGTCACGAGCCGTACATCTGGAAGTCGCCGCCTCGCTGAGCGCCGACTCAGCGATTTGTGCCCTGCGGAGGTTCGTGGCACGGAGAGGAGTACCTAAGGAGCTATGGAGTGACAACGCGACGTGCTTCAAAGCGGCAGAGAAGGAGCTCGCTGAGGCTGCGCTGGCGGCGGTCAGCAAGGAGGCGACGGCGCGGCGCATCACCTGGCGCTACGTCCCCCCGGCCTCCCCTTTCACGGCCGGCGCATGGGAGCGCATGGTGCGCACCGTGAAGGAGGCACTACGCGTCACACTCCACGAGCAGTACCCTAGCGACGAGACACTGCTCACCCTGCTCGCCGAGGCAGAGAACACCGTGAACTCCCGCCCACTCACACATGTGGCGGTGACTCCAGACGAACCGGAGGCGCTTACACCCAACCACATCTTGTTGGGACCCAACTCTCACGTCCCACCACCTGGCGAGTTCACCGCAGACGACCTCACCGCACGCAAGCACTGGCGGCGCGCTCAACGCCTGGCGGACATCTTCTGGAGCCGCTGGGTCAAGGAGTACCAGCCGCTACTCCAACACCGGCGGGAGCCTCGCACGACCGGCGCGCCACCCGCTGTCGGCGACCTGGTTCTCATCTGCGACCCCAACCTGCCGCGCAACACATGGCCGAGAGGACGCATCATCGCAGTCTACCCAGGGCGAGACGGCGAGGTGAGGATCGTGGACGTCGAGACCAGCAACGGGCACGTCCTCCGGAGACCGACCAAGAGAATCGTCGTGCTACCTGTTGGATCGCAGAGCTGCGACGGCGGGAGAAATGTGCACGACAGAACCTGAAATGACTACTTTGTACATAGTTTTTATCTTATTTTGTTTTTTATACGTTTTAGGATAAGCTAGATTAAGTTTTGGTCACGAAATAAAGTTATATTTTCCCATTAGGATTAGGGCCTAGGATGTAAGCTTGTACATAGTTTAGAATAGGATTGTATTTTATTATGTATGTTTTTGGATTAGCGATTCCATCCCCGGTTAGGTAGGTACACAATTTCCAATAGGAAATAGCACATAGTTTCAGTAGATTTGCAAGTAAATAATCAAATTAGAGCACATAATTCCAATTAGAATTCACACTAATTACACTCACTATCTCATAAGGGGAGGAAACCTAGCAAAAACAAGCGAGAGAAAGAGACAGTGCAACTGTCCCTGTCGGCGCATACAGGCGAGCGAGGGGGGCCCCGACTCCCGCAACCTGCGGCATGGGGAAGCGGGGGACGGGGTCATATAAATATTGAAATCTGTCGCATGCGCTCCTCGCTCTGTTTTGCGCCGGCGGACAATGCAAATTGTATGTTTAGGTCTAGAAAATAAGTAAGTAAACGAATGTATACTGTTTTGTACATGTAAAATGTAAATTTGACATGAAAATAAAGAGATTTGAGTCCAGGGGAAGAGTGCGGGGTGAGGGGGGGTGGTCGCTCGAGAAATCGTATATAAGAGACGCCGATTCGGCTCGGAATCATTCCGGATCCAGCACTCAAGAGGAAAAGTCATCAAGAGAAAAAAGACTCTCTGCGACCACCAGCCCTCTCTACCCCACCCTCCAGCCTGGCTCAACAGTGAAGAATTATCGGCATCTTTTATTTGAGAAGAGAAAAACCCTACTACAGTCCACGCTCCACAACTAGGTTTTCACCTGTATTTTAAAAACCAGTTCCTCTCACATTATTATTGTTCATAAAAATATGCTTACAATTAGGTGTAATGTTCATGTATGTTGCCGATTCTCATAGGTATCACTTGTGTTTAATTTACGTCTTTCGTATTGTGATGAGGTTGTAGCTACTTAGAAACCTGCTATCTTATTTTTTTTTAAACGGTTAATTGTGATCTGAGTCTGGCAACCGGATATTGCTTTTACTCATTTTTATGACAGTTGTGCACTACAGCCAACCTACATACAGGACGAAGGGACAAATTATCTGAAACACACAACAGTTTGGCATTTCGTTTAGGGGTGGGGGAAGAAGTGGATGAAAGAACGAATGAATGAAATACGCGGCAACGAAGGGTTGGTAACTAAAATTCAAAATATTGTTTTGGCAGATACTGGATTTATAATTTAAGTACGTTTTCGTTTTTGATTCCTAACGGCCCACAGTGGACTTTTTTATTTTTTTAAGGCAGCCGCTTCCATTTTTCGCTCTGAATACGTTTTTTTTTTTTTGTAGGTTAGCTATTAACTAACAACATTTGCTATCTGGAAAAGATCTGGAAAGATGTTGTGTGCATACTTTTCGAGAAGAAAATATCAAACAGTTAGTATATGGAGAAAAGAAGAATGTGCGTTCTGGAACCCATGTCCAATAAAGATGACTAAATCATTGTAAAATTCTCGCTAAAAAGAACCTTTATTACTTTGATGAAATTTTAGAAATAGTATCTGGATTAAATAGCAGTTTTTAATAATTTGACGACTACATTAAATTAATACAAAAAGCATCTTGCTCGTATTTATCTTCTATTTAGTTAGTAATTCATTTCAAACGATCTTGTAATTTGGTTTTAAAATCGAGACTACTGACACTATAATGTTATTCATGGAAACGAAAATAAATTTTACCTTCCAGTCATTTTTCTGAGTATCATATTAATTTAAGTCGTGTGTTATGTGTGGCATTGATATTGATTGTCAGATTTCTTAAGTAAGACTTAATATGTCAACATGATATAACTCCGATTGGACAGATGTTTTGAATCAATGTCATAGCAATTACTGTTCCCCATGAATTAGTCCTTTAAAACAAAATAAGTGTCACTTTTATTGGAGGGCGGAACCAGGTGTCATAAATGTTTGCCCATCATCCTTTACGGTCTATCTGATAGCGTTGATAATCATTCATCATAATTTTAAATACTGAATTAATTTAATTCATTCAACAATAAATTTATATCTAATCTAGGCAGATCATGTTTGAACCATGTTTGTTTGAATATATGTATATTGGTTAGGTTAAACTTTTTTGATGTCCGATTAATGGGATACTGAAATCTGAAAAGGTAACAATTTAGGTTACCATTATCAAAAAAAATGTTTGTTGATGTGTCCTTTGTATACCATATTCACAATGCGCCAAATTTTAACACCTATTTTTTTTGAAGGAAAGAGTATACGTCAAAATCGGCTCACGTAATAAATGGTCTTATGGGATTATTTTTTTCAAAATCCAATAGATGGTGCTAAATGTAAAAAAAGGAAAGCAGATGGAGTATCTAATACTATGTAAACGTGGGCACATCAGTGCCTCTGCCACCCCGTATGGTACAAGGCGTGACGCTGTATTGTTATTCTTATATTTGTGTTTCTGTGTTCCCAGGTCAAACGGTGGACGTCAGCGAGCCACATCAGTGCAGTTATTGTTCAAAAGCATTTACACGAAAAGGATATCTTATTAGGCACGTACGAACACACACAGCAGAGAAGCCTTATAAGTGCAATATTTGTGCAAAAGCATTTTCTCGGAAAGAAACTCTAATTCGACACTTAAGATCACAATGTGGAGGGAAAAAATACCAGTGTTGTCACTGTCCAAAAATGTTGATGAGAAAAACTAATCTAATTAATCATGTAAAAATAATGCACCCTGACAAAATAATATATCAGTGCAATAAATGCTCAAAAAGCTTTTTTGTCGAACGCGATCTTAATATTCACATGAAGTCACATATTGTTTTAAAACCTTTTAAGTGCACTTACTGTCCAAAAAGGTTTTTACTAAAAGAGGATCTTGATGTCCACATTATAGGCCACTTTGAAGAAAAACCTCATATTTGTAGTTATTGTTCAAAGGCTTTTTCTAAAAAAGGTGATTTAATTAAACACGTAAGAACACATACTGGAGAAAGGCCTTATCATTGCAGTGAATGTGAAAAGGCTTTTGCTCGTAAAGGGGCTCTTGATGTGCATGCGAGAACTCACACAGGAGAGAAGCCTTTTCAATGCAGTCAGTGTTCTAAAAAGTTTTCTCGACAGGATGCTTTAGATAAACACATAAGAGTACACACCGGCTCAAGGCCATATCGGTGTAATTTGTGTCCAAGTGCATTTTCTCAAAATGGTGATCTAAATAGACACATGACTATTCACAGTGGGGAGAAAAATTACCAGTGCAGTTATTGCCCGCTAGCATTTTTACGAAGTAGCGATTTGAATATTCACAAAAAAATACACACTGGATTGCCGCATTATCAGTGTAGCCAGTGTTCGAAAACATTTTCTCAAAAAGGCAATCTTAATGTGCATATTAGAACAAAACATACTAGAGAGAAAGCTTATCAATGTACTCAATGTTCAAAAGAGTTTTTTCAAAAAAGCTTTTTAAAGAGACACATGGTGACTCACAGTGAAGAGAAGGCTTTTCATTGTACATTGTGTTCAAAGAGTTTCACGCAAAAGGTGTCGCTTACTTCACATAGCAAAACTCATTTTAGATCGTATTGGGATGACAAAATACGTAGCTTTAGATAAGTACCATATTTGATAATTTATTGCAGTATTTCATATAGTCGAGTCTTTCTAAGTTTTCAGACTTATTATATAAATTTATAAAACTTATGTCATACGATACCTTTGGGTGTGATCTTAAAATCGTACAACTCTCCTCCTCCCTGCACCTGAAGCTTCCCCCCCCCCCCTTAACCGTAAAATGTGTCGCCGTTAACAGGATTTTCACTTACGATACAATGGGTGTGTGGGTGGGTGTCAAAGGCAAAATTTAACCAGAGAATCCTTTAATTCTTGTCTCGACCTCTTTTTGTGACGGCAATAGTTTTAGCGCACGAGTGCCGCAAAATCAACTTATGCGTTTAAGCCATTAAATGAAAGGGGGTCCCCTACAAGGGACGTGCTTTTTTGCTATTTTTAGGGTTCCGCATCAAAAAGCGAGAAAAATAACCCTTTTAGGATCGCTTCGTTGTCACACTGTCTTTATTTACTTTTCTCTCGTAGGTCTCCTTTTTCTTATGAAGAAGTGAAGGTATAAAGTGGAAATTGATGTCAATTACTCTTGTGTGCAGAAGTAGTAATTTGAAAAATCAAACTTCTAAGCCAAGACAATCAAAACATTGCCGTAATATTGCCGCATGTTTTGACACTCTTGGCACTTCTGGACATAATTATGAAATTTTGTAAGAAGCAAAGTCACATACCACAAGTGACGAAAAAAGCGAAAAACCCTTAATTTGTAGCAACATCATAGAGTAATAATATAAAGAAGAGTGTCCATCGCCATACAAAGCACCGTACATCGAAAAATAGTTCATTGGTAACAACCTAGATGTCGCTAATAGTATTTTTTCATAACTACATTATAATTTCAGTCTTCACCACAATCTCAATGCTTTCATTACCGCACGAAAGAACGTATTTGTAATATTCGCCGTTCTTATCACCGAGGTGGATGGCCGAGCGGTTCATCATCAGACTTTCGAGTGGTTGATCGTGGTTTGATCCCCAGAGCGGACCATTTTCCTTTTGTTTATGTTTTTATAAGGTTTTATTTATTGACCTAAAGTTTATTTTGAAATTCTTCATTTTTAATATAGTTACTACAAATAGTATTGCGATTGATTTTTGTAATTCACTTTCGTACGTGTACAGTGCTTCTCGCGTATTTTTAGGATAACCTTAAAAAGGAAAAATTATTATAATAATAAATAAACATCGTTATTCATAGTAAAAAATATACACAACAAGGAGATGGTTTTGTCGACTACTATCATAACTAGGCTCACAAGTAGCCTGTATTTATGAATTAGTAGGCCCGCGCCTTTTTCGAGGATCGTAACAGTGATTCGGTGGCGTCATGTTATAAGGAAAAAATTAAATTACAAGCAAGAAAAAAAAAGTTAAATTAAACAATGTTCTAAACAATAATATGTACCCTCAGAATGTCCTTCCTTCTGAGGGTACATATTACATAGTACAAAATAAAATTTTAATACCTAACATGCTGCATGCATGAGGATGTGTGTGTGTGTGTGTGTGAGTGAGGGTATGTGTGTGTGTGTGTTTGTGTGTGTGTGAAACCTTGTATTTATTTGATGTATTTTTACTTGTTTGCTTTTGCGCCTGTAATAAAATTTATGCAAATTTTATTGGAGAAGTTTTGTCGAAAAGGTTTAAAAAAACCGGTCAAGTGCGGGTAGGACTCGGACACGAAGGATTCCGTACGATTTTACAAGAAAACAAAAGCACAAAAAAAAAACTTCCATTTGAACCCAGAACATACAGATTGCGCAACTGATGTCAAACCAACTGCGCCATCACATTATTTCAATAATTCAGGAAATTTACGACCATATTTTGTATGATATTGAGGTCTGATTCTGGTGGCGCTAGTGTAGTCTTATAAATCTCTGATGCCACATAGGGCATTATAACGTACAACAAATAGGCAGCCGTCTCTGTCTACGCAAGCAGCAGACAGGGCTAACGCCATCTGTGTCTGGGCGGAAATTTTAGCTTTCTTCCGGAGTACGATTTTATGTTCGGGATAGCTAGTCTTCTTGTATTGTAGTCTATGGTAACATCACGAAAAAAAAAGCATATAAGAAAAGATATATTCTTGTATGAGAACCCCTTATTTTTTTTCGGTTCATAATCGATTACCAAAGCGGCAATAAAAATACACTGAAAAAAAAATTCAACTGTCAAAAAAAAGTGAAAAAATCGTAAACAAATTTCGAAAAATTTTATGGGGTGAAGTGTCATTTGGAAGGCGAAGTTGGAGGCAAAGTTGTGCGATTTTAACACCACATACAAATGTATCATGTGGCACAAGTTTCAAAACTTTACTAATTTTGTCCCTCCCATACATTGATTACACAAAATTACTGTGTTAAGGTGATACGAAAAAAAAAAAGAATCAATTTACTCCACTGTAAAGTCATCTACAGATTTGATTTTCTGGTTAACGTTTTTCACTGAAGGAAAACGCGATTGGATCAAATTTCCTCGATAGAATTTAATTACGAAAATACCTCTAAATTCTTTAATTTTTTCCTGTAATTCTGAAATCCTAACTAATTTCATTGCGGAATTGCATTCAAAATGTGGATAGTATGTATTCGTAAACTCTCCTTGAAGATATTTTTCACAAAATAGCGTAGTATATTTTTAAACAATTTTATATGTTTTGGCGCTACGTTATTTTAGTTTTAGTCGAGCGCATTCGCATTGTTTGCGCTCTCTTTTCTTTCTTATGTGGAAGTAAATAACGCTGTCACTTTCGTTTACATTCTTATTCATTTATTTTTCCGTATCACCATAACGAGTAAAACCACGTTTAATTTTAGCAAATGATAGTGTTCAGGGAGAGTTGAAGTTGCTAGTTCATCGACTGACAACAGCTTTGATTCCCTCGGCGAACGTCCCTTGACGGCGGCGTATACTCTATTTCTTTATTCTATTTTATTATTCTACTTTTTCCCTGTATTTTATGATATTCAATTATATTAATGTAATATAATTATAATTAAGTCTGAGTTAATAGTGTGGGCGAAATATGCATTGTTCAGTAGCAAAATATATTTATAGGAATACACATATTGTTTATTTATACGCATTTGTTTCAAATAAAAAATACCTTAATCCTCATGTTGTTTTTGTTACTTACGTTTTGGGTGCTGTGGCCACTGAGGCGACCAGAAAAGGCCACGCGTCCAATGTCTTTTTGGGTACCCAATCCTTCAAGTCCAATTCTGTAGGACATGCCGTGCAAGCGTGGCCTTTGTTGTCGTATCTCTGTCCGCTTCAGTCGCGTGGACCTAAAGCGTAGAGAGACTATCGCTTTATGACTAACCTTTGTGCGAAGAAGGGTTATAGCTAGTTAGACCTTCAGAGATGTAAGTACTGTACAAGTCAAGTTGGGATGTCACTATTTTAGTGATGTTGTTGAGGTCGTTAGTTGCCTGAAAGTTACACGACAAAATTACGGTTGATATCACCTTTTGTAACCCGCGACGACAAACGTTTGTCAAAAGTTTGGAGCGTCTGTCGGCCGACGTGCCGGTGTGTGTGTCTGTATGTCTGTCCGTGGCACCCTAGCGGTCAAATAGGCGGACGGATTTTAATGCGGTGTTCTGCAAATGGTAGTAGACTTGCAGCACGGCATGACCAAGGCAGATTTCTACTTATTTATTTGTGTACAAATTCATGAAAATAAATGTAATCAATTGTGCTATTGACATCTATAATTGTACTACTAGTTAATGAGATATAATTGACCCATCGAGCGCAAAGCGCGGACAAAGGGTCTCTGTTTCAGCTTGAGCTGAAATACTTCGTATGTCAGGATTTTCTGCTGTTCTCCTAAACAGGTTGCATTTCTCAACTGATTCTCGCAAAATTTGTGAGCAGGTTCGATATTTCTTTGTGTTTTGTTTGTTTGTTTTGTTTGTTGTTTTTTTTTGTCGATTCAGTTTATTTTATTTTTATAAATTGGATTTACTCACTTTGTCGTCGAATGTAATTCTTCTTTATAAAAAGGGCGACAGATCGGACATTGGGAACTATCGCCCTATTAGTTTAGTCTCACATGTCTACAATTTATTTATTAAAATAATAGAAAACCGTATTTCCAGACAATTAAAATCCCATCAACCCCCTGAACAAGCTTGTTTTCGCCCCGGATTCTCTACTACAGACCACCTGCACACACTCAACCAGATAATAGAAAAGTGTAATGAGTTCAACAAACCTCTCTACTTAGCATTCGTTGATTACTCAAACGCTTTCGACAGTATCACACACTCGTCAATCTTTACCGCACTCCACAATCAAAATATCTATCCCACCTACATAAATATCATTCAGGCAATATACATTTAGCACGGCAAATATCCATTCCATTATTCACAATAGAGAGAGGGGTGAAACGGGGAGACGCTCTATCTCCTAAACTATTCACCAGTACCCTCGAAGAAGTTTTCAACAACTTAGCGGTCTCCTGGCGCCGCAGAGGCATTGTCGTCGGCGATAGAAGGCTGCATAGCCATGGCTTTGCGGACGATATTGTTCTGTTTGCGCCATCCTCGTCAGAACTCCAAATAATGCTCCAAGAACTGAGCACTGCAAGCCTTGAGGTTGGAATGAAGATGAGTCCGTCAAAAACCCAACTCATGCCTGAGTTTAGGTTGATGGGCAGGACATACAACAGACGAGAACATCTACTTAGGCCAGACAGTCTCCTTCGAAAACAGGCAGGACAAAGTATTGAAAGACGTGTTTCGAACGCCTGGAAGAGCTTCTGGTCCATGAAGGAGCTGATGGAGGGCTGCCTATCACTGTCCCTGAAGCGCTAACTCGTCGACATGTGCATCCTGCCCATCCTAACTTAGGGCGCACAAACGTAGTCGTCGACCGTGCATCAGAAGTCCAAAGTCAAGGTTTGCCAGCGAGCGATGGAGCGCAATATTCTAGATGTTAAACGTATAAGTAGATCGCGTTTGGTATATACTGCGCTACAAAACTGGCATGGACTGGGACTGGACATGTCTGTCCTGGCATGGACTGGGACTGGACATGTCTGTCGAAGCATCCGGACAAATGGGCAAAATCAACCACTGAATGGATGCCTACATACGGACACCGGCGTAGGGGCGGCCCAGAAGGAGATGGAGGGACGACGGATAAATTCATGCCAGGGTGGATCGATGAAGCTTTAGCTAGTGATGTGTGGGCTCGAACCAGTGAGGCCTTTGCCCAGCAGTGGGACACCGTGTAGGCTGACTATAAATATTTGTTTTTTTTACTTGGATCATAAAATGTAGTTTACAAAGTTACTGGTTAGGCTACATTCATACTCCAATTACGTAGCGTGCATTATAGACGACACAAATATATACGAAATTCTTAAAAGATACAAATGGGTAGTTCTTATTATGATGGAATAAAACTACTTTTATAGTTTTAGGTTCCAAACTTTTTTTACTAGATTTAGTTTACAAACTAGCGAGACGTGAAGGACAAGATAAACATAAGCTAAATTATTATGGGTCAGACAAGATATTCGTAAATTTTCAAATTATGGCCGATTTAAGGTTTTTCAGGACAGGAAAGTGAGATATAAAAATAAATAATATATATTTTATCCTTAAAATTAAAATAAAACATATAAAATGTGACTATGAGAACGTTAAATTACTACCAGGATAATGAGAAAAACCAGGAAAGTGAAATATTTACATTCAAATATCCATATTTATTGTTTATTTAGAAACAAATAATCACATAGAGTAAACATAAGGCTCTATGAATCATCAGCGTTTTAAACAAGTCTTTGTATTATTGTATTGTAAAGCTTAATAACGAGATTAGACAGAGATTTTCAGGTAGACAACAACCGTACGAAGGACCACAGGGAGAAGATGGGCGTATAAACTCCCACAGATTGATTTTTAGATCTCTTTAAAAAATCTTGTGCTGAACTAATACAAATATAACAAAATAAATTATTATAATTAATAAGCAGCAATACATAATTACAAAATTATTAATAAGGTCTGTATGGAGCCAGACTAACCCTACAGTCCCGCCATTTAAGTAAGGCAACAAATATTTTTTTCCTACCCAAAATGGCTAAATTACCACCAAAAGTTGCAGAAAATATCAGGGCAAAATACTGCGGTAGCTTAGGTGAAGGGTAAAGGGGGTGAGCGAAGCGAAGCCCCCTTTATCCTTCGTGTTAGGTTGAACATGTAAGAACAACAAAAAATACTTAAAATATAAACACTATGAAACTTAAGTACACAAAACATAAAAATAAGTTTGGTGATCATTTATCCAAACACAATTTGGAGGACATCCATCCATTTTGGCAGTCATTTCGAATTTATTGGTAGTAAATTTTTGAATTTTTTGACAATCGTTTAAACACAAGCCTTTAAGTAATCTTGAACATTGTAATATCCCTTTTTCGACAAAGCCGCTTTAACATGGTTTTTAAATTGCTCAAAAGGCTATTTCAAGATCTCCAGAGGTATCTTTGTTGTAGTAGAGAATGCACTGAACCTTAAAATAAATGCTAACGTGCGCGAGTCTAAACCGGTGCGCAAGTAGTCGGTGATTATTTCTTAGGTTAACATTACAGCTATCGCTAAGTTTGGAAAATGTTGTAAGGTTCTTGCGTATATACATTATATTTTCGAAATAAATTGACTAACTACAGTTAGTATGTCAATTTCTTTAAAAAGCTCTTAAATTATGAATTGCTCGAATAGCTCTTTTCTGTAAAATAAAAATAGTTTGAATATCCGCTGCTTTCCCCCACATAAGATACCATAGGACATGACACTATGAAAGTAACTAAAATATACTAGCCTAGATGTAGCCACATCCGTGTTTTGTCTGATTTTCCAAACAGCATAAGCCGCAGAAATTAATTTACCAGCAGGTTTTTAGCAAATTGCAGTGGGGACCCCATATAGATGATTATGTGGGGTCCCCACTGCAATTTGTTATCAATGGTTATTCCAAGAAACTTCTAACGTGTTGCTGTCTAAAACTAAACTGATCTCAACTTGCCTGACATTTGGAAATGAGAATTGAGAAAGCATTTGACATAAAATTTATGTTAAACGCTTTCTCAATTTAAGAAAATATAACTCGAAAACGAACTATTTCCGACGGTTCGTGTATTTTGAAATCATCTATAAATCCACTAATAAAGAAGCAACAACATCTGAAACGGCTGTCTTTCTAAAGTAATTCTAGGCCTTCTACACGAAGTTTGAAGTACGCAATCTACCTGCTCAATAGAATAACAGAGCGAGTCCTGCTAAAACATAACGCTAATTTAATATGTGCGTCCGATACCAAATCTCTTATAGATTATCATTAAAAATTTTGGTACGTTGGTAAGCCTGGAGTTGTACTCCGATAGAGGCACAATACGGAGTGAGTTATGTAATGTCCTTTGGATCACTGGATTTATATCAGACGTTCAGACTCAGAGGTGTATATGTCACCGTAAGATTGTCAAAACCGTTAGCTTATAATCTAACGTTTTATTTTCTCGATAGTTTACAAACTATCGATAAATTGTAAACAGTACCGTACTGCTTACAATATAACGTGTTAGTTTATAATAAAACCGTTAAATTGTGAACTGGTTTAAACTTGCATTGCCAAGGAAATACCAGGGTAAACACTGCGGTAGCTTATAGATAATTGACGTATTAGGTTGATATGTAAGAACAAAAGAAACGTAAATTCTACACCCTGTCGATCTGGTTTACAATTTGTCGATAGTTTATATACTAACGCGTTATTTTATAAACTAACGGTTTTGACAATCTTACGGTGACATATATATTGCAATAAAAGGAAAAAAAATATAAAACACTAAGTTTTGTATTTTTAGTAAACGAAATAGATAGTATACACACAGTAAAGACGAGGGTCAGAGGGTCAAGTCAATAAGGAGGCGGAAGCGGTTTTTTGGGTTTACAAATGGGCAATTGAGTACTAAAATGGTGTTGTAAAACTGTCTGTGGTCCAAAATGTCACGCAAAAAATAACGAGAATTTTCGTTCATTCATTCCGTTTCTTCCCGAGTTTCGTGAATGTTCTAACATTATTAAACTAAACTGCACATCAATAATACTGATTTGCACAGCAAATATACTGATTTTTACAGCACATATCAGGGCAAAATACTGCGGTAGCTTAGGTGAATTCGTATTAGGTTGAACATGTAAGAACAACAAAAATCCTTAAACAAAAAATGTGTTTTTTGCTGATCCTTTTTTGTTGTGAAAATCAGTATTTTTGATGTGCGATTAAATACTTGCCTTTTTATAAGCCCTAGTAGCCGGAGCTAAGGCGAAATCGAAATAATAATGCGAAATAGGAATACTTTGGTAGCGAAGATATGTAAACATAACCTCAAAAATAAGGTTATAAAAAGTTAAAGGGAATGGGAGTAGAGTCAGGGGGATGGGGGACCCCTCAGGCGATTTCGAAATAATAATGCGAAATTGGTCACTTTCGTAACAAAGATGAGGTAACAAAAAGTTAATTTTCTCAAGAACGGTGCATTACCTTGTAACGGGAGTAGTGTCACGGGGATGGGGGGACCTCCCCCCATTATCCTGCCAAACGATACTAGATCCCTACCTTTAACTGGTGTGTCATTTGTAAGGTCAATAATTAAAGACACATTGATAACACATTGACAACTTATGACAAGGCTGTATGGTCTAAAACCTTTGCCTGCCTGACAAAGCGAAGGAACAAAAAAAAATAGGCTTTACGGCTTAGATTTTTTTTTTAAAGTAAAAGGTATTTATTATCATTATCACCCTAACATATAAAATAACTGACAGGTATGAGACACAAGATTAAAATAAGTGGTGTAAGAGTGACTTTTCTGGTCTTCGGTGTCCCCTACACTAGGCAACACTCGTATCGCAGGGGACGGTAGGCAGCTTATAATAGAAAGAGGTACCGGTTGTCGACAGGTGGATTAAAAGTTTACAATATAACTTTACAGTCTAATTGATCAACATAGGGAGGGCGCTGACAGCTTCAAACGTCAATTCTCGAAATAATGTTGCCACCTACAGTTTGCTAGTGATGTTCTCATTCATTCTAAATAGAATGAAAAACTGGTAAATATGTTCTAAAATTACTTTACATTATGTTATTTTACAATATACATAATGATTTGAGCGTTTTAATTTCACATAGGGTAAAATTACGGTATCCCCAAACGAGCAGGCCGGTTTCATCGGCGGCGGCGGCCAGGTACAAATAATAATTCGAATAGAAATAGGTACGTTACGGGTTTAAGACACGATACAACAGCGAGCGTTGTACATAGGTACGCTGTCACGCTCACCCGCCTATAACTACGCTCTCGGTCTCTGTCTCCCGAGTGCTGGCTGCAAAATCATTTCCATATACATATCTGCTAAGTAAAGGGTTATGGCTCGCATTTTCTATAGGTAGGTACCGATCTAAATATTTCTCTAATGATAGGCGTCGAAGCCATACGAAGGAAACTGACAGGACTGACTTTTTGGTAAAAAAAAATGTAATGGGGTAAAGAATGATTTAGTTCGATTGTCTCAAAGTATTGCCTACCATGAATTGAGAAAAATATTTAGGTAACCTAGAAAATACAAGCCTTAACCCTTTACTATAACAGTCTCTATTATGGACCCATTTCGGGTAATGCAAAAACACTTATCAAATGGAATGTATTAAATCTTAACTAATAACAATTATTTAAGCACTTATAGCTATTTCTAGGTTTACAATTTATTGAAGGTAATCCTCAATTGTGTATGGACACATATTAATAAGGTATTGTTTAAGCCTTTTAGTGAATAGTGGCTGGTTTTCTATATTTTTTATATCAATAGGTAATTTGTTAAAGAGTCTAATTGCCATGTATTACGGGCTACAGTTGAGCATTTTTATTCGGGATTGTGGTAGATTTAATCTTTCTTTATGTCTTGTATTAAAATTATGTGTGTCTTTTACTTGGGGAAATATTCGGTGGTTATTAAATACGAATAAACATGTGTCGAATATATACATGGCAGGAAGTGTCATTAATTCATATTTTTTGAAGTAGGGTTTACAGCTTTGTTTGTTATTAATTTTTGCAAGAATTGTGACCATTTTATTTTGAATTATAAATATTTGTTTTGCATGCACACTGTTCCCCCATAGCATTACTCCATACTTCAACCAGGAGTATGCGTAGGCATAGTATGCTGTTAATGCAGTTTCAGTATTTGTGCTTTGTTTTAAGTGGAATAGAGCGTAAATAAATTTGGATAATTTGGCTTTTACGTGGTTTACGTGGTCTTTCCAATTTAGGTTTGCATCGATTTGTATGCCTAATAAGTTAAATGTGTTTACTTGTTCTATAATGTTATTTTCAAATTTTATTGCAATCTTTAATGGTGGTTTATTAAGTGGTCTAAATTCAATTATTTTAGTTTTTTTGAAGTTGATTTCTAGGTTATGATCACGAAGCCAATTTGATACTAGCGATATTGTATTTACCATTTCATTTGTTGGGTCTGATTTTTTATCTAACTTCATGAGTATTGATACATCATCTGCAAATAATACAGGTTGAGTAATATTGCTATTGAGCACCTTTGGCAAGTCATTTATGTAGATAAGGAAGAGCACACATCCTAGTACACTTCCTTGGGGTATTGAATTATTTTGCTGTTTTTCGTCGGATCGTAAAGTTCTATGTTATTCTATGTTCTATGTACGTAAAGTTCTATGTTATTTTTTTCTTTATTGAGGTATTCTATTTGCACAATTTGTTTTCTGTTTTGTAGGTAAGATTGGAACCATTGGTGTGCTTGTCCTCGTATGCCAGAATTATAGATTTTTTCCAGTAAGATTTTGTACAATACTTTGTCATACGCTTTTGTCATATCTAGGAGAAGGCCTAGGGCGTATTTTTTATCGTTTATGTATTGTAGTGCCATTTGTATATATTTGTAAACAGCAAGAGTTGTGGATCTATGTTTTCGAAACCCGTGTTGGCTCTCATCGAGGATGTTATTTTTTTCTAAGAAATTATACAATCTATTGCACATTGCTTTTTCGTAAATTTTGTAAAAACTAGGTAACAGGGCTATTGGTCTGTAGTTGCTAGAGGTCATTTTATCATCTTTTTTATGAAGTGGTTTAACTAGGGAAATTTTTAATTGATCTGGAAATATTCCTTCTTCGAAGCTTTGGTTTATTAGAGTTGCTAGTAAAAAATAAATTATTATAATTAATAAGCAGCAATACATAATTACAAAATTATTAATAAGGTCTGTATGGAGCCAGACTAACCCTACAGTCCCGCCATTTAAGTAAGGCAACAAATATTTTTTTCCTACCCAAAATGGCTAAATTACCACCAAAAGTTGCAGAAAATATCAGGGCAAAATACTGCGGTAGCTTAGGTGAAGGGTAAAGGGGGTGAGCGAAGCGAAGCCCCCTTTATCCTTCGTGTTAGGTTGAACATGTAAGAACAACAAAAAATACTTAAAATATAAACACTATGAAACTTAAGTACACAAAACATAAAAATAAGTTTGGTGATCATTTATCCAAACACAATTTGGAGGACATCCATCCATTTTGGCAGTCATTTCGAATTTATTGGTAGTAAATTTTTGAATTTTTTGACAATCGTTTAAACACAAGCCTTTAAGTAATCTTGAACATTGTAATATCCCTTTTTCGACAAAGCCGCTTTAACATGGTTTTTAAATTGCTCAAAAGGCTATTTCAAGATCTCCAGAGGTATCTTTGTTGTAGTAGAGAATGCACTGAACCTTAAAATAAATGCTAACGTGCGCGAGTCTAAACCGGTGCGCAAGTAGTCGGTGATTATTTCTTAGGTTAACATTACAGCTATCGCTAAGTTTGGAAAATGTTGTAAGGTTCTTGCGTATATACATTATATTTTCGAAATAAATTGACTAACTACAGTTAGTATGTCAATTTCTTTAAAAAGCTCTTAAATTATGAATTGCTCGAATAGCTCTTTTCTGTAAAATAAAAATAGTTTGAATATCCGCTGCTTTCCCCCACATAAGATACCATAGGACATGACACTATGAAAGTAACTAAAATATACTAGCCTAGATGTAGCCACATCCGTGTTTTGTCTGATTTTCCAAACAGCATAAGCCGCAGAAATTAATTTACCAGCAGGTTTTTAGCAAATTGCAGTGGGGACCCCATATAGATGATTATGTGGGGTCCCCACTGCAATTTGTTATCAATGGTTATTCCAAGAAACTTCTAACGTGTTGCTGTCTAAAACTAAACTGATCTCAACTTGCCTGACATTTGGAAATGAGAATTGAGAAAGCATTTGACATAAAATTTATGTTAAACGCTTTCTCAATTTAAGAAAATATAACTCGAAAACGAACTATTTCCGACGGTTCGTGTATTTTGAAATCATCTATAAATCCACTAATAAAGAAGCAACAACATCTGAAACGGCTGTCTTTCTAAAGTAATTCTAGGCCTTCTACACGAAGTTTGAAGTACGCAATCTACCTGCTCAATAGAATAACAGAGCGAGTCCTGCTAAAACATAACGCTAATTTAATATGTGCGTCCGATACCAAATCTCTTATAGATTATCATTAAAAATTTTGGTACGTTGGTAAGCCTGGAGTTGTACTCCGATAGAGGCACAATACGGAGTGAGTTATGTAATGTCCTTTGGATCACTGGATTTATATCAGACGTTCAGACTCAGAGGTGTATATGTCACCGTAAGATTGTCAAAACCGTTAGCTTATAATCTAACGTTTTATTTTCTCGATAGTTTACAAACTATCGATAAATTGTAAACAGTACCGTACTGCTTACAATATAACGTGTTAGTTTATAATAAAACCGTTAAATTGTGAACTGGTTTAAACTTGCATTGCCAAGGAAATACCAGGGTAAACACTGCGGTAGCTTATAGATAATTGACGTATTAGGTTGATATGTAAGAACAAAAGAAACGTAAATTCTACACCCTGTCGATCTGGTTTACAATTTGTCGATAGTTTATATACTAACGCGTTATTTTATAAACTAACGGTTTTGACAATCTTACGGTGACATATATATTGCAATAAAAGGAAAAAAAATATAAAACACTAAGTTTTGTATTTTTAGTAAACGAAATAGATAGTATACACACAGTAAAGACGAGGGTCAGAGGGTCAAGTCAATAAGGAGGCGGAAGCGGTTTTTTGGGTTTACAAATGGGCAATTGAGTACTAAAATGGTGTTGTAAAACTGTCTGTGGTCCAAAATGTCACGCAAAAAATAACGAGAATTTTCGTTCATTCATTCCGTTTCTTCCCGAGTTTCGTGAATGTTCTAACATTATTAAACTAAACTGCACATCAATAATACTGATTTGCACAGCAAATATACTGATTTTTACAGCACATATCAGGGCAAAATACTGCGGTAGCTTAGGTGAATTCGTATTAGGTTGAACATGTAAGAACAACAAAAATCCTTAAACAAAAAATGTGTTTTTTGCTGATCCTTTTTTGTTGTGAAAATCAGTATTTTTGATGTGCGATTAAATACTTGCCTTTTTATAAGCCCTAGTAGCCGGAGCTAAGGCGAAATCGAAATAATAATGCGAAATAGGAATACTTTGGTAGCGAAGATATGTAAACATAACCTCAAAAATAAGGTTATAAAAAGTTAAAGGGAATGGGAGTAGAGTCAGGGGGATGGGGGACCCCTCAGGCGATTTCGAAATAATAATGCGAAATTGGTCACTTTCGTAACAAAGATGAGGTAACAAAAAGTTAATTTTCTCAAGAACGGTGCATTACCTTGTAACGGGAGTAGTGTCACGGGGATGGGGGGACCTCCCCCCATTATCCTGCCAAACGATACTAGATCCCTACCTTTAACTGGTGTGTCATTTGTAAGGTCAATAATTAAAGACACATTGATAACACATTGACAACTTATGACAAGGCTGTATGGTCTAAAACCTTTGCCTGCCTGACAAAGCGAAGGAACAAAAAAAAATAGGCTTTACGGCTTAGATTTTTTTTTTAAAGTAAAAGGTATTTATTATCATTATCACCCTAACATATAAAATAACTGACAGGTATGAGACACAAGATTAAAATAAGTGGTGTAAGAGTGACTTTTCTGGTCTTCGGTGTCCCCTACACTAGGCAACACTCGTATCGCAGGGGACGGTAGGCAGCTTATAATAGAAAGAGGTACCGGTTGTCGACAGGTGGATTAAAAGTTTACAATATAACTTTACAGTCTAATTGATCAACATAGGGAGGGCGCTGACAGCTTCAAACGTCAATTCTCGAAATAATGTTGCCACCTACAGTTTGCTAGTGATGTTCTCATTCATTCTAAATAGAATGAAAAACTGGTAAATATGTTCTAAAATTACTTTACATTATGTTATTTTACAATATACATAATGATTTGAGCGTTTTAATTTCACATAGGGTAAAATTACGGTATCCCCAAACGAGCAGGCCGGTTTCATCGGCGGCGGCGGCCAGGTACAAATAATAATTCGAATAGAAATAGGTACGTTACGGGTTTAAGACACGATACAACAGCGAGCGTTGTACATAGGTACGCTGTCACGCTCACCCGCCTATAACTACGCTCTCGGTCTCTGTCTCCCGAGTGCTGGCTGCAAAATCATTTCCATATACATATCTGCTAAGTAAAGGGTTATGGCTCGCATTTTCTATAGGTAGGTACCGATCTAAATATTTCTCTAATGATAGGCGTCGAAGCCATACGAAGGAAACTGACAGGACTGACTTTTTGGTAAAAAAAAATGTAATGGGGTAAAGAATGATTTAGTTCGATTGTCTCAAAGTATTGCCTACCATGAATTGAGAAAAATATTTAGGTAACCTAGAAAATACAAGCCTTAACCCTTTACTATAACAGTCTCTATTATGGACCCATTTCGGGTAATGCAAAAACACTTATCAAATGGAATGTATTAAATCTTAACTAATAACAATTATTTAAGCACTTATAGCTATTTCTAGGTTTACAATTTATTGAAGGTAATCCTCAATTGTGTATGGACACATATTAATAAGGTATTGTTTAAGCCTTTTAGTGAATAGTGGCTGGTTTTCTATATTTTTTATATCAATAGGTAATTTGTTAAAGAGTCTAATTGCCATGTATTACGGGCTACAGTTGAGCATTTTTATTCGGGATTGTGGTAGATTTAATCTTTCTTTATGTCTTGTATTAAAATTATGTGTGTCTTTTACTTGGGGAAATATTCGGTGGTTATTAAATACGAATAAACATGTGTCGAATATATACATGGCAGGAAGTGTCATTAATTCATATTTTTTGAAGTAGGGTTTACAGCTTTGTTTGTTATTAATTTTTGCAAGAATTGTGACCATTTTATTTTGAATTATAAATATTTGTTTTGCATGCACACTGTTCCCCCATAGCATTACTCCATACTTCAACCAGGAGTATGCGTAGGCATAGTATGCTGTTAATGCAGTTTCAGTATTTGTGCTTTGTTTTAAGTGGAATAGAGCGTAAATAAATTTGGATAATTTGGCTTTTACGTGGTTTACGTGGTCTTTCCAATTTAGGTTTGCATCGATTTGTATGCCTAATAAGTTAAATGTGTTTACTTGTTCTATAATGTTATTTTCAAATTTTATTGCAATCTTTAATGGTGGTTTATTAAGTGGTCTAAATTCAATTATTTTAGTTTTTTTGAAGTTGATTTCTAGGTTATGATCACGAAGCCAATTTGATACTAGCGATATTGTATTTACCATTTCATTTGTTGGGTCTGATTTTTTATCTAACTTCATGAGTATTGATACATCATCTGCAAATAATACAGGTTGAGTAATATTGCTATTGAGCACCTTTGGCAAGTCATTTATGTAGATAAGGAAGAGCACACATCCTAGTACACTTCCTTGGGGTATTGAATTATTTTGCTGTTTTTCGTCGGATCGTAAAGTTCTATGTTATTCTATGTTCTATGTACGTAAAGTTCTATGTTATTTTTTTCTTTATTGAGGTATTCTATTTGCACAATTTGTTTTCTGTTTTGTAGGTAAGATTGGAACCATTGGTGTGCTTGTCCTCGTATGCCAGAATTATAGATTTTTTCCAGTAAGATTTTGTACAATACTTTGTCATACGCTTTTGTCATATCTAGGAGAAGGCCTAGGGCGTATTTTTTATCGTTTATGTATTGTAGTGCCATTTGTATATATTTGTAAACAGCAAGAGTTGTGGATCTATGTTTTCGAAACCCGTGTTGGCTCTCATCGAGGATGTTATTTTTTTCTAAGAAATTATACAATCTATTGCACATTGCTTTTTCGTAAATTTTGTAAAAACTAGGTAACAGGGCTATTGGTCTGTAGTTGCTAGAGGTCATTTTATCATCTTTTTTATGAAGTGGTTTAACTAGGGAAATTTTTAATTGATCTGGAAATATTCCTTCTTCGAAGCTTTGGTTTATTAGAGTTGCTAGTGGTGCGCATAGTTCTTCTGCGCATTGTTTAATCAAAATTGAGGGTATCTCATCTATACCATGACTGTGTTTGTTTTTAATTGTCTTTATTATGTTTAGGATTTCTTTACTGTCAACTGGACAAAGGTACATTGAGGAAGATGGGGGATTTATTACTGGACGCCCTTGGGCAATGTTGTTTTTGTCCAATTTCACCTATCGATAAAAAATATTCGTTAAATTTATTAGCTATTTTATTAGGACATTTCTCAATTTCATTGTTTATATTTAAGTTTATATTATTAACCTTGGTATTGTTTGTTTCACCAGTTTTATTTTTTATATTTTTCCACATAGTTACAGTTTTATTGTCCGATTTTGCCATTTGTCTGATATAGTCTAATCTTTTTGACAACTTCACACTGCGTTTTAAGATATTACTATATGTTTTGTAATATGTCTTTAATACTTTGCTATTGGTTTCATTTAAAATAATCCGAAGTATTCTCTTGTGCATGCACGCTTTTTTTAAACCTGTTGTTAACCATCCTTTTTTCTGTACATTTTTTATTTTTATTACTTGTTTTGGAATATGATTGTATAAATGTTTGGATATTATTGAATGAAATAGCTCATATCTTAGATTTGCGTTTTTGGTGTTGTGGAAAATTGTGTCCCAGTTTATTTCTTGTAAGGATTTTTTAAATGCTTGAATTTTACTATTTGAGAATATTCTCCTTTCAGTGTATAGGGTTTTATTTTTCTGGTCTTTAATATTTATATTTGCGTTTACTGATTTATGATCGGACAGGCCATGATCCTCTACGTAGGACTTTTTTATGAGCGGTTTGTAATTTGTGAATAACAGGTCAATGCAAGTAGAGCTTGTAGGTGTAACACGTGTTGGTTCATTTATTAATTGTGTTAGATTAAAGGAGCGCATTGTGTTTAAGAGCTCTTGACTTTGTTTGTTTTTAATATCTATTATATCTCTGTTAAAGTCTCCCCCTATCATCACATGTTTGCTTTTTTCCTTATTGTTTAAGTGGGAGAAAATTCTCCGTATTTGTTCATAAAATATTTCTATTTGACGATCTAATCTATGTAATCCTATAATTATACAATTTAACTTTGGTATTTCAATTTCACATAACTCGAATATATATTCTATTGAAAAGTTAATAATATCTGTTCTATTAATAAATTCAATATCATCTTTAATTAATATACCTACTCCTCCGCCTATATGGAGTTGTCTACAAAAAATCGATGCCACTTGGTATCCTGGGAAAACCAGTGCATTACAGAAGTTTTCATCTCTCCAGAGTTCACATAATGCGAGTACTGCAATATTAGACTTATGCAGTAAATTTTCTATTAGATGTACTTTGTTTCCTATACTTTGTATATTTTGGAATTTTATAACTAAATCAGTAACGAAATGTCTGTTCTTGTTGTCTTGGGATATTGTTATTGTTTCGGTTGTTATTTTCTTTGTATCTATTTTGCCTGTTTTTTGGATGTTGTTTGGAGCTCTCGTTGTTAGGTGATGGATTTTACTTTCTTCATTTGCTGGTACTGACACATTCTCTATTGTATTTGTTGTGTTGTTCTGCATTTTACTGTCAATATCTTTGAGTTCTGTGCCATCAATGTAAAGTTTATTATTAAGTATGTGAGCTCGGTGGCCTTCCCGTCGCGATTTTATTAAGATTTCAATTAATTTTCTTCTGTACTCTCGTGATTCTTCGTCAAGGCATTCAAAGATGGTAATGCCTGTATTTTTGAAATAATGGGCTCTTTGTAAAATTTGTTTAGTCATGTTCTTGCTTAGTAATTCAACCAGTATTGTTCGTCTGTTTCTCCTTTTACCTATTCTTTGTATATCCTCGATGTAACCGGTAAGATCTATGTTTAGAATTTCTTGAAATGCATCAACGATTCGGTTGTATAGTTCGTTTTGGTCCTCCCAGGGGTGTTCTTCGAAACCGTATAAGACAATTTTCTTTTTGATATCGGTGTCAGGGGACATATTTATTGGTTGGTTTGCAGTTTGTTTTTGGTGGTTGACGGCTTTTTGGAGTTCCTGTATCTCTGCTTTCAGCTCAGCTTTTCGTCTTTCAAGGCAGGTGATATTGTCATCAATAGTTTGCTCTATTTTTTGCTTGACGGAAGGATTGTCATAAACTATTTGTTCTGGTTTTTGCACTAGTTTAGACTGGTCTTGGTCTTTTTTTTGGTGTATTTCTTTGTCATTTAGTTTGCCTGTAATTGCTGTTCGTAATTCTGTTAGTTCGCACTTTATATCACTAAATTCTTTGGCAATCGCCCTCTCCATATCTCTGCGAAAATTATTAAGTAGTTTGCCAAGATGGTCTAGTATGGATATTTGGGCGTCACCATCAGGAGTGTTGTTCGGGAATCGTGGTTGTTCATCATACATGATGTTGTTTGTTGCGATGTTTTTCTGTGATGAAGATTCGTCATGGATTATAGTATCCTCTATAGGTTCTTGAAGTGTGTCCCCAACAATGCTTTGGTTAGAGTCCTGTTTAATATTTATGCTTCGGAACGCACCGGTTTTTTGTTACGCGGATCGACCGCGAGTAATAGGGACATCACTAAGCGGAAACGGACCGCAGCTGTCACTCGTACCAACGAGAGGAAAAAATTGGAGGTTATCTTTTTCCTTTTCTCATCGGGAGAACAACATGTCTGCTAAGACATCGTGCCAGGCGTCGGGCCAGTGATTGTAATTCGGTGTAACAATTACCAAATACAGGCGTCGGGCCTGGTCGGAGTGCTCATCATAAACATCGTCGGGAAATAAGTAGATTCGCGTCAGCGGTTGAGTGATTCGTGGTGAAGGTTGAAGTTGTACGGTCTCCAACACGTCGTATCGGTAGCGGCGACTCCACGTGACGGCAGGCAGCACGCCGGCGACAGCGCCGGGCAGCGACGATAGTGATTCGATTCCTATCCTATCCCAATTCTGCTCTTATCCCGTATTCCTGTCTCGAATCGAGCTTTCGATTTACTGTCTACGGCGACAAAGGTCAGTAACAATTCAACTCACTTTTCTCTCACGTGCTGGCAAAAGCCCACCCCCTTCGGATTCCACGCCGTTCGGTAGGCGTGGAAAATTAATCATTATGGTAGCAGGCGCGGTTTTCCTAGTGGGAAATCATCGATTCACGGTTGTAGGGTTGCCTTTTGCCACATTGTAGTTGGGAGAAAAGAATATCTCAGATTGGCCGGCAATCTGTTTGGCAATGAGTCTGTGGTCGGTACCACAATTAAAGTTCATTTCGGTTAGTGAAAGTATAAGTGTCAATTTAGTCAATAATAAATTTGTAGTTGGAAACTACTGTTTGTGCGCATAAAAGATTGAACAGTCATTCTGCGAAGTAACTAGATTGTATTACTTGCGGTAGAACGTCGGGTTCTACAGTACTGCAGTGTTATTTCGGTTTACACAGCAGGGTCGGGCTATTTAAGGGGTATTAAGCTGATTTTGCTGACCTCAAAAGAAGTGTAGTTCATATCGGAGGGGCCACTTCTAGAAGCCACTTATTATTTTGTATTGTTTTCATAATCAAGTTTTGTGGGTTATTTTTGTATTGTGTTTTATGGTGGCATTCTCTAATTGATTTAGAGTGTATATTATAAGGTGTATGTCCACAGGGCGACCATATTAAATATTGTTTAGGATTTAATTGTTTTAGTGGTTGCCTTGGTTTTTACAACTTAGTTTTAATTTCTGTGCCCAGCGCTGACGGGAAAGTGCTGGTCTCTGGCTGTGCTTAGTTTGGTAGTGAAGCATAGGACCAGAAACAATTGAATTGGTAACCATGGCACCTTCACCCTTGACGGTACTGCGGTATGGCGTCCGTGAGGAGATGAGATGGCTCGCCCATACTCACAAGTATGTGGCGCGACCTGACATGGACGATGTCCTGCTCAAGCGTGTGGAGGACGCAATGACACGCGTCGGGAAGGTGTGTCGGCTGGCCGCGGAGGCTGAAGCCCTCGGGCTTACGGATGAGGCCTCGGTGGCTGCAGTGAAGCAGCTCTGCGCGGATCCTGACCAAGCGAAGGAGTGCTTGGGCGACATCGAGCGTCGCGCCGAAAAAATTAAGCGGTCGCGTCGGGATGACCGCGGGGAGGGTAGCGGAGACCCGCCCCCTAAGGGTGTTGTTGGACGGCTGCCACACCTGGAGATTCCGGCCTTCGGTGGGGCAATTGATGAGTGGCCGGCATTCATCAATTTATTCGATAGCCTGGTCCACGGTCGGGACGACCTGGACAACGCCTACAAGTTGGCCCAATTATTTATGGCACTGCGGGGTGAACCGAAGGAGTTGGTCGGTCACCTAACGGTCACGGCGGGCAATTATGAGATTGCCCGGGTCATATTGTTTGACCGCTACCAACACAAACGGTGGTTGGTTGATGCGCAGCTGGGGAAGCTGTTCAGCATCCCAAGAGTAACCCGGGATGTTGACATCCGGGTACAGGTGCTCAACCGCGAAAAGCACACAAGACTGGCTGGCGGCGCGTGAAATCGACTTCATCCGGCACGAAGACTGGCCCTCCTCCAGTCCAGATTTGAGTCCGTTAGATTACAAGATATGGAAACACTTGGAGGAAAAGGCCTGCTCAAAGCATCATCCTGATTTGGAGTCACTCAAGGCATCCTTGATTAAGGCAGCCGCCGATATTGACATGGACCTCGTTCGTGCTGCGATAGACGACTGGCCGCGCAGAATAAAGGCCTGTATTCAAAATCACGGGGGTCATTTTGAATAAACTTTATTACCATAAGAATCTATGTTTTATTAAGTTCATTTTGCTATATAAATGTTTACATAAATAATAAACATGTCTAAATTATTTCATGTTGCACATGTGACAGAACTTATGACCTGACTATGTATATATATCCAAAATATATACTTCATACAAATAATATTTATATTAAATAGTGAATTTGTAATTTTAAAATATTTTATCTACACACGTATCATAAACCCTCTTTACTACGTCCAAAAACCGCACGTTACGATCAGCATAATGTTAAACTACTTTGTAAAAACTTATTTCTTATCTGAATATTGAACATTATGACCATAATGTGTAAATTTTCTACATAACATTCAAATTTCGAACGCCGACGCCCGCCTGCGTGCCGCCCCTACTTTGTCTGTGAAGTTGGTACTACAGAACAAGCTAAAAAACTCAATGCCACATCAAAGAGAGCTTATGATAAACTAGTGTATGTAACTGTACATAATTACTAGGCATTATGTATCAGTCACATAAACTTCTATTAAATAACCTCTCCGTTTCAGCATAATTTAAACTAAGAAGCCATACTCTTTTGCTACACTTTTTTGCTTCTTGTACTGAAGCTTGTTATATGTCGCAAAGAATTGGCAGCTTGGTTATAGGTGTATGGGTGGAGGAACCAGGGGAATCTTTGAGCGAAGGTTGTAATAGTCGACAGGACAGGTAGGGTTGGGTCTTATGTAAGACACATTGAAATTTGAAGATTGGAGTACTTAGGTGGTTAGGGGGGGTCCTTAGCTATCCTCTGATACCATTTTCTGATTTAGGAAACATCATTTTATCACTTTAATTATAAAATATGTTTACGCGATTTTTACAACTTGGCCAATCTCGGAACGACAAATGTCAAACACAAAAGCTCCAACGTTGGATATTGGTACATGATTTTAGTACAAATTACAAGATTTTGTTGTAATGGTAGAAATTTGCGTCGGCCATTTGTATTTTATGACATAATAACTTGCTCATTTCATTCCGTTTCCTTCCGTGTTTCGTGAATGTTCTGTTGCACTTTCGTTGCTGTTGCGTTTTACCCGTGATTCTCTCGACGACTTTTGATTTGTTTACCTACTTACTAACTACTTTATGGAGTTTTGATACCATGTTGCACCGGAGTCACGGAAGCAAATTGCAGTGTTTAAAAACTAAAGATAGGTTTGTTAGGTTCACACGTTATAGCAGACTCGGTAGCCGGAGCGAAGCGGAGCGGAGCGAGGCGACCCTCTACTCCTGGCACCCCTCTAGCCGGAGCAGAAGCATCCCCGAGCATGTGACATCAGAACCAAATTGGTTGATTTAGGTCACTTGCTGTTTAAAAACTAAAGATAAGTTTGTTAGGTTCAGACGTTACAGCAGACCCGGAGCCGGAGCCGGAGCGAAGCGGAGCGGTGTGAGGCGACCCCCTACTCTTGGCAACCCCCCTTTCAACCCCTCTCCTTCTCTAACTCCCCCGAAATCCAAAAAATGTAGGCATTTTCTTCAATCTTTGGACCTCCATAACATAAAAACTAATGGTTTCCTAAAAGGGGAAGTAGGTGGGGGGAACTCCCCTCGGGTTGGGTTTTATATAAGTACGCATAAAGTTTGAAGTTTGGAGTACTTAGGTTGTTATGGGGGTCCTTAGCTATCCTCTAATACTATTTTCTAAGTGAGGAACAGCAATTTAGCACTTTAATTATAAAATACGTTTACGCGATTTTTACAACTTGGCCAATGTCGGAACGACAAATGTCAAACTCAAAAGCTTCAACGTTGGATATTGGGTACATGATTTTAGTACAAATTACAAGATTTTGTTGTAATGGTAGATATTTGCGTCAGCCATTTTGTATTTTCTGACATAATGACTTGCTCATTTCATTCCGTTTCCTTCCGTGTTTCGTGAATGTTCTGTTGCGCTCTCGTTTTATCCGTGATTCTCTCGACGACTTTGGCTTTGTTTACTTACTAACTACTTTATGGAGTTTATCAGAACCAAACTGGTTGCTTTAGGTCACTTCCTGTTTAAAAACTAAAGATAGGTTTGTTAGGTTCACACGTTACAGCAGACCCGGGAGCCGGAGCGGAGCGAGGCGACCCCTACTCTTGGCAACCCCTCCTCCAACCCCTCTCCTCCTCCACTCCCCCGAAATCCCAAAAATGTAGGCATTTTCATCAATCTCTGGACCTCCATAACATAAAAACTAATGGTTTTCTAAAAGGGGGGGTAAGTGTAGGGAACTCCCCTCTTCAACCCCTCCCCCCCTCCACGCCCCTCTCCCCCAAATTCAATGTGTCTTATACAAGTACTTACCCCCTTTTACACCTCTACATCACTTGTAAATGCAAAAAAAGTAGACATTTTATTCAATCTTTGGACCATGATATCTTGAAAACAATGGCTTTCCTCAAAGGGGGAATTGTAGGGGGTGACGTACTTATATAAAATATTACCCCTCCCCTCCCCCTCCACCCCTCCTCCCCCCCTCCTCCAAATGAAATGTGTCTTATATAAGTACTTACCCGACAGGTACTCTGGAAACTCGTTAAGAGATTGTGGTAGTTTGCAGCGTTAATGGTTTGCGGTTTATTTATAATTTTATTTTCTTATATTATGCGGTTTATTTATAATTTTATTATAATTTTATTATCTTTATCCTTTCGGATAGGCAAGGCCTATCCGAAAGGATAAAGATGAAAAAAGCGCGGGAAACCATTGAAATAACCAGGCGGGATTTTCGAAGTTTTTATTAATTTCATCGATTACTCGTGTATCAATCGGGGTTTTTAGAAATAAAAGGCGTCTGGAGACAAATAAAAAGAAACCAATCATGGGGAAGGTGCGAACAAGAAAGAGAAAAAAAGATGAGGCTGAAGAGAAAAGTGAAGGAGACTCCACGTCGTCGTCCGAGTCAGAGGTCGAAAGCGCAGATAAGTACAAACCTTATCTGGTAACAGATTATAAGAGACGATACCCTGAGGATTCCGGTGCTACAGAATTTGTAGTATTCGTAGAGTCTTCCAATGCGGATATACCTATAGGAACCCGAGACCTAATGTCCATATCTAGCTGTATCAAAAGGTTTAATAAAGGAATCAAATATCTTAGGTCAATGAACAAGTTCAAATTGCCATATACTTCGAAAAAGCCAGCCTTGCTAATGCCTTCTTGAACAATGCCACATTTTTAAAAGACTACCAATTTAAGGCCAATATACCAGCTTCAAGCACTGAAATTACTGGTATAATTAAAAATGTACCCACTTGACAAACAAAAAGATATTCAAAATGCTATCAAGTTACAAGAAAATAATATCTGTTCGAAGATTCACAAAAAGGACCAAAGTTGATGATAACTTCATTCAACAGCCGCTGCAGACAGTAGCCATCACCTTCGCGACGTCAGTTCTTCCAGACTACGTAGATTTGGACGGTTGGCGGCATGACGGAATGTTTCCGGTGTCTCAGGTATGGCCATTTAGCAAAGTTTTGCAAGAACTCCGAGCGCTGCTCCATCTGTAAAGAAGACCACTCATATAAAGTTTGTAAAACTCCGATCGAACAGCCCAAATGCTTCCATTGCAATGGCAATCACGTTAGCATTTCAGCTCAGTGTCCAATTAAGCAAAAGAAAATACAAGAAAACAGACAAAAAGTTCAGACACCATCATTCGCTGACATATTCAAAAATGAAATTTCCCACCTCTCGGCCCTAAGAAGCCTCTTGATCTCTTGACATTATAAAAATCAAATGACAAGGCACTGAATCTCTTAGTGCAAAGCATTATAGAAATTATAACATTAAATAAGACACAAGATACCCCAATATCGTCTAAAAATGTGTTAGATGTTTTAAGCGATTTTTTCAACTCCAGTGATACCAAGAACATTAGTACAAATTCACAGACAAATTAAAGATAGTACAGTGGAATGCTCAGTCTGTTATGTAATCGTCATATTTTTACTCAATTTTTGTATGAAAATAATATTGACATAGCTTTAGTTTGCGAAACTTGGCTCAAGCCTACACAACGTTTAAATATTAAAGGATACTCAATAGAACGCAATGATTGTGGCAATAAACACAATGGTGTTGCCATTGTCTTTCGTAACAACATACAATACAGTAGATTAAAAACATTTTTTGATGATTCACTTCAGAATATTGCCATCAAAATAAACTTTAATAACAGTTCATTATCAATGGCCAGTCTTTATATCCCGACAAATTGTAGTCCTACTTTTAGAAAAACAAAATTTGTTAATTTTATTAATACCTTACCACAACCATGCTTAGTAGCAGGTGATTGCAATGCACATCACACCATGTGGGGTTGCCAATCTGTCAGTCCTCATGGAAGAGATATCCTCGACGCTGTAAATGAATGCAATTTAGTGTTATTAAATGACACACAACCAACAACTTTAGGTACAAATAACTGGAGACCAAATGGTTTTGATTTAACAATAGTCAGTCCCTCTATAGCCCTTAATTGCAATTGGACAGTATATGATGATCCCCTGGGAAGTTATCATCTACCCACAATAACTGAGATTTTGTTCAACACTATCACTGATTCTTCTACAAACAACTTTATTTCTCAAAATAACACAGCTGCACTCAAAACACCTAATCTACGGCTAGTAAATTGGAATAAGTTTTCAAAGCTCGCCAACACTATGCTTAAAGAATTTATTATTAACCATAACGATCCTCTACAGTCTTACTATGACTATTGTGATATCATTCATAAAGCTATTAATCAATCGATGTTTAGAAGTCAGGCCCAAAATTCAAATATGAATAATAATAGCTCGAAACAGACAGGAAGCAATTTTAAATACCGGCATCCTCCTCTGCCATGGTGCAATTAAAAGTGTGCTAATGCAGTTCAAAAAAGTAAGGAAGCTTTTATTATATTTAAACAAGATCCTAGTGATTTAAACTATATTAATTAAAAAAAAATGCAGGCTGAGAAAAAACTTATTATTAAATTAGAAAGATTAAATAGTTGGAAGGAATACTGTACTGAAATAAATCCACTCCAATTTCTAAAATTTGGCAAACTATGCGTAAATTTAATAAATCCTACAGTAAAAGTACGAAACTAAATAATAATGATGTATTTCATTATATTTTGGATAAATAACTTTTTAAGGAAATATACACCTGACTTTGTTTCACAACCAATGCAAATAAATAATACTTCTTCCGTAAACCCCACCAATAGTTTCATCATCAATCCATTCACCATAGATGAGTTAAAAGCAGCTATCAAGTCACGTAAAGACACAACCTTTGGTTTAGATTGCATTTCTTACAAAATGTTTCAAAAACTGGAAACAGATTGCCTTGTGAAATTTTTAAATATTTTAAATTTACTCTGGGAACAATTAATAATTCCAAAAGAGTGGAAACAAGATTGCTTGGTTTCAATTCTAAAAGCAGGAAAAGATCCAAATGATGCAGACTCTTACCGTCCCATTGCATTAACATCTTGTGCAGGTCAACTTTTTGAGCAACTTATGAAACAACGTCTTGCGTTTTATATTGAATCTAATCATATTCTTCCAAGAAATCAGTTCGGGTTTCGTCGCGGTCGGTCAGCAAGAGAAAGTATAGGGCATCTCTTCCATGATACTGACGCTGCGGTTAACAGTAATAAACATCTTGTCTGTATTTTTTTCGATATTGTAGGAGCATTCAATAACATTAATCATTCTGTTTTATGTACCATTCTTTCTTCTTTGGGAATACCTGAAAAATGTGTTAGGTGGATTTATGAGTTTATCAGTGGAAGAGAAGTTTGTGTTAAGATGAGTTTCAATAATATTTTTGGGCCTAGATTGTCAACTAAAGGCGTCTGTCAAGGTGGCATTTTGAGCCCTTTTTTGTATATTCTCTACATCCACAGGCTCAATGAAATGTTAGGAACAGAAGTCAGCAACTTACAGTTTGCCGATGATTTGGCTATTTATTGCAGTGGTAATAACATCACACACACAACTCAAAAATTTAATTTAGCACTGGAAAAATTACATAGTTACTTTCAATATTTAAATCTAGAAATTACGCCAGCTAAAAGTAAAGTAGTCATATTCTCAAAGAAAAAAGTCATCCCAGTTAAGCTACAATATGACAATAACTTATTAAAAATTCAATCTCAAATAAAAATTTTGGGTGTAGTTTTTACACAGAATCTCTCATGGTGTAGATATGTTGATTGCATAACGGAACGAGCTTTAAGAGATACCAACACTTTAAGATCTTTGGCTGGCAGCCATTGGGGTGCCGATCCTAAGATTCATTTAACTCTATACAAAGCCCTTGTAAGAAGTCACTTTGACTATGGTTTTTTCTGTTATTGTATAGATCCAAAATTAGTAGATAAACTTGAAAAGATCCAAAATATAAATTTAAGATTAATTTTAGGAGCCTTTAAGTCATCTCCAATTAATTCAATGCAGGTTGAGTGTAACTTGTGTCCATTCACATTGGAGTCTCTGGCAACGAACTCGCTGATAAACTTGCCAGCTCTATAATAAAGAACCCCAATATTCACCAAATACCTGTCAAGAACATTAAGTTGCCAGCTTCAGATTGCAAAACCGAGATTAGAACGAATATTAAACATCAATGGATGCTTCATTGGAGAGAAACGACACAAATAAAAGGAAAATGGTACAGCTATATTAACTCGGACATTAAGAGACCATGGTTTATCGTCGGAAAATATCTACATAGAAACTTTTACACAACAATTTGTCGTTTGAGAATTGGACATGGCAGATTTAATGAACATTTACATAGATTGAAATTGATTCCTTCCCCAAATTGTACATTTTGTAATTCTGAAAACCAATCTCTAAATCATATATTTTTTGATTGCCCTCAATTCAATATACAAAGACTAGTATTCATTGACAGCTTATTAAACATTTACAAAGAAGCCCTGGATGTCCCGCGCTCTATTCAGGATCTCCTTAAGAATATAGAAGCATTTTACCCTATTTATAATTTTATCAAGAGTACCATTGGAGTTATTTTAAAAATAATAATACACCGGAATAGACCTATACTATCTGATTTGACAACTCGGATGTGACCTATAAATACTGGAGGAAAATTGATACCTGATTTGACAACACGGATTGACCTAAACATACTGGATTATGAAGTTAAAGAATAAATACGTTAGACAAGGCTATGTGCCTCGAATATATAATAAAGACTGAAGAAAATACCTACGGAAAGACAAGGCTTTTAGCCTCAATCAATATGAAGAGAAGAAAAGAAATTAAAATAAGACCAGGCGGTATGGGCTTAGCTCTTAGCCTTTACCATAAAGGAAAAAACATTACAAAAAAAAAAGGAAAAAACATTGCAAAAAAAAAAAAATGTCATTGTCAATATGTCAAGAGCGAGCAATAATTTTTGATCATTTTTCATAGGAAAGTTTACTCCCAATTTCCGTAGATCTAAACAATAAATACACAATATGTATACAGAAGTGGACGTATTCGTGACTAATTACACTCTGATTGATCCAGAAATATACCAGCTTTGGATCGATGGCTGCTCTTGTGAGTAAAGCTCGTGATTTTACATAATTGTTATCATGTTATTATCATCTCTGCCTGATGGGGTATCGACGGGGGCTAATGGGCTCCTACTTTATTCTGACTGGCCCTTTGTCATGTACATGGAGTCGAATTACAGGAGAAAGTGGAACCTTCAATCTCCATAGAAGTAAAATTGAGTAACTGGTTATACGTGGGCACAATTTTACCGCTGCCTCCCCTTATGGGAAAAAGCGTGACGTTAAGTTCAGTGGTTGAAAATCTTCCTCTGCAATTATCCGAGGAATGTTTACAATTTGCATACAGTTATAGGTGTCTGCATCCGTAGCAAGTCTTGAAATTTGCCTGTATTTATGGCATGCAGGCTCGTGCCCATTCCAATGTGAATTAAGAAAGGGGTAATGGCGAAGAAATGGAGATTTAAAAGACTAAGACTAAATATAGGGAATAAATATAGGGACAAAAAAATAGGGATATTGCTTGAGTAGTATAATGTGCATGTAAGAGGATAATTTGAGATAGTGTAAATATGCAGGTAGGTATATGGTAATTTCCATAATTTGGATTCATTAATTGGATGGGAGAAGATTTTCTGTGACAATGTAAGAAAAGGATTTTAGATAACAAATTCATTTTATATTGCATTCATGGGGTGTTAGGGTAACATTTTATTTATTGCAAATATAATCTCAATGTCATTCCTGGCTTAATTTAAATAATTTTTAATTTAAGGTAAGTTTTTGGAATAGAAACAAATACAAATCATAATTTAATTTTAATCTATGATCAGATATTGTAGGAATTTATTTAATCTATTGCTATCCCCTATGATGACCAATATGATCATAAAAAAAAATATTTTTAGTCTAACAGCAATATCAGAATTTATCTGTATGTAGTGAATCCCACAGTTGCGTTACAGTGGTATAATATTTCAGCAAGTGAAGCCGTCAACACACTTCACAAGCAAGCCTTGGACAAGCAGTTTGGAGCTTCAGTAGAGCTGATTGCAAGTGATGTGCTGGACCACTATAGGTATTGAGATCTTGAATTATTTAGTATATTTCTTACAATCCCCGGTGCTGGTTCATCGATCCCCGGTGCTGGGGATACAGAAAAGAAATCCCCAGGTCTTGGATGATTATATGTGTCACACATAATCATCCACATAATGTGTGTGACATTGCTGTTTCTGATCCCATGACACAGGGTAATCTAATGTGGGGCCAGAAGCAATGTATGTACTTGTTTGTAAATGTTTTTGTATAGACATGTCATTGCCTTTTGGGTAAATGACAGATAGTTGCAGAAACAATATTAAAATTTTAAAGCCTCGCATAATGATAATGTCTTGTCAGCTCCATAAAATTTAGTTTTTAAAAAATAAAATATGGCTTTATCTGAGTACCTATATAATGTTCATGACAGTTTACTCGCCTTGACGTGCTATTAGAGTTTTGCGAGCTTTTAAAATTTTTTAGATTCTTTCTGCAACTCAGATTTAGGCACTTAATTAACAGACTACACCATTCATTAAGGATTGAAGCCTTACCGAAAGTCAGCCCAATTTGTTTTTGCAAGATGGCATTAATGCAACAGCTTATTGTTTTCAGAGTAATAACCTAAAGCAACCTATTGGTATTTTCTGTTGAATTACTGAAATTAGATTGTGTTAGGTCACACACAACTTTATATAAAACCTGGAGCCGAACAATGCAGGGCAAGGCCAATCTGTCTAGTGTGTCATTTGCCTAGGTACATTTAGGCAACTTGTTAAATGTTTTTTTGTTCAGATATTTGCTGAAGGACCTTAGTTAACGGACTGGGCTTTGGACTAAGTGCCTAATTTATCCAAATGGCAGCGACATACAGTACTACAAAACTAATGCGCAAATAAATCTTCGCCGCTGTTCGGCAGGGGTCGTATTTCCGAGCGTTCCGGAGACGTTATCAACATAGAGTGATAAAAACCGTTTGAAACCGAGTTTGAAAAGGGTTTATGATTAGGACGAAGATCCTATAGTATATTTTTTGGTATTGTTAGAATTGTTTGTTATGATTTATTAGGGTTCCGTACCCTAAGGGTTCCAAACGGGACCCTATTACTAAGACTCCGCTGTCCGTCCGTCCGTCTGTCACCAGGCTGTATCTCACGAACCGTGATAGTCAGACAGTTGAAATTTTCACAGATGATTAATTTATTAGGGATGCAACCGATACGATATCGATACCGATATATCGGCGATATTTCAGGTTTGCCGATATATTGGTATCGGCGATATTTTTATGGCCGACAATACTTTACTTTTAATGATGATGATGACACAACGATACTTTACAAATTTCTCGCTTTAAAAATGTAATGTAAACGCGCGGGTTATCTCGTCTATTTCGTTGCAAATGAGGCACGAACTATGCCGGGGGAAACCCCGCGCTCTATTTTTAAACAAAAATCTGATTAATGTTAATTTTAATAACTAAAACTGTATCAAACTGTCTATATTTTTATATTACCTAATAAAAAAAATACCAGACTTGTATTTTATCTATTTAACCTTCATTTTTAATTCAATAAGCGTATAGGTATCGGTATCGGTATCGCCGATATTTTTATAAGCGTATCGGTATCGATATCGTATCGGCAAAAAGGCGTATCGTTGCATCCCTAGTATTTATGTTGCCGCTATAACAACAAATACTAAAAACGGGATAAAAGAAATATTTAAGGGGGCTCCCATACAACAATTCTTTCAATACCACATACAAACTTATGGATGCACCTGGTTACGTACATGGAGTGTGAAAGTAACCGCACCAATAACTTTGTAAACAATATTTTGCTGTGTAAAATCCAAACTATTCACTCCACACCATCGCTTCCATTGAACGGTGGTACGGAACCCTTCGTGCGCGATTTAGACTCGCACTTGACCGGTTTTTATTTTCTATTTGTCTAGGGGATACGAAACCTGAATGTGAAGAAAAAATGCATATGTTTATATAACAATTTAATATAATACTTGCTAAAAATTCAGATTCAAAGAGAATCTCTATTTCTGATTTTATATTCATTTTCGCATTTAACGGCATGATGACGATTTTTTTCCATTGTTCAGGTCCTATATTATTGATTTTTTCTAATATAATTTCTTTAACTGACGTGACATTAATTGCAATATATTATTGGCCACGTGTTGTTTTATTTGTGCCTAAATGTGTTCGATGACATTAAATCGGGTTGATATGGTGGTTAACGTACAATTTTATGCCCATGTTCCTCCATCATACGATCGATCAATTGCAAATTTGTGTAGTTTTGTAGTTTCGTGGAAAGAGCTATTCAACCGCATAGCTCTGTCCCTCTCTTTCCTACGCTAATTACCGTCCACGGCACCACTATTAAACCAGCCAGTGGGGCCAGAAGCAATGTCTCCAGCCTCCCTCTGAGGGCGAAGCTCGGGATCTACAAGTGCTACGTGAGATCCCGCCTCACCTACGCGGCCCCGGCATGGTACGCCCTGTGCTCGGAGACGAACAAACGGAGACTCCGAGCCCAAGAGAACCTCTCTTTGCGTACCATCGTCGACGCCCCCCGCTACGTGAGGAATGCGACGATCCAGAGGGACCTCAGATGGGAACCAGTGGACCAGTTTGTCCAGAGGCTGGCGAAGGGCATGTTCGCGCGTGCGGATAGCTCTCAACATCCGCATATCCGCGACATGGCGCCGCACCACGCGCGCCCTCCCGACCGCCGCCGCCTGCCACGCGACCTGGTTGCCTAGCCGGCGATCATCCAATGGAACACCCCTCGTGAGAAGATCTCCACCGCCCGCGAGGGCCCCCCGATGACCTGTCCATAGGAGTGGACAGAGGCGCTTCTTCAGGAAGAGATCCGATGATCTGACCCTGACTCCCCACGCCCCAGAATGGGTGCGTGAGATGATTTCTTGATTGAGAAGCAATGTATATGGCAGGCGGTACATTGCTTCTGGGCTCATACCCTTGTGGTACCCAAGAAGATGCGGTCACGGCTAGATTGACAGCGGAAAATAAAGAAAAGCCTGACAGGGGACTTTTGACTTGACTTTCAGAGGAAAGTGCTTGGATGCCAAGAGTGGCATCCAAGCATCGTAATATTTTCCGAATATTGTTATAATTTATCGATTCCGTTCTCACATTGGGACACTTCCCTTCTTTATCATTGTGAAACCATAAATAATGCCATAAATGGACCTATTGTGCAAATGGACTGAAACAAAAGTTTTATTATTATTATTATTATTTGTTTGATGAGAAGGGATGTTTGTACCCTAGTCATGGTTGTTTATCTATCTAAGTATAATATTTATCTTCATTTATCTTATCTCTCCACACCATCGCTTCCATTGAACGGTGGTACCGAACCCTTCGTGCGTGATTTAGACTCGCACTTGACCGGTTTTTCAAAATTCAACCATAAAAAAAAAAAAAAAAAACTATATAAGTATGTGTATCGTTGTCTAGTACCCAAGATACAGGGAATCCTAGTTTGGGGCTAGATCAAGGTGTGTAAATGGTGTCCAAGGTATTATTATTATTATAAATAAACCATTAGTCAAATCATAACCCTGGGCTTTAATTTCCGCCGACACGTGCTGATGTGCATGTAGTTAGGAGTGCACTGGCCAACTACTGCTACACCCTTAATAAATAAATAAAAAAGTAATTTAACATTTCTGATATGCTTATGTCACTGTAAGATTGTAAAAACCGTTAGTTTGTAAAGGGCAATAATAAAACGACTGAATAAAAAAAGAGACAAAAATATTGAATTGCGCGATAAATTTACTGATTTGATTTTTAACCAAATATTTGATTGATGAGAACGGATGTGTGTACCCTAGTCATGGTTGTCTATATAAGTATGTGTATCGTTGTCTAGTACCCAGGATACAGGGATTCCTAGTTTGGGGCTAGATCATGTGTGTAAATAGTGTCCAAGGTATTATTATTATTATATTATCATTATTATTATTATTTGCGCGACCAAATTACTTAAAAGGTTTAGCCACCGCTTTTTGGCTCAATATAGGTGAAGGATAAAGGGCGTTTATTGTTGCTATTCAGTAATTCAGTCAGGCTAAACCAGTATGTTTGCCAAGCAAAACCTGGAGTAACGTTTAAATACTACCCGTTCATAAACTTTCGCGTGAGATTAAAAAAATAGATAAATTGTAAACGAGACCAACGGGTTTCAAATGTATGTTTCTTTTGTTCTTACGTATAAACCTAACACAATTTATTTTTCTACCATTTCACGATTTAACGGTTTTATGATAAACTAATGGAAATTAATACGGCATATTAGTTATAAGCAGTATGGTACAGTTTACAATTTATCGACGGCTTACAATCTTGCGGGATAAATTTTGTGAGTTTATAAACTAACGGAGTTCACAATCTTACAGTGACATATATTATCTTCTCTACTCATAAAAATGAATCGTTGTACGTTAATTACTCCTTACTTACAAAATCTCTTAAATGGCCCGATCGGTTTGGATAATTCCTATTCGGTTTTAGTCTCCTCAGTCCAGAGGAGGTTAAAAAAAAATGTTACGAAAAACGCAAAGAAACAGACAAAAAGTTGAAAAATATGGAATATGGAAAGTTCAGCCTCTTTCGCTAGATGGCGTTGGTCGCCATAGATCACTCATATGAATGAAATTACTACATTCAACCTCTTTGTTGGTAGCGTAACTTATTTGACATGGCGATGCATAAAGTTTGTAAGCAAAGAGTTTGGGTAATCTGGGGCTTGATGCGTATTATGCTCAACTGCTCAAATGGGCCGATAAAAGAGAATACGAAAAACGGTTGTGAACCCGCGCCACGGGCAGCTAGTATAATATAGTAATAAATGTAGCCCAATAATGTCCCCACTGAGTGGCACAGGCCTTTATACGGATACGAGTAACATTAAGCCATACTCCACCATGTTGGGTGCGGGTTGATGGATGGGTTTCACGACCATCACATTTGGCGATAGTAGCCGGGACCTACAGCTTAACGTATCATCAGAAACACTGAAAGTCCGATAATGTACTTAAGATAAATTATTTCATTGGTACATGGTCAGGACTCGAACCTGCAACTCTTGTGTGAGAAGCAAGCGTGAAACCTGACCATGGAGCTCTAACGGACATAATATAATTGTTATGTTTTTTGTTAACCTTTCCATATTGTCTGTTCCAGGACGTTTGCGCTGCTGGAGCGGCTACTGACAGTCCCGACCAAACTGTCCGATCAGATGATCTTCCAAATTGACGAGCCCACCAAGCAGATGCTCATTGAGAAGTGAGCATCATCCTCTATTCCATTTATTGACCGAGCGAGGGAAGCGTCTCCGTTTCAGGATTGGGAAAAAATACTTTCCTATTTTCGTATTTCGTAAAGGCTTGTGTTTAAACGATTACCAAAAACGCACCTATTTTACTACCAATAAATTCGAAATGACTGCCAGAATGGATAAATATCCACCAAATTGTGTTTGGATAAATGATCACTAAACTTCTTTTTATGTTTTGTGGTACTAAGTTTATGTTTTAAGTATTTTTTGTTGTTCTTACATGATCAACCTAACACGAAGGATAAAGGGGGCTTCGCTTCGCTCACCCCCTTTACCCTTCACCTAAGCTACCGCCCTGACATTTTTTGCAACTTTTGGTGTTCATTTATCCATTTTGGGTAGGAAAAAAATATTTTGGTGATGGTGTTGCCTTTCGTAATATCTCGTATGCAGCCAAGGCACTTAATATTTCACTATAAATAAATAATCGGTCAAGTGCTGGTCGCTCTGGCACACGAGGCGTTCCGTACCATGGTACACAGAAAAACGTGAAACGACAGTCTTTTGTACCAGTACTTATACTTTTTTTAATTTTTAATAATTAAATATTAGGTAGAACTACATTCAATGCCGTACATCGAACCATTGAAAAAGAGATTTGTTTATGTAGTATGTAAGTATTGAACTAAGTACTCAGGTTAATGAAACTCTTTGCTCATTGAAACCGGAAGTGATAGAAATTGAGTAACTTATTTACAGAAATAAAATCAATTATGATAAAAAACTTAATATTATTTATTATAATTCAAATGAGCAATTATTAATCGTATAATGACAAATAACTAAGCACAAAACTCAATAGCTGCAATTAAATATCATTTCCGATAAGATCGGGAGAGTACAGTTTCCACCGATGACCAAGTTAAATAAAATAACTAAGAAAATCTTCTTCTTAAAATAACTAAGAAAAACTTCTTTTAATTCTTAAAAACCAGTACGTTTCATTATTTGGTGTTAAAGCGGCAATAGAAATTTTAATATACCCTCTATGAAAATTTCAGCTCTCTACATATTTCGGTTGATCCGGTAGGTCCCGGTGACAGATTGACAGGCAAACGGACGGACAGCGGAGGCTTAGTAATAGGGCCCCGTTTGGCGCTATTCGGGTACGGATCCCTAAAAATTTTAAAAAGTTTACTCGCACCAAAGACTGTCGTTTTACGTTGTATTTATCCCGTGTACAATGGTATGGAACCCTTCATGTGCGGGTCCGACGTCCTACTCGCACCTGACCGGTTTTATTTAACACTACCTACTAAATACAGAAATTTTTTGTCACTACCTACTAAAAACAAATAATTTAAGACCTAAAAGCTACTTATCCTGCCCCCAGACAAAACTTAAAATGGTACAATGTGGTCCCTTTACCATGGCTACAAAAATATATAATAATTTACCCAAAAATCTCCAGGAAATGGAAGATTTAACAAAATTTAAAAAAAACTTTTAAAATGTTACCTCGCCGAAAAATGCTACTACGTGCTGCAGGAATTCTTCGAAGAGAAAATTATTAGGAAAATAAATTTAGTCTCTTTAACCTGTGAACAGCTGATCGGGTCAATGTAAAAGTTATGTGTATGTGTAGATAAATTTGTTATACCCTGTCAGGGTGCATGTACCCTACATACATGTTCCACCTGTAGTGTGTATTGTACATGTTATATGCAAATAAATGAATATGAATATCTATACAGAATTGCGCGAACTAGTTTCCTGTAATATCTGTAAAATTACAGTTACGCAAATAGGTCCCTTTTGGGATTGGAAACACTTTCGGTTTTTGAGATTTTGATTCCTTGGACTTTCCTCTTTAATGGTTCCAAATAGTTTTATCTTTTATAAATTTTATAATGTCACTAGTCGGTCGTCTGAATAACAGCAACACTTCAGTTTCACATTGATACTTGTACACTGCACTGATACTATTAAATTTTGTAATATTATACATAAACATTTACAAACAGGCACTTACATTTCTTCGGGCCCCACACTAGGATACCCTGTGTCGTGGGAACCAGAAACTGCCACGTCACACAAATATAATGTACCCTACATACATTTTCCACCTGTAGTGTGTATTGTACATGTTATATGCAAATAAATGAATATGAATATGAATATAAACATCCAAGTCCTGGGGATTTTTTTTTCTTTACCCCCAGCCGGGGATCGAACCCGGGACCTCTCGCATTGTAGGCAGAGCCACAACCGCTGCGCCACAGAGGTCGTTACGCAATGCAGGTGTTGTTGTTTACTGCCAAAGACGCTTACTGACATAAAAACAGACCTTCAAGGACACGAGAAACTCTGCGTCATTAAAAAAACCATAAAACATGTCCGTACACGACTCCAAACTTTGAACTACATTTTCTTGTTATTTTTTTCCCTACAGGTCCCTTTTTGCGTAACCACTCACTGGTTTCAAAATCGAGACACCATGAAACCTCTATATGCGGCGAAGGGGTAGCCCCCAGTCACGCAAAATGGAGTATTGAACAGCTGGCTAAACGTGGGCACAGTTGTGCCACTGTCACCCCGTACGGGAAAGGCGTGACGCTGTATTATAAGATAGTAAAACTTTTTCATCGATTGCAGGTATTATGACTTGGACGACGCGGTAATAAGAGAGCTGCTAGGCCGCAAACTGTCTTCACGGCACAGGAAGGATTTAGACGAGGTAAATCGATATTGACATACATTGCTTCTCACTCGTCAACTTAGGGGATATCTCGTCCGTTCAAAGGTCCCCGTTACTCCAGGCGGAATGACCCGCAGTGTGAGAGGGACGGAATCGGGGAAAAATTACAAAAAGTTGGTTTTAAATTGATACAAAATTAACTAAAGTAGCTATGAAAATTTCTATAATTTGTAATTAAGGTATTGTCCAAACCCATCTAAAGAAATATTTTTGAATGCTGTGTGCTATTCCAATTTGAAAGAAAAAAAAAATGTACATTTAGACCTCATTCCAATAATTATTTCTATCGAACGAAATTCGTCAAATCGCGTTTCTGTTATTACAAGATCTAGAAAAATGTCCCAAAATTGTTATATTAATTTATTTAACTTGGGACTTCGAAAAGCAGATAAATAACTTCTAAAAGGGTCGATTTTGTCGATATATCACCTTAAATATCTCGGGAAACATCGTGAGAAAACCTCCAATCGGTCAATCCGGGTCTAGATGACAGAATTACATGATAATGCCATCGCAAAAACAAGCGAAGTCTCAATAATAGACTGCTCGTGTCAATTAATTGTTTTGTAATGAGGTACACTTTCCTAGACGGTTTTCTTCAAAATCCAACAGATGACTCTCAAGACGGCCTATTTTTTTGGTCATAGAGTATTTGGTTTATAAAGAGTTTCCGTGATCTCAGATGGTTGGATGGATGGAATGAGGAAGAAGTATAGGTTCGTAACCTACTGAGAAATGGTTCGGTAAAAAAGGTTCTGTACTCGCTGAACGTAACCGTTGAAACGTACGAACGTACTGAAAGACGGTTTGGGATGAAGGTTTTGTAACCTACTGGCTGAAAGTAGTCGATGATTGTAAGCTGTCATGTGTTGTTTGCTAAGTAAAATACTCGGAGACCTCGAAATATAGGTAGGCACATACTTTAAAGGGATACCACGTTAGGAGTCAACCTACCGAACAAAGCTGAACAAATAGAACTTGACAGCTTTCAATAACATGTTACGTTCAGCCAGTACACAACCTTTTCACCGAACCTTCTTTGAGTGGTTAGTACCTCTACCATCTGAGATCATGGAATCTCTTTGCATAACATTTAATTTACTCTATGACCAAAAACAGGTCGTCTACAGCGCTATCTGTAGGATTTTGAAAAAACCCTGCTCTGAAAGAATCCCATTGGTAGCTTTTTTAATCGATTGAAATTTCTATGACATATGAATGACATGATATGCTTTCAGATTGTATCGTGGGCTGACGCTGTTTTACGTTGGTTTTTGACATGTTGATCCATTATACTCGCTTATTGTTGTTATCACAACACTTAAAAATAACAATATAATGTAAGTTATTGACCGAGCGAGCGAATCGTCTGCGTTTCAATTTGGGGAATAATGCTTTTGTATGTACGGATTTCCGGCTGTTCCTACAGGTGGCATTTCTGAACCGATTCTCGTGATTTTTACTTTCGAGTTAAAACTAAGTGAAAAGAGTTTTGCGGTTATTACCGCAAATCTCTAAAAGTGGTAGCTCCCATACAAAATGCACACGGTGCCATATATCGCGTACATTAGGCGGCGGGCGGAATAAGCTCTTGGTGCGGGGCATGGTTAAAGTAGAAAGGAGTTGTTCTTTATGGTAGAGTGGTTGTTAGGGACATCGTTCTGAACAACTTTTAGTATGGGGCCGACTTGATGAGAGCAACTTTATTTTCTCCATATAACTCAGGTGAGCGCTAGGCCCGAAATGTACTGAGATAAGAAAAATAAAGTTGCTGTGATCACATCGGTTCCATAGTAAAAGTTGTTCAGAATGATGTCCCTAAGAACCACCTTTCTGTTAAACTCTTATCTTAGAACTTCTTAAAACGTCTCCTAAACGCCTGCACACGAATATCCACAAATATGGCGGAAATATGGGGTTACAAAGATATCGGTACTTTGATACTCCATATACGTAATCGGGTGCATTCATAAGATTGTATCTGGCAATGAAAGGAAGTTCAGTCGGGTTATTTATTTCTATAATAATTACACTTGTTCATACCATAAACTTCAAGTGGGGTTGGAAAACAATGAAAAACCAAACGCAAATTTCCTGTTGCGCTCCCAGAGCCACAGTGTTAACAATAAATGACCAATGATGAATAATTCGGTCAGGTGGCAGAGAAGTCCGGCGTGCCGCTCCGCTGCTGCCGACGCCAGTTCGACAACGTTCGGCGCGTGTTCAAGACGGTCGAGGAAATGCCGGGGAACGTGGTCGCGAACATTCGAGCGAGCTTCCTGCTGAGCGACTCGCTCGCCAAGTGAGTATGCCCGTCTGCAAACCTTTATTTCCGCAAAACAAATAAGTGTTAATGATGATCTCATCCTGTCACTGACCGAGCGACCGAAGCGTCCAGATCCGAGATTGGCTGAACATGCCTTTGTCTGTTTTCGCCTACAGGTCGCATTTTTCAACCGATTTTGACGAAAATTGTCACACTCCTTGATTTATTTAATTATTTTAGCGATTTTTGATCAGGAGGAAAATAGGGGGGAAAAGGGGGGAAGTTTGCTGTAGCGAAAAGGGGGGATTGGAGGGGGAAGAAGGGAGGAGTTGCAATGAATGATGCATTCAGTGTCAGATAGTGTATTCTAACATTTCTTGTACATTTTGTGTGGATGATAATCCTTGAAGCAGTGTTTTTTTAATTTTTGAAGTTGATCAGAATATGACTATCAGATCTGCTATTGTACCTTGTATTACATCCATAGTAGTTCTCTTGTATTTTTTTCTGTATTCTTTTTCTTTTTCATCTTTATCCATGCATTCCAAGACACAATCAAATCTTTATTCGTTTGTGGTAAATCAAAGGAAATTGTTTTAAAACCACATTATGCAAGCGAGTAGTATGCTGATATTACACGATATTTGAAGGGCATAATTAGTTGCTTATTTTGACGCGTGTTAGTTAGCAACAGTTCCGTTTCCTACAGATAGGCGCGCATTTTCAACCGACGTCAAAAAGGAGGCGGTTCTCCATTCTTCTGTTTTTTTTTCACGTGTCCATGTTTATTTTTTATCCATGCATTCCAAGACACAATCAAATCTTTATTCGTTTGTGGTAAATCAAAGGAAATTGTTTTTATTTCCACTACATTGGTAACAGCGAGGTAACAGTGCCAGCGTCTTGGGCAACCTCCCGTCCGGCAGCGAACTCAGGATTTTTTTTAATTTAGTTAGTGCAGTTATAGTTTAGTCACTACATTTACTTTACATATCTTTATGATCAAACATACGTCACAAACTATAGCCGAAACCAGTTTTTCGAAATCCAGTTTTTGGGACTCCCAAATATCTTTAACTTTTGAGCTAACTTAACTGTTAACAGTTCTAAATCTGAGAATAAATTCTCATATTTAATACATGCACATGAGTTACCTACTAAATGTTGCGTAAGAAGCAGAACCAACTTCGTCCATATATATTTTATGCAGTTTTTCTAGAGAATCTAGTAAATATCTGATTTGCCTTTTGTTCCTTGAGGGTTTTGGTTTCTTTTTTTTCTGTTTTCATCCTACTGTTTTCATTTTTTTCAAAAATAATCTTGGATTATATGTATCTGTTTGATTTAGTATTCCTTATTTATAGTCTCAAGCAAGAGAGACCCAATTAGTCTTTAATTTATATTTTCTTACAATGTTGTTTACTAAGTTCCCTAAAACATCTCTTTCAGATTTAGATTTGGCTTTGGAGTATTGGCTTGATAATGTTACTTTTAAAACATAGTTTTCTAATATCGCTTTCTCTTTTTCCATACCGGAAATATTTGTAATAGTTTATTATAAAACAGACTCTTATAAAACATCGCGCTCTTAGGAGTTACGCTTCTAACGATTCGACTAAATGTAAGCAAAGAAGCGAGCAAAAGCTGGTAATATTTTTGGAATGTGCTAATGAAGCATTTTAATTGGATATCCAACACATCCCTCTTATATTTTTATTAAATCCAGTAGTTTATACCCTCTATAGGGCGCTATATTGAATTTAGTGTGACGTCACACACCCTATAGCCAGTTTCTCGGGGGAGCCTCACCCCTAGGGAACGCGTCCCCAGGTGGCGGATAGGGGGTGCTCGGCAGGTTGTTCTAGGACACCTGCAGGGCTGGAGGGAAATAAAATACCTCCCGCGGACCAACAGGCCCCTTGCCTAGGGTTACAGGTGAAGACCTCAACGGCAGCAGCGGCGGAGAAGGCGGGCTTTGGTACGGCAATGCTGGCGGAAGAGGCAACGAAGGGGCGGATTCCTCCCGCGTAGCGCGTGAAGACTGGTTCGGCGGCGATGGCAGCCCGAATGCTGATAAGCGACAGTGGTTTGGCGGAGACGGCGAGACAGCAAGGCAGCGTGTAATGCCCAGGGCGTCAGCAGAGTACAAGGCAACTGGCGGCCATACACTGCATCCAAACTCTTCTCTGGTCGTAGCGGTTCCCGTTCCATCGGATACAGGAGAGGGAGGACGAGAGAGTGCACCTGTGGTTGCGCGCCCACTTGTGCACTTAAATATGATCTGCGTATCGGACTGCTTTTGGACTTGGTACACGGAGAATAAAAAGCCCTGCGGCGACTAATGGAGGTAGAGAGGTTCGGTTGTGATGCACACCGGGCTTTGTCTGACATTTGCACGTAGGCGGCTCAGAGAGAGTGGTCGCTTTTGCGCTGAAAGGGTTAACAGCGTGAGCTCGGCAGCACTCTGGGTGACCGAGCAGCCCTATTCAGGGAAGCACTGCTCGCCCCGAATGGGGGCGGGACTAGAAAAGGTGTCCCAAAAATTGCTTATCCCAAAAACAACAAGGAGTCAGTAACCACGGCTGTCTACGCATCCTTACCCACGTGGTCGAAAAAGAACGAGTAAAAATAATACGCCTAGAATATCTAAGATGACATTTGCCGCATGGAACGTTAGAACCCTATTGGATCGCGATACCAACTTGTGTCCTGAGAGGAAAACAGCAATCGTGGCTCAGGAACTTCGTCGCTACAACGTGGACATAGCCGCACTTAGCGAAACCCACCTGGCCGACGAAGGAGAATTAGTTGAACACGGAGGCGGATACACCTTTTACTGGAAAGGGACTCCCACCTCTGAAACAAGGCGCTCCGGGGTAGGATTTGCGATCAAAACCTCCATCGCTAAGAACCTAAGCGAGTATCCTATATACACATCTGTCCGTGTCATCACTTTGCGCCTTCACATGGACAATGAGAGTTTTTTAAATTTAATCAGTGTGTATGCACCAACAATGACGAATACCGATGATATCAAAGAAAAATTCTATGAAGAGCTATCACATACCCTGGCGAAAATTGGTCCCACGGAAAAAATATAGCTGTTGGGAGATTTCAACGCAAGGGTTGGACGTGACTTTGATGCTTGGCCTCGTGTTCTAGGACGGCATGGTATTGGTAACATGAACAGTAATGGCCAAATGTTACTAAGCCTCTGTGCGCAATTTGGCTTGGCTATAACCAATACCTACTTTCGACTCCCTTTAAAACATAAGGTTACATGGATGCATCCAAGGTCAAAACATTGGCACCTCATAGACTATGCCATTGTCAGACAAGCCGACATCTCACAAGTACTTGTTACTAGAGTTATGCGTGGTGCCGAATGCTGGACGGACCACAAATTAGTGGTAACGAAGATGAAACTGAAACTTCGCCCTCCGATCCGAAGCAACTAAGCTAAAACCCTCCGCCTTGATACAAATAAGCTATCCAGCTTAGAAATCCAAGCAAATTACTCTCAGGCTTTAAATAGCGCAATCTCAACGCTGGACACTAAAGGTGCACTTCAGGTGACATGGGAACTCCTGTGTACGCAAGTAATCGATGCGGCCACTCAAACGTTAGGGAAAACAACCCGGACTAACGAAGACTGGTTTGACGAGAACGATCAAATGATCACTAAAGCGATTGCAAAACACCGCACTCTGTTACGTCGTCGGCGAGGCAGAAATTCACGGGAGACTTTGGAGGAGATAAAGAAAAGTAACGCGGCACTTCGAACCATTACACGCGAGGCGAAGGCGCGGCACTTCGAACCATTACACGCGAGGCGAAGGATCAGTGGTGGAAAAAGAAGGCTGACTACATCAACTGGCTTTCCCAGCACAATAGACTTGGTTTGTTTCATGCTGAAGTAAGGAAGCTAGTCGGAAGTGCGCCTCGTATAAATGTGCCATTGAAGTCTATGAACTCAACCTCAACTCGCTGCTGGAAGCCGCGCCCCAGTGCGATTTGTTTGCTGATGAATGGAAGAGTGTAAAACTAGAATGTTTGGCGATATGTGAACGGGAAGAATGAAATTAATGAAATTAATATTTAATGAATTTGAATTGTATTATGTCTGTGATTATTATTTTGGCACCGCGTGAATATTTGGTATTGGATTGTATTATTATTCTTTTAAAATAATTAATATTACTAATGATTTGTTATAATCTTAATTGTTATTGCTAATTGGTTTAGCCTCGAAATAGGTAGACCTGTAATGGGGCTAAATTGTAATATGTATTTATAAATAAATAAATAAATAAATAAATAAAAAGCAGTTTACTACGAAGAAAGACGTTCTTGATCGGTAGGCGCAGCACTCCAATCAATTGCTGAATGTAGACCGGGCAGCTGATCTGCAGCACATTAGAGGACTCCGAAAACTTCCCGAAGCAACTGAACTAAGTGAACCACCCACGCTTGATGAAGTAGTTGCAGCAATAAAAAATCAACCAAACAAGAAGGCGGTCGGAGTGGACGACATTCCTGGAGAACTTCTTAAGTACGGCGGAGAGAACCTACACAATACCCTCTGGAAATTATTTTCTCTGATGTGGATTGAAGAACTTGTACCAAATAACTTCAAGATCTCGCGTATATGTACTCTGTAACTCTGTAATCGGAGACCGCTCCGATTTTAACTCCTACCGTGGCATATCACTGCTCTGTATTCCTGGGAAAATTTTTGCTAAAGTCCTACTGAATAGGCTTATACCAATCTCCGAAAAAATACTACCAGAAAGCCAGTTTGGTTTCAGGCCAGAACGAGGGACAAGTGAAGCTATCTTTAGTCTGCGGCAGCTACAAAAGAAAAGCAAAGAGCAAAGACAACCCCTCCACCTCTGCTTCGTAGATCTGGAGAAAGCATTCGACAGCGTTCCTCGCGAAGCCCTATGGCTGGTTCTAGAGAAGTATGGGTGCCCGGAAAAGTTTATAAGGCTCATTCGTCTCCTCCACGATGACATGACCTGTTGCGTTTCAGCAAATAGAGTCTTTCTCCTTTACCTGTGGAGTCAAACAGGGATGTGTTTTGGCACCCACTCTGTTCGCCTTGTATTTTGCCGTGGTGGTTAGAGAATCCCTGAAAGACACTTCAGAAGGCATTTATATCCGCTTCCGGATGGATGGAAAGCTGTTCAACCTATCTAGACTTAGGGCGCACACTAAAGTCTCTCATTGTATCATCACAGAGATAATGCACGCTGACGACCTGCGTTTTGTGGCGGTTACCCCAGAAGGTCTACAAGAGCTGATGACTAAACTCGGTGAAGCTTGCTGTAGGTACGGGCTAAAAATTAGTGTTAATAAAACGGAAGTTATGTCCCTGGAAACACTTCAAACGCCCAGTCCTGCACTAAAAATAAGCCTAGGAGGAGATACTCTGAAGCAAGTAGAAAAATTCAGATACCTGGGAAGCACGATAACATCTCGTGGAGACCTAGACGCTGAGATCAACAGCAGAATCGGCGCTGCTTCAGCGACTTTCGGCAAGCTGGAACAGGGGTTGTTCCGTTAATAAGTCGGACTACCAAGATCGCAGTGTACATGGCTACGGTGCTGCCAAATCTTCTGTACTCAGCGGAGACATGGTGTTTGTACCGGAGGCACATCCGGACGTTGGATAGGTTTCACCTCAAGTGTCTTCGTAATATCTTGCATATCAAATGGACTGATCGCATTCGCAACACAGAGGTGCTACGCAGAGCGAATGTTGGCGGTATTGAAGCCTATCTGATACGGCGACAACTGCGCTGGTGCGGACACCTCTCCCGCATGCCCGACGAGAGGCTGGCTAAGCGCGTCTTTTATGCAGAGCTCCAAGAAGGCAAGCGCAAGCAAGGTTGCCAGTTTCTACGCTTTAAAGACGTGTTAAAGAGGCATATGAAGCGCTGCGACATAGACCCGGACACCTGGGAAGATCGTGCAGCCCAGCGACCAGAATGGAGGCATCTCGCACAAAAGAAGATTTTTGAATTCGAAGCACGGCGTCGCGCTGACCTGGACAAGAAGCGAGATGAAGCCACGGCTCGAACACCTGCAGCCATTAACTATAATTATGAGAACGGCACACTTAAATGTGCAACCTGTGGAAAAACGTTTAAAGCCAAGATTGGCTACGTCAGCCACATTCGGGCACACCAGCGACGCCCGCTTTAGGTCTTTGGCAGTCGCCGTAGCCGTATCGGCTTGGAGGACATCATCATAGCCAGTGGACGATTAAGACGCATCCAACGATGTCCTGGTGGAACAAATGAACAAATACATACCGGTCAAACTCATAACCCTCCTTTTGGCTTCGCTGTAGTCGGGTAAAATGTACTTGCGACTAGTCTTACTGTGGAGAATACGAGATCTCCTTCGCCGCAAGGAAACACTGCTTTAAATGGTGGTAGGTATTATATCACGTCCAATTTTTGATTCGATTCTAGATGCTGCGGTAAAAAACTTTCTTTTCCAATGTTCAGACTCATAAAAGTTAGTAGTTCTTTTATGGGATACTGTATACGCTTCTACAATAAAATTCCGCAAGAAATACAAAACTTAACTGAAACTCGATTCAAAAAATGTATAAAGCTCACTTTGTGCACAAAGGCTTACTACAAAATTAATGACTTTTTACAAGACAAGATCTGGCATTAAACCAGTTCATTGCTACTGTATATATTATGTACTAATATAATCAGGCACCTACTTAATATTGATTGTGCCGGTCGACATAGTGCGCGATGAATTCATCACGCACTATGTCTTAAGCACGTCATTAATAACATGTACCAACCTAGTATATAAGCTAGGATTTCCTATAATAAATTAGTCTAGTATTTGCGCGCATCTCAAGCCTTTTACTTTACTCCCGAAGATGTCGCTTTCCTTATAATTGCCTTTGGCAAAGTGGTGACCCGACTTCTGAACATCAGCAACCTTCGGTAATAGCAGCATGGACCCAGCCGCGAAGAACACTCCGTGTGCTACCTTAGAAGTGCAGCAAGAAGCACTTCTTCCAAGATCGCCGAGCCCCGACTTCGGATTGCATACCTTCTTCAAACCACGCTGCAGAACTCCATAATCAAGACCCCACCCAAACCAAGACGACATCAAGCAAGCCATGACCGGACCAGATTTAAAAACGGACCAGAAGCCAAAAGATTTCAACTGAAGATTTCCCGCATCGAACTCAAGATACCGCAAGAACAATGAACCGATAGTCAGCTGACTGCTGATTTATCAAAATGGAGCTCGCACCAGCAGAAACGAACGCGTCGGCAAATTTATTCACAGCAAGCAGCTTTTCAAGTTCAAGACATAGGAAGCCATTCCAGCCCCCAGAAGAGTATTGAAACATCATCGATATACCTAATTCAACGAATATTGAAATCATCCAGGAAGAACATCGCACGAAGAATAATCTAATCACTGAAGAGAGAGAGAGATATATATATATGTCACCGGAAAATAATACGATCCGCAAGTTTATAAATTTCCTAGGGAATTTATAAACTTCCTTCTAGATTATATTAGGCTAGGTTAGGTTAGGTTAGGTTATGTTAGGTTAGGTTAGGTTAGTATATTTATAAACTTGCGGAAAAAATATTAGGAAATTTATAAACTTGCGGATCGTATTATTTTCCGGTTACTTATATATATAAACGATTGGTGTACAAGATGTGCCCTATGTTGCCAAATCCCAAGGTTTTTAGGCACACAAATTTCATCAATCGAAAACCTAATATTCACTCAAGAGTGAAGAGCACGCACGTACATATGACGTACGAGATCATTGACTGCCTACAGCCAAGGTAACAGATTTAATGCTGACGCTGATTCAGCACAATCATCCTTGTGTAGGTACGGTCGCAATTATAAACAAACAGTGATTACAACTTCAACGACGTGCTGTTATGACGCGCTGCGTCAGAAGGTTTTTAAAAAAAAAAAAAAACTTTATTGACGATAATTAGTTTTTATTAGAATTAATATATTGTGAATTTAACACAAATTCCGTAATAATTAAACTTAGAAATCCTTTATGAAGGGAAAGGTCTTAACCCTCAGTGTGACCAACGTAGACTGCCTCCCATTAGCAACGAGTAAAAGAGTCTAGAATAGAATTTGATGACGGATAGAAATTAAGGTATTGTCAGCCAGAAGGGTAGCTAAGACGGGGTATAACAGTGCGATGTAAATTGACTCATCGATTCCTGAAAAACATGGGCGCCTGCAGCATCAGACGACTCTCCTGCGGATCTTTTCCAGGTTATAGGTTAGGTTAGTTTACTAACCGCGAAGCCCCATTTTCCTAGTGTTTTTCTGTTTTCCAGTTTTTAGTTTATTTTATGTAGTGTGCGGCCAGATACAAGACTTACCTGTAGGTAAATATTAAGTAATTCTTTAAACTTATGTAGAATTCACATAACCGTAGTTCCTTTATTTTTCTAATTCGTGTAAGATTTACCTTTAGATTAAATTGAAGTATGCACAATTACTATCTAATTTATGTTTATTAAAATCCTACTAGTTATTATTGCAGTTGATATATAAGTACATTCATTATTTTTTCTCTAAAGGGGGGAGTAACGGTCGACTATGTTAGTCATATTTTCACGTAATGTTAAGATAAGTTGACGACCGTCACAGATAAGGTATATTTATATTCATCACGCACTATGTCTTATGCACGTCATTAATAACATGTACCAACCTAGTATATAAGCTAGTATTTCCTATAATAAATTAGTCTAGTATTTGCGCGCATCTCAAGCCTTTTACTTTACTCCCGAAGATGTCGCTCTCCTTATAATTGCCTCTGGCAAATTTATAATGCTTGCTTGATTATGTTATGACGTTCATTAAGTCTAAATTTTTGTGCTATTATGAATTAAAATCTTTGAACTGGACTGAACTGAACTGAAGCAAGGCTCTGTGTGAGTCTGTATTTAATCAAAAATCTATAATATTAATATAATATAAATTAAACTAATTAATTACACAAACCAACAGTCTTAAGAATCTTCCTGCTGCACAGCGAGCGAGATCCCCTGGACTAGGGAAGGACCAACAACTCTGTACATTACGATTGAAATCAGTTAACGATTCGGCCAAACTCGGAAATTGTCCTGAATCCCTCATCTCTCACTAGAGAGAGAGAGAGAGAGATCGGATTTAGGCGATGATATCCGAGAAAAGCCGAATCTCTAACTGATTTTAATCCTATTGTACAAAGTATCTAATCGTATCTGTCTGTTGCAGGAAGTACGGAGCGGTGGTATTCATCGCGTGTATGCGCTTCGAGACTGCGAAGAGGAAACTCAACTATCTGCGGTTCAACCATTTCTACCTGTGCGCCCAGGTATGTCGCACCCATAGCGCTGGCTGAGTAGGTGTCCTGCGGTAGTGTTTCGGTGCGGGAGGGGTGACTTGACATGCTATGCCGACCCCGCACTGAAGTCTCGCAAGAACCAATATGGCCAAAGAACTGGTAGAAAATTAGTTGCTTGTTTTTTTTTTTTTTAATTGAAACATTTTATATATCATTATAATACTGCTTGTGAAAATGAATCAATCTAAAACTCATTCAACATATATAAATCTGAAATAATTTTATTCATTCATCATTGAATTCTATCAGATCTCGGTTTTAATTCAGTAATTTCCAGCACTATGAAATGTCAATTTTATTGATTCGCCATTGTTACTATTGAAATTGGCCACGTTACGATCTATGTTATGTATGAAAGGCAAACAAAGTTATGACATTGGCCAGTACAAAAGCTTTGACTTTGACGTTCTTTTTATTCTTCTTCTCTCCGAGGGGTGAAAGTGCCTGCACCTGGCCCACTTAAGCGGGGCTTTGGTGCACATCCCCTGCACCGACTCTTCTATGTCAAATTCCAAATGTCTTTATTACTGTAGATATTTACATATACTTAGCAATCGTTATTTTTTGCCTCTTCTCTACATTCGACCACTGTGGGAGAAGTAGGGTGTAGAAATTCCCACAGATTGAATTTTAGATCTCTTTTAAGAATTGCTTGTGCTTAACTAATACAAATATTAAAATATGAATTATCATAATTAATATGCAGCAATAAATAATTACAAAATTATTAACAGCAAGGTCTGTGTTAAGCCAGATTAACCCCATACAGTAACGTGGTATGTATGGTGGTGTCCATTATTATATTATAAACAATTTTCCCAAAGGAACATATGGTCGCAAATGTTTTCTTTACGTTGATCCTCAAACAAATAAGAAGTAATTAGAATTTGAGGACTGACAGATAGACAGCCTCCAACCACACCAGCGTCATCTGCAATGGACTTTTCAGATTAGGTGCCGTTAAGAAATGGGAAATATTAAACTGCACATCAAAAATACTGATTTGCACAGCAAATATCAGGGCAAAATGCTGCGGTAGCTTACGTGAAGGGTAAAGGGGGTGAGCGAAGCGAACATGCAAAAACAACAAAAATACTTAAACATAAACTTGAGTAAACTTAACATATTTAAAATATAAAAAATATTTTTGCTGATCCTTTTTTGCTGGGCAAATCAGTATTTTTGCTGTGCGATTAAATACTAGCCTTAAGAAATTACAAGATTGGTAGAGCGAGCGAGCGGGCTTAGTTGGTTTAGTGGAGTGGTAGTTCTGACTTTGAGACATTGTTGTTGTTTCTTCGCAGGCAATCATGGCCAGTTGGACGTACAGTTGCACCGGCCCCGAGTACTACGACACTGAGATGGACCGCGAGTTCCTGTTGGAGCTGCGAGAGACGCGCACACTGCTCGATAAGGAGAAGGAGCACAAGCAGTGAGTGTACACACACACACACACACACACACAAATACCCACACACTGTTGGAGCTGCGAGAGACGCGCACACTGCTCGATAAGGAGAAGGAGCACAAGCAGTGAGTGTACACACACACACACACACACACACACACACACACACACACACACACACACACACACACACACCGGCCCCGAGTACTACGACACTGAGATGGACCGCGAGTTCCTGTTGGAGCTACGAGAAACGCGCACACTTCTCGACAAGGAGAAGGAGCACAAACAGTGAGTGTACACACACACACACACACACACAAAATACCCACACACTGTTAGAGCTGCGAGAGACGCGCACACTGCTCGATAAGGAGAAGGAGCACAAGCAGTGAGTGTACACACACACACACACACACACACACACACACACCGGCCCCGAGTACTACGACACTGAGATGGCCCGCGAGTTCCTGTTGGAGCTGCGAGAGACGCGCAAACTGCTCGATAAGGAGAAGGAGCTCTAGCAGTGAGTGTACACACCCACACACACACCCACCCACACACACATACACACCCTCCCACACACACACACAAACACACACACACACACAAACAAACACACACCCTGAAACGACGCACCCTGTGGAATAGGGTTCGGTGCAAATTTTGTTCGTGCTCGCTCTGCTTTGTGAACAGCCTGCCTTCAGCTAAGACCATTTAAATAAGCAGGTGCACCGTAAGCGTCAGCGTGTTTTGTTCAAAAAAATCAGAGCGGAGTTACAGTGAGCGTAATGCAGAAGCAAAGAAAAGCAATAGGTAACATTCTAAAGAAGAAGGTAGGTACAAACTACTAGGTACAAAGAAACGCAGTCATTTAGCCACAAATACAATGGGTAAATAATAGTAGTGTATGTAACTGATACATAATGCCTAATTATGTACAGTTACATACACTAGTTTATCTAAATACATAATATACTAAGCTCTCTTTGATGTGTTCAGGAACCGCATGTTCGACCGGCATGGTGGCATTGATAATTACTTTGCACTTGTTTAGCTTGTTCAGTAGTAGGTACCAACTTTACAGACAATCTAGGGGCGGCACGCAGGCGGGCTTTGGCGTTTTAAATTTGAATGTCGAAAATTGATACATTATGGTCATAATGTATAAATTTTCAGATAAGAAATGAGTTTTTAGCAAGTAGTATAATAGTATAGTACAATAGTGTAACATATATGCTGGTCCTAACGTGCGGTTTTTGGACGCAGTAAAGAGAGTTTATGATAAATGTATAGATAAAGTGGATTTAAATTAACCTTAACTTGGGTAAGATCATAAGTAAGCTACTTTACTGCTAAAGCTAAGCTACTTAAAATTCCTACTACTAAAATAACGTTCAACACTTTGCACTGCACTTACCAATTACGTGGGTGAAGTATTCACCGATTTATATTGGTGCCAGGCGAAGTATTGTCGCCTCAAAAGGTGTCCGCGACCACCGAATAAAATAAAAGGTGAAATATTAATAGCCCGCACGAACTGCAAGACGACGCGTATTTATTTGCGTGCAATTCGGCATGGGTCCGTTGTCTAAGGCGGAAGAACGCGGACTGGCGAGCCGCGCCCGCGCATACTGCAACTCGAAATTTCCATGACGTACATAGACTCAACGCGGGACCGAGTACGGTCGCGCAGATTAGTGCGAACGCGTAAAACATTACAATTGACGTATTGTTTTATTACTTAATTTGTTTATTTTGATAATGTGTTAATGTTTTAATCTTCTTTTCTAAGAAAAAAGAGTTTCGGAATAGAAAATCAGAATCGGGGCACCCCACTACCTAGGCAGTCTTGTGGCTAGACTCTAGAGTGTTGTTTATGAGCCGGAGGCGCGGAGGCGCGCAGGCGACCGCGCACTGCTGCGAGCGTGCGTGCGCTGCAGTGCGGTGGCATCGCTGATGCTCCTTAGTAGCGCGTAAGGCGATTTCGATATTATAATGCGATATAGGACACTTTCGTGGCGAAAATTATGTAAAAGGACACTTCACCTTTTATTTTATTCGGTGGTCGCGGACACCTTTTGAGGCGACAATACTTCGCCTGGCACCAATATAAATCGGTGAATACTTCACCCACGTAATTGGTAAGTGCAGTGCAAAGTGTTGAACGTTATTTTAGTAGTAGGAATTTTAAGTAGCTTAGCTTTAGCAGTAAAGTAGCTTACTTATGATCTTACCCAAGTTAAGGTTAATTTAAATCCACTTTATCTATACACTTATCATAAACTCTCTTTACTGCGTCCAAAAACCGCACGTTAGGACCAGCATATATGTTACACTATTGTACTATACTATTATACTACTTGCTAAAAACTCGTTTCGTATCTGGAAAACTACACATAATGGTCATTATGTGTAGTTTTTCTACATATAATGACATTCAAATTTCGAACGCCGACGCCCACCCGCGTGCCGTCCCTAGTTTGTCTGTGAAGTTGGTACTGACATTCAAATTTCGAACGCCGACGCCCGCCTGCGTGAAGTTGGTACTACAGAACAAGCTAAACAACTGCAAAGCCACAATGCCGGTCAAACATGCGGTTCCTGAACACATCAAAGAGAGCTTATGATATGTGTGTAGATAAACTAGTGTATGTAACTGTACATAATTAGGCATTAAAACTCTCGAGTGATATTATTATGGAACTCGCCTTCGGCTCGTTTCATAAACCCGCTCTCGAGTTTTAATGCCCTCCATCATGCAGCAGTCACATAAACTACTAATAATATCGCCTCGTGATAAATTAATTACCTCTGCACAATTGTATCGTAATGTTCTATTGTGGTTGTTTGCTTACAGTCTGGTGTGTATGCGTCTCAAACCGAAGTTGCTGGAAAAGTCGTATCAAGAGTTGGAACTGAACTTCAGGTGAGGAAAACGAACCGCTTAGGCCCGTATTAATAAACATCTCTCAGCTCTGACAGCTATCTGAAGTTCGTGAAAATGACAGATTTGCTTTGAAACCGTCATTGTGACATGTTGAGACAACTCTCAGAGCTGAGAGCGGTCAACATTGTACTTCAACCGCGCGACACACTGCATTGTACTTCAACCGCGCGACACACTGCATTGTACTTCAACCGCGCGACACACTGCATTGTACTTCAACCGCGCGACACACTGCATTGTACTTTATTTCGAAGATGGATTACAACGCGGAAACAACATTAGGAAATCGTTTAAAAAAAGACAACTATTTAAGACGATACTAAAAAAATGGGGTTTAATAATAATAATAATAACGTTTATTTCAGGTAGCACAGAAAATGTACAATACAGTCATTAAAATAAAAAAGTATAAATGCAATAAAATTAAAATGCAATGACATAGAATAAAGCAGATATATATCACAAACAGCCAGGATTAAAATTGTAAAACTATGTAGAAAAAAAATAATAAAAAAATAATTGAATAATAATTATTATAAATAACTCACTATTTTCTATTAGCACTCATATGTACAGAGAGCCAGTGTCTATGCAATGAACTGCAGATATCGTCACAAACGGCACGCACGATTGCATTTCCCGAGCCTCTCAGTCTCCCCCACGCGGAGGCGACCCTGGATCGGTTATATTTCGAAACCATTTACTCCGTTATTTTTAGACCGTTTTTGTGTGGTTTGAGTTGAGCGCATTCTTATGAGGTAGTATTTAACGCTGTAACTTTCGTTTAAAATTCGTATTCCCGCTTTTACATATGGCTACAATTTAAATGATCATCAAAATATGTTTTTCTTACCAAAATGGATAAATGATCACCAAAAGTTGCAGAAAATATCAGGGCAAAATACTGCGGTAGCTTAGGTGAAAGGTAAAGGGGGTGAGCGAAGCGAAGCCCCCTTTATCCTTCGTGTTAGGTTGAACATGTAGAAACAACAAAAAATACTTAAAACATAAACTTAAGTTTTATCATTTTATTCAAACACAATTTGGTGATCATTTATCCATTCTGGCAGTCATTTCGAATTAATTGGTAGTAAAATAGGTGCGTTTTTGGAAATCTTTTACATCGTTTAAGACATTTTTCGGACCACCAGCTCGATAATGCCACATTGCAAACCTTTCGTAAAGCAATCCATCAAGCCAATGGCGTTAGCTGGGCAATAATGTTGTACTGAATTTCATTATGACCCGCCGCATAGAACAAAAGCCGCGAGTGTTGCAAGACGCTGCACCCGGACTAATTTATCAAACATAAATTTTCACATTAAACCCCCAGGGAGCTGGGTTGTGAAATAATGAAATAAATTCAGTACAACTTCATGTCACCGCTAAAGCGTACTAGAGCTATAATGACTTGCTTTAGGCAGGGGGGTCTCACTCTACAGTTAGGTACGTTCGACCGGCCAACCCTACGGGCGGGAATTCAGTTATGTTGCCGCTCGCTCGGCTGGTAGTCGCGTCGCGCGCTAGCCGCTACTCATAAGAAACTTTTCTGTGATTTTTGCAACAACAATGACTGAAGTACCTAACATTTTAGGGTCTCTAAAGGAATTGTTCACAAATAAAATTCGTTTCCTTTTTAATTGAATACCTTTTTGTTTAACTAAAAGTAAACACTTTAGAGTCAGTATAAAACAAATGACAATTACATAAGTAAGGAGGTAGGTACCTACCTAGCCTTAGAATTTACCAATAGCCTGAATAAGTACTAATAACACCTCTCTTAGAAAGAGTGGACTAAAATTCACAAACACCTTCAAATTCAAAACCCTACCGTGATCAAGCGAGACGAGAGTTTGCAGGACGACCTTGTGATGTCAGAGTAAAAGAAGCTCTCAGGCGTAGTAATGCGGCGCAATCTAGCCTGCATGGGCGGGGCAACCGATTCTGTAGGTGCTTAGCGATTGTTGTAGGTAGCGCAGGTGCTGCGCTTTATTGTCGCGCAGCGAGATTAGCTATTTATTTAAGTTATTTTGAGTAGTAATCTTTCTGTGCGTAGTACTATTAAGTATTCTGTGCCTGAGGTTCGCAGACGATACTCATAGCTGAAGACGTCGGCAATCGACATCAAAATATGCTTGTAGTATTCTGTACTTTAGGTAAGGTTTGCATGATATATAAAGTGTAATTTTCGAGCATGTGGTGCGAAAACAACTTTTCGCATATTCATATTCATTGCTTCTAACCCCACACTAAGATGCCCTTTGTCGTGCGAACCAGAAACAGCGACTACGCACTACTCACATATAAACATCCAAGACCTGGGGTTTGTTTTCTTCCTTCCTATACGGGATTCGAACCCGGGACCTTTCACTTGGGAGGTTGAGCAGCAACGCCACAGAGGTCATCCGTGCTTCTATCATTGTCAAACTTGGTCTGTAGGTAGTTCAGAGGATAATGCAAAGGTGGGAGAGGGAACCCTGGGTATATCTTGTGAACCCTTCGCGTTTGGGCTCATTTGATTCGTCGTAACATGTCCTATTCGTATTTCCTGGTGATGTTCTCATTATCATCACCTGATGATGGAGCTGGAAGGTTGAAGTCGGTAGACTGGTAATCTTACTTGTAAACCCTTCGAGTTTGGGCTCATATGATTCGTCTTAACAAGACCTATTGATTTCAAAAGGGTGTTTTTAGTTTTTAAACTACTGAAATATGGAAAATATTAAACTGCACATCAATAATACTGATTTGCACAGCAAATATACTGATTTTCACAGCAAATATACTGATTTTCACAGCAAATATACTGATTTTCACAGCAAATATCAGGACAAAATACTGCGTTAGCTTATGTGAAGGGTATTAGGGTTCGTATTAGGTTGAACATGTAAGAACAACAAAAATACTTAAAACATAGAAAGTGTTTTTTCCGTCCGTTTTTGCTGTGAAAATCAGTATTTTTGATGTGCGATGAAATTCTAGCCCTATAATATTAATATGGACAGCCGAAAGGTCACTCGCGACTGTCGCGCTGATTAGTTTGAAAGCGTTCTTATGCCATATAGACACGAAGCTGCAATCAAGTCGCACAACAGGCAGACACTAGTCTGCTCGAGTTACTATTCGCACACTATTGTCTATGCTTCAGATTGTACACGCGAGCTCTAGTTGGCCTGGCGTGCAACTTACACCGCGGGAGGGAGCTACGGTCCCTATTCATAGATCTACTCGAGAGGTATGACATTTATTGAACTTGAAAATCAGCCACATATCTTCTGCCTTATGGCTTGGTAACAGAGTCCAAAACCATTGAATAAACGATAATACCTTGGACACTATTTACACACATTGATCTAGCCCCAAACTAGGATTCCCTGTATCTTGGGTACTAGACAACGATACACATACTTATACCGATAAATATTATACTTAGATAGATAAACAACCATGACTATGGGGTACAAACATCTCTTCTCATCAAACAAATATTTGCCCCCACCGGGACTCGAACCCGGGACCCTTGGCTTCGTAAGCAGGGTCACTGCCGACTCGGCCATTCGGGTCGTCTAAAATTCCGACACCACATCGTCTCGGTGGGTTCTCAGAGGGTAAATGTGTATATTTTTCCCTATTAAATGCTTAGTAATAATCTTCTTTTCTGCTCTCACATTGACCGCTCAGTGCCGACAACTGAAAGTCGTGCCACTGGCGCTACGACATAATTTTCATATTAAAATAGACCCTATCTCGTATGAATTAAGTTGTATTTGGCATAGCACGGCGAACATGTTATAGAACCATTTTTTTATTTGATCATAAGGTTGGATCTTTCCACAAAAAAATTATCTCTTGTCCAAACTAGTTTAAAAACAAAAATGTATAGGATTTGACGTTTGTTTTGAGGTTAAACTATGTGTAACCTTCTTTGTAGTAACTCGGTCTGTGTCTCAAAGATTCACAGATGTTGTATGCCTTATAGTGATGTATTTGTTGTGTTTATTCACAGATGCGTGGAGCCATTGAAGGCGGGCGGATGGCCGAAGACGGATTTGGCGCAATTTTTGAGCGCCTACGAGCAGTGCGCGTTACAAATGGACGTGCTTAGGTATTCAAGTATTCACATTTCTTTATTACTGTAAATATTTACATATACTTAGCAAACGTCATTTTTTTCCTCTAGATCCTTTAGATCTTATAAAAATTGGTTGTTCTTAACTAATACAAATATTACAATATTAATTATTATAGTTAATAAGCAGGAATAAATAATTACAAAATTATTAATAGCAAGGCGAGTGCACTTCTTTGGCTGTCCCGTAAATATAGAACTAGTGGGATAACTCGATAATTCTGACATTAAGGGATACCTCGTCCGTGCAAAGGTCCCCGTTATTCCAGGTGGAAAGACCCGCAGTGTGAGAGGGACGGAATGTGGGAAAAATTACAAAGTCGGTTTTGTATTAACACAGAATTAAGTGTGAAAATTTCCATAACAGGTAATTTAGGTATTGTCAAAACCCAACTAATAAAATAATTTTGAAGTCTCTGTGATATTCCAATTGGTCAGAAAATGTAAAAAAGACCTCATTTCAATTATTATTTCTATCTATCGAAATTCCTCCAATCGCGTTTCTGCTGACACAAAATCTAGAAAAAGGTCCCAAATACAAATTTTTCGGACTTCTTTTGAACAGCAGAGAAAACTTCAAAATGTGTCGATTTTGTCGATGTATCACCGGACCGCGTAAAGCTGCATTAGGTGTATGAATCAGCCCTGAACGTTCTGAATCCACACATTTTGCTCTTTCGGGCGTTAACATGAACAAAATATATGTAACTGTCAACTCAGCCTGCTGAAGGTATTAAGCCAGTGATTTCACGGGTACTCGTTAACTCTACCTGTTTACATATAAAATATAGAAACCAATTCAGTTCTGTGAAACTAAATGGGGTCGCCTCGCTCCGCTTCGCTTCGCTAGGCTATCACAAAGTTGTAACCTAACACTACCTAAATTTAAGTATTCGGACAGAAAGTAACCTACAGCAACCAATTAACAACGTTGTGGCATAGACGACCCGAATGGCCGAGAGACCCCCCCTGCCTACGAAGCCAAGGGTCCCGGGTTCGAGTCCCGGTGGGGGCAAATATTTGTTTGATGAGAACGGATGTTTGTACCCTAGTCATGGTTGTTTATCTATCTAAGTATAATATTTATCTATATAAGTATGTGTATCGTTGTCTAGTACCCAAGATACAGGGAATCCTAGTTTGGGGCTAGATCCATGTGTGTGAATAGTGTCCAAGGTTTTTTTATTATTATTGTTTGGTCTAACAAAGGTCTAGCAATAAGATTTTCTCCAGCTTTTTCGTCACCCCTTTTATTTTTACGTCTTATCTAGTCCGTCGGGTCCTCTGTATGTTTTTGTCACGACACCCCGTAGCCAGAGGTTACGGGGCGCCTGGTCATCTGCTATAATAACTAAGTCACCGTCCGTTATTGGTCGAGTCGTTGGTCCGTACCATTTGTCCCGTCTTGTCAAAGTCGGTAGGTACTCCTTGAGCCACCGCTTCCAGACTAAGTCAGCAAGTCGTTGTCCTTCCCTCCAGTTTCGTCTCAGCAGGTCACCGTCACCGAAGCTTCCGAAGGGCTGGTCGAAATCGTTAGTTTTGGCCAGTAAGAAGTCATTTGGTGTCAAGGGCAAGTCGTCTACATGGTCGAGGGGGACGTAGGTTAGGGGTCGGGTGTTGACTATAGCTTCTGCCTCGGCAACCACCGTCTGTAGGGTCTGGTCGCTTGGAACAACTTCTTTCAGTGTCGCCTTCATAGCCGTTTTTATAGACCGAACCAGGCGCTCCCAGCATCCGCCCATGTGGGGGTCTGCGGCGCAATAAAATGCCACTCGATCTGCCTGATACTTCCGTAGCGTAGTAGTTCCTCTTGATCTATCGCACGAACCGATTGCTTTAGCTCATTGTCTGCTCCCTTAAAGGTAGTTGCATTGTCGCACCACATCTGTTCCGGGCAGCCTCGTCTTGCAATAAACCGTCTTAGTGCCATCATCGCACTGCTAGTTGTCAGGTCGTGAACGAGCTCTACGTGTACAGCTCTGACCGTGAGGCAAGTGAACAAGGCACCATACCTTTTCTCGTGTCTCCGGCCAACCTTGACCGTCATGGGTCCAAAATAATCAAGTCCAGTAAAGCGAAACGCTCGTCCCCCGGTCTTGAGCCTTACGTCGGGCAGTTGTCCCATTAGAGGTGGAACTGGTTTCGCCTTGTCAATCTTGCATTTTTGACACGTATTCCAGGTTGCCTTCACTGCATTCCGACCGTTGCATATCCAAAATCGTTGTCTGACGTTGTTCAAAGTCATCTCTCGGCCAGCATGTCCCGCATCCTTGTGGTACTGTTGGAGTAGTAGCTTTGTAAAGGTGTCTTTTGGATGCAAGATCGCAGGATGTTTTGTGCCTTCGGCTACATTAGATGCTGTTATTCTTCCTGAAACTCGAAGAACATCATCGGCATCTAAGAAGGGTGTCAACTGTCGCAGAGAGCTCGTCTTGTCCACAAACTCCGTCGATAGTATCGAAGCAATTTCTCGTGAGTAATTCCGCCTTTGACTTTCTTTAACCCACGCAGTTTCAGCAGACCTCAGGTCACTGGCCGTGAGTTCGCCGGTTTGTCTGTTTCCCGAGCCTCTGGAGTTGTGGATGAAGCGAAAGATCCAGGCGGTGCTTCTGATTAGTCTCCAGTACGATGAGAACCGGCTGTCATCTGGCAGGGCTCCATTTGCTTCAGAAGTCAGTAGATTTACCACCTTCACCTCAACGTCATCCAGATCTAGAGCTATGGACCTTTCGTCTTCCTGTGGCCATGACTCTTCGCGTTGTCGAAGAAAGTCGGGTCCTCGAAGCCATCTATCATTGCTGGCAATGACAACGTCCCGTGTGGCATCATCAGCGGGGTTCATGTCTGTCGGCACCCACCTCTAGTCACAGACGTCTGTCAGCTCAAAGACTTCGCTGACACGATGCGCTACAAAAGGCTTGAAACGTCCGGTCTCGGACCTAAGCCAGCTAAGGACAATTTTCGAGTCCGTCCAAAATTTTATTTTATTAATTGGTAGTCCTATGTATCTCTTCAAAACCTGGGAGAGTCGTGCTCCCATCACGGCTGCCTGTAACTCTAGCCGAGGTATGCTCAGGACCTTTAGAGGCGCAACCCTCGCTCGCGCCATTATCATTGCTACATGCCATACTCCGTCGGCCGTTTTTCTTCTGAGATAAGCAACGCTCACAAAGGCCCTTGAGCTGGCATCGCAGAAGACGTGCAACTCAGCAGATGCATGCTTGTCACAGTTATTAGCGGACAACCAGCGCGGTATTCGTACCTCTGTCGTCTTGATCAGCTCTTGCAGCCAGGCTTGCCATCTGTGAAAGTGGCACGTTTCAATCTCATCATCCCATCCTATTTTGGACTTCCAAATGTCTTGAAGTAAGATGCGGGCCTGAACTACAGTTCAGGCCCGCATCTTACTTGTTTCTGCTCTATGTTACAACATAGATCAGAAACCCCAGTGGGTCAAACACGGACATGACTAGCTTCAAAACATCTCTCTTGGTCGGTCTTTTGACGCCAGCGCTGATGTCGCAGTCAACTTTGTGGAACTTCAATAGGAAGGTGAAGCTATCGTCTTCGGGGTCCCAGTTTAAGCCTAAAACGCGTTCCATGGTCTCGTTCTTATCATCTGAGAGCATCTTTGCACCACCCGGTGCAAGCTTATCTTCGGGCAAATGTCCTAGAAGCCGTTTGGAGTTTGACATAAAGTTTCGCATGTTAAAAACCTCCCTTAGCATGAATACTTATCACATCATTTACAACCTGTAGAGCCTCGTCATACTCGTCAATTGAATAGATGAAGTCGTCGACGTAATGGTGTTCTACGATCGCGTCAACAGCCTTGGGGTGCGTGGTCTTGAATCTGGTCGCGTTCAAATTCTTCACGTACTGTGCAGATGACGGCGAACACACAGCACCAAAGGTCATCACATTCATGGCGTACTCACCACCGTCCCACAGAAGCCGCTGTGCTTGTTGGTCCTCTTCTCTGATGAGTACGCGATGAAACATCTCTTGAATGTCACCCATCACAGCTATCTTGCCGCAACGGAAACCTAAAAGGATGCCTGCTAGTGATGTGAGAAAGTCAGGTCCACTAAGTAGGAAATCATTGAGCGACTTGCCGCTTGACTTTGCTGCGCAGTCAAGTACTAGGCGTAGCTTGTTTGGCTTATTTGGGTTGAACACGGCGAAGTGTGGCAGATACCACGTTTTGACAGTCTTTGTTACCTGCTCCGTTTCCGTCAGCTTCTTCAGATAGCATTTTTCCAGGTTTTCCTCCACCTTCTCTCTGTAGCGCGCTGCAAACTCAGGCATGCTGTCCATCTTCTTGGTGACACCCACCAGCCGCTTCTGGGCGACAGCGCGGCTGTCTGGCAGCACTGCTGCGTCGTCCCTCCACAGAAGGCCAGTCTCCCACCTGTCACCTACTAGTTTCGTCGTCTTTTCCATGATGGCGAGAGCCTTCAGATCCTCTCGCGACCGAGGAGTGTCAGGGAATGGTTTCGTCCCGAAACCGTCAGTCGAGAACGATCGCCTCACCATGTCATTCAGAGCATCGCATGGGCACAGGTGGTAAATAGTCGCGTCCGTCGGTGTCAATGGCGACAGTTTACCGTGCACGATGTTCCCCAAGCTTGTCTCCGACACAATCGGTCCGGTCGGTCCTACATGAGCACGTCTGGTCACGATTAGGTCAATGTTGTCGGATCCTATAAGTATTTGCGGTCGCTCGTTGTAGGTCAGTCTGTCGATGTGTTGTAGGAGGTCAGTCAGGTGTGGGAAGTCGTTCAGTAGTCCATTAATATTTACATTATGTACAGGCAAGTATAAATTATTTACAGATCTCATATTATACAAAACGAAGCGCTCTTCTTTAGCTCGGCCACGAACGGTGATGTTGACCCTCTTGGAGTTCGGCTCGCTCGTCCTCATTCCGGTGGCCCCTCGTAATTGCAGCGTCGCGGTTGGTCCTGTGATACCGGCCCGCTTCAGTAGAGAGTCGTCAATCAGTGACACCGACGCTCCCTCGTCTAGTAGCGCTAGAGCCTCCACGTCCCCGCTCGGTCCAGAGATGACCACTGGTGCCACCTTTAGGAGAATAGTGGATGTCGCGTCGCCGCAATGGTTCACCGTCGCCGCAGTCTGCGCCCGCTCGTTAGTCTCGTTGCGTGGCGCGGCGTGTAGCAGCGGGTGATGTAGTCTGGTGCATTGCCCTTCGGAACACTTGGTCTTCCTCCTGCAGCTCTTAAGCTGGTGACTCAGCGACAGGCAGCAGAAGCACAGCTTTCTCTCGGTCACCAATTTCCAGCGATCGTCTATGGAAAGGCGTTTAAATTCAGAGCAGTTGTTCAGGGCGTGTTCGTGTTGACACAGTGCGCAGGTGGTTCGCGTTGGGGCTGTCGTCATTGAGGTGGTGGGTGTGGTGGCATGTACGAACTTCTTCTCCTGCTTTGTGTGTTGATGGTGTTGTCGGTCAGCAGTAGGCAGCGGTGCAATAGTCGTCGCGGCATTGGCTACCATCATCAACCACTCTGACACGTCGTTGAGATTAATTTTGCTCTCACCTCTACTCGCAATAGAGAAACTCCACTGGTACTTCAGCGTCATCGGTAACTTGCCGATTATTTCTCGAATCAAGGTCGGGACCGACCTCATTTGTAATTTTCATGGTCGCGACAATGTTTTGCACTATGGTCGCGTACTCTATGAGTAGATTGACGTCGTCTTGACGTATGTCACGAATGTTATGAATTTTCAATAACATTACCTCAATCAACAGTTCCGGTCGTCCGAATCGCAGCCGTAATGTTTTTATGATGATTTCTAGGTTTGTTGCAGTGACGAGCAGGGCCGATACAGCTTCGCGGGCGTGCCCTTTAAGGCATTTTGCTAGCCGGGCGATGTTTTCGTCGTCGCTGTATCCGCATAGTCGGGTCGTCGTCACGAACTGTGCGTAGAATAAGGGCCACTCTTCGGGGTCTCCGCAGAACTGTGGTAGCTCCTTGATCGACGTCTGTCTTGCTAGGAACTTCGCCATATCACCGGTTTTCGTCATTTCGGGGTGGTCTCGGTGGTCTTTGGGTCGGGCTGCGTCGCAAGCCGCTGCTGTCACTGTGGGCATTTGGAGAATAGTCTTCATCGTCGGTCGCATGTCGGTGACCGACGACGCTCGAGAGGACGCACGGCTGCGCCTTCCCTCGTCTTCCAAAGCGGCCGTTTGCAGGGCTAGTCTCGTGGTAAGCAGCCGTCTCTTCACGTCTGAGGCTCGTCGTTGCTGCTCGGCTGCCGCTTTTGCCTTCGCTTCCTCCAGCTCAATGGCAGCCATTGCTTCCGCAGTCTCCAGCTCAAGGTCGAGAAGCTGCCTGCGTCTGGTGGTCGAGGCTACCGATACGGCGGATGTCATCGACCTGAGGGAAATCGCGTCGTCATCACGGCCACCCGCGGGCACCTCGTCAGCGGGCGTCTCATCAGCGGGCGACGTCGTCGTCGGCTCGTCTGGCCTGCTGGCCTCCATATTTTTTGCCTGGGAGCGGGTCAAATAGTCAAATAGTCATATAGTCAAAGTACTTTATTACTGTAGATATTTACATATACTTAGCAAACGTCATTTTTTGCCTCTTCTCTACATTGGACCACTGTGGGAGAGTCAGCGGCATACCTTTTGTCGTTACACTGGATCCACAGTGCTGGTCAGTTGTCTTCGAAGGACCACTTTGTTTGGTCTAACAAAGGTCTAGCAATAAGATTTTCTCCAGCTTTTTCGTCACCCCTTTTATTTTTACGTCTTATCCGTCCGTCCCTTACTCTATGGTTCTGTCCTGGCTTCCTTTTCTTTTTCCGTCATAACATCTAGCCTCTGGTCAACGAGCCAAGGAGACTGCCGGCCTTACGCCACGACAATTATTATATACGGATTTTGTTCACCGGTATACGCTTCAGTGATGGCCGAACTCTGTATACTATTGAGCACCTAACAGAGCTGACTAATACACAGAAAGCGGCTTCACGCCACCGGGCCAGGCCAATTTCATATTGTGGGCAGGGGGAATTAACAACATTTCATTTTTGTTTAGGTAAAAAGATTTAATGTCCATTGAGGATGTAGGCAGAAGAACTACAAATACCTTTGCATAGCTTTAAAAAAATACTAGCTGACACTAGCTGTCAGTGTCACCATAACATCTATTGTATCGTATTTAGCATAACCGTGCGTTCGATTTGTTTGATCGTCCATCCACACTCGCTTAAAACTAACAGAAGAATAGCACTATACAAGTTCTACGCCTGCAAAAGAGATAGCATGTAAGGTGGGCTCATGGCGGGCATCAACTGAGACGTTGAAACGGAACGCAGCCTTTGTTTTTTTTTAACTTTCTGGGACAGGCAAATACAAAGCCTGACAATGTCATTTTTTATGTTCTGGCAAAGGTAACATGGTCAATGGCATAATGATGCCAACATCAACTTTTTCCAAAAACTCAAGATTTAAAAATGTATTTAAATATGAAAAATCAAAATTTTGGAAAATGGTAAAATGAAAATACCTTAAGCTCTCGACCAACTTTCGAATTAGCTATTACAATTAGGGCGTTAATTTGAAATGTTTTCAATTGGCCATTTCATGATATTTTGTTACTTTATGTTATTTTTTGAGTATCTGTCTTTTCTCTTAGGGTCAATGTATACGGTGTATTTTTAAAGAACATTCACAATGACACAAAAGTATTCGTCGTAGACGCTCCTGCGTTTCCTTACAACGTTTAACCACAACATCATAGCGTCACGCCTTTACCCATACGCGTTGGCAGAGGCACATATGTTCCCGCATTAAGTCAGTCATTCAATACTCCGTTTTGTGTGACAGGGAGCTAGCCCATCGCCGCAGCGTTTAAACGTTTCCATGGCAACAAACTCGCGTCGTCGGCGCATTATTTGACGACGTCTGTGGCGTTGTGGTTGTGGCCCGGGAGGTGTTTATATATGTGACGTTGTTGTTTCTGGTTCCCACGAAATTTTATTGTATTTTTTATTATTATTTATACGCTCTGTCCATAGACCCTTAACCTCTCGGTACCTGGAAGAGTTATATGCGTATCGTCAAAACTACTTTTCGTCATTACCCAATTTTTGCCAAGGTTGCGTTTCGTCAAAGGTTCGTTTTTCCAAAGTTATGTATGGTCAAGAAATGTTCTTCAAAGTAGCTTTTGGTCAAAGACAGTGATTTGCCATACTTGCGTTTTGTAATGTAGACAGATTTAAGTATAAAATCTTTTTACAGACATAAGTGAGACTTTTTGTCACCTCGAGTATCTTTACTGAAATAAGTGGCTCGCCACTTAATTTTCTATTACTTGTAGATTGACCTTTATACTTGAATATGAATACGACTGTCATTATCACAGAATTAGCCTTATTTCTGTGTTTCTTCTTTGGCAAAAATGGTATTTTGACGAAAAGCAGTTTTGACTAAAAGATATTTGATAAAACGCAACTTTGACGAAAATTAAATTATGACGAAAAGCAGCTTTGACGATACGCATAAAACTCTCAAAATCGCAGCGCCTCATAACCAGGCCCAGGTCTCCAGCGGCTGACCCTTCAATAACCAGGCCCAGGTCTCCAGCGGCTGACCCTTCAATAACCAGGCCCAGGTCTCCAGCGGCTGACCCTTCAATAACCAGGCCCAGGTCTCCAGCGGCTGACCCTTCAATAACCAGGCCCAGGTCTCCAGCGGCTGACCCTTCAATAACCAGGCCCAGGTCTCCAGCGGCTGACCCTTCAATAACCAGGCCCAGGTCTCCAGCGGCTGACCCTTCAATAACCAGGCCCAGGTCTCCAGCGGCTGACCCTTCAATAACCAGGCCCAGGTCTCCAGCGGCTGACCCTTCAATAACCAGGCCCAGGTCTCCAGCGGCTGACCCTTCAATAACCAGGCCCAGGTCTCCAGCGGCTGACCCTTCAATAACCAGGCCCAGGTCTCCAGCGGCTGACCCTTCAATAACCAGGCCCAGGTCTCCAGCGGCTGACCCTTCAATAACCAGGCCCAGGTCTCCAGCGGCTGACCCTTCAATAACCAGGCCCAGGTCTCCAGCGGCTGACCCTTCAATAACCAGGCCCAGGTCTCCAGCGGCTGACCCTTCAATAACCAGGCCCAGGTCTCCAGCGGCTGACCCTTCAATAACCAGGCCCAGGTCTCCAGCGGCTGACCCTTCAATAACCAGGCCCAGGTCTCCAGCGGCTGACCCTTCAATAACCAGGCCCAGGTCTCCAGCGGCTGACCCTTCAATAACCAGGCCCAGGTCTCCAGCGGCTGACCCTTCAATAACCAGGCCCAGGTCTCCAGCGGCTGACCCTTCAATAACCAGGCCCAGGTCTCCAGCGGCTGACCCTTCAATAACCAGGCCCAGGTCTCCAGCGGCTGACCCTTCAATAACCAGGCCCAGGTCTCCAGCGGCTGACCCTTCAATAACCAGGCCCAGGTCTCCAGCGGCTGACCCTTCAATAACCAGGCCCAGGTCTCCAGCGGCTGACCCTTCAATAACCAGGCCCAGGTCTCCAGCGGCTGACCCTTCAATAACCAGGCCCAGGTCTCCAGCGGCTGACCCTTCAATAACCAGGCCCAGGTCTCCAGCGGCTGACCCTTCAATAACCAGGCCCAGGTCTCCAGCGGCTGACCCTTCAATAACCAGGCCCAGGTCTCCAGCGGCTGACCCTTCAATAACCAGGCCCAGGTCTCCAGCGGCTGACCCTTCAATAACCAGGCCCAGGTCTCCAGCGGCTGACCCTTCAATAACCAGGCCCAGGTCTCCAGCGGCTGACCCTTCAATAACCAGGCCCAGGTCTCCAGCGGCTGACCCTTCAATAACCAGGCCCAGGTCTCCAGCGGCTGACCCTTCAATAACCAGGCCCAGGTCTCCAGCGGCTGACCCTTCAATAACCAGGCCCAGGTCTCCAGCGGCTGACCCTTCAATAACCAGGCCCAGGTCTCCAGCGGCTGACCCTTCAATAACCAGGCCCAGGTCTCCAGCGGCTGACCCTTCAATAACCAGGCCCAGGTCTCCAGCGGCTGACCCTTCAATAACCAGGCCCAGGTCTCCAGCGGCTGACCCTTCAATAACCAGGCCCAGGTCTCCAGCGGCTGACCCTTCAATAACCAGGCCCAGGTCTCCAGCGGCTGACCCTTCAATAACCAGGCCCAGGTCTCCAGCGGCTGACCCTTCAATAACCAGGCCCAGGTCTCCAGCGGCTGACCCTTCAATAACCAGGCCCAGGTCTCCAGCGGCTAACCCTTCAAGCGTGTTCGTCCGGCCTACGGATGAAAACCCGTTATTAGGTTTTGAATTTTAACACCACGGCACAAGCTTCATAATCGCTTAAAATCATATAAAATCACACTCTGGAATTAACCAAAAAGTAGTCTGAAACCGATATTTTGTTATTAAAATAAGGGCAATATTATACTGCACATCAAAAATACTGATTTTCACAGCAAATTTCACGGCAAAATACTGCGGTAGCTTCGCTTCGCTCTTTACCCTTCGTATTAGGTTGAAAAACTTAAAACATAAAAAGTGTTTTTGCTGATCCTTTTTTGCTGTGAAAATCAGTATTTTTGATGTGCGATTAAATACTAGCCTTAAAATAATCGCAAGAATGTAAAGGTATTGAATAACTGGATAAACGTGCCTTCGCAACCCCGTATGGGAAACGGCGTGACGCTGTTTTGTAGTTGTTTTAAAGTAATGAAATGTTCTTGTCTACAGGGAAGCTGACATCAAGATAGTCTGGGAGAGGTACATGCGCGTGATAAGCCAATGCTTACTCACCATGTATTAGATATCATCTGTTACAATCTGTACATATTGTATTTATTTTTAATAGATAAGGTTGTACAATATTTAGTAATACTTCATATATATGTGTGATACTAGAATGTGTTTGCGTTGAGGCCTACATAGGTACTAAATTTAGGGGAATATTTAACTGTAGCTGAAAATAAAATTATGCAAACAAATTATCTTCACTGATTAACCTACTGTAAACCAAAAAACTGACTACTCTACAAATAAACCATTTGATTAACAAAACGAGCACCACCAACAAAATCATAAATCCTATCAAAACAAGCTACAACAAATATCTGGATTTTCGAACACAAATTCCGTTTTCAAGACGAAAATATTCGTAGTCAAACTAAAATACTGACTTGCACTCAAAATTCTCCATCCACATAACGGAATTTCTAAAATTCGTGTCTATCGCTGCACCACACTAATGAATGTTTACTTTACCAAATTATATTTAACAATTTTATCATTCTGTACATAAAAAGCTTACTGCCATAGAGTAATTTACCACTACAGTTAAATCTCTTTTTTCTTATGTTTTAATTTAAAAAAAATATAAAACCGACGACCGAACGGCCGAGTCGGCAGTGACCCTGCCTACGAAGCTAAGGGTCCCGGGTTCGAGTCCCGGTGGGGGCAAATATTTGTTTGAAGAGAACGGATGTTTGCCCCCTAGTTATGGTTGTTTATCTATCTAAGTATAATATTTATCTATATAAGTATGTGTATCGTTGTCTAGTACCTAAGATACAGGGAATCCTAGTTTGGGGCTAGATCAATGTGTGTCAATAGTGTCCGAGGTATTATTATTATTATTATTATTGTTATTATTACACCCCCATTGGTATAAAGCGAAAACGCGAACGCCCTGCTAAAGCAAGACCTGCCCTAATCATACAAGAAAGGTTTGAGGCTTTAATTAGATTTAATTGGGAAATATTAAACCGCACATTAATAATACTGATTTGCACAGCTAATATCAAGGCGAAGTTGTGCGGTAGCTTAGAGGAAGGGTGAGCGAATTGAAGCCACCTTTATCCTTTGTGTTAGGTTGAACATGTAAGAGCATAAGAAACAAGTGTTTTTGTTGAATATTTTTGCTGTGCAAATAGGATATATTTAATGTGCGATTAAATACTACCCGATTTAATTTTGTTTTATGTTGCAAATACAAAAAATAATGTTTCTAAATCTGATTTATCGTTATTTGTTGTTAGTATGTTTGCATTTCGGTGATTTTTTGATTGATTGATTAGATAATGCCAATTGATTAATGGTGTTTTCGTTATTAAAAATAATAGGTGCTTGTTTCAAGTAAAAGTTGGGTTTAAGTTTTTCTACTGAATAAAATAATTGTTAATTTTACATTCAGATATCAGATAATCACTTAGTATAACGTTTTTACATAAGTATTTAAACAATTAGCAAAATTTATTTTGGTTTTTGTGGTGGCAGTTTTGAGATATTTTGATAAAAAAATCGGGGATTATTTGTTAAGCGTGTAAATACATGCCTAAATTTAGGTATCTTATAATAACTATTTTAACAGAGAAGGCTAAAAATTAAAACACATGCAATGATTGTTATTGTCTATTTATTATCATTGCATTCAGACTAGTGCTAGGTACTTATGTTTATAAGATGTGTCATAATATCTCATCGTTAGGCCCTCCTATCGGACGGTGTTACATGTATGCACGTATTTAGGCACACTATTAACTAACTATCTACCTTATATACCTATTTATGACCCATACATTACAGGGTGACTTTATTAGTTGACCAAACCGGAGGTGCGTTCGGAAATCGAGTGAGAGTTCACTCGGTGGAAGAAAGGAGATGGAGTTAATGTCAGAAAGAGAGATGAAATGCGGTTATCGAACGCAAGCGCGAGAATCGTGTTTCCGAACTGTCAATGTCAAATTTTGTATAAACCAGATTTGTATAAACCCGCCAAGCACAGTGTGACATCTGCCAGGTCATTTTTAACGGCTAGTATTTCATCGCACATCAAAAATACTGATTTGCACAGCAAAAAAGGATCAACAAAAACACTTTTTATGTTTTAAATATTTTATGTGAACTTAAGTTTATGTTTTAAGTTTTTTTTTTGTTCTTACATGTTCAACCTAACACGAAGGATATATCAGTATTTTTGATGTGCAGTTTAATATTTTCCATATTAAAATGCACATCTAAAATACTGATTTGCACAGCAAATATCAGGGTAAGATGCTGCGGTAGCTTAGGTGAAGGGTAAAGGGGGTGAGCAAAGCGAAGCCCCCTTTATCCTTCGTATTAGGTTGAACATGTAAGAACAACAAAAACACTTAACACATAAAAAGTGTTTTTGCTGATCCTTTTTTGCCATGAAAATCTGTATTTTTGATGTACGATTAAATACTAGCTGTTTAATATTTCCCTTTTTTAACGACACGCTGATAGGAATCTATAACGAAAATCTATTCCTCGGAGATAACAAATTACCTCCGAGGAATAGATTTTCTTAACAGATAACTGTTAAAAAATACATTATCTGCGAGGCAAAATAAATCCATGGAGATAACTAGCTATCTCTGAGGAAAAAAAACTTTACAGATAACCAGTTACCTGACCATAGTTATCTCCAAGGAACAAGGGGTGAAGACGAAGAGGGGACGAGCCAAGCGAAGCCCCGAATAGTCTTCGTGTTAAGTTGACATGTAAGAACAAAAGAAACGTAAATTTACAATTTGTTTTGACAATCTTACGGTGACATACACACACATGGCGTTTTGATTGGTGGTTCCGTTCAGCAAACGATTTGGTGCGGAATTTTCATTTATATCTATATATATCTATAGACGATATTCGCATCGATGGAAGAAATAGGGCTTAAACTTGAAATCAGTTTTTTTTAGTTTTTAACTTGGTGAATTATATTTTCTAGCAACTCAGATCCAATGCAGTTAGTGTCAAATTGACGGTTAGTGCAAGGGAAAACTAATCACATTTCCGCAGCTGCGGTGTGAGCAGGTCACTGCGGCAGCTCGCCGTCCTCCTCCCCCCCGCCGTGGCAGGTCGCGAGTGCGAGCAGGACAGCCTGCGCCGGGCACAGGAACACGGAGGGCAGACGTCACAAGCCCGAGATCGAACACGCCATCGTGGAGTGCCAGCCTGCGGATAACGTACGAGCTAATTGTCTGCTGACAAATTGACAAAATTCTTGACACTTCTATTATATTTGACCGATGTTATCTTAATAGCTGTTCGTTTATTAATTCATGGCACCGGTCATAAATTATGACAAAAGTCAGAATTTGCATGACCCCTGTCAAAAATCAACAGTAGCTTCCAGGGTCTCGAAAGAGAACCTGTCCAAATACATTGAATTAAATTAAATTAATACATTGAATTAAATTAAATTAATACATTGAATTAAATTAAATTAATACATTGAATTAAATTAAATTAATACATTGAATTAAATTAAATTAATACATTGAATTAAATTAAATTAATACATTGAATTAAATTAAATTAATACATTGAATTAAATTAAATTAATACATTGAATTAAATTAAATTAATACATTGAATTTAAATGGAGACATTGTTAACCGCCGGTAACTGTACCTGTTCCAACGTACCTGTACGGAAAAGTCACTAGCATGTACTAACGTACCTGTACGTAAAAGTCACTAGCATGTACTAAGTATGTACTATATGATCACCGTTCCGGTGTTTCCGGAACGCGCAGTACTTATTGCAGTTTTCTGTCGCTACAAAATAGAACATATATTTCAAAATTCCACTGTCACCTAACGTCACGTCTCGTTTTCATTCTCGTTTACATCACCATACGTGAAGAGATCTATATGTCACCGTAATATTGTCAAAACCGTTAGTAGTTAGTATGTAATGTTTTTTACCGTTAAACTGGTTTGAACTTGAATTGCAAAGGAAATACCAGGGCAAACACTGCGGTAGCTTAGGTGAAGACTAGAGGGGACGAGCGCAGCCTAGCAATAGTCTTCATGTTAGGTTGACATGTAAGAACAAAATAAACGTAAATTCTAAACCCTGTCGGTCTGGTTTACAATTTGTCGATAGTTTACAAACTAACGGTTTTGACAATGTTACGGTGACAGATACATACCTTCATCAATACTCCTGGGCAGCGCCGTCGCCAGCACCGTGTGGTCGTGGTCCCCGCAGTACAGCGCGACCACGTGACACGAGGCGCAGCACACCACGAGCCAGACCACCACTGTCACAGCATATGGTGTTTTTTTAAAGAGAGGCTAATTTACCGGTACCTATCGGTATGGGCAAACTTATTTTTATATACTTAAGGAAACGGAACAATTCCATTTGTGCAAATTCCATTATCTAAAGTACGATCGCGGAGCAGGAAGAATTTCGGTCATTAACCTTTTATTGCCTGTCTCTGTCGCTCCCGCGTAAATATACTCACGTCACGCACGCACAGGTGCAATTACCACCGTCTGAGCGAGCGTGACGTTAATATATTCACGAGGAAGCGGCGGAGACAGATAATAACAGGTATAAGACAGATAATCATTTATAAATGTGGTAGGAAACTACGTAATCCTACACTGCGCTGGCCCGACACGCTCTTGGCTATTTGTTTTTACAAAAGCACAAAACGGTGAACGAGAAAAACATGGAATTCTCGCTTCTAACAAATTGACATTCGAAATCGGTACCAGACACTGAAAGGGCGAAAGGCTGGTGATTGGTCCATACTGTATCATACGACAATAGACCAATCCTGATAGGTCTTTAATGTTCTTATGCCTGCTGTATTAATTAAACACTTTAATTGTAATAAAGTCAGTTTTTTATTTTATACTTAGTCACAATCAAATACAGATATGCACAGATGTTATGTTGGCAGAATGACACGACCGTCTAGTCTAGCTCTTACATGGGACTGATGTCTCTACAAAACTGCTGACGCTGTCAAACATTGTGTCCCTACACTAGCCCCCCTTTTAAAAAAAAATATAATTTTCAAAAGAATGTATACCATTCTACATAAATGTTATCAAAATATTTCATACTCTACTCCGTGCTTACGCTACTCTGTCCGATCTAACTTCAGAAGCAAACACTCGACTTGGCAAATGCTAGCTAAGTAGACACTTATACAATTGCAATTGTTTACAACAGCTTGACTTTAAATAACAGGATGTAACATAAAACATAACGTGTAATTTAACTTGTGACTTAATTCTTTGTTCTAATAGGTATTCTCATTACAAACTTTACTTGTTATTTTTACACGTACATTAATTTTTCGCAATTCGTAATATGAAATAAAATAAAAAATGTATAAAATAATTTTCTCTTTCTCTGTACCTACCTAAGTAACTACTCAGAACTTCTAAATAGGTATATAAAGTAACACATAATGCTTAACTTTACTTGACACACTTGACTTTACTGGATAGGTATAGAAGGAAACACATAATGCTTTACTCTCAAAATATTATATTTAACTAATACACATCTGCACTACGTTGAGGCGCCTGTGGTATGGTATGCACATTTACCACCGGCGGCGGCTGTTTCCAACCTGCGCCAACTGCTTCCTTCTTTAACCATTTCTTTACACTAGTCTTCAGGTGTTTGGTTAAGATATATACTAGGAATGTCACGCACATTATGCTAATCACCAACAGGGATATCTCCAACGTATTCACTTTGCCTTCAATGGTTGAGTTTTCGGTCGTTGTCCCTACAGGTCGATTTATAGAGACACTGAACGGCCGTTGGAGCCGCCGTCAAGGTAAACTCTTACTGGTACAGTTCGTAGGGTAATTTTTCACTGCTATTTATTGAGGTACTTTTATTTAAAGGTTTGTTTGGACGAAAGCTTGTTTGGATACCTAAAGTATTGATACCGGGTACCGAAATGCTACTTAAACGGTCAGATACCTTTAAAAAGACCCGGTAAAGACCGTTTTTAAGAAGACCGTTTAGAAGGCACCTTTTCAGTTCCTGATTTATACTTCTATGTCTTTTTCTTTCGCTGGGACAAAGGTTTGCTTGCTGCAGCCATACATCCTGCTTTAAGCCTTGGAAAGATAACAGGATAACCGCCCTCTACCTGTGTTGTTCGAACTATCGACCCACGGGTGAAATGTACCATCGCTGAAGCACCCCTCGAGGTATTAAGCTTTCGCAGTAACAACCAAACAAACAAATTATTTATTTGTCAAACATAGGTAAGTACAATATGTTGTTATAGGATGTCATTGAATCTCTATGTTGAGCCATAGGGCATACAAATATATCACATGCAACATTACGACGACCCGAATGGCCGAGTCGGCAGTGACGCTGCCTACGAAGCCAAGGGTCCCGGGTTCGAGTCCCGGTGCGGGCAAATATTTGTTTGATAAGAACAGATGTTTGTACCCTAGTCATGGTTGTTTATCTATATAAGTATGTGTCTCGTTGTCTAGTACCCAAGATACAGGGAATCCTAGTTTGGGGCTAGATCAATGTGTGTAAATGATGTCCAAGGTATTATATTATATTATATTATTATTTTTATCTACACACGTATCACAAACCCTCTTTACTGCGTCCAAAAACCGCACGTTACGGTCAGCATAATGTTAAACTACTTTGTAAAAACTCATTTCTTATCTGAATATTGAACATTATAACCATAATGTGTAAATTTTCTACATATTATGACATTCAAATTTCGAACGCCGACGCCCGCCTGCGCGCCGCTCCTACTTTGTCTGTGAAGTTGGTACTACAGAACAAGCTAAACAACTGCAGAGCCACAATGCCGGTCAAACATGCGGTTCCTGAACACATCAAAGAGAGCTTATGATATGTGTGTAGATAAACTAGTGTAACTGTACATAATTAGGCTTTAAAACTCTCGAGTGATATTATTATGAAACTCACCTTCGGCTCGTTTCATAAACCCACTCTCGAGTTTTAATGCCCTCCATTATGTATCAGTCACATAAACTACTATTATTATAATTTATTCTTATCTAAAGGTTAGGTATCCATTGTTATCAATGCATTATTCCTAAAATTATTTTATAATATAGTGTCGGGTCATTTATAAATTCATCAATCGAGTAGAACGTTTTATTGATAAGCAACTTTCGTAGTTCTTTCCTAAATTGTATTATGTTTTCTACGTTTCTAACAATCACCGGCAGCTTGTTAAAAATGATTGGCGCCATTACATATATATATATTTTAATTAACAACCCACCGACAAAACGATCCAGCTATGAAACGACATCGCACTAATGGTCCTCGCAGAACCGTCAATCGGTGTAAAGTAAGGAACCCGCCCGTACCAATCGGCTCCGGTAAATCTGCCTCTTTATGAAGGCACTAGACAAAACCTCCTTTCTCGTTGACCAACTTTTTTGAATAAAATCGCGTAAAGAAATATATCAACAGTAGGTTAAAAAACAAAAAAATATGCAAAGGTTTGTTTTGTGAATTTTCGTCATTCCTTCGCGTCAAAGCCACTGAACCGTTTTCACTGAAAGAAACACGAAGAGCAATAGTTTATCGATTGCTCCCAAGGGCGCAGAATGCCGCATTTGGCAGTCAGTCAGTCAGTATCCAAACAAAAAGGCTTGTGTTTAAACGATTACCGAAAATTTATTACCAATAATTCGAAATTACTGCCAGAATTAGTAAATGATCACCAAACTGTGTTTAGATAAATGATAACCAAACTCCTTTTTATGTTTTGTATATCTACTTAAGTTTATGTTTTAAGTATTTTTGTTGTTCTTACATGTTCAACCTAACACGAAGGATAAAAGGGGCTTCGCTTCGCTCACCCCCTTTACCCTTCACCTAAGCTACCGCAGTATTTTGTCCTGATATTTTCTGCCACTTACCAAAAGTGTCTCTGCCATTTACCCATTTTGGGTAAAAAATATATTTTGGTGATTATTATATTTGTTGTCAAACAAAAAAGGCGCTGCCGACAAGCCATTTACGGCATTTTGCGCCCTTGCCTTGGGATCAATCAAAACGTTATTGTTATTTGTTTTTCCTCTGAACTATAAGGCACATTTTCATCCCGAAAACTGGTTTAAGAGAGACAGCTTCACCAAAAAGTCGTATAAATCGGAGGATATTTATTTATTTATTTATTAATACATGGGAAACCAAAAGCGCAACATATTTATAGAAATTAATATAAGGACCATATATTTTAATAGTGGTATGACTTCGGGACAGCACAGTAGATGGTTTTAATGTCATCATCAAATCGTCATCGGATAACGAACTATTTTAAATAAGTAAATGTCACTAACCAAGAAAGAAGGTGCCCAGCACCTCAGTGACGAACAGACTCCCCGCAGCCTCCTGCAGATGCTTGCAACACTCTATATAGACGAGAGATAACGCGCAGATCTCCACCAAGGTGCTGTCGTGAGGCTGCAAATAAAAATGAGGATTCGGTTAAAAACATCCTTTTGTAAATCTCAAGTTGGGCAAAATAGGAGTTAATACTCCGCTTTAATAAGCAGTTGTCCTTTATGCTAGCTTATTGATCATTAATGTCAGCATGCATTCGTTAACCTATAAACTTAGTTTGATTATTTTTGCTCTATAGCAAAGTCTCCCACCCTCGCCGCTTGATTTTGGGTTCTCAGGCGGAAAAATTATATTCCTAAGTCGTTCGAAAAGGCTTTTTACGCGGAACGGAATGTGCCAGTATTCTACTTAGATTACCGACCGTGCTAATGTTGTGAGATAAAAATAAAAAAACAAAAAAAAGTTCTTGAATACATAAAAATCGCTTAGTGTACCGAATAGCCTTTAGCATTAAGCGAGGCTCTTCGTAGTTTCTTTATTGTACTACACAAAACAGATGTGCAGATAACTAATAGTAAAAACATGTACAAAGACGAGCTTATCTCTAAAAAGAGATTTCTTCCAGCAAACCATGATAGTTGGTTGTTAGAAAAGGTTGAGCGGGGGAAGACCTGCGCATACAATAAAACTCTATAAGCACTACGAGTAATGTAGCAAAGCATATACTATAGCTTGTCAAATTCGTACGTAGCACTCCCATGGTCTGCAGGCGATGGGGGACGAAAGATGCGGGGGCGGGAAAGAAGAGGGCGGGCGGCGGGGCGTCCGTCGCCCGCAGACCATGGGAGTGCTATGTACGAATTTGACAAGCTATAGTAGCAATATGTAGATACTTATAACCCTAATTGCTAAAAATAGACAATAATTACTCAAATACAACTTATCAATAGGTATATGTATAAACCATATAATACACTAATATTGTATATGTATATACCAAAATATACATAGATCTAACTGGAAAGGGAGAGAGAGTGCTTCTTTAGCCAGTATTCCACAGTCGTATGGCTCTTTCTATGCAGGGGTCAGTATGGCCTAGACTGAGGGTTTATGAGTCAAATCAAATCAAATCAAAAATCATTTATTTCCATAGGATGTTGTTACATCACTTAGATCCGTCATTACATTTTTTTGGGTGAGTTCACTAACACAATGGCGGAATCTGTGGAGAGGAGCTCACCGAAGAAACTCCACAGTCGTCGCATCTTTTGCGTTTCCTTTTTTAAATAAAATATTGTCAAATTACAAAATGAATGCTAATTATATATCGAAACAGCCTGTTACTCAAACAATCTATTCCGATGGACATCTGTCCTCTAAGTAATCAGATATCCTATAGTAACCTTTTTTATACAATTTCTGTTTTATTATTATTTTAAACTTGTCTAAAGGTAAGTTTTTAATATCAGTAGGGAACTTATTGTAATAGCGTATACAATTGCCTTTAAAAGAATTACTAATTTTATGTAGTCGGCTTACATAAGCAACCAACTTGTCTTTATTTCTAGTATTAAAATTGTGTATATCACTGTACTTCTGAAAATTAGTTATATTTCTTTTTACATACACAAGATTGTCATAGATATATTGAGACACAAATGTCAGAATATTGATTTCTTTAAACTTTTCCCTCAGTGACACTCTAGGCCCTAATCTATAAATTGCACGAACAGCCCGTTTCTGCAGAATAAATATACTATTAGCATTCGCAGCGTGACCCCACAATAAAATACCATAGGTCATTAGACTATGAAAGTAACTAAAGTAGACTAGTCTAGCGGTGTCTACGTCGGTAAGAGCTCTAATTTTTTTAACTGCGAACGCTGCCGACCTCAGTCTATTCGACAATTTATTTATATGAGGATCCCATTGTAGTTTGGCGTCTAAAGTAATGCCCAAAAAGACAGTCGACTGCACAAGGTCCAGTCTCTGTCCTTTTATAAATATGTCTGTAGTTACCGGGTTCACATTGGGTAACACGAATTTAATACATTTAGTTTTCTTTTCATTAAGTAATAAATTGTTAACAGTAAACCAGTTCACTATACTAGAGATAGCATTGTTTACCTCGTCATAATTTGATTGCTGTCTTTTAACTTTAAATATCAAAGAAGTATCATCGGCAAACAATACTAACCCATGTTTTGCTTTAACAAGGTAAGGTAAATCATTAATATATACTAAAAACAAGAAAGGACCAAGAATTGAACCTTGCGGTACGCCCATACTTATTGAAGACCCAGGTGGTCTTTTCCCATTAACATCGACCATCTGAACCCTATCTGTTAGATATGACTCCAGAAGGCCAAGTGCCTGATCTTTTACACCATAATGGCGTAACTTCCTGACAAGAGTGTCATGATGGACGCAATCAAAAGCCTTGGATAGATCGCAGAAGACACCTATTGCATCCATTGCGTCTTCCCAGGCATCAAAAATATTGTCGATTAGTTCAACACCAGCATCGGGTGTTGAACGACCCTTTGTGAAACCAAACTGAGCAATATGAATTAAATTATTGAGATAAAAATGACTTTGCAATTGATTAAGTATGAGTTTTTCAAATATTTTGCTAAGCGTTGGTAGTATCGATATGGGTCTAAAATTGGTGGGGTCTGAGGTTAGAGTCGCGTCTAAACCACCGTCGTATTCGGTCGCGGATTGAGTTGCCTAAGCGTTCTAGTGTCGGACCGCCGCCGGCCGGTCCGAACGAGGACAATGACCTCAAATATTGTGTAATGCACCTTGTGTAATATTGTGATAAATGAGTTGCGAAGTGTCCCTCGTGCAAATATGTACTTCATCTTTCTCGACTGAGGATATTGAGATCGCAAAGAATTTACTATATCAATCTATTGCTACGTCTAAGCGAAACATAACGCGTAAGCGGGCAGGCAAAGAAGGAAGAGACCTGGATGACATCATTAGTCTCCTAAAGGGAACAGACCCAGAGCAAGTGCCGATTTTTGTCGCCAGAAATCTTCAAAAGTTACCGCCGATTACGTTCGACCACGTCGACGTGACGAGACTATTAAAAGATATATAGGTATTACAAAAAGACTTGAAAAGCATCAAAGAAAGACATGATGGTCTGAGCATCGAGTACCTGCAATGTGCTGGGGTTCATCTACCCAGGGTTCACGCAATGTTATTTAATTTATGCGTAGTTCATTCATACCTGCCTCAGAATCTGATGAGAACAATAGTTGTCCTTATAATAAAAAATAAAACAGGTGATGTTCCTAGCAAGCAAAACTATAGACCAATTTCTTTAGCAACGGTTATAGCCAAGGTATTTGATGGTGTGCTTAATTCTCAGTTTCGAAAGTATCTACATCTAAATGACGCACAGTTTGGGTTTCAACCAGGACTGCCAACTGAAAGTGCGATTCTGAGTCTTAAGCACACTGTTAGATACTATACGGATAGAAAAACACCAATATATGCATGCTTCTTGGATCTATCCAAAGCTTTTGATTTAGCTTCTTATGAGGTTCTGTGGAAGAAAGTTAATGAAACAGGACTACCAGATGAACTTGCCAGTATTTTAAATACTGGTATGCCAACCAGGTGAACTGCGTTAGGTGGGCCAACACGCATTCGGATACATATAGGTTGGAGTGCGGGGTGAGACAGGGGGGTTGACCTCGCCTTCGCTCTTCAACCTTTATGTTAATGATCTGACCGAGGAGCTGAGCAATGCGGGTGTCGGCTGCTCTATTAACGGAAAATTGGTAAACAACATCAGCTATGCAGACGACATGTGCTTGTTGAGCCCCTCGATTAGTGGTTTAAGGAGGCTGGTGTCTGTGTGTGAGGCCTATGCTGTAGCACACGGTTTGCGTTACAACCCAATTAAAAGCGAAATAATGATATTTAAAGCTGGTAATAAGGCTCCATCTCACGTACCGCCTATTTTTTTGAGTGGATCTCAATTGAGACAAGCTAGTGTTGTTAAATATCTTGGTCATCTGGCAACCGAGGACTTATCAGATGATCAAGATATGGAAAGGGAGCGAAGGGCGTTGGCGATTCGATGCAATATGCTGGCCCGCAGATTTGCACGTTGTGGGAGGGCTGTCAAAGTGACTTTATTCAAGGCACTTTGTCAGTCCTTCTACACGTGTGCTTTGTGGGTCAGATACAAGCGGAAGTCGTTCGACGCCCTTCGAGTCCAATATAACAATGGTTTTAGGATGTTGTTGGGGCTGCCGCGTTATTGCAGGGCATCGGGGATGTTTGCCGAAGAGCGTACTGCGGATTTTTACGCCATAATAAGAGCAAGAACAGCATCCCTGATGTACCGTATGCGGGGTGGCGCCAACTCCATCCTGAACATTATTGCGAATAGGATAGATTGTCCGATCCGGTGTCACTGGGTAAACATTCACATGACATCAAATAGACCATGAAAAGCCCGGTAGACTGGGGTCGGAGAGTCTGTCCTATTTATGGACTTGCATCTGTTTGTTTTATTTTATTTTATCTAATGTAATTTAAGTTAACTTATTTATAACTGTATATAAGTATGAAAGAAAAATGTACCTATGGATCTAAGTTATCCGAAATAAAAATATTTGAATTGAATTGAATTGAATTAGCTTATGTCTCTACTCACAATAGTCTGTCTCTGTCGCACCTTGTTGCTCGCGGCGCCCAGAGCGAACGGGGCCGTCGTTGATATGATCGTGCTGAGGATGGAGCCCAGCGGGGGCAGGATGAACTGGCCGCACTGGAATAACAAACGAGCCGGGCAGAGTTATTGCTGATGCCCGCAACCTCATCTAGGTGTCAGTATATTTATGAAAGGCAACAAATATAATGACCACCAAAATATATTTTTCCTACCCAAAATGGCTAAATGTCCACCAAAAGTTGCAGAAAATATCAGGGAAAAATACTGCGGTAGCTTAGGTGAAGGGTAAAGGGGAGAGCGAAGCGAAGCCCCCTTTATCCTTCGTGTTAGGTTGAACATGTAAGAACAACAAAAAATACTTAAAACATAAACTTAAGTACACAAAACATAAAAAGAAGTTTGGTGATCATTTAATTTTATCCAAACACAATTTGGTGGACATCCATCCATTTTGGCAGTCATTTCGAATTTAATGGTAGTAAATTTTCGAATTTTTTGGTAATCGTTTAAACACAAGCCTTTATGAAAACCTAATGTAAGTCCACAAAAATATTGATAAATTTCCTAAGAATAGCGACAGGCACAATGTCAACACTAGAAATAGGAATAAACTAGCTATACCTACTACTAGGCTCCATAAGGTTAATGTATCTTTTAAAGGATTACTACAAAATATCAGATTATGTAGAAGACAAGAAAGCTTGGGAAGGTGTTTGCTCCAATTCTGTAAAAAATAACGTATAAAGCTGGAGGTTTCTAGTCGCCTCTTTGCCTCCAGCATCTAAAAACATTGAGGTGATGGAATTCAAATTGAGTTCTATATTTCCCTATATCTTATATATGTGTTAGTTTAAGATTTGACATTCTCCAAATGTAACCTATGTGCTTCTTATGGAAATAAACTATTTTGAATTTTGGAGTTTAAATTTTGTTCCTAGGAGGTATCATTTACCGAGATAACGTTACCCCTCCTCCTGGTCCTACCCTCCACTGCTGGGCATAGGCCCCTTCTCTAAAGCGCCAATCTCCCCGGTCCTGTGCCAATCGCACCCAGAGGGATCCCGTCGAGTTGATGATGTCGTCGGACCATCGGGCTGGTGGTCTGCCCAGTGGCCTTGTCGCTCCCCGTGGCCACCACTCTGTGACTGCTTTGGTCCAGCGTCCGTCTTCCCGTCCAGCCAACTAGCTAGACGGGAAGACGGACGGCCATCCTAGCCTCCTCCTGGTGCAGTCGGCTAAAAAGTATCTCATATGTTAATCTAGCTCATAGATTATCTCTGTGCTAACTTTCATTCAAATACCTTCAGCCGTTTTAGCGTGATTGATGCACAAATATACAAACATCCAAACATCGCTACTTTCACATTTATAATATAAGTTGGATGCGCGTAACGTCAAGGCGTGTGACGTTAGTTCTTGTCAGTACAGTTAGCAGACAAACACAAAGTATCTCTGTTACAGTATGAAAAAGATAACAGGGTGCTTTCAGCGTTTCAGTCTTAGACTGTTAGTGAGGGGATATTGCTAAACATCGATTAATCAAAAGAATCAATCGATACACTCTTCAAACATTTGTGAATTGGATGCGGCTTGGATAGATTTTGACATTCTTTCTTCGATTTCGATTCTTTCCGATTGTTTGGTAACAGCCCTACGGCCTTACTAATAAAAGAAGTTATTCGCGGTTTAACTTATACAGTGCTTTGTCTTGCTTTGACATTTGACATTTACTCGACGTATGAAAAGGACAAAACACTGTATAAGTTAAGCCGTGAATAACTTTTTTGATTAGTAATGTTAGCCATAATGAGAACAGAGCCTTAAACTCACCGCACAAGGACCATTAAACGCGTTTACAAAACGTCACCACAAGTGATTGGAGGCCGCTACATTTTTTACCCCGTCGCTTGCAGTTCCATAAACGACTTCCGGGTTGACTGAAGCCGAGGGAGAGGCATGAGTGAATCGCACGAGTGGCGTGTGTCAGCGTTTTGTGGCGCCACAAGACGCGAGCAGCGGAGATTTGTAGCGGGTGGCGGGCACCGGCGTGTACCGTGTGCCGCGAGACCATATACAATGTATGACGAGTGCAGGAAATAGGAAGGGGGGAATAACTATCTCTCAACTCACAACAAACCCGACGGCCACAGGGGCGGTCAACAGCGCGGCCACATAGTTGCCGCAGCTCGCCGCAACGCACTGAGAGAGGGCGCGGCGATCGCGCGACAGCAGCGCCAGCGACAGCCACGCGCAACCGGGGCTCATCGATGACATCAACAGCCTGAAATGGATATTAGACTATGTTCAACAGCTTTACAAACATAGCATAGCGTCACGCATTTTCCCATACTGGGTGGCAGAGGCACAATTGTGCCCACTTTGAGCAAGTTATTCAATACACATTTTGTGTGACAGGGGGCTAGCCCATCTCCGCAGCTAGTGAGTAATGAAGGTTTCCTCACGGTGTTTATTTATTTTGGAAAAATATTTTTGAATGGTGTCATCTGTCGGAAGTACTACTCATCCTATCTCCACAGGGTTCGCCCTTCTTTAGGGAGTAGTGAACATCCCTTGTTCTTTACAAATGTAAAAAACAAGAAATTTTAAATGTATATTTTCCTGAATAAATGACGATTATTATTATTATTAATTGTTATTTACCGGGACAAAAATAACCCTTAATCTAGCTCAAAATAGATATTTGCAATATTTCATCCCAATTCGTTAAGCCGTGTGATTGGGTAGCTGGTCTTCACTCAGGTAAACATAAACATTTACATACGGGCATATAAAGAGGCGTCCGAAAGCTACTTCAATAATGCAGACAACCACCCAAACCCGCAGCCTTATGGCGTAAGTCGTCTGAGCTATGAACTTCATATAGACTTTTACGTTTGACACCTTGCACCAGCTTCATCTGTCAAATTGGTATCATGCAAGTAGCATCATAATGGAGGCCAAACCCAAGCTCATTGAATGAAGCCTAGAAGCCTTCGGTGATACCCCGCAATCGATGAAATTGTATGAGCATGAGATGAACGCTATGAACTTCAGAGAGTTACGCATAAGGCTGCCGCTTGTCGTACAAGCAACCCTTCACGAACCGACCCCAGACATACACAGTCAGGTCATAAGTTCTGTCACACAATAAAAAGTTTTGAATTTAGAACGCTGGCCACAAAAAAGTTTATTGAATTCGAATTTCGAATTTTTCATGAAAATAAAAATGTGTACTTTTTAGAATTTTCCTCATTTTTAAATATGGAGTGGACACTTAAAGAAGACCGTGTCGCAGTTATTGCGTTGCATCGTTGCGGTTACGCGCCAATTCAGATTTTTGACTTACTGAAAAATTTGAATATAACCAAAAGATTCGTTTATTTGTTTGTATCGTTTTACCATAAAACGATACAATGAAGACTCTAGTGTAGATGACAGGTCAAGAAGTGGTCGTCCTCGCTCTGTTAGGACTCCAGCAGTGATAAAAGCTGTGAAGGCGCGAATTCAAAGAAATCCCATACGTAAGCAGAAACTGTTGGCCCTTCAGATGGGGTTAAGCAGGACGACGGTGAAAAGGGTGTTGAATGAAGACTTAGGGCTTAGGGCATATCGAAGAAAAACAGGACATCGTTTGGACGCTCGTTTAATGGACCTGAGACTGAAGAGATGCCGCGCTTTGTTGAAGCGGTACGCGGGTAAAAAGCATCGGGAAATTCTTTTTTCGGATGAAAAAATTTTCACCGTGGAAGAGAGCTACAACAAACAAAATGATAAGGTGTACGCACACAGCAGAGAAGAAGCGAGCAACCGTATTCCGCGTGTCCAACGAGGTCATTTTCCATCCTCGCTCAAGGTTTGGTTGAGAGTCTCTTATTGGGGCTTAACTGAGGTACATTTTTGTGAGAAAGGCGTAAAAACGAATGCAGTTGTATATCAAAATACAGTCCTCAAGAACCTTGTGGAACCTGTTTCTCATACCATGTTTAATAACAGGCACTGGGTATTCCAACAAGATTCTGCGCCAGCTCATAGAGCGAAAAGCACACAAGACTGGCTGGCGGCGCGTGAAATCGACTTCATCCGGCACGAAGACTGGCCCTCCTCCAGTCCAGATTTGAGTACGTTAGATTACAAGATATAGACTTGGAGGAAAAGGCCTGCTCAAAGCCTCATCCTGATTTGGAGTCACTCAAGGCATCCTTGATTAAGGCAGCCGCCGATATTGACATGGACCTCGTTCGTGCTGCGATAGACGACTGGCCGCGCAGAATAAAGGCCTGTATTCAAAATCGCGGGGGTCATTTTGAATAAACTTTATTACCATAAGGATCTATGTTTTATTGAGTTCATTTTGCTATATAAATGTTTACATAAATAATAAACATGTCTAAATTATTTCATATTGCACATGTGACAGAACTTATGACCTGACTATGTAAATAGGAAACGCCTGGATTGAAAGAGATCGCCGTCTCGATCCGCCGGGACATACGCCCCCCCCCCCCCCCCCCCCCCCCCCCCTTTTGAACCTCCCGGACTGAGGTTAGAGCCCACGAAATGACCCAAATACAGAATAGTTTAAGATTAGGATACATACATTTTTATACCAAGCGTCACGCCTTTTCCCATACGGGGTGGCAGAGGCACAATTGTGCCCACTTTGAGCTATTCAATACTCCATATTCCCATTCAATATTCCCATTTGAGTGCTATTCCCTCACACCCGCTTTTGTCCAATTTCCTAGATCCTAAGTATCCGCCAAGATTTTTTCCCACGATCTAGTAGGTGTATAATACCCAACAATCGTCAGGAAATTAGGAGACAGCCAAGGGACCAAAATCGCCACTTAGATCTCCTAAGCTATTGAAGAATCATTAGAAGACCAATATCATTCCACAATGAATGACGAACAAGTTCGTTCGGCAAATAATGCCGCCGCTAATAATGGAGTTCCACTTCAACCTCAGATAGACGAGACGTATTGCGTGACAGGGGGCTATCCCATCGCCACAGGTATGGGGTAATGGAGGTTTTCTCAGGATGTTTTCCATCACCGTCAGAACGTCCGTATAATCTAGTTAAGATGAATTAATTATCTCATTGGAGCGTGGTCAGGAATCGAACCTGCATTTCCTGTGTGAGAAGCAAGCGTGAAACCCTTTAGACACAGCAGCGGCGCCACCGTCGCCTTGCCAGTGCGATTAGCGTATTTGTTTCCACTTTCCGCCGCAGGACCTGAGTGGTGGCGCGGACTCTGACAGACAGACGTCCAAACATACAAACTTTCACATTTATAATATTAGCGGTACGTAGATAAATATCTATAATATAAGAACATGCTTAAGAAGAATTAGGTACAGGCCTTGCTATTAATAATTTTGTTATAATTTATTATTGCTTATTAATCATAATAATTAAATTTTTAATATTTGTATTAGTCAAGCACAAGCAATTTTTAAAAGAGATCTTAAATATCAACCTGTGGGAACGCCCTGCGTCTCCCACAGTAGATGTAGAGAAGTGACAAAAATGACGTTTGCAAGTATATGTAAATATCTACAGTAATAAACAACTTTGACTTAGACTTTTTGACTTTTTAAATGTTTCCTCACCTACTAACCGCCGAGGAAAAACCCCAAGTTTAATTTCAACAGTGAACGCTCTCTAAAAACGTCCCACTGTACTAGACTCGAACCTGGGACCACCAGCTTGTTCGACAGAGCCGTCGACTACATCACAAAGGCCGTCAACAGTCACACTAGGATTTTTATGGCAACAAATATATTGTTAACCAGTATCGGTTTTGGCTCCCAAATATCTTAAATGATCACCAAATTTAATGCCGCCATGTAGATTCTCAGAACCCTACGTTTGCTAAAGGTCACTTTCTGTCTTAAAGTTGGTTTTGTTAAGTCACATCTTTATTCTACAATCTAGAGCCGCAGCGAAGCAGAGCGGAGTGAGGCGACCCATGCTCGTTCAGTCTCGTTTTGACCGGTAAGCGGAGCGCACGCGTACAAAACATCTCGCGCCTTTCTAACGTCCGCGCATCGCTACTCGCCATTAGATTCACAAAAGTAAAAGAGTGATTATGGAGTGTCAAAAGTGTAAAAAGGTGCTTGCTAAGAAAGGATCACACTTCATGTGCCAAGGTCCATGCCAAGGTACTTTTCACAAGGGGTGTGTGAAGGGTTTAGCAGCAGATATGAAGAACGGGCGTAACAGAATTCACTGCAATAACTGTGAGGAAGAGGGCTCTGAGGACGAAGAAAATGAGGATGAGTCCCAGGATTTTACTAAAATTCTTAAGGACATTCAGCGTAAAGTAAGCACAATCCCAGGGCTAAAAAAACAACTCGATTCTATTACACAAAGTATGAGTTTACTATCTGACAAGTATGACTCGCTAATTGAGGAACATGAACAGTCGAAAAAGAAAATCAACAAGCTCGAAAAGGCCGTCGAAAATGTCACTAATAAATGTGTTTATCTAGAAAAATGCAATATTGCTCTTGAACAGAAGATAGAGGACTTCGAGCAAAAGTCACGTAAACACAACATAGTGATTGCGGGCGTCGAGCAACTACCCGACGAGAATGTGAGGGTGATTGTCACCAAGATTGCGGAGAACATCAACGTGAGCTGTTCGGACATTGAATGGGCCAAGCGCAGCGCACCCATGAAGTCAGGCAGCAAACCGGCATCTATAATTGTAGGCTTCAAGACCTCGGGAACCGAATCTCGTGACAGTTGGCTATCCAATCGTCGCAACTTGAAAGACACGACCAGTAACATGCTAACAAACGGATCGGCTGTGAACAAAGTATACATCAATGAGGATTTAACACATAGCGCGCGCGCACTGCTTTGGAATACGAAACAACACCTACACGGGGCGTACAAGTACATCTGGGTGTCCAACGGCAAAATTCTAGTAAAAAAAACCGATGGAGAAAAATCTATTTGCGTGCGCAATGAAAGTGATATTAACAACTTAATCATTAAAAAATAATTTCTTCTTATGTGTAGGTACCTATAGTGTTTAAATAAAACATAAAATTCGCAGACTTACTAGACTGTATTGAAGATGAACCCGTTAGTTATGTGTGTGTCGACAGCGTTCATTGCTGGATGAAAGATATAACCAATAAACACGGGTTATGTATTTTTCATATTAATATTCGCTCGCTTAAAAAGCACTTTAGCGAACTTTTAGTTACCTTAGGTAATCATATAAGAGCAATAGATGTGTTAGTCATTACAGAACCTAATAATAATTTTTCCTTGTTGTTGTTGTTTCAAATATCTGGGTATAATGTGAATGTTTTCACCCGCAAGGGTCGTAGTGGTGGTGGAGTACTTGTGTATACTCGCGAGGCGCTGGCCGCGCGGGCGAGCGACTTACCCGCGACGGCCAATATCATGCGAGCCGCGGAGTGCGTTTCCATTACACTACATTATAACAATGAAATTATTAACCTAATATCCATGTATAGACCGCCTAGATTCTTTCAAGAAAATAGAATACAAGAATTTCATGTAGAATTTAATAATATTTTAGATAAATTGCCTACTAATTGTAATATAATTTTTTGTGGAGATTTAAATATAAATTTATTGCTTAATACAGAGATAAACGTTTTAAAATATGAACATTTGTTAGCTGAACACGGATTTACCAAATGTATTAACGACGTCACTAGGAGAGAAATTGTTGCTGGTAAATTAGTCGAATCGTGTCTAGATCATATCTATGTTAGAATACCGTCAGCAATAATTAATTCCGCAGTCATAAAACATAAAATCTCGGACCACTACATCATCTCAGCTTTTGTGCAATGGGAACGAACTTCGATAGACGGTCTCCCGCGCTCCGCCCGCGCCGCCCGCGCGGACTCCCGCGTGAACACCGGCGCGGATACGTGCGCGAGCTCCACTGCCTCCACTATCACTCGTAAAGTTATTAATAACCGGTTGGTTAAAGACAAACTGATAAACACCAATTTTGATAACCTTCTAAATATCCACTGTCCCATTGAGTTGTATACTACCTTTATTGATATGTTTGCAAATATATATAAAGAGTGTAGTAAAGAAATTATCGTTAAACAGAATGTGAGCAATAGAAATAATAAAGATTGGATAAATGTTAACCTTAAAAATATGATTTTAGAAAGGGATAGGCTGTTTGTAGTTTGGAGTAACGATCCAAAGAATATGATAAAGAGACTGAGTTATACTAAATATAGAAATAAATGTACAAAGGCTATTAATAAATCTAAAAACGAACATGATAGACAAAGTATATTGAACTGTAATAAAAACCTTAAAAAAGTATGGGACACAATATCTAATCTGTTGGGAAATAAAAAGCGGTCATTAGACGATGCGATCATAAATAGTATGGACATTAAAGACGATCTAAAACAAATCTGTAACAATTTTGCAATAAATTTTTCGAGTGATATTGAGCAAATAAAACACAATTGTAAAGATAAATGGATAAACAGGGAAACTTATGTAAATAAATCGGATGTATCAATGAGGTGGCAACCGGTGAGCAGTGCCGCAGTAAAACGCGTCATAACTGAGTTGAGTGCCGACAAGTCACCGGGCAGCGACCTCGTGCGCATGGCGGATCTAAAGCTCGTAGCCGATCAGATTAGTCCTGTCCTAGCCAAACTTATTAATTTATCTGTTAGCTGCCATCAGTTTCCACAAAACTTAAAAGAGACTATTGTTCGTCCTATACATAAAAAAGGCGACCGCAAAAATACTTCTAACTATAGACCTATAGCTATTCTTTCTAGTATCAATAAAATAATTGAAAAATGTATAGTAAAACAAATATCAACATTTCTCTTAAAAAATAATATTTTAAATGCACGCCAGTACGGATTTCAAAGAGGCAAAAGTACCAATTCCTTATTATCTAAATTCACAGATGAAGTAAACACGCACTTAGAAAGGAAGCAAATTATAGTAGCAATTTTTTACGATTTTAAAAAAGCGTTCGATACTCTCGATACAGACACACTCTTAAATGCAATGGAGGAATGCGGAGTGGGTTTCCCTCTAAAGCAGTGGTTCGGTGAGTACCTGACGTCGCGCTCGTACCGCGTGAAGGTGCGCGACACGCTGAGCGACGAGCAGCGCGTGCGCAGTGGCGTGCCGCAGGGCTCGTGCTGCGGCCCGCTCTGCTACCTGCTGCACGTCAATAGCTTGTGCCAAGTCCTACACCATACTTCCGCGTATATGTTTGCGGACGACTTGTGTACTCTCCGGGCGGGGTATAACCTCTCTGACATCTGTTCCTCCATTCAAAAAGATATAGAAGCAGTCGTCAAATGGTCACATGACAATGGTATCGTCTTAAACTCTGATAAAACTAAACTTTTGATCATTCATTCACCTCACCTAACTATCACTGAAAAACCGCCGCCTTTGTTAACCCATAGTTATTCGTGTCTCCATAATAATTTACAAAATTGTAAATGTAAACCTATTGAATCAGTAGACGTTGTAACTTATCTTGGTGTTAAAATAGATGTTAATTTCTCTTGGTCTCAACACGTAGATTACATTAGCAATAAATTAAGGATTTTACTAGGTAAATTTTATCACCTAAGTTATAAAGTTCCTATTAGCACATTAAAATGTATATATTATGCATTAGTAGATTCAATTTTAGATTACGCTCTTGACTGTTACGGACTTACATTTAAAAGTTATATTGATAAACTAGAATCCTTACAGACACGATTTATAAAGCTGCTTGTGAATAAAAAAACCAAATTGAAATGTAAAGGAGACTATTCAAAACTATTTAAGATTTGTAAAATTATGCCAATCTCTGTTAAATGTAAATATCTTATAGCCATCCATAATTATAATAGTAACCAGTATCTTCATCCCGTAACTCACAAACATGGCACCAGGAGTATATCTGAAGGCAAATTTGAGATACCTTCTGTTAACAATTATTATGGAGACAGAACTTTGAAAAAAAGAGTACCATATATATTAAATTCACTGCCTACAGACATACGACTGGAGCCTAGCCCAACTAAATTTAAAATTAAATTGAAAAAATATTTCCTACATAATTTGCCCTAATTGTAATACCACATTCACCTGTTACTTATTTAAGTTTAGGTAGATTTATTTCACTGTTCTAAGTGAGACTCAGATCCCACAGACAAACTGTGTATAGACAGTTTTGTGGGACGTTAGTTTGATACACTGTTGTTATTATTAAGACTAATAAATGAATAAATAAATAAAATAATGCTGTTTAGAAAAATTAGGATATAGATTAATTTGGGATGATATTGTTTTGTGTAACATTTTACTCAATTTGGTATACAGATAAAACATAAGCCGATGTTTATTAAGAAAGTCCTATATTGGTTGTCTTTCTTGTTCCCACAACCGCGGTAAAGAAAATCAATGTAGCCCAGTCCCCACCGAGGCCTGTAAGCGAATTCGAGTAAGATTGAGCCATACTCCAGCATGCTGGCTCGGTGCGGGCTTATAAATAAAATAGCATGACAACTTACATAGTTAAATAAATAGTACCTACTGTAGTTTATAAAAGAACTTGATTAGATTATCTCTAATTTACTTTCCTAATAATAAGTTTAGATAACATTTCAATCCTGGTTTTCTACCTATCTACCTACTTCATTCGTGTTACATAAGTTAAAATGATTACTGCGTTATTTAGTTCGCCATCAAACTTGATCAAATTGCTGCGCAGTGACCTGAATTGTAATAGTAATAATAATAATAAATATTAGAGGACAATCTTACACAAATCGAACAAGCCCCACAGTAAGCTCAATAAGGCTTGTGTTATGGGTACTAGACGACGATTTATATAGAGATAAATATTTATGTAAATACATAGAAAACATCTAACAATAATATTTGCCCTTACCGGGATTCGAGCCCAGGACCGTCAGCTTCGGAGGCAGGGTCACTACCTGCTAGGCTAAACGGGTGTCAAAAAGTGAAGATTATCCATGAATAAATATAAAAAAGGCAATGTATAAGTGTTCTCTCACCCGCTAGCGACCCTGTAGTCAGTCATTCCCGCACTGGCAGCCACGACCGCCGCCGCCGCCGCCGGCGCCAGGAGCCTCGCCTGTAGCAGCGCGGCCGCGGCTTGGCTGGAGGGGCGGGGGGCGCGGGTGCGCCGGCCGGTACTGAAGTAGATGAAGCTGAGAGGTGCCGGCGACCAGTAGCCTGTGTGCAGGGAGCCTGCGGATAATACGAACTATAGTTGCTTTCACGCAACTTATTAGTACCTTTTGACTTATAAGTGGCTTAGGTTGTGCGTCTGGGAATCAGGCCACTTATAAGTGACAGTCTTTGACGTGATGTTAATGTGTCGTACTATGAGGGAAGTTATGACCAATATAAACATCAACATTTATAGAAAGGCACTTATATTGCTTCTGGACCCACACTAGGATACAGTGGAACCAGAAACATCGACATAACATAAACATCCAAGGCCGGTTTTTTTTTCCTTTATCCCCAGCCAGGGTGCGAACCTGAGACCTCTCGCATGGTAGGCTGAGTCACCCGCAGCGCGACGGAGGTCATCAATATGCTATAAGTGACTTTTATGTGACTAATAAGTGGCTTTCATGAAACTTATTAGTAGCTTTTGAATGACTTTTAAGTGGCTTAGGTTATGCGTCTGGGAATTAGGCCACTTATAAGTGACAGTCTGGCGTCATGGGTATCGTGTGAAGGAAGGTATTTTCAATTTGGCCGCAGATAGCGCGCTTTGGAGGCTTATGTGGCTTAGGTTGTGTAGACGGCGCCTGAGAAATATTAGTGGCTTTTATGAGACTTATAATTAGTACTTTTGATGCGTATTAGATAAGTGGCTCTTAAGCAACTTACTATTCTCATATGCAACGTAGAAATGGCTTTTATTTAGTTTATTGTAAGTTGCTTTTACGCAACCTTTTAGTGGGATATTTTTTTATCTTGATATATTGTAATTATAAGAATGTGTAATCAGCAACTATTTATATATTGTTGTGTTTTATTCTAATCAACCTAAAAACTGAAAGCTCATAATAATTCTATTAGCAGATAGCATCGGATTATCTTCTCTCTATCTTTAATAGCATCAAACTACAAAGTATCAAATCAATAAAAAAATAAAAATCTCTTTAGTTTTGGCTTACTTAATATTCTAAAATGGTTTTAGTTGAAATTAAACAAATCTGTAAGTGCACTATATATTAAAGATGCATATAAAGTTACATGAAGACTAGTGGTTGTTTAATAAATAGTGCAAACCCAGATGCAATAATGTTTATGATTGTTTAAATGTCATATAACTGTAAATAAAACACTTCCGACCTTACCTTAGCTTACCTTTCGGCTAAAATTTTATTTGTTCAGTGAGATCTATACAAAGAACTTTTTAAATCAAAAATTGCTTAGTAGTTCCTTAGAAACCCTCAAGCATGAGCCATTCTGGCTACTGCAGCGCCCGCTGGTGGGCTTCAATTGTAAAAGAAATCTAAGAACCTGCTCTGAAATTATATCCGTTTGATCCAAAAAAAACTCATTGAAAACCGTCCAGTAGTTTTCTGGGAAAATGGTCACAGGCATACATGCATTCATACACACACATACAAACAACCTCTAACTCCAAACACATATAACTCCTCCATTCCCTTCCATCCGTCATAGGTAAATATAATGTATTTGACAGATAAGCCCAGATAATGTCGTACTTTACTGTACTGTTGCCGGTGATTAAAAATCCACATGGGGCTTGCAAGATAAAATCAAAAGATACACCAGGTATGCATTCTTTACGACTAGCTCCTGCATGGTCTTTAGTTACTAAGCTAAGATTATTGCACATTGGAAAATATTGTATTTGTCTACAAAAACTTTTAAAAACGAATAATTATGTTTTGAGTGTAGGCAAAGAATAAATAATTACATGGGCATGACGTGCATATGCGTTCTAGATGATCTAAGTTATCATGCGTTGTAGTTGCCTCCAGGTGCTCCCACGTTGGGTGCCAAAACCGCCAATAACACCACAAACATTATGCCAAACACCAGCCATCGTTTTTTTAACTCCTGCAAAATATTCAGCTCCAACTGTTTTCTACACTTAGACACCTTTGTGGGGGGATATATCAGCTCTGTATCTGAAGCCACATCATCCCCGACTTCTGTAGCTGCTGATTCTATGCTCATTTCGGTTGATTTCATAACAAAAACAAAGGTTAGCTCGTCTATTTAGTGAACACTTGATAGCACATATTACGGCAGTTTGTGACAGGTTGTAACTGCGCTAGCGCTAGTAATGGACCCGGACGGAATGAATAGTGAGTTATTTATTGCAGTTGAAGAAAAAATCAATGTAGCTTTGATAAAAATTTAAACTTTGCGCTCGTTCGCGCATCTGCATTGCCGAATCCGTCACAATCAGACCACAGACCAAACCACAGACTATTCGCTAGTGTTGCCAGGTCCCTATCAAATATTGTCGCCTAAAAAAAAAAAAAGTTGCCTAAATCGCCCAAAATCTGCCAAGAGTAGCTTAAATCGCCTAACCATAACAGCCGACGATAAGATTTGTTAAAAAAATTGACTTTAAGCCTTTTAAGTACTCAAAGTTTTAATCTAAGTTTTCTAGCCATTTGCCCTAAAAATACCTAACCTGATTGGCAATTTAAATTTTAATCATGTGGAATTTATAAATATATGCTATATAATAGTAGTTTATGTGACTGCTACATAATGGAGAGCATTAATACTCGAGAGTGGGTTTATGAAATGAGCCGAAGGCGAGTTTACATATCATAAGCTCTCTTTGATGTGTTCAGGAACCGCATGTTTGACCGGCATTGTGGCTCTGCAGTTGTTTAGCTTGTTCTGTAGTACCAACTTCACGCAGGCGGGCGTCGGCGTTCGAAATTTGAATGTCGGTACCAACTTCACAGACAAACTAGGGACGGCAAACAGGCGGGCGTCGGCGTTCGAAATTTGAATGTCATAATATGAAGAAAAATTACATATTATGGTCATAATGTGTAATTTTTCAGATAAGAAATGAGTTTTTACCAAGTAGTTTAACATTATGCTGATCGTAACGTGCGGTTTTTGTACGCAGTAAAGAGGGTTTATGATACGTGTGTATATAAATATATTTACTTTCCAGCACTACATTGGTACCTACATAGTACTCAAATATGTTTTTTTGGCTGTGGCTGACGCTGTCGGTGCCACGGGAGACCTCGCGCCACTGAACCTGCGCGGGGTGAACGCAGTGCAGCCACACACGGACAGTCGACGAGTCACTGTCCAAATCATAGGGTATCAGGAGCGCGCACACCACGAGATAGCGGCCCGAACCGTCCGCAACCTCGACCTGCGGCAACAGAGCGTGTCACGGGATGTGCTGCGCTACCGCCACCTGCGACATCTGGCAGACCACGGCTTCGAGAACGCGAAGCCCCAGATATTGATCGGTGCCGACCACTGGCACCTGATCGTATCACACCAGATGCGGACCGGCAAACGGAACGAGCCCGCCGCCTCCAAGACCGACCTAGGGTGGGTCGTCTACGGGACAGTGCCACGACTGCTGCGCCGCACTGACGAGGACGCCGTGCTGCACGTCCACGCGGCAGAACGCCGCTACGAGGACGACGAGAGCCTTCACGAGCTGGTGAAGCAACACTTCGAGGTGGACGCGCTGGGTGTGTCTCTCCGTGTGAAGACATCGCCGGAACATCAGCGCGCCATTGATATCTTCAAAAAGACGGCCCGTCGAGTTGACGACCAATTCGAGGTTGGGCTGCCATGGCGCACGGACGACATCGTGCTGCCGTCGAACTACGCCGACGCTTTGAGGCGTCTACATGGGATCGAGAGGAAGATCGACCGCGACCCCTAATTTAAGGTCGAGTACACGCAGCAGATCCAGAACCTTTTGGACAAGGGGTACGCGAAGAGATGCGACGGGAGCGAGCAGCGAAGCCCCATATAATGGTTCCTGCCACACTTCGCGGTGAAGAACCCCAACAAGCCGGGTAAGGTACGCCTGGTCTTCGACGCTGCGCACCGCTCACACAACACCAGCTTGAACGATAAGCTGCTGATGGGCCCGGACTTGCTGCAATCGCTGCCGGGCATCCTCTTCCGCTTCAGAGAGAGGCCGATCGCCGTGACTGCCGACATCGCGGAGATGTTCCTGCGCATCAAGGTCCGGAGCCAGGACCAACCCGCGCAGCAGTTCCTCTGGAGAGGCGGCGACAGAACCCGTCCGCCTGACCACTACAAGATGACGTCGATGATCTTCGGCGCAAGCAGCTCACCATTCCTGGCACACAGTGTGCGCGATCAGAACGCGATCGACCACGCCAGCACGCACCCCAGGGCACTTCCACTGATCACCCGCAGTCATTACATGGATGATTTGGTCCACAGCTTTGACACAGCGGAGGAGGCCCAGAGAGCAGTCGAAGAAGACATCGCGGTACACGCCGGGGCCAGCTTCACCCTCAGAAGCTGGAACTCCAACTGCCCGCGCCTGCTGGACACCATCCCTGAGGAGCTACGAGCCCGGCGCCCTACAACCCTGGGCTCCAATGAGGTCAAGAACGAGAAGACCCTGGGGATGCTGTGGGACGCAACGAGCGACGCGCTGGGGTTCAACACCACCCTGGCCCGCGTCCCTGACCCAGTCCGGATGCAGCAGCGGGCACCGACCAAGCGAGAGGCACTGGCAACGGTCATGTCAATCTTTGACCCGCTGGGCCTACTCAGCAGCTACACCATCACGGCGAAGATCCTGCTGCAAGACCTGTGGCGCATCAGCATGGGCTGGGACGAGACCTTGCCATCGGCATACGCCAAACGCTTCGACCGCTGGCTGGGGGTACTGAACGACATGGCCCAGCTGCGACTCCCACGCCGCTACAACGAAGAGGACACTGCAGAGCCAGAGCGACAGCTTCATGTCTTCGTGGACGCCAGCGAGCAAGCATACGCAGCAGCGGCGTACTGGCGCCTTGAGCACGCCGACGGCCGCATCACGATCGCTTTGGCCGCCGCCAAAGCAAAGGTGGCCCCACTGCGGCCCCAGACGATCCCGCGCCTTGAACTCCAGGCTGCAGTGATTGGCGTACGACTCGTAGACATGATCAAGCGAGAACACCACTGGCAGCCACAACGAGTCGTCAATTGGAGCGACTCCAGCACCGTGATCCAGTGGATTCGCACCGACGCGCGGCGCTACACCCTATACGTAGCGCACCGGCTCGTCGAGATAGCTGAGGCAACCGAGCCCAGCCAATGGAGATGGGTGCCAACCGAGCACAACGTGGCAGACGACGCGACGCGCCCGGAGAACATGCCACAAGGACCACACGACCGGTGGTTCATCGGCCCGGCCTTCCTCTACGAGCCTGAGGACTTCTGGCCCCGAGCATCGAACCACGAGCCAGAGGATGTCGAGGCAACGCACCACGCATCCAACACGGGGGGAGCGGATGGTCTGCCGGATATCAGCCGCTTCTCATCATATGAGCGGTTAATTCGGGCCACTGCTACTATATTGGCTTTCATCGACAGATGCAAGAAGAAGACTGAGCGCCTGGAGCTGCGCCACCTGGAACGAGCAGAGCAGCTATGGGTGGCCAAGGCGCAGCGGGACAGCTTCGGGGAGGAGATCGCACGGCTACAAGCGGGCCGACCACTGCCAGCCTCCAGCCGTCTTCACAAGCTGGACCTGATGATGCAGGATGACCTGCTACGCGTGTGCGGGCGAATCAATGCCGCACGCGTACCGACAGAAGCCAAGCAGCCACTCATCATGGATGGCCTCCACCCGCTGACTCGGCTGATCGTGCTAAGGGAGCACGCCGCCGCCGGACACGCCGGCAACGAACGCGTGCTGAACGACCTGCAGCAACGCTACTGGATACTGCGCGCACGTCCCACTGTGCGTGCGGTGTCCCGATCCTGCGCACTCTGCCGAGTGCGCTGATCGACGCCCCGGGTCCCGCCGCTGGGGAACCTGCCACCGGCCCGCCTGGACTCCAACCGCCGGCCTTTCACCAACTGCGGGGTCGACTACTTCGGCCCGATGCTGGTAGCAGTCGGGCGCCGGCGAGAGAAGAGATGGGGCGCGCTCTTCACGTGCCTGACGACGCGAACTGTCCACATCGAGCTGGTGGCAGCCTCGACGTTGACGCAGCTATCATGGCCCTGAGGAGGATGGCTGCGCGCCGCGGATGGCCGCGCCAGATCTGGAGCGACAACGGGACCAACTTCCGAGGTTCTGACAACGAGCTACGAGCCGCCTACAAGGAGTGGGCGCCAGAACTGCGAGACGACGCGCACCTGCAGCGCAAGGGCTGGCGCTTCATCCCACCCGGGGCGCCGAACATGGGAGGCACCTGGGAGCGACTGGTGCGGTCCATCAAAACCGCCCTCAAAGCCACCCTGAACGAGCAAGTGCCTAAGGAGGAGGTGCTGCTGACTTTGCTGCTGGAGGCTGAGTACGCCGTGAACGCGCGCCCGTTGACCCACGTGTCGGTGGACCCGGCGGACCCAGAGGCGCTGACACCTAATCATTTCCTGATCGGGACATCGAGCGGCCTGCCCCAGACCGGCCCCTGCGACCCAGCTGATCGGCGCAAGTGGAGAGCAGCCCAAGGACTGGCTGACCAATTCTGGAGAAGATGGAACAGGGAATATCTTCCCACCCTGGTGCCACGCAGAAGCGCAGCGGATCTCCAACGACCACTGCGAGTGGGCGACCTCGTCGTCGTGGTGGACTCCGGGTTGCCGCGCAACACATGGCCGCGCGGCATCGTCGAGCGCATACACGTCGGCACGGACAACGACGTGCGCAGCGCCGACATACGAACAAAAGGCGGAGTCTTCACGCGACCTACCAGGAAACTCGCCGTCCTACGCGTGGAAGAGGAGGCTACGACGAGTCTGCGCCGGGGGGAGGATGTTACGGACAGCGAGCCCCGGCCAGCGCCGGCCGACTAACCGACTGGAGGTGCGAGCGAGATGGAGCAGCGCGCCAACAGGGACCGCATGCGTCGACTTTGAACTAGGAGTCGCGATCCCTGCGACCAACACGGAGAGAACAATGGACCGACCGCTAGCCCCGAGTATAAATATAAGCTAGTTTTTAAGTCGAATTGTAGTATTATTGCGACCACTGTCCAATAAAGACCTATCAAGGAGTGTAAACTTTCGTTTCACTTATACCACTACCAACAGTTATTTTACTTGAATATACAATTAATGCCGATAACTCCTAATTCCTACAAAAAGAAGAAGGGTTTAATTTATGTCTATGAATATCTAAAAGTAGTTGACATGTAGTTTTTGTTAGCAGAATAATTTTACGTACTTTAATGACCATGAAAAATGCCAAAAAAACGATCCATTTTCAGAAAATATTTTCTACCACAATTTGAACGGATTCTTCATATCAAAGCTGAAAGATTTCATAGACGTATTCTGTAAATTGAATTTCTAACATATCTCCATTCAGAAAATACTTATTTCATTGTTAATTCTGCCAAAGAAAACTCGCAAGATCACGCGACGCAAGCAAAACTTCACTGCTCAACTGCTGTTTGTTTTTTCTTTACCACTTGGTATTGCCCAGGAGAAAAACCATTCTTAAGCCCTGGATCACGCCTGGACTCCTGAGGTGTATGCGAAATCGGGATCATATACATAAAAAAGCAAAAACCTCACCTCTCGATCAAGTACTAAAAATAACCTATACCAGATATCGCAATTTCTGCAACAAAGTTATTAAAAGGGCCAAGAGGTTTTATGATGCACAAGACCTAACAAGGGCAGGTAAAAACTCAAAACTAATTTGGAAGTCCATCAAACGTATAACTAATTCCAATAAAGTTCGTTACTCATCTAGTCAACTGATATGTCCCAGCTCCACCCCGAGGGATTCGTGCAACAAAGTAAATACCTTTTTTACAAACATCGGCATCGATCTTGCTAATGCTATTCCTCCCAATACCTTGCTACCCACCCAGCATACGTCTCCATCTCCTAGTCACTCCTTTGCCCTCTTGGACACTGACCCAGCAGAAATAAACTCCGTTGTTCTCTCTCTAAAACCATGTGCAGCCACTGGTTGGGACGGTATCCCACCATTTCTTTTAAAAAAAAAATCCTCAACTGTAGCTCCCGTCTTAACCCACATCTTTAATCTTTGTTTCAAAAAGGGTATATTCCCAACGTCATTTAAAAAGGCCATTGTCCATCCTATCTTTAAGGGCGGGGATGGGAACTCAGTTAATAACTATAGGCCCATAGCTGTATTATCGACGCTTTCTAAAGTTCTCGAAAGACTTATAAATATCCGTCTTGTTAACTACCTAGAAAAACATGATCTTCTATCTAAAAATCAATTCGGATTTATGAAAAATATTTCTACTTCAAACGCCGTGCAGAACCTCGTCAACAATGTTGTTAACTCCCTCAATAACCGAAAAAAGGTTATAACAATATTTCTAGACCTTGTCAAAGCGTTCGATACCGTTCCCACCCCATCCCTTTTACTTAAATTACAGTCAATTGGCGTAAGAGGCACCCAACTTAGTCTTTTTCAATCATATCTGTCTAGCAGAACACAGATGGTAAAAATTCAAAATCACATTGGCGATGAACTACCAATCCGCTACGGTGTCCCCAGGGCAGCATCTTGGGCCCTACCCTCTTCCTCGTTTATATAAACGATCTCTGTAATTTAAATATCCCAAGCGGCAACATCATCACCTACGCCGACGATACGGCTATCACCTTTTCGTCCGATTCCTGGTCACAACTTCAACTCGATGCACAAAACGGTTTTAATCAAGTATTTGACTGGCTAAATTATAACACCCTAACACTTAACATAGCTAAAACAAAATTTATGACCTACTCACTCAAAACCAATTCCCAACCGTCATCACCGCTCCTTATCCAGGCTCATTCTTGTCCCACAAGGCAAAACTGCAACTGTCCACGCATACACTTTACACACTCCATCAAATATCTTGGAATAATTTTAGATAACCAACAAAATTTTAAGGCCCACATATATACACTCACGGGGAGAGTCCGAAAATTGATCTATATCTTTAGAACCTTAAGACACGTTGCTAATCATCACTTAATTTATATGGTTTAGCTTTCACTCTGCCAATCAATAATTACTTACTGTATTGTCACCTGGGGAGGAGCAACGAAAACCATTTTAATACCGCTTGAGATAGCACAGAGATCTATTCTAAAAATTGCGACCTTTCGGCCTATCCTATATCCTACAAACGATCTTTATAGCGAGTGCAAGGTTCTAAATGTAAGACAACTTTTTATATTCAGCACAGTTATTCTTCAACACACTAATACTACCTACATTGAAATCACTAAGCGACGCAAAGATCGTATTTGCTGTACTATAATGCCAAATTTCACCTTCACTAAAAGATTTTTTCCATACCTCGGTCCATTTCTTTACAACAAAATAAACTCATGCTTACCTGTATACGGGCTCACCCAGACAAAATGTCGCTAAAAAGTCCAGTCTTTTCTTGTCAACTTAACTTATGAGGGATCGGAAGCATTCATACATTCATAAATAAAATATAATTACTACACCTTTTAAATAGATCATCCACACTACATACACTACCGAATGCACATCCATACAAAGACACGAACACCAACATACACACACACCCTCACACACACCCACACACACGCACACATATACACACACTCAAGCTTACCTTGTATAAAACAAACTCTGTTAAATTATAATAAGTAAAATTTATAATCTATGGTTTTTGTTAAAGTTATAATAAACAAAAATAGAAGTAAGATCGTAAGTAAACATAAATATTAAAATAAACAAAGGAGGTTTAAAATAAGATACGTTTTAAAACATTCTAATCACCCTATGTAAGGGGCTGGGCCTGATATTCCTTAATACAGATTATTACATAATCTAGCTAGGATACCAGCTGGTCTCACATACTAAATGTACTAAAAGGTCTATTATGTATTTGTTTGACTTTGTTTGCTTACTGTACATTTCTTTTTGAAATAAAATATATTTGATTTGATTGATTTGATTTGATTTCACTTTTCAGCAATAGTGCTGTCCGCTTAGAATCGATTTTAATTGAAGTGAACTCGAGTGACAAATCAAATCGATCAAATAAATAAAAAAATCACCACACTACCGGAATTTGCTGCGCGCTCGGATCCGAGCCCCAAGCGGTTTAGGGGCAACCACCGTGGCAACAATTTGTAGCCCGGATCTCTCAAGTGGTTAGGCGGATAGGCAAATAAAGCATTATAGCTGTGACAGCTGTCATCAAAATTACGTCTAATAAATACCGTATTTTGAGACGGTGAAATGAATAGCAGACTAATATCATATTTTCTACGCGAAAATTGATGTCCTAGGGTCATCGTACGACTAGACAGGCTATAGATCTTAAAAAACTATATTGATAATATAATAGAATGTGAAAATGGATTGAGATTTGAATTTTATAAAGAAAATAATTTGCCTTTGATGATGATTTGACCTTAGAATAAAAACGTGTGACAATTTCCTTTTGTTTGATTTAATTGAAACATTCAGTTACATATAGTCAAAATATCGATAATTATATCGACCTATTCTCGTTCTAGTCATGTCATTCTGACAGCTATCACAGCTATAATGCTATATTTTACAGAGTATAGCAACTATGCAAAGTGCTCGGAAAAGAGAAAGAGACAAAATTAGTTGTTGGCAGGGCTCTCGATAGATATAGCTGCGTTTATTTAATTTATAGGAACTGTCTGCTTAGTAACTACATCAAAACAAAAAATGGGCTATTTTTTTTGTTTTGAAGTAGCCTAAATGGCGACCAGTCACCGATCAGAAATATTAGTCGCCGTTTGCCTCCAGAGAGCCTAAAACCATACAAACATAGCCCAGAAGCTCAAGGACGAATTCACAGTCATCATGCCTGTGTTAGCAAGAGAGGGTTTGATTCACACTCGGATAAACGAAACTCATTGCTTTAATATAAATAGCGTCAATTGTGGATTGAGTACACTTTTGTTGATGGTGTGGTTTAATTTGGTTTAATTTTGCTCCACAGAATTAGCAGTTAATACTCGCCATGTGTATAGTTTGTCAGACAACAACGAACTCTCCAATTGCATCGAACAGCATCTGTCATATAACATGAACATAGTTATTTTAATTATAAAAGTGATCCATCAGTGAGATAAATTATAATATTGGAAATTATAAAGTCAGGAATGGAACCTGCATCTCTTGTTTGGTTTGTTGTGGGAAAATTCATGTGTAATTAAATACTAACCATTTAATTTTAGATTTCCTGGTGAAAAACTATTACTAAATGTGTGGCTTACGGCGTATCTCGCGGATCCGGTTGGACAGCAAAAATACGCGCGAATTCTCAAGAAGTTTTTACTGCAAAGCGATATTACCAGCAATAATAAAAATTGCAGAATAATACAAACTAATATACTTACCAACACTAATCTCCCTTTCAAATCTATTAGCAGAGTAAGAGCTCATTCACATGGGATTCGACATTCAGGATTCGTTTTACTTCCGTCCGGTTTACTTCCGTCACGGTACGTCAAGGGTATTGTATTATTGAATCGTGATTAGCTAACTTTATTAATTAATGTTGTGTAAATGTAAATATTTGTTTAATTAATGTTAAATATATGTTTATATTTACATTTTTGTCGCTATATAATTGATGATTTAACTTTGTGTACCTATTTTATTATTAATTATATTATTTAAATAATAATAAAATTAATTTATGAAATATAATTTCTATTTCGGAGAACAAAAGGATCCATATTTTGTTTGTAACAGACAAACTACCAACCTAATCTTTATTAGTTTTTTTCATATCACACTCAATTCAATCTATTTCATATAAATACGGCACGGTGGCACGGCTTAGTTTTCCATGCACTGTCACAAACAGTCAAAACACTCACCCAGTCTTTGAGTACCTATTGGGCCCTCAAGCCGACCTGCATTGACTTCTAAGATGCTGCGGCGCTGCCACGCGTTCTGCTTCAGTAAGGAGGCCGTTCTTTTACATATGATGGCATGGAATCCATCAGTACGTGCTTCAAAACATATGCCCCATGCACAACAGTAGCGTGGGAGTCCCTAACAACATCCTAAAAGCATTGTTATACTGGACGAGCAGGGCGTTGAGAGCCTTTTGGGTATAGTTGACCCATAGGCTGCACGTGTAGATTGATTGACAGTGTGCCTTGAAGTGTTAGATTTTTACTGGCTTTTTGCAATGTGCCATCCTACGAGCTAACATATTCGCCCGAACTGCCAAAAGACTGTGCTCCTACTCTATGACTAGGTCATCCCTCAGGTCCTCAGTCACTATATGACCAAGGCAATTGAAATTGTTTATTGAGTGCGTTACCATATAATTTAATATAAAGACTGAGTTTATTTTCGTAGTATGAAAATAAATTATCATTTCGTCTTTGTTTATCGATATTATTTCAACAGTGATCATTAACTGATAGTTAAATACCAATCTACTAAAGTATCGATATATCGATATCGCTGGTTGTCAATAAATTCGTTCGCGAAAAGAATCCTACCTGTCCTGTCAAAACTATATTGGTTTCAGTCATACAAAGAAATACTGTCGTATGAGTAAAGAGTGTCAGTCTATTAACTTTAATTCCTGTACAATAGCCCTCCCTCTATTTACTTACTTACTCTTATTCACATTCAGATAAACGAAATTATTTACCGGTTCATTCACAGGGTTCATTCGCGTGATGTGATGATGTATCGTGAATATTGAGCTTTGTACCAACCTCATCGAAAGAATATTATGTCATCAAATCGAAGTGCAATGCAATGCCAAGCAAGACTCGTGCTGTAAGGGTTAGATTAGAGTATCCAAACCCTGTATTATAAAATACCACGGTGTTGCCAACTTATCGATTTTGTCGCTAGAATCACAAATTTTTCCCTTGCAACAGAAACAAGTTAAGTGACAAAATTAAATATAAAGCGACCAAACTTTCTGATGACTTTTGGAGAAAAATTAAAACTGTCAATAAATTAAATACATTACAATGCCTTTTTCTAAGTATTTTTCATTTTATTTGTCTGTTAGCATTATTTTATGCAATAAATTTAAGATAATTTAAAGATACCGTCAAACACGAGTCCTAGAACAGGTATATGTCACATCAAATTTTTAAAATAATGTGTATTGCTATAGCTCTATGATTACTATTGTCGGCGATATAGGGATTTATTTAGCTGCAAATAACCAGGCTAATGTGTTTTTGATGTTGTAGTAAAGATAATATTTTACCTGCGGAAACGTCTCTAGCTACGCATCCGTTTCAAGTTCCCCCATTTGAATGTAACTATTTATTCATAGGTTAAATTAGACTTAAATGCAGCTACATATTCAATTTAAGGGGAGGTATCCACTCGTATTCATTTAATAAATTTATTTACATAGGGCCGCGGCTTAACTCGGCTTTCTTTGAGTGAGCGTCCTCATTATTTTACAAGAACCGGCAAATGCAAAGACGGCCCGATCAAAGGCGTTGTCTTAGTAAACAGACTTTACATATTATAGGAAATTGGCTTTCTAAACCTCAATCCGCGCTAGGTTGAATCATCTAGCGACTTTTTGAATTGAGTCTAGCGACACAGAATTTCCAGAGTTGGCAACTTTGATATGCATGTCAGTTCAGTCAGTCAGTCAGTTGACAGTCAGTTATTGTCAGGCCAGCGGCCAGATAGATGTCAGTAGAGTGGCAGTTAAATAGTGAATGAATTTCCTTCCTTCGAAGGTGGCACGACGAGAGTTATTTGAAATTCATTTCACTTCTTTATTTCCATTTTCTGTTTCCATACATGAATACTCAGATATACCGAATTTTCCTGTCTCTAAAATAGTCAATTATCCCGTGCCTACGGTGCATTGTGCGATTTGCGCCGAAATTCTATGTGAAAACTTTTCAATCAGCTGGTTCATCTTTGATGCTATTTGGTGAGTGGATTATTTGTGATTTTCTAATCCCGTGTTTATGTATTGAACAATTAACTTCAACTATTTGTTGATTGGGCTGACGCTTCGTCACACAAAATAGTGTTAAATTTTCTTGGTAGCTGTGTGGGCGTAAAACTCTGTGCCACATACTACGAGAACCGGCGTGTCGATAAATAATAAATTATTATTATGTATTACTTGCCTCTTGTTTTACGTAGTGGAAAAATTCTTAGTCAAGTAGGTATATCCTACATTATTACTTCCTATCAAAATTATTTTTTTAACTTTCAAATAAGTAAGTAACTAGGTGGCAGTGGCTCCAAAGAAGTCTGATGAATATTCCTGCACAGTAGACCATTTTATGAGGGTGGAAAACTTAGACTTTCCAATGGCAAACATCTTTTGCTGCCTTAAGAATTTACGCCAAAGCCTTTCTTTCTTCCAATTGGCTCTGGCTTTTTAATCCCTAGGGGTGTCACAAATGTTAAATAGTCAAATGTGGACAGATCCAGCTTTCAAAGTCACGGAGGGGGTTTCAAATCAACTGTAATTTGACAGTCAAATTCAGACTGAAAAATATTGCCCATGTTATATTATGTTGCCCATAGATCCATGACAATGTCCAATCATGGATCTATATTTATTTTATGTATCATATTTGTGAATTTGGGATATTTTCATCATAGTGATACATTAACATGTTTTTATTAATTTGTTTACCCTAAATGTAGTTTAATATAATTATTTAACTTACTTTGTGTTACTTATGACTGTTTAATTATTATCAAAATATAACAATATTAATAATTACACGTCACTACATACTCAGTTCCATTTTCAGCTTAGCGTAGTAGTGAGGGTTACCACAAATGGCAATATTGTTTTGTAATAGAAACATCAAACATTTCTTCAATCACAAATAATTACATGATGTTATTGGAAATCCAAGGATTTGCTGAGTGTGGATCATTATCTCCATACCACCCTGTACAATATGTATGTAGTAAACAGGCACAATAAGTAAACCCCCCCCCCCCCCCCCCCCCCATCTCCACCTGGGTGCGCTCTTGGTCTGTCTGCCCCACAAATCTAATTGAGTACAAATTGTGGCAAGTAAAACCAGTCTTGGTGCTTGTAATCAAAGTTCGATATTGATCAAATAGGCAATCAGCTACTATGAGAAATTGGGTTGCTTTTCTGCACAACTGAAAACTGTCAAGTGGATTTGTTTCCTGTGGAATACTTTACCTACTTAATTATTGTAGGGTTGTTGCTATGACAACTTTCTATTACAACAATTAATTACAAATAAAAAAATATTATGTGACCTGCTTCCTAACTCCTCCCCCTACTTAGCTACTTAAAGTAATATAATAATAACTCAGCCTTTTATTGCCAGATTTTTTTTAATTGTAGTTGTATTTATAACAAAATATACCCAATCTCGCTGTGCCTCTCAGCAATGGCCTCCTCTAAATGATATTATTATGCCTATTTCAATAATGTAGTAATTAATTAACATACAGGCAGACAATTTGCAATCTATATTGACCTAATCAGAACTTTATATTCTAATAAGGCTCTAGGGTGCCTTTCAAAAGTCTAAATAAACGTCACAAACTTACTAAAGTGAGAGACAGAGCTATACAATTATTGGTTACATGTCGTGGATATCCAAAGAGCGCCAAATACAATGCTCCAATTAAATCACATGGCAAAATTCTCGGCCCTACTCTTGACCAGACTCGGTTGGACTTTTCATATCCCGAAAAGATTATTATTCTCAACGGAGATATAAAATTCACGTGTGAATTACCAGCTCATCTGCTCTCTGTACACCTACAACTTTATCCAGTTAGTCAGATTTCAATATGCAACGTCGCACATAGGGGTATTTGGGCAATCTAGCTGGTCAAAATTACATTTTTTATTTAGTGGGTTTCGAATAATGTAAATGCTACCGTAAAAACACGTTTTCAGTTAGAATGTGTTTTCACTACTTCAAACTAGTTTTTACTAAGTAAGTAAGTAACTGCCTTAGATAAAACTAGAATTTTGTAGTTATAACTAGAATTCGCCAGGTTCGACTCCCAGTTAAGTATGAGAGATTAAAAAAATATTGAATGCCATTACTATTAAATCTAAAATCGAAGCCATGTTTCCTAAGAACAGATGTCGCTATCTCTCATAGTTTCTGACTTCTCCCTACTGACCCATTTGGATTGATCACTCTGTATATAGGTATATGACACAAGGAAAAGGCATAAAGTAATTTTTTTACACTTGAGCTAAACAGTAGTAAGGAAACAGTTCACGAAATTTCGAATCCGAATCACGCAACGTAACGCAACAAACGATTCTAGGTGTAAAAGTCTAGAACAGAAAGTTTGACTGTGGGAAGTCAAACTTTCATTGAGTGAAATGAAGTGAAATCCCACTAAAAACATTTTCATATAAAATGTTGCCAAGACGAGATCATATGGCTCGGCCTTTTAAAAAGTTATCAGATCTCATGCAGAGCCAAGCTTCTATCTCTACACGCCCTAAATCTACAAGTCGAATCCGAATCACGCAACATAGATTACCTCAATAAGTTAGGGACACTATCAATTAGTCAACAAACGATTCTAGGTGTAAAAGTCGAGAACAGAAAGTTTGACTGTGGGAAGTCCTTTCATTGAGTGAAATGAAGTGAAATCCCACTAAAAACATTTTCATATAAAATGTTGCCAAGACGAGACCATATGGCTCGGCCTGTCAAAAAGTTATCAGATCTCATGCAGAGCCAAGCTTCTATCTCTACACGCCCTAAATCTACAAGTCGAATCCGAATCACGCAACATAGATTACCTCAATAAGTTAGGGACACTATCAATTAGTCAACAAACGATTCTAGGTGTAAAAGTCGAGAACAGAAAGTTTGACTGTGGGAAGTCAAACTTTCATTGAGTGAAATGAAGTGAAATCCCACTAAAAACATTTTCATATAAAATGTTGCCAAGACGAGACCATAGGCTCGGCCTGTCAAAAAGTTATCAGATCTCATGCAGAGCCAAGCTTCTATCTCTACACGCCCTAAATCTACAAGTCGAATCCGAATCACGCAACATAGATTACCTCAATAAGTTAGGGACACTATCAATTAGTCAACAAACGATTCTAGGTGTAAAAGTCGAGAACAGAAAGTTTGACTGTGGGAAGTCAAACTCTCATTGAGTGAAATGAAGTGAAATCCCACTAAAAACATTTTCATATAAAATGTTGCCAAGACGAGACCATATGGCTCGGCCTGTCAAAAAGTTATCAGATCTCATGCAGAGCCAAGCTTCTATCTCTACACGCCCTAAATCTACAAGTCGAATCCGAATCACGCAACATAGATTACCTCAATAAGTTAGGGACACTATCAATTATTCAACAAACGATTCTAGGTGTAAAAGTCGAGAACAGAAAGTTTGACTGTGGGAAGTCAAACTTTCATTGAGTGAAATGAAGTGAAATCCCACTAAAAACATTTTCATATAAAATGTTGCCAAGACGAGACCATATGGCTCGGCCTTTCAAAAAGTTATCAGATCTCATGCAGAGCCAAGCTTCTATCTCTACACGCCCTAAATCTACAAGTCGAATCCGAATCACGCAACATAGATTACCTCAATAAGTTAGGGACACTATCAATTAGTCAACAAACAATTCTAGGTGTAAAAGTCGAGAACAGAAAGTTTGACTGTGGGAAGTCAAACTTTCATTGAGTGAAATGAAGTGAAATCCCACTAAAAACATTTTCATATAAAATGTTGCCACGACGAGATCATATGGCTCGGCCTTTCAAAAAGTTATCGGATCTCATGCAGAGCCAAGCTTCTATCTCTACACGCCCTAAATCTACAAGTCGAATCCGAATCACGCAACATAGATTACCTCAATAAGTTAGGGACACTATCAATTATTCAACAAACGATTCTAGGTGTAAAAGTCGAGAACAGAAAGTTTGACTGTGGGAAGTCAAACTTTCATTGAGTGAAATGAAGTGAAATCCCACTAAAAACATTTTCATATAAAATGTTGCCAAGACGAGACCATATGGCTCGGCCTTTCAAAAAGTTATCAGATCTCATGCAGAGCCAAGCTTCTATCTCTACACGCCCTAAATCTACAAGTCAAATCCGAATCACGCAACATAGATTACCTCAATAAGTTAGGGACACTATCAATTAGTCAACAAACGATTCTAGGTGTAAAAGTCGAGAACAGAAAGTTTGACTGTGGGAAGTCAAACTTTCATTGAGTGAAATGAAGTGAAATCCCACTAAAAACATTTTCATATAAAATGTTGCCAAGACGAGACCATATGGCTCGGCCTGTCAAAAAGTTATCAGATCTCATGCAGAGCCAAGCTTCTATCTCTACACGCCCTAAATTTACAAGTCTTCACAAAATCTACACCTTGGTCAAAAGGCTTGGCCGTTTTGCTACCGTCATATGGAGAAGAAAAATTATTCACTGTTCATTACTTTTCTGTTATACATTTAGTTCTTATAGTAACAATTAATGTTGTAGAAATGAAATGTATTTGTTTATTCGTACCTACAAGAACTATACTCGTTACTGCAAGAACGTATTGAATTAACAAATCTCGTTACTACAAGAACTTTTAATAGAGTGGGTTCTATTAATTTAACTCATTAATTTAAAAAGCATGTTAAAGCGACTTTGTCGAAAAATGGATATTACAATGTCCAAGATTACTTAAATGATAGAACTCTATGGGGTAAATCTAGCTTAACACAGATCTTGCTGTAAATGTTTTTGGAATTATTTATTATTGCTTGATAATCGTAATAATTACATTTTTAATATTTGTATTTTAGCGATTTTTAAAAGCGATCTAAAAATCAATCTGTGGCCATTTCTTCGCCCTGCTTCTCCCACAGTGGTCCAATGTAGAGAAGAGGCAAAAAATTACGTTTGCTAAGTATATGTAAATATCTACAGTAATAAAGAACTTTGATTTGACTTTGTTCCGCTTGCATTTAAATATTATCTCTGGACAACTCTTTTTATATATTTAATAGAGTGGGTCCCGCTTGCATTTAAATTTAATTTAATTTAACACTAATAATTTTATCGAATCTCAATAATGACGTTAAGTCTTATCTGCTTGTTTTGTGTACCGCAGTCGGGATTTTCAGTAATTTTTTCCGGGTAAAGAACTCTAAAAATTGAAACTTGAAGGTTTCCTGACGATGTTTTCCACAACCGTTAGAACGTGACACCTTTAAAAATGTTCGCAGGGTCTTTAGTCTCTGCCTACGCCTTTCCGTAAAAAGCCTGATCCTATGCATTGTACTGCCGCTAATAAAGCGGCCCCTGCAACCGACTCAAGTCCTGTTTACGGTTAGTAAGACCGACAGACTTATCACAATATTACGTGTTTTGCCTCAAACTGAGCGTGTTGATGAGAAAGTCATATGATACCAAATATCGCTGGCAGAAAACGCAGCTTTATAACGTGATGGCTGCTGAGAACTTGTCTGTGAACTGCTACATATTATTGTTCTTCAGCGCCTGCGAGATATTCGGTGTTTTTTCCGGCAGGCTACTGTACAATTTTGCTTTCCGTAAAATATATTTTATTTTGGGGAACATTAAACTGCACATCAAAAATACTTATTTGCACAGCAAATATCAGGGCAAAATTCTGCGGTAGCTAAGGTGAAGGGTAAAGGGGGTGAGCGAAGATAAAGTGACCTAAAGTAGCGGCTGAACATGCCAGAACAACAAAAAATACTTAAAACATGTACTTGAGTACACATAAAATATTTCAAGCATTAAAAGAGTTTGCTGATCCTTTTTTGCTGTGCAAATCAGTATTTTTGATCTGCGATTAAATACTAGAATTTTATTTTTTGAGTTTTAGAACGTAAGATTTCAATGATATTCGCGGAAACTAAACTTGAACTTAAACCTATTAGGTGTAATAGTTTCTCCATAAAGTATACCACAAAATATGCTGGATTATGTGCTCGTTTCGCTCGCCTGATGATGAGGAGGAGTAGTAATTGATTAAAATGTTGAATATATTCGTGTAGTGTGTACCTAGGATAGTAACCTAGTATTACATAAACATAAACACAGGCACATACATTGCTTCTGGCCCCACACTAGGATACCCTGTGTCGTGGGAACCAGAAACAGCGACGTCACACACACACACATATAAACATCCAAGAAATGGGGTTTTTTTTTCTTTACCCCGAGCCGGGGATCGAACCCGGGACCTCTCGCATGGTAGGCACAGCCACTACCGCTGCGCCACAGAGGTCGCCTAATTTTATGGTTACATTTTATATTTTACGGTCTTTCTTAGGCGTCGTGCCCACGAATACCTAGGATAGTAACCTAGTATTTTACGGTCTTTCTTAGGCGTCGTCCCCACTAAAATCTAGGGTAGTAACCTAGTATTTTACCGTCTTTCTTAGGCGTCGTGCCCACTAATATACAGTTGGTAGAGTAATTCTAGGTCACTAAAGGTGACGCATTAGTTTTTTTTTGTTGATTTGTAGATATAGATGGATTGCAATACAGTAAATATCAAAAATCGTAACACTAGAAATCTCGGGACAAATTTTGGCATCTACGAAATCTCAAAATATTGGCACCTTTTTGGTATCTCTCACATAAATCCTTGACGGTGCATCCTAGCGAAAAGTTACAAATTAAAGAGCATGACATTTTCAAGCCATATACTACCAAACTATGGTCAAAAAACGAAGTTATTTCCAAATAAATGGAATGTAGTCGTCCGTAAAGAGCTCCGTGATCTATTGAGTTCACTTTTGTTTCTCATGCAGGAGATGCAGGTTCGAATCCCGGTGCTGGATGAGATAAGTTCTTTATATTGGCTTGTATTTAATCGCACATCAAAAATACTGATTTGCACAGCAAATAAGGATAAGCAAAAACACTTATTATGTTTTAAGTATTTTATGTTGTTCTTGCATGTTCAACCTAATACGAAGGATAAAGGGGGCTTCGCTTCGCTCACCCTCTTTACCCTTCACCTAAGCTACCGCAGAGTTTTGCCCTGATATTTGCTGTGCAAATCAGTATTTTTGATGTGCAATTTAATATTTCCATTTATATTTGGTAATTTAAAGGGCCAGGGATATTGGAACACGTCTCTTGTATGGGGACCGGATTTAGTTTGTAATATCTCGTGTACTTCATCTATTATATGTATTTTATGTTGTTACGGCAACAGAAATACACATTCTGTGAAAAGTTCAACTCTCTACCTAATACGGTTTAAGAGATACGGCCCGCTGACTGACGGACAGCGGAAGTTTAGTAAATGGTCCCGTTTGGCGCCCTTCGGGTGCGGAACCCCATTGAGAGCGGTAATAAAACATTTGCGGTAACCGCGGTACGCCCTTCTCTTGAACCATTGCGATCAGGTAAAGTCAAGGTTACTAAAATTAACAAACAAACAACTTAACACACTCAGGACGTCTAGGTAGAAGGCGGAATAAGACTTAACTCGAGAAAACTTTGACTACTCCATACAAATTTATATGGAGTTGTCAAAGTTTACTCGAGTGTAGTCTTATTCCGCTTTCTAGCTAGTGGCACTCAATGTACTTGCTCAATGTACCCTTATATGCTTTAGGATTATGGGCAATAAACTGTTAATAATTAATTAATAAGATTAACCAACGAAACTTAAGGTGATACGAAAAAAAAATCGGTTTTTTCTAATCCATTTACTCCAACATGATGTCATCTACAGATTTGATTTTTGTGTTAACGTTGAGTATTTGATTAAGATTCTCACTGAAGGAAAACGCTATTGGATGTTATTTTTTTGATAGAGATGATTTAATTACAAAAAGACCTCTAAATTGTTATTTTTTCCTGGAATTCTGAATCCTTGAAATTTTTTTCAACAAAATAGGGTAGTTTATTTTTAAACATTCTCTGTGGTTTAACGCTACGTTATGTCATTTTTCCCCGATTCCGTCCCTCTCACACTGCGGGTCTTTCCGCCCGGAGTAACGGGGACCTTTGCACGGACGAGGTATCCCTGAGCTTATAGCACCTGACACACAGGTCACCCTAGTGTGGGATTTAGGGCCATGCCAAGAGTTGAAGCGTCCAAGGCCTAGCAGTATTGGCACATCGGAAGCGATCGTGCGTGTAGCAACATCTGGCTGAAAAGGGTACTGGATGGGTGTCCGTTTCTATGTGGCATTTGTTTCGGGCGCTTCCGTGTTTCGGATGGCACGTTAAGCTGTAGGTCCCGGCTACTATCGCTACTCGGTGGTGGTAGTCTTAAAGCTGGTCAGAAGCCCTAATAATAATACCTCGGACACTATTTACACACATTGATCTAGCCCAAAACTAGGATTCCCTGTATCTTGGGTACTAGACAACGATGCGCACATACTTATATAGATAAATATTATACTTAGATAAATAAACAACCATGACTAGGTTACAAACATCCGTTCTCATCAAACAAATATTTGTCCCCACTGGGACTCGAACCCGGGACCCTTGGCTTCGTAGGCAGGGTCACTGCCGACTCAGCCATTCGGGTGGTCAGTAGCAGTAATACGGTAACTTGAAAACATCTGATAGTCGGGTTGGCCACTAGCCCGAGTCCGACACTGCTCCATCAACCCGCACTGAGCCAGCATGGTGGAGTATGGCTCAACATTACTCATACCCGGGTAAAGGCCCGTGCCCCACGGTGGGGTCATTAATGAGCTGCACTAATTGTGTGTAAACGTCTTCATTTCATTTCACTCATATGCATCAAACTTTTCGTCACTCTGTCTGTAGGTTTCACTGATTTTTTTAACTACAACCGATAGTTATTCTTAAAGGTGTAGTGATTCGTAGCCTTGTTTTCGGGTATGTTGACGACATTCATTCATATTCTTTATTGCATAGATAATATAAGGTTACAGACAATTAAAAGAAATGTAATAAGCAAAGGCGAGCTTATCTCTAAAAAGAGATTTCTTCCAGCAAACCTAGGCAGGACAGGAGAGTTAATTATACAGGAAAGTCCTATTTCCCAATAACACTCTATTCATACATACGTACGAAAATTACTTTCAAAATATATATAAACTATACCAAATATAAAATAAAAATATATACTACATAAATATGGTACCTTTTACGGAAGAGAAAGGAAATGCACTTTCAATCTTTTCTTAAAAGTGAAAATTGAGAGACTTTCCCTAATAGCGCAGGGAAGTGCGGTCCACAGTCGGATTGCCCTTAACCTAAACGAGTGTTCGTTAGCGGCAGTGTGATGCCGAGGAGTTGAAAGGAGAGACACCGTGTGGGATCTCGGATTGCTATCCCTGGGGAAAAGAAACTCAAAAGACATTCGATCCCGACCGCTGAGGGGGAAAAAGAAGTCGGTTTTTTAAAGTTTTTAACTTGGTAAATTATTTAGGTCTTTCGATCACAATTCACGGCATTCCGAAAGAATCACAGATGTAGCTCACCACAATCAGTTATCGATACTCGTTTAAATACAACGAGATTTCACAAAAATTGGTCAAATTAAGTAATAAACCGGCCAAGAGCGAGTAGGACGTCGGAGTCGCACACGGTGGCTTCTATTCCATTGTACACGGAAAAAAGTAAAACGACGAGTATACCATTTTAATTCCTAGTAATAAAATATTAAATACTAGGTAGGACTACATTCAAGGCCGTACATCAAAACATTGAAAAAGAGTTGTGTGTATGTAATAACTATGTATGGGAAATATTAAACTGCACGTCAAAAATACTGATTTGCGCTGCAAATATCCCTTATATTTGCTGCGGTAGCTTAGGTGAAGGGTAAAGGGGGTGAGCGAAGCGAAGCCCCCTTTATCCTTCGTGTTACATTCAACATGTAAGAACAACAAAAAATACTTAAAACATAAACTTGTACTCATTAATTAACTTAAGTGTTTTTGTTGATCCTTTTTTGCTGTGCAAATCAGTATTTTTGATGTGCGATTAAATACTAGCCTTTATGTATTGAACTAAGTACTCAGGTTGACGAAACTCTTTGCTCAGTGAAACTTAATATTATTTATCTACACACGTATCATAAACCCTCTTTACTGCGTTCAAAAACCGCACGTTACGATCAGCAATTGTTAAACTACTTGGTAAAAACTCGTTTCGTATCTGGAAAACTACACATAATGGTCATTAGGTGTAGTTTTTCTACATATAATGACATTCAAATTTCGAACGCCGACGCCCACCCGCGTGCCGTCCCTAGTTTGTCTGTGAAGTTGGTACTGACATTCAAATTTCGAACGCCGTCGCCCGTCTGCGTGAAGTTTGTACTAAAGAACAAGCTAAACAATTGCAGAACCACAATGCCGGTCAAACATGCGGTTCCTGAACACATCAAAGAAAGCTTATGATATGTGTGTAGATAAACTAGTGTATGTAACTTTACATAATTAGGCATTAAAACTCTCGAGTGATATTATTATGAAACTCGCCTTCGGCTCGTTTCATAAACATTTTTAAATTTTTTGACATTTTTATTTTGTAATGATTTATTTGAATTTGAATTTTATTTTATTGCTGACATAATGTGTAATTTATTATATGGGCTTTTATGCCTGCAATAAACGATTATTATTATTATTATAAACCCACTCTCGAGTTTTAATGCCCTCCATTATGCAGCAGTCACATAAACTACTATTATCATAATTCGAATGAGCAATTATTAATATTATGATGACAAATAACTAAGCACAAAACTCAACACCCGCAATTATTAAAGATCTTTTGCGATGATATCGGGAGAGTCCAGTTCAGTTCACCGATAAACAAATAAAACAAAATGGCTAAAACTATGACAATACAAAAACCCTTTATAGGTATGGGTACTACTTTCAATTCTTAAAAACCTGTTTGTTTTATTATTTGTTGTTATAGCGGCAATATATCCTCTGTGAAAATTTCAGCTCACTACCTATGTTGGTTGATTCGGTATAGGCCTGAGACAGACGGACGGACCGACGGACAGAGCGGAGGCTTAGTAATAGGGTCCCGCTTGACAATGTTTTTTATTTTCTATTGAAGCATCTGATACATTATGCATAGGCAATTCTCAATACATTTTTATTCATTAAAAATTCAATTCTGTCATATATCGGCCGTTCATTCAGTAATTACCAGCACTATGAAATGTGGCATTTTATTGATCCGCCATTGTTGTTATTGTGACATCTTAACCCTTTAATGCGTACTAACCCATATATGTTTTCATAGGTTTTTATTTTTTTATTTTTATATTTATTATTATAACTTTATTACCGAGCGATAAGGTTGAAAATCGCGATACATTTCGGGTCAGGCCATGCATTAAGGGGTTAACTTGTCAAATTTGTACTTAAAACTACTATCGGTCTACTATCGTTACGTTAATCGTCAACAATAAAGTTAGTAAAGTTTATTGTATTGGCACCGTTTACCCACAAGGCATAGTGTAAAGACCTTCGCTTGCTACGATCTTGGCATACTTATCTCGGCTTCCTCAACATTCACAAGGCTCTGCTCTACAATAAGCTCGCTGGGATGGCATGTATGTCCGCCATTTCTGCCGCTTGGTGGCGCTGGCTGGCGTATTTGGAAGCAAAGAGTTTCATTCACCGAGGTTCGGTTAGAAAACACGTCACGTGATCTTTAGGAACTTTTGAAAAAAATATCTCAAAAGAGGTTAGCACGGCATATATTTCACCCAGACCATCATATAACGTTATTATGCTCATAACGTTATGCATTATAGCGCTATGGAAGTCGTCTTATAACGTTATAATTCCATAATGTTATATGGCCGTATGACCATATTACGTTATGGAATTATAACGTTATAACACGACTTATTTTTTTGTTATTATCTTAGTTTTATAGTGCTATATTCAGTAACGCTATGCACAATATAACGTTATAGAGCATCCCTTTCACGCCCACACTCCGTCCTTATAGTCCATCTTTTTCACGTATCGCGGGCGTCAATAGTGTAGGTACCTAAACAACACACAGTAGACATAGCGTACGGCAATAGCGCAATAACTTTATTCATAACGTTATTTTGGTTTCGTTATGTTTCTCTTACAGTTTTGTTATCATAACGTCATTATAGCGCTACAATAACGAAAAAAATAATATTATAACGTTACATAAAACAATATAGCGTTATATTTTATAACGTTATGAATGAAGGTATGCACCTGAGCTTCGGTTCGAAAACGACCACGGTGTCAAATGTTTCTAAAGACCACGTACGTGGTCTTTAGAAACATTTGACACTGGCAAAATTAATATCAAAAGAGGTTAGCACGACATATTGACGGATTCAACCAATTTAGTTTTAAATAATATCTAATCTACTTTCCAAGTTTTATTTCGGATTAAGTGTTGTTTTTACTTAGTTTAGGATACTATCCGTCTTACCACAAAAAACTTTAACCATTGTTTAACACATGATTATAAAAATCGTTACCACAAAACTGATTTTAGCGTCTTAGCAGGGGTAGGCATGGCTTATATTATGTGAACAATTTAGGCAACCGAGAAAGCTTGTTTAGTGAGTGTCTTGTTTGTCAAGATGGCGGAATTATTGACCAGCTGTTCTGCTGTGTTGGTTTTGTTTACGAAAAAGCGGTTTTTACTCCATTAAAGTCCAAGTTTTATCGTGAGGAAACCTTCATATCTCCATAGGACATCGTGGGGAAACCTCCTTAGTGGCCGCGATGGGCTATCCCCCTGTCATGCAAAATGGACTTAATTATCTAAAAGTGGGCACAACTGTGCCTCTGCCACCCCGTATCGAAAAAGCATAAAGCTATATATCATCCAATGATGAAATTTATGGTGGGCTACTGGGAGACAGTGTATACGTCGCGCGATACGTTATGAGCGGTGGCCTTGAATGCGCAGTAGTCACTTTTCAATAGCTGTACATATGCGCAGTAATTCCTGCTAACGTCGTCGCCCAGCGCTCTTAACTTACTTATACTATGGGATGAAATTTGTACATCTGCTACCGGTGTGCCCATCCACTATAAAAACCATACTAGCTGCAAGCCACAGCAATCTTGGGAGAAGTTTCATCTGCCTGAGATCTACTCAACCATCCAGGGTGGTCGCTGAAGCTGGAGTTGGTGCAGGAGTTAGGCCAGTTTGTGAAGGAGATAAGCCGGCTTTTCACTATGGGATGTAATGAATTATGTATTAAGATGCAGGCAGATACACGAAGACAGTGGCGCCGGTGCCAGTGAGACTGGTAGCCAGTACTGCCTCATGTAAATCTAGCTAGACGGGTGCTCTATTCACCCCAGCACTCGCAGACAGCACGGGACTGGCTTGATTTTATAAGGCTTTTACAAGACCAACCACCAAGCCAGCCAGCACTGGCCTCGGGTAAACCAAGCATAACTTCTCAAGTTGTGAAATAAATATTGCTTGCCAGTCTTTCTAGTGCCCGTTCAGCAATATTTATTTTACATCTTGAGATGTAATTTATATTATATCCCATAGTGAAAAGCTGGCTTTATTCATTAAGGACCCCTGGAATGAAAGGAAATAAAGCGAAGCAGTAATAACACCACATTTTGATATCAACATTTTTAATTTGTTTATTAACAATTTCATTAATATCGCCAATTCCTTGAAAGATTTTCTATCTCCATTATTAATGTTTCTATCTGAGGGATTAATGTTTACACCACAATTCATGTTCATCTTCTATCACATTTGTGGGTTTTTATTTCCATATTTGATTCAAGTATGAATGGCGGCTTTGCTGGTGCTGAAAAGACAAGATTTCAATTAAATTATACCAAAATGCTAAGGTAGAGGTGAATGAAACACTTGGTTAGAGGGGATGACGGACAGTGGACCGTAGCGATAGAAAATACAAGGGGAAAGATAGTGGGCATTGTCCGACGATATTATCAAGTCAACATCTCTCTGCATGCAGTTGGCAAAGAACTTTGGAGAATGGCGCGATAGAAGAAAACGATTATGAAGATTTCTTACCTTTTCTGTTTCGAAATCCTGGAAAATTAGGTGTTGTTTTGTTGATCGTCATCACTACCCAGGGTAAGTGCAGGGCGGGCAGTATGATCCAAGAATTTCCTTTTGGTTCGGGATATTATTATTTATCCCTTGCTCAGGAAAGGAAATTCTTGGATCATACTGCCCGCCCTGCACTTACCCTGGGTAGTGATGACGATCAACAAAACAACACCTAATTTTCCAGGATTTCGAAACAGAAAAGGTAAGAAATCTTCATAATCGTTTTCTTCTATCGCGCCATTCTCCAAAGTTCTTTGCCAACTGCATGCAGAGAGATGTTGACTTGATAATATCGTCGGACAATGCCCACTATCTTTCCCCTTGTATTTTCTATCGCTACGGTCCACTGTCCGTCATCCCCTCTAACCAAGTGTTTCATTCACCTCTACCTTAGCATTTTGGTATAATTTAATTGAAATCTTGTCTTTTCAGCACCAGCAAAGCCGCCATACATACTTGAATCAAATATGGAAATAAAAACCCACAAATGTGATAGAAGATGAACATGAATTGTGGTGTAAACATTAATCCCTCAGATAGAAACATTAATAATGGAGATAGAAAATCTTTCAAGGAATTGGCGATATTAATGAAATTGTTAATAAACAAATTAAAAATGTTGATATCAAAATGTGGTGTTATTACTGCTTCGCTTTATTTCCTTTCATTCCAGGGGTCCTTAATGGATAAAGCCAGCTTTTCACTATGGGATATAATCTAATATAAATTACATCTCAAGATGTAAAATAAGTATTGCTGAACGGGCACTAGAAAGACTGGCAAGCAATATTTATTTCACAACTTGAGATGTTAAGCTTGGTTTACCCGAGGCCAGTGCTGGCTGGCTTGTTGTTGGCCTTGTAAAAACCTTGTTTTGGCCTTATAAAATCAAGCCAGTCCCGTGCTGTCTGCGAGTACTGGGGTGAATAGAGCACCCGTCTAGCCAAATTTACATGAGGCCAGTACTGGCTACCACCGGCACCACTGTCTTCGTGTATCTGCCTGCATCTTAATACATAATTCATTAAATCCCATAGTGAAAAGCCGGCTTATCTCCTTCACAAACTGGCCTAACTCCTGCACCAACTCCAGCTTGAGCGACCGCCCTGGATGTTTGAGTAGATCTCAGGCAGATGAAACTTCTCCCAAGATTGCTGTGGCTTGCGGCTAGTATGGTTTTTATAGTGGATGGGCACACCGGTAGCAGATGTACAAATTTCATCCCATAGTATAAGTAAGTTAAGAGTGCTGGGCGACGTTAGCAGGAATTACTGCGCATATGTACAGCTTTTGAAAAGTGACTACTGCGCATTCAAGGCCACCGCTCATAACGTGTCGCGCGACGTATACACTGTCTCCCAGTAGCCCACCATAAATTTCATCATTGGATGATATATAGCTTTATGCTTTTTCGATACGGGGTGGCAGAGGCACAGTTGTGCCCACTTTTAGATAATTAAGTCCATTTTGCATGACAGGGGGATAGCCCATCGCGGCCACTAAGGAGGTTTCCCCACGATGTCCTATGGAGATATGAAGGTTTCCTCACGATAAAACTTGGACTTTAATGGAGTAAAAACCGCTTTTTCGTAAACAAAACCAACACAGCAGAACAGCTGGTCAATAATTCCGCCATCTTGACAAACAAGACACTCACTAAACAAGCTTTCTCGGTTGCCTAAATTGATCACATAATATAAGCCATGCCTATCCCTGCTAAGACGCTAAAATCAGTTCTGTGGTAACGATTTTTATAATCATGTGTTAAACAATGGTTAAAGTTTTTTGTGGTAAGACGGTATGGGTCTATATGTTTTATACTAAAGTTCAACTTGAAAATAATGTACATGACCGTTTGTAGCTAAATAAATGAATAAAACAAAAGTCACGTCTTTTCCGATACGGGGTGGCAGATATTCAATAATCCAGTTTGCATGACAGGGGGCTAGCTCATCTCTGTAGACAAGAGATGAAGGTTTCCTCACTTTTTCGATCACCTAGATTCGGTGCTACGTATTTCAAGTTCCAATGAAATACTTATCACCGAGACTAGGATTATGGTATCAATGACTCGAAAATTGTCGGGTTTTTAAAAAAAAACGTAAATCAATTAAGTGTTTACAGATTTTCCCTTAATTGTATACTCTTCATGATGCATTTGGCTGACTAGTTTACTTGTTAATCTAATTATGATAACTTCCGAATCATTGACTGATTTAAAACATGGCTAAAAACAGGGAAGTGTACTATCATTTACAGAAAAACGTATTAGAAGACGTCGACTCGGTTGAGCAACGGAGTGACTCAAACGTCACACTATAGTAGTTTATGTGACTCATACATAATGGAGGGCATTAAAACTCGAGAGTGGGTTTATGAAACGAGCCGAAGGCGAGTTTCATAATAATATCACTCGAGAGTTTTAATGCCTAATTATTTACAGTTACATACACTAGTTTATCTACACACATATCATAAGCTCTCTTTGATGTGTTCAGGAACCGCATGTTTGACCGGCATTGTGGCATTGAGTTTTTTAGCTTGTTCTGTAGTACCAACTTCACAGACAAACTAGGAGCGGCACGCAGGCGGGCGTCGGCGTTCGAAATTTGAATGTCATAATATGTAGATAATTTACACATTATGGTCATAATGTTCAATATTCAGATAAGAAATGAGTTTTTACAAAGTAGTTTAACATTATGCTGATCGTAACTTGCGGTTTTTGGACGCAGTAAAGAGGGTTTATGATACCGTGGAACCTGGCAACTTTGCCACTTTTTACTAGTGTTGAAAAGTCATAATCCATTTTTCACCAGAACTTGTATGCAACCGTTGAAGTATGTATGAAGCGACAGACAATATATTTATCTATGAGTGCATAAACATGCATATTATTATATAATACGACGTATTATAAAGGTTAACGCCTAAAAACAAAACTGGCAAAGTTACCTACACCGTGTGGCAACTTTGCCAATTACATTTTTGCGTTATCAACAATGAAATTTGTATTTACAATATTAGTAAGTAATACTCAATAGGTAGGATACAAAAGGTTAGGAATTTGACCGATAGGTTATAATTATTATGAAATAAAGCACAGACGAAATGGCAAAGTTGTATACCCATATAAGAAATTTTCATATAAAGTCAGTGAATGTGGTCAGGGTTGGCACAATTGAGAAAAAAGATTTGATTATTTTTTAACTATTTATTTGTTTTGTTACATATTAGTAATCAGGTACATAAGTACTAAGGAGAAACGTAAAAAATATGTTTATATATATATAAACATTATCAGAAACGAAACACGATAGGAAACTCTTTAAGGCTGCTTTGGGCTGATTCTGGTGCCCTTGTCAGTTTTTAAAATTAAATTACATTTCCTGGCTATAATTCTTATAATTCCTCGATCCCAGTTTTCGGCGACTTCGGCGCCCCATTTTCCTAAAAGTAAATGAAAATAAATTAGAACCTACCTACCTACAACATACTAAAGGGCCTAGCAAAGACTGCAGAATAAAGCTAAATTCTTATAAATATTTGAAAAGTATGGTAACAATGTATAAGTGAAGATAAAGTAGTGTACCTAGCGATGCAATTGCATATAATTATAGACGAAAACATTTTTATGCTACCTACTAGCTTTCCGCCCGCGTGAATTTTAGGTTATAGTTGTTGGTAAAAAATCGATTACCTATTTCAACTTTTCATCATCCCGCGTGAACACTGCATTTTTTCCCGGATATAAAGTACGTAGCCTGTGTTTTAATCCAGGATGTCAGAAGCGTCAGTGTTATAATTTCATGAAAATTAGACCAGCTGTTTGAGCTTGAAGAGGTAACAAACATACACACAAACACACATATTCACTCTCAAACTTTCGCGTTTATAATGTTAGGTATGTACCTAGTAGAATTATTTTTGTTTTGGTACAACCCTAGGCCACTTGAAAACATGGCAAAGTTGCCCTCCCATACTGGCCGGCATGGTCTAGTAACTTTGCCAACGCAATTATATGACACAATTCAAACACTACGGCATTTATAACAATATAAATCCATTCCTTACCATAAAACTAACATTATATGAAAAAATTACGTACCTGGATCCGATGGTTCCGCTCAAAAATAATAGATGTTCTGGAGCACTGTATTTTTAGGTTAGATGCGTGACGGATTTTTTCTCTCAAATGACAAATAATGGCTGCCTTAGTGTTACCCTATTCAAAACAGTGTTGCCAATTGATAATCGTATTTTCCCCTAAAAATAGTCACAACACAAAAAAATGGTAGTAGACTGAGATATTGCAGGATTGCCGTAGGCACAACGCTGATGGCAAATTTACTAACCCTTGGCAAAGTTGCCAAGTTTCACGGTACGTGTGTAGATAAAATATGTAAAGTATTTTTTTTTCCGTAAGATACTTTTTATGATACACCTCTGTGCCAAATTTCAAGTTTCCAGGACATCTTCATCACTTCAGTGACTAAAACCGAAGTGTCGAGCGATGAAGTTGAAATAATCATACTGAAGCGTTATGTATAATATAATAAAATCAATGGTCTCAGACTCTCAGTACAGAGTTACCGTTTTCCTCATTTCATTTTAGCGCTGCCGGTTCCTATTGTATTTCTGCGCGGGAATACCCTGCGAAGATGCGATTCGCTTGCTATACAATTAAAATAATAACCGGTCATGGGCGAGTCACTTATGGTTCATCGATAACTTGTTGCCATAAATGAATGACAGGGTGCCAATTTTATATATATATTTTTAATAAAACCGGTCAAGTGCGAGTCGGACTCGCGCACGTAGGGTTCCGTACCACTGTACAATGATAGGGATGGTGTGGAGTGAATAGTTTGGATTTAACAAAGCAAAATTTACAAAGTTATTGGTGCGGCAACTTTCCCACTCTATGTACAGTACATTCATAAGTTTGTATGTGCATTTTTAGGTTTGTATTTGGTTTACAGAAAAAATAATAAACTGGGTTTTCCTGTAATCTTTGGCTTAAGGAATTAAATATGGCCAGAAATGCATCTTTAGCTTCAATTCTAGGCTAAACTAGACACCATAAAAATGTAGGATAAATATATGTTATAAAAGGTCTATTAGAGATAAGAATGGACTTTTAAAATTACCGGATATCTGTTATATTTAATACTTAAAATTATTTTTCGCAATGCATTATTATTCAACTAAATGAACAAGCGCTCGGAGACGAAATCAGTTTCCTATATGAATCTTACACGCAAAAATAGGTAAAATAAAGGGAAAATTTTTGGTTGTTTCATTTTATTTTTAATGTTATTATTACAAGAGTTTAGTAATATTTTATATAATTTTTTCGTCTCGGAGCTCGGGCTGCCCCGCGGGGCTCTGCGCGGGAGCATGCGTCAGTCTGCTTCGACGCGATGCGACGGGTATTTGTTTTCTTTGTCTAATTCTCAATGCCATTGGCCTATGTTCAGCCCTTAAGTTCTATATTCTGTATTTATTTTTGCCATAATTTTAGACGGAGATAAGGGGGTCGGGGGGTAATCTTAAGCACTTTTTGAATCATTACTTTATAATTTATTTCACAAAAACAGAAGATACATCAAAATGGGAACTAGTTAGGAACCATTAACATGATGATCGATGATGAGTCAGTCAGTGACAGAACGACGGAACTTTGTACGGCTGTAGTTTCCAATCTAACGGTTAAATTTTACTGCCTTTTGGGAATTAGCCTATTTAAATTGCGGCCTATTCGTCATAGACAATGTAGGTCTAGTTTTATCTACAACATAGTTACAGGCAGGTTGAAAATGTAGGTCTAGTTTTATCTACCATAAAGTTACAGGCAGGTTGAAAATGTAGGTCTAGTTTTATCTACAACATAGTTACAGGCAGGTTGAAAATGTAGGTCTAGTTTTATCTACCATAAAGTTACAGGCAGGTTGAAAATGTAGGTCTAGTTTTATCTACAACATAGTTACAGGCAGGTTGAAAATGTAGGTCTAGTTTTATCTACCACAAAGTTATAGGCAGGTTGAAAATGTAGGTCTAGTTTTATCTACAACATAGTTATAGGCAGGTTGAAAATGTAGGTCTAGTTTTATCTACAAATTAGTTACAGGCAGGTTGAAAATGTAGGTCTAGTTTTATCTACAACATAGTTACAGGCAGGTTGAAAATGTAGGTCTAGTTTTATCTACAACATAGTTACAGGCAGGTTGAAAATGTAGGTCTAGTTTTATCTACAACATAGTTATAGGCAGGTTGAAAATGTAGGTCTAGTTTTATCTACAAATTAGTTACAGGCAGGTTGAAAATGTAGGTCTAGTTTTATCTACAACATAGTTACAGGCAGGTTGAAAATGTAGGTCTAGTTTTATCTACAACATAGTTACAGGCAGGTTGAAAATGTAGGTCTAGTTTTATCTACAACATAGTTATAGGCAGGTTGAAAATGTAGGTCTAGTTTTATCTACAAATTAGTTACAGGCAGGTTGAAAATGTAGGTCTAGTTTTATCTACCACAAAGTTACAGGCAGGTTGAAAATGTAGGTCTAGTTTTATCTACAACATAGTTACAGGCAGGTTGAAAATGTAGGTCTAGTTTTATCTACAACATAGTTACAGGCAGGTTGAAAATGTAGGTCTTGTTTTATCTACAACATAGTTACAGGCAGGTTGAAAATGTAGGTCTAGTTTTATCTACAACATAGTTACAGGCAGGTTGAAAATGTAGGTCTTGTTTTATCTACAACATAGTTACAGGCAGGTTGAAAATGTAGGTCTAGTTTTATCTACAACATAGTTACAGGCAGGTTGAAAATGTAGGTCTAGTTTTATCTACAACATAGTTACAGGCAGGTTGAAAATGTAGGTCTAGTTTTATCTACAACATAGTTACAGGCAGGTTGAAAATACCCCGCTTCCCCCTCCACTGCCCCCGTTCGTTTTTTTTCTCCCAAAATCTTTTGTGGAATACAGTCCTTAGTGTGCCCCTCAAACTTGAATCCGTCGATAAATAACGCTGCAGCAAACTTCTCCCATTTTCTCCCCTATTTCCACCCAATAAAAAATCGTGATCGACTAAAATATTTGATTAAATCAAAGGACTTGTGTGCCAATTTGCGTCACAATCGGTTGAAAAATGCGGCCTGTAGGCGAGAGCAGACATCTGGGCAAAAGCATTTTTGGCAAATTTCGAAGGTGGACGCTTCGCTCGCTCGGTCAATAAGGCTACTGATCAAAACTCAAATCAATTATTGCAAGTAGGCAAAATAATGCACTTTTACAAGTCGAACACTTACTTAAGTCTCATATACCTGAGAAAAAAATCAAATATGATCAACTAAATATAATATAACTGTATTATGGTTTGAGTTTGAAAAAGGAAATTTCCCCTTCAAGTGGTGATTCATGGCTGAATCTCGCACAGGAAAAATAAACTCCATTAACTCTACCAGTGCTTCGGAAATACGCCCGTCAGAGAAGATAGCACCAAGAAACTCTACGGGGATGTAATTTTTTCAATTTTCGTCATATTTTTTTATTACAAAATGTACGATATAAAACTTATCTATTCTAATGACAATATTATAACATCGTATCCATAAGTGCCCATAAGATCTCTCAAAATAACAATCTAACAAAATAAATAAATAAGAACAAAGACAAGCTGTAATGAAAATAAGAGTCCCCCCAAGCAGCACCCGTTCACGAGTATGACTTGTGCACCAGCCATCACCCCCCTCGCCATATTTGAGGGAGGGGAGTAACCCGCTACACAGAGCCGCCGCAAGAGAAGATATCCGTCTCAAATTGATCGTTTCGGAAAATATGGTCTGAAGGTTTTAACAATCATGCAGTCTTGTTTTAAGACAAAAATTTATTGAATTTGACGTATGTTTTTAGGTTTAACTAAGTTTAATATTTTTTGTAGTTACACGGTAGGTGTCTTGAGGAATGTTGTTAATAATAATGGGTACTGTCGATCCCTGGCCAGGTTATTAAATGTCAGCCTGTATAATATAAAATAGAAGCCAAAGTACACATTATAAAATTATATTATTTGAATTGCAGTTGTCTTTATTGACACAGATACGACTCCTAGAATTGCAGATAAATGATAATATGTCATACGGTACACACATGTAATGTAAAATTAAGCTGAAAGTTCGTGTTGCTGGTGCTCGTTAGAAGTCCTCTCTTTCAGTTGCCCCGTTTTCGTAGTAACTATAGGAAAAACTCGTTTCTGGTAAGAGCATGTTCTACTTTTAACAGTCTCTGTAGTGGCGATGGCATTATTGGTGAAGATGGCATTGATATCTTTATACACACATCATAAACCCTCTTTACTGCGTCCAAAAACCGCACGTTACGATCAGCATAATGTTAAACTACTTTGTAAAAACTCATTTCTTATCTGAATATTGAACATTATGACCATAATGTGTAAATTTTCTACATATTATGACATTAAAATTTCGAACGCCGACGCCCGCCCGCGTGCCGCCCCTACTTTGTCTGTGAAGTTGGTACTACAGAACAAGCTAAACAACTGCAGAGCCACAATTCCGTTCAAACATGCGGTTCCTGAACACGTCAAAGAGAGCTTATGATATGTGTGTAGATTAACTAGTGTATGTAACTGTACATAATTAGGCATTAAAACTCTCGAGTGATATTATTATGAAACTCGCCTGCTCGTTTCATAAACCCACTCTCGAGAATTAATGCCCTCCATTACGTAGCAGTCACATAAACTACTATTGATGGCCGTGCTCAATCAATAAGGGTTCACTTCATAAGGCAATTTGTTGCATCTTTAGATGATGAGTATTGTTGGTGTGGTGTGTTGGTGGTTGTACTCGTAGTTTATGTCAATTAATGCTATTATGTCGCTTTGGAAGTACCCAGTTCACATGTTTAGTAAATGAACTGTGGGAGGTTATTATTGGCTCATAACTTTGTAATTTACTTGTAACTATTTAAGAGTTACAGCTGTTACCTCTCTTAATAATATAAAATATAAGAAAATAAAAAATAAAAATGTATCTCAAGGTATGTATGAGAAATGATTACGAAAATCAAAAAATAACTTAACTGCGTTCTCTGGGTTTGTCAATTCTGGTGTATTTTCGTAAGCGTAAGTTAAAAGATGTGCTTAGTAACTTAAAGATCTTAAGTAATGCATATTTTTCGATCGGTCTATACAGGCTGACATTTAATTAACCGTCCATATTTTAGGCAATTATAGTACTATTATGAACAAGGTTTTCCAAGAAAAAAACGGTCGCAAACGAAAAATATATTTGGGTCTCCCAAAGTAACTTGTAAGCAGTTGATAGGGTCAATGTAATGAGGGACGAACTTTTCTCTTCATTTCCGACAGTATGTTCTTTGGGGAAAGTTGTTCATATTGATGGGTACTTTTATTGCCCAACATGTGGTCAGCTTGCGCCTTATTTAGAAATGATATACCCACAACTGAGATGAATTCAAAGACACCTTGCCATTTTAAAATGGCTTATGTTTAAACGATCACCAAAAACGCACCTATTTTACTACCAATAAATTCGAAACGACCGCCAGAATTAGTAAACGACCACCAAATTGTGTTTGGTGGTCGTCACCAAAATAATAATAATAATATTTATTTATTTAACAGAAAAACGGTCAGAAAAAGTTACATTATTAGGTAGGTACTTAGCTAAAATAGTGATACATAATAATTGGAGCATCTGAGCCTGAGCTAGGTATAAACCTGTATTTCAGCCTACATAGTGCACTTCCCATACAATACGATTTGCTAATTTAAGTTACATAGATCAAACACAAATACTGAATTGAAATAAAACTTGTTAACACTATTTAAATTGTAAGAGACAATTTTTTCACATTTTTTTTTTAAATGTAGATTAAAAGGGGAGTTGGTGAACCTCTCTGTGTGTCGTATGAATGTGAGTGAGTGTGTGTGAGAGGGTGTGTGAGATTAATATTTAATTGAACTATGTCTATAATGTGTGTGCGCCAGACTTTTACACAAAAAGGCTTATTATAGTAGTCTATGTGACTGCTACATAATGCCTAATTATGTACAGTTACATACACTAGTTTATCTACACACATATCATAAGCTCTCTTTGATGTGTTCAGGAACCGCATGTTTGACCGGCACTGTGGCTCTGCAGTTGTTTAGCTTGTTCTGTAGCACCAACTTCAGGCGTTCTAAATTTGAATGTCAGTACCAACTTCACAGACAAACTAGGGGCGGCATGCAGGCGGGCGTCGGCGTTCGAAATTTGAATGTCATTATATGTAGAAAAACTACACATAATGACCATAATGTGTAGTTTTCCAGATACGAAACGAGTTTTTACCAAGTAGTTTAACATAATGCTGATCGTAACGTGCGGTTTTTGAACGCAGTAAAGAGGGTTTATAATACGTGTGTAGATAAAGTAATATAAGGCACAAAACCCTGTAGAAATGATCACCAAACATTTATTTATGTTTTGTGTACTTAAGTTTATGATTTCAGTATTTTTTGTTGTTCTTACATGTTCAACCTAACTCTAGGGATAAAGGTGTCTTCGCTTCGCTCACCCCCTTTACCCTTCACCTAAGCTACCGCAGTATTTTGCCCTGATATTTTCTGCAACTTGTGGCAATCATTTACCCATTTTGGGTGGGAAAAAATATATTTTGGTGGTCATTATATTTGTTGGATCATGCCAACAAGATGGACACAGAACATTTAATTATTCTGTTCTGTGGAAATGTTGATACAAAAATAATTCAATCCAGCCCATTGATATACCCCTCTCCCCACCGAGGGGGAAAGGCACAGGCCTTAAGGTGATACAGAAAAAATTGAGTATTTTTCGAATCCATTCCTTCCATTATAAAGTCATCTACAGATTTGATTTTTGGGTTAACGTTTATTGAGTATTTGATTAAGATTCTCACTGAAGGAAAACGCTATTGGATGAAAATTTGTCGATAGAATTTAATTGAGGAAATACCTCTAAATTGTTTTATTTTTTCCTGTAATTCTGAAATCCTAACTAATTTCATTGCGGAATTGCATTCAAAATGGGAACATTATGTATTCGTAAACTCTCCTTGAAAATATTTTTGGCCAAATAGCGTAGGACATGGGAGCATACGAACATGGGTTCAGACTACGAGCTATCAGGCTCTGGAACAAACTTCCTAGCGCCATCAGAGACAGCCCGTCACTTTCTATTTTTAAAAGTCGCTTAAAAGAACACTATCTTTCTCTTCCATACTAGATTTATGTAGGTTTATTGCTTTGATATATATGTAGTATAATTTTGTCTATTTGTATTGATATTATGTATTTATGTACATATTAGTAATTAGTTTATTATTTTAATATTTTTAACGTTGTGCACATAGGTCTACCTGTTATTTCATGTATTCTGTCCATATTAGGTTTGCTGGAAGAAATCTCTTTTTAGAGATAAGCTCGCCTTTGTACACCTAGTTTCCATTTTGATGTATCTGTATCTTCTGTTTATGTGCAATAAAGTATAAAGTAGTTAATTTTTAAACGATTTTTATGTGGTTTGGCGCTACGTGTCGAGCAGATTGTTTGCGTTCTCTTTTCTTTCTTATGTGGGAGTAATTAACGCTGTCACTTTCGTTTACATAAGTGTTCCTTTTATATATTTTTTTCGTTTTGCCTTCGAAAATCATTGCCGGAAGGCAATTATTAATATTATTAGTACTATCTATATAGGAACATACCTACAACCGAAACTATTGTTGTTTTCATCGTTTTCTATACATGCCGTCAAGCATTTTGCCCTACGGGGCGGAAGCGGCATAGTTCGCGCCTACGAACAAGGGGCTAGCCCATGATGGAGTTACGAAGGTTTCCTCACGGTTCCCTTCAGAACTTAAGATGAACGACTTATGAGTTGCCACTATTTGCCGACATTGTTTGCTGTAGATATCTCTATTTGCTGTTTCCTTCAATAGCGCACGTAATGTACATAAAGTTATTAAATAAACAACACCTGAATGTTAAGCTAACAAGTTATTGACTTATCAGCGTACTGATAACCTATATACAGGTGACATTTAATCAGCCGACCATATTTAAGGAGTAATGGTTCCCATAATTATGATCAACGTTCCCCAAGAAACATATGGTCGCAAATGAAAAAAATAATTTCGTCCGTCTGAGTACATTGACCCGATCATCTGATTCCAAACGGGAGAACTAAATTTTTGTTTTCATATGGTCAAAATATGGTCAGCTCATTAAATATCACCTGTATACTAACTCAAATTGACAGAAGATTCTGGAAAGTGACAGATTTCTCATACACTAGATGTTAGTTTGTGATACACTGGGTTAGTACTTATTCTTCTACACAAATTGGGTAAATGTTTATAAATTAATTATACGTTTTTATTTCATAACTAGCTGATACCTTCATCTGCGTGTTCATAGCAATTATCATTAACCGAGATAACGTTACCCTCCTTCTGGTGCAGTCGGATAAAAAGTATCCTATATGTTAATCTAGCTCATAAACTACCTCTGTGCTAAATTTCATTCAAATCCGTACAGCCGTTTTAGCGCGATTGAGGCAAAAACACACAAACATCTAAATATCCAAACATCCTAACATCGCTACTTTCACATTTATAATATTAGTTAGATTGACGCAGTAATCGCGTAACAAACAAACATAAAAAAAAACGACGAATGGAGAATCTTCTCCTTTTTTATGTCGGTTCAAAAAATATGTGTAAGGTAATAATCGTTTTAATTGTTAGGTCATACTTCAGAGGTGGTCCCATACCAATTTCATCAAAATTTATTTAGCGCTTTATGAAAAAAAAATATATTACCGGGATTCGAACCTAGGACCGTCAGCTTCGAAGGCAGGGTCACTGCCCGCTAGGCTAACGCTTAATCGCCATTTGAAGCCTGCGGAATCACACTGGCATGCATGTTTGTTTACATTCTTGTAAATCTTGGGCCTACTGGAAAGAACCCTGGTTCAATACATTTTGTATGGAATCCAACGTTCTCTGCACGTGACGGGAACTGGACAAAGTCCTCCTTCAATAGTCAGTCAGTAATTTGTGGTGATCAGTGGACGGACATTGACCGCCTGGTACAAGCTGTACATTTTAATTGATTGGACATTCATTACAGTGTGACGACAGTGCTTCTAAATTGGTTCCCGTGAACAGTTGACAGTTGAAATTAGTCGTGGTTGTGCAAACACGGCAGCTGGAAACCAGACTTCTCATTGTTATTACAGGAAAATACGTAATTATGCACCAGCTGACCCCGACAGACCTCGTTCTTTAAAAAGGTAATGAACTTGATAAATAAATAACTACCAACGCCATCTATGGAAGCATGAACTGAACCAAACATTTTTCGGCTGTTTCCTCTGCGTTTTTATTATTTTTCCTCCAAGAACCTTCGTAAGACTTCAACTAATGGTTTAAAAAGGGTATTATTTAATCGCACATCAAATATGTCCTTTTTGCACACCAAAAAGTTCAACAAAAAAACTTTTTATCTACACACGTATCATAAACCCTCTTTAAAAAACCGCACGTTACGATCTTACATTATGTTAAATTTGATTTACATTATGTTAAACTACTTGATAAAAACTCGTTTCGTATCTGGAAAACTACACATAATGGTCATTATGTGTAGTTTTTCTACATATAATGACATTCAAATTTCGAACGCCGACGCCCACCCGCGTGCCGTCCCTAGTTTGTCTGTGAAGTTGGTACTGACATTCAAATTCCGAACGCCGACGCCCGTCTGCGTGAAGTTGGTACTAAAGAACAAGCTAAACAATTGCAGAACCACAATGCCGGTCAAACATGCGGTTCCTGAACACATCAAAGAGAGCTTATGATACGTGTGTTGATAAACTATTGTATGTAACTGTACATAATTAGGCATTAAAACTCTCGAGTGATATTATTATGAAGCCCACTCTCGAGTTTCAATGCCCTCCATTATGCAGCAGTCACATAAACTACTATTATGTTTTAAATATTGTATGTGTTAACTAGAAATCCGACTTGTTTTGTGGTTTTTAGTGTAAAAACCACAAAACAAGCAGATAAGACGACGTAATTATTGTGATTAAATGAAATGATTATAGTACAATGTTAAAAATACGTAAGTCTTGTATCTGTTCGGGTTTTTATAGGCTAGTATTTAATCGCACATAAAAAATACCGATTTGCACACCAAAAAAGGATCAACAAAAACACTTTTTATGTTTAAATTATTAAATTAGTACTTAAGTTTATGTTTTAAGTATTTTTTGTTGTTCTTACATGTTCAACCTAACACGAGGGATAAAGGGGGCTTCGCTTCGCTCACCACCTTAACCCTTCACCTAAGCTACCGCAGACGCAAAGTTTTGCCCTTATATTTGTTATGCAAATCAGTATTTTTGATGTGCAGTTTAATATTTTCCGTTTTTATATACGTCGTTAATTAACATTTGAATCGTATTTCTCTGAGTAAGTGGGTGGTGAAGTTGTAAGATCCGCTGTCGGTGGGGCCAGCCATAATCACAACCCAAGTCACAAATTAGCTGACTACTGCGCATTTTACTATTAGGTTTCCGTAGAGCAACAAGGAAGCCTTATAGTTTCGTCAAGTCTGTCTGTCCGTCCGTAAGTCACAGTAACTTTTCGCAGAAACTATTAGGACTACACAGTTGAAACTAGGATGAAGATGTATTCTGTCAACAGCTTAACGAATTTTTTACAAAAATTGAAAAATTTCAATAATTAAAGGGGGCCATAAGGGCCCATACATGGAACTGAAACCAAAAATATTTTTTTCATCAAACCTATATATGTGTGTGGTGTCTATAGATAAGTCTTATTTGTTAGATAAAAATGACGTTGAGGTTCCTCAAACCATTTTCCTCAAGGTAAATCGACAAAGAGATAGACCCTTTCAAAGTGGAAAAATGTGTGTTTTAAAGTAAGAGAGTGAAAGATCTACAAAATATATGCTTTGTATCTAAATATACACTTTTAACGAAAATTAGTCTGAACAAAATAAAATAAGCAGTTTTTAAGATATAAAACATTTATTAAAAACCGCAAAGATTACTTTGACATTCATACGAACACTATGAAAATCAAAGTTACAACACAATCATCCAGTCACATAATTACTTGCTACAACGGAACCCTTCATGGGCGAGTCCGACGCGCACTTGGCCACATTTTTTTTGTTGTTGTACGAAATAGACCAAATATTTTATTGCAACGACATGAAAATTCCAAACTATATTTTATCAATTCTGTGTAAATAGACAGTACGAGCAGATTACTAAACTAATGTAACTAAAGATCCCTCTATTCCAATATGTTCAACTATCTGTTCAACTAGTTGAACAAACTGGACTGCTTTCGTCCAGTTTGTTCAACTAGTTGATCAGATAGTTGAACATATTGGAATAGAGGCTAAAGATCACGTTAAACTTTATTTTGGTCTGCGTCAATGACATTCTGAAGGACATTTCAACAATACTACTGGTTGGTGCGGAACAAATGGTTTGTATCCTCCCAAATCAGGCTTGCGCGATTACAAATTTCGTACGCAATACCATCACTTCACAGCAAAATAGGTTATTATTTGGCAAGGAAGCCCAATAAACCTAGAAACATTTCTGTAGTTGAAACTAGTTGAACAAAAAGGTTTGACAATATCAGAATTGTATATTTCCAGCAGTTGGATTTAAGAAACGCAATTTTGTGTAAAAGAGACAGCATTTGACTATGACGTCACTAGTATTTCATAGAACTCGTGAGCGAAATTACCGTTTTGTCAGTTCCTAAAAAGTATCTAATAAAAGTACAAAATGGCGTCCGAGGCCTAGCGGTGTTCGCACGTCGGAAACGATTGTGCGGGTAGCAACATCTGGCTGAAACGGGTACTGGATGGGTGTCCGTTTCTATGTGGCATTAGTTTCGGGCGCTTCCGCGTTTCGGATGACACGTTGAGCTGTAGGTCCCGGCTACTATCGCTACTCGGTGGTAGGAGTCGTAAAGCTGGTCAGAGGCCCTAATGGGGCAGCTTGAAAACATCTGACAGTCGGGTTGGCCACAAGCCCAACATCTCTGATCGATTACGCTGATGTGTGCTGGGCAAGCGCAAACGAAGAGCAACTGAACAAACTTGAGCGACTTCAAATTCTCGGGATTCGGTTTGTTTTCGGTCTGCGCAAGTTCGACCACGTCTCCGAGTATCGCAGGGAGTTGAAATCGCTCCCGATTCGCCTTCGACGGGATTCCCATATCCTCATTTGCCTCTTCAATATTTTATGTAATCCTTGCTATCCTGGCTTTTTACGGGATCGTTTCGTTTTCTGTCTTTGGATAGGCCACGGGGATCTCACACTCGGTCATTACTTACAACTCCGCAACATAACACTGCCGCTTATAAGAATGGGTTCACAGACGACGAGCTATCAGTCTCTGGAACAAACTCCCCAGCGCCTTCACAGACAGTCCGTCAATTCACAATTTTAAAAGTAGTTTGAAAGAACACTATCTTTCTCTTCCATGATAAGTTTTAGTATTTATTTGTATCTACTATTTATGTACATGTTACATATTTATATATGTAAGTAGTTTATTATTTTTCTTAACATTTTTATTGTTGTGCACATAGTTCTACCTTTAGTTTCTTTTCTTCCTCTCCATACTAGGTTTGCTGGAAAAAATATCTTGTTAGAGATAAGCTGGCCTTTGTACATGTTCTATCCTTATCTTTATTTGTTATTTTTTTACTCTTTTGTTCAATAAAGTATAATACATAACGTATATTACATGAAAAGCGGGCAATTTCGGCGAACAGGCAAACTGTCAGCTCACTGAGAGACGAAAAATTGAGGCCTCTAAAATATGTTATGCTCAAATCCATTGAGAAGCGAACGTTCGATATCTCCCCACTGTTATATTTATATTTTATTTCTCGGCCTTGGTCTAGAAAAAAAATACATTGTCTTATCCTGTTACAGAACTATATTTCATGTTGGGATACTATAATATAACATTATGTTGTTCAACCAACTGATATGAATATTGGGCATTTAAATTGTGTAGCTTTGCAATGCCTGTGAGATCATTTGATAAAAATACGTCAAGTGCGACTCGAACGCACACGCGAAGGGTTCCGTACCATCGTACAAGAACAATCGCAAAAGAAACAAGCCCTTGTATTGTTATTTTTTTTATTTAGCCATTAAGGTGCCCCACTGCTGGGCAAAGGCCTCCCCCTCTTTCGTCCACACTTCCCTGGTCTGTGCCACCTCCGGCCACCCCGGCAAAAACTTGTCGAGGTCGTCCCGCCATCTCCGTTTAGGCCTGCCTCTACGCCGGTATCCGTCCTGTGGCACCCAGTTAGTTAATATATTACATAAATCATTTACTCAAGCTTACATTATCCAACTAATATTATAAATGTGAAAGTAGCGATGTTTGGATGTTTTGATGTTTGCATGTTTGTGCCTTAATCACGCTAAAACGGCTGAGCAGATTTGAATGAAATTTAGCACAGATTTTATGAGCTAGATTAAGTATTTATCCGACTGCACCAGAGTGAGGGTAACAGTATATATGTATCACATATGATAGTACAAAGTAAGCAACAGATACTTGAGGTATCCAATCCATTGCGTACTTTGTACTTGCCCGTGCACGAAGTACCTGCAAGTTCTGGGCACGCAATTTCATCAATGACGTTTAACTTCAAAAACATTGACATAAATGTTTGTGACAAAATTGTGTATCCACAAATGTGTAAAATATTTGTATGCCTCATGGCTGAACATAGAGAGACATAATATTATAATAACACCTAAATGTATACCAACATACCTATGTTCCACAAATTTGATACATTTGGTTTTACCAGCATTTAACAATAAATTGTTAACTGTGAACCAACTCAAGGTTAAAGATAATACTCTATTGATGTCATCAAAATCTTCTTTTTGTCTTTCAATTTTGAAGACCAGTGAAGTATCATCAGCAAACAACACTATGTTAGTCAATTTCTCCACCATAAAAGGCAGATCGTTAATATATACCAGGAATAAGAAAGGGCCATTGCTCGTTGGGCCACCTTGTCAACTTAAATGCCGGCAACTACACATCTATCTTCTCGTACGGACAGCACAAGAGAGGAATAAATGGTCTAAGAAAGAGGGCTGCTTTATCCAGCAGTGGTACACAAACCAGGTTCCATAAAAAAAACTACTGGTATAATTTAAACAAGGATTTTTATCGCCCCGTGAAAATTAGCTGGCAACACCAAAAGTATCGAAAAGCGATGCAACCAGTAGCGCGATCAAATATAGCTCTTCACTGTCGCCGACTTCATTGAACAATTATTTGACACGAGCTGTCATTTATAGCGATTTTGATTGTGATTGTGACTATTTTTTAAGGATTTGGATGACACACTAAATCGCTAGTTTATCATTGTCGTTTCAAATTTGCAGTCGGCATCAGAATCGGAATACCTGTCGGATATATAGAAACCAGATACAGTCTGTCTTGATCTTGAAGCAAGGCTAAAATCGATACCCATATTAAGAGGCTCCTGTTGGGACCCTCTGGGTAAGGAACTCCAAAAACGGCATCGTTAGCAAAACAAGTAGTTAAGAAACGACGTTATTAATCTCTAATAGGTACCTTTTATACCTTACTAAGTAATAATAAGTAAACAATTTCGGTGGAATTTTGTTATCGTTCATGACTGTTTCTTCGAATCGTAATAATGATGTCAAAATATGTTACAATGTAGTGCATTAGTCGCTGTGAAGTTCGAAATAAGCATTGAAGTCCGGATGGGATAAATGGATGATATTTCGGGTGATTACCACTGCACGTCATTCATAGACCAGACACAGTCAGTCAGTCGAGAGTTCGAAAGTGGCACAAACAGCTGTGCAGCAGTGTTTTATTATTTACCTCAACTTCGAATTAAATTTGCCAGGTGATAAGGTGTTGGTAAGGTGAGTGATTCTGTGGGAAATGGTATTTTTACTCGAGTTTCGATTATACTTCAAGGTTTACGAGCGAAAATTAATTCAACATGGCGCTATGGCCTTTCCCGTCCGGGTTGTCAGAGGCCCACCGTTAGCCAGTGAATCATTACATACTCCATTATACGTGACAGTGAGGGCTTTAATGGGCGACAATACTTTATAGGCCAACCGAATCTTACAATCCTACATGGGGTCCAAATAACATCCAAAAAATTCAGTTCCAACTGGTCTATTACATGAAAAGCGGGCAATTTCGGCGGACAGGCAAATTGTCAGCTCACTGAGGGACAAGAACAATTGAGGCCTCTAAAATATGTTATGCTCAAATCCATTGAGAGCGAACGTTCGAGATATATCTCCCCACTGTTATATATATATTTTATTTCTCGGCCTTGGTCTAGAAAAAAAGACATTGCTCTTATCCTGTTACAGACCTATATTTCATGTTGGGATACTATAATATAACATTATGTTGTTCAACCAACTGATACGAATATTGGGCATTTAAATTGTGTAGCTTTGCAATGCCTGTGGGATCGTTTGATAAAAATGCGCACACGCGAAGGGTTCCGAACCATCATACAAGAACAATCGCAAAAGAAACAAGCCCTTGTATGGGGGGGGGGGGGGGCACACCCCCTTTTATTTTACTATGGAGATAGGTAAGTGTTCCCTGTTCAATTTTATTTTTTATTTTTTTTATTTTTTATTTAGCCATTAAGGTGTCCCACTGCTGGGCAAAGGCCTCCCCCTCTTTCGTCCACACTTCCCTGGTCTGTGCCACCTCCGGCCACCCCGGCAAAAACTTGTCGAGGTCGTCCCGCCATCTCCGTTTAGGCCTGCCTCTACGCCGGTATCCGTCCTGTGGCACCCAGTTAGTTAATATATTACATAAATCATTTACTCAAGCTTACATTATCCAACTAATATTATAAATGTGAAAGTAGCGATGTTTGGATGTTTTGATGTTTGCATGTTTGTGCCTTAATCACGCTAAAACGGCTGAGCAGATTTGAATGAAATTTAGCACAGATTTTATGAGCTAGATTAAGTATTTATCCGACTGCACCAGAGTGAGGGTAACAGTATATATGTATCACATATGATAGTACAAAGTAAGCAACAGATACTTGAGGTATCCAATCCATTGCGTACTTTGTACTTGCCCGTGCACGAAGTACCTGCAAGTTCTGGGCACGCAATTTCATCAATGACGTTTAACTTCAAAAACATTGACATAAATGTTTGTGACAAAATTGTGTATCCACAAATGTGTAAAATATTTGTATGCCTCATGGCTGAACATAGAGAGACATAATATTATAATAACACCTAAATGTATACCAACATACCTATGTTCCACAAATTTGATACATTTGGTTTTACCAGCATTTAACAATAAATTGTTAACTGTGTACCAACTCAAGGTTAAAGATAATACTCTATTGATGTCATCAAAATCTTCTTTTTGTCTTTCAATTTTGAAGACCAGTGAAGTATCATCAGCAAACAACACTATGTTAGTCAATTTCTCCACCATAAAAGGCAGATCGTTAGTATATACCAGGAATAAGAAAGGGCCATTGCTCGTTGGGCCACCTTGTCAACTTAAATGCCGGCAACTACACATCTATCTTCTCGTACGGACAGCACAAGAGAGGAATAAATGGTCTAAGAAAGAGGGCTGCTTTATCCAGCAGTGGTACACAAACCAGGTTCCATAAAAAAAAACTACTGGTATAATTTAAACAAGGATTTTTATCGCCCCGTGAAAATTAGCTGGCAACACCAAAAGAATCGAAAAGCGATGCAACCAGTAGCGCGATCAAATATAGCTCTTCACTGTCGCCGACTTCATTGAACAATTATTTGACACGAGCTGTCATTTACAGCGATTTTGATTGTGATTGTGACTATTTTTTAAGGATTTGGATGACACACTAAATCGCTAGTTTATCATTGTCGTTTCAAATTTGCAGTCGGCATCAGAATCGGAATACCTGTCTCAAACTCAAACTCAAAACGTTTATTCTGTAAATAGGCCACAAGGGCACTTTCACATGTCATTTCATTTCATTTTTTACAGAACATTTGGTATTATTATTTGTATCATATTATCAGAAAAAAAGTACTTAATTATTGTTTCTGAGAGATGTAAAAAGTCTCAAATGTCATAATAAAATAATTAAAATATAAATAACAGAGATGTATAGTCTCTTTAGTGAATAATACAATGATGATAGGAGATGTAAATGGTCCCCACAGTCAAGAGTTGTATAATTAAATTAATCTTTGGAGGTGTAAAAGGCCTCCAAGTGTCCAGTAAAAGAAACTCTGGCAGTGAGGATGCTCACAATTAATTAGAACAATTCAGTCCCAAGCATTTTTATCGTCTATGTACTCTTTAATACTGTAGTAAGCTTTAGAAATAAGCCTTTGCTTGATGTATTTCTTGAACTTATTAATTGATAGATCTGTCAAAGTGCTTGGGAGTTTATTGTAAAATCTTACACAATTACCCTTGAACGAGTTTTTTATTTTATGGAGCCGAGTAGTGGGCACTGCAAGTTTGTCCTTGTTTCTAGTATTAAAGTTATGTATATCACAGTTTCTTCGAAAGTTAACAATGTTCTTATGGACATACATAATATTCTCGTAAATATATTGACTATGGACTGTCAATATATTTACTTCTTTAAACTTATTTCTAAGAGAATCTCTATTATTCATTTTATAAATCGCACGAACAGCCCGCTTCTGCAGCACAAAAATAGTATTTATGTCAGCAGCACTGCCCCAGAGCAGAATACCGTAGGACATAATACTATGAAAATAACTAAAATAAACTAATCTGGCTGTTTTTAAATCTGTCAAGTGACGGATTTTCCTGCATGCAAAAGCTGCAGAGCTCAGTCTGTTCGATAGCTTATCAATATGTGGACCCCATTGGAGTTTGGAATCCAACGTTATACCTAGAAACACTGTGCTGGTTACCAATTCCAATTCCTCATTTTTAATTGTTATACATGTCTGATTATTTTTAACGTTAGTAGTAAGAAACTTAACACATTTAGTCTTTTTCTCATTTAATAGCAAATTATTAACATTAAACCAATTTACCACTCTTGATATGGTATTGTTCACGTGATCATCATTAGCGTGTTGGTTTCGCTTTGTTTTAAAAATAAGTGAGGTGTCATCAGCAAACAGTACCATATCATGACAGTCCCTTCCTAGATAGGGTAAGTCGTTTATATAGATGAGGAATAGGAAGGGTCCCAATATTGAGCCCTGTGGCACGCCCAAAGAAACCAATGATCCTGGTGATCGTTCTCCGTTTACGCCTACCCTTTGTATTCTTCCGTTCAGATAAGATTTTAACAAATTCAATGACGTGTCTCTAACTCCATAATGATGTAATTTCCTGATCAATGTTTCATGACAAACGCAATCAAAAGCCTTAGATAAGTCACAAAAAATGCCTAGGGCATCTTGTGACTCTTCCCAGGCATCAAAAATACTTTCAATGAACTGAATTCCGGCATCTGTTGTTGAACGACCGCGAGTGAATCCAAACTGTTTGTTATGCATTAGCTTATTTGATTCAAAATGATGTAATAGCTGTGATAAGATTAATTTCTCAAAATTTTTACTAAAAGTTGGTAGAATTGATATAGGTCTGAAATTGGTGGGGTCTTGAGTACTACCTGCTTTGAAGAGGGGAATTATCTTACTTTGTTTCATTAAATCAGGAAATTCACCGCAGTCTATACAATTGTTGAAAATGACCGCTAGGTCAGGTGCAATTAATTCGATCAGGGATTTAACGACGTGAACAGAGAGTCCCCAAAGATCATTCGTTTTCTTAACATTTATCAATTTAAATGCCTTTACGACATCTGAACTTGTGACGTGCTTAAAATTCAAGTATGAAGCACACTCTGAGACATTATCTTTTAATATTGCAACAGCAGACAAAGGTGACGAATTTAAATACTTAGTCGTGGAAGCCGGTGCATTAGTAAAAAACGATTCAAATTCAGTTGCAACTTCTAAGCTAGAACTCGTAAGCTGTCCATTGATTTTTAGTTCGTAATCGTGACTCGCTTTTTTACTACGACCGGCCTCCTCATTAATTATTTTCCAAGTCGTTTTTATAACATCGGAACTATTCTTAATTTTACTACTCAGAAAATTACGTTTAGCTGTATGACAGTCTAATTTAAATTGTTTGGAGAACTGTTTGACTTGTTCTTTAAATTCGTCACTCATGTTGAACCGTCGTTCCTCATACAATGCATACAATGCTTGCCTGCGTTTATGCAACTCTGCAGTAGCCCACGTACTAAAGTCGTTTGAACCACTAACCGCAACCGATTTTGAAGTGAATATCGCGCTGTACTGTTTCATAAAGGTTTCAAAGAATAAGTTATACATTATATTAGGAGACTGTTCAGCAGCCAAAAACGGTAGTTCCTGGGCTAAAGAGTATCTCATTCTTTCTAACCGGTCAGCAGTTATTGGCACAAACGAAATTTTCTTTTTAATGACAGGTTCTCTAATAGAATCAAATTGAAATAATTGACCTAAATGATCTGAATCCAATTCACTGATAACACTTTTACTGATTGGAATAACATCAGTAAAAATGTTGTCAATGCATGTAGCACTAGTAGCAGTCACTCTTGTTGGCTCCATAAATAAATGGCTAAGCCTAAATGATGAGAAAAGATTTATCAATCTAACGCTGAGAGTAGTTCTTTCTAACAGATTAACATTAAAGTCACCACATATAATTAATCGTTTCGTACTGTGTGATCGGATATATAGAAACCAGATACAGTCTGTCTTGATCTTGAAGCACGGCTAAAATCGATACCCATATTAAGAGGCTCCTGTTGGGACCCTCTGGGTAAGGAACTCCAATAACTGCATCGTCAGCCAAACAAGTAGTTAAGAAACGACGTTATTAATCTCTAATAGGTACCTTTTATACCTTACTAAGTAATAATAAGTAAACAATTTCGGTGGAATTTTGTTATCGTTCATGACTGTTTCTTCGAATCGTAATAATGATGTCAAAATATATTACAATGTAGTGCATTAGTCGCTGTGACGTTCGAAATAAGCATTGAAGTCCGGAAGGGATAAATGGGTGATATTTCGGGTGATTACCACTGCACGTCATTCATAGACCAGACACAGTCAGTCAGTCGAGAGTTCGAAAGTGACACAAACAGCTGTGCAGCAGTGTTTTATTATTTACCTCAACTTCGAATTAAATTTGCCTGGTGATAAGGTGTTGGTAAGGTGAGTGATTCTGTGGGAAATGGTATTTTACTCGAGTGTCGATTATACTTCAAGGTTTACGAGCGAAGATTAATTCAACATGGCGCTATGGCCTTTCCCGTCCGAGTTGTCAGAGGCCCACCGTTAGCCAGTGAATCATTACATACTCCATTATACGTGACAGTGAGGGCTTTAATGGGCGACAATACTTTATAGGCCAACCGAATCTTACAATCCTACATGGGGTCCAAATAACATCCAAAAAATTCAGTTCCAACTGGTCTAGCCATAAACGTAACGTATATTACATGAAAAGCGGGCAATTTCGGCGGACAGGCAAATTGTCAGCTCACTGAGGGACAAGAACAATTGAGGCCTCTAAAATATGTTATGCTCAAATCCATTGAGAAGCGAACGTTCGAGATGTATCTCCCCACTGTTATATATATATTTTATTTCTCGGCCTTGGTCTAGAAAAAAAAGACATTGCTCTTATCCTGTTACAGACCTATATTTCATGTTGGGATACTATAATATAACATTATGTTGTTCAACCAACTGATATGAATATTGGGCATTTAAATTGTGTAGCTTTGCAATGCCTGTGGGATCGTTTGATAAAAATGCGCACACGCGAAGGGTTCCGAACCATCGTACAAGAACAATCGCAAAAGAAACAAGCCCTTGTATGGGGGGGGGGGGGGGACACCCCCTTTTATTTTACTATGGAGATAGGTAAGTGTTCCCTGTTCAATTTTTATTTTTATTTTTTTTATTTTTTATTTAGCCATTAAGGTGTCCCACTGCTGGGCAAAGGCCTCCCCCTCTTTCGTCCACACTTCCCTGGTCTGTGCCACCTCCGGCCACCCCGGCAAAAACTTGTCGAGGTCGTCCCGCCATCTCCGTTTAGGCCTGCCTCTACGCCGGTATCCGTCCTGTGGCACCCAGTTAGTTAATATATTACATAAATCATTTACTCAAGCTTACATTATCCAACTAATATTATAAATGTGAAAGTAGCGATGTTTGGATGTTTTGATGTTTGCATGTTTGTGCCTTAATCACGCTAAAACGGCTGAGCAGATTTGAATGAAATTTAGCACAGATTTTATGAGCTAGATTAAGTATTTATCCGACTGCACCAGAGTGAGGGTAACAGTATATATGTATCACATATGATAGTACAAAGTAAGCAACAGATACTTGAGGTATCCAATCCATTGCGTACTTTGTACTTGCCCGTGCACGAAGTACCTGCAAGTTCTGGGCACGCAATTTCATCAATGACGTTTAACTTCAAAAACATTGACATAAATGTTTGTGACAAAATTGTGTATCCACAAATGTGTAAAATATTTGTATGCCTCATGGCTGAACATAGAGAGACATAATATTATAATAACACCTAAATGTATACCAACATACCTATGTTCCACAAATAAATGATTGATTGATTGCATAATTGACAATGAATATCATGCTTTATTTTTATATTTTAAATATTTGTCACCCTATTCATTTCACTATACTAGAGGTACAGTTGAAAATTGTCGCGCTGTTTACCTTTTGATCTTATCTCCACGCAATAGAGACCAAAAGTTGATCAGCGAAATCCTATACGACTGTTCTTGTACGTAGATGAAGAAGTTGGTATTAAGGTGCTACGAAAAAAAAGAGGGTTTTTTTTTCGAATACATTTACTCCACCATAAAGTCATCTACAGATTTGATTTTTGGGTTAACGTTTATTGAGCATTTGATTAAGATTTTCACTAAAGGAAAACGCGATTGGATGAAATTTTCTCGATATAATTTAATTACGAAAACACCTCTAAATTGTTTTATTTTTTTCTGTAATTCTGAAATCCTAACTAATTTTATTGTGGAACTGCGTTTAAAATGTAGATAATATGTATTCGCAAAATCTCCTTAAAAAACTTTTTGACAAATAGCGTAGTTAATTTTTAAACAATGATTTGAATATCGATTCCGTCCCTCTCACACAGCGGGTCTTTTCGCTTGGAGTAACGGGGACAAATTCCAAATTCCAAATGTCTTTATCACTGTAGATATTTACATATAATTAGCAATCGTCATTTTTTGCCACTTCTCTACATTGGACCACTGTGGGAGAAGAAGGCCGTAGAAACTCCCACAGATTGATTTTTAGATCTCTTTTTAAACATTGCTTATGCTTAACTAATACATAATATAATATTTAGTCATTATCATAATTAATAAGCAGGAATAAATAATTACAAAATTATTAACAGCAAGGTCTGTGTTGAGCCAGATTAACCCCATACAGACCTGTCATTTAAGTAATCTTGAACATTGTAATATCCCTTTTTCGACAAAGTCGCTTTAACATGGATTTTAAATTGCTCAAATGGCAATTTCAAGATCTCCAGAGGTATCATGTTGTAGTAGAGAATGCACTGACCCTTGAAAGAATTGCTAACCTTCGCGAGTCTAAACCGGGGCGCAAGTAGTCTGTGATTATTTCTTAGGTTAACATTACAGCTATCGCTAAGTTTGGGAAATTTTGTAAGGTTCTTGCGTACATACATTATATTTTCGAAAATAAATTGACTAGCTACAGTTAGTATGGCAATTTCTTTAAAAAGCTGTCATAAGGAGTCTGTGCGTTTTAAATTATAAATTGCTCGAATAGCTCTTTTCTGTAAAATAAAAATAGTTTGAATATCCGCTGCTTTCCCCCACAACAAGATACCATAGGACATGACACTATGAAAGTAACTAAAATATACTAGCCTAGATGTAGCCACATCCGTGTTTTGTCTGAAGACCTTTGCACGAACGAGGTATCGCCTTAAGGGATTAAATATGGCCAGAAATGCATCTTTAGCTTCAATTCTAGGCTAAATTAGACAACATAAAAATGTAGGAGAAATATATGTTATAAAAGATCTATTAGAGATAACAATGGACTTTTAAAATTACCGGTTATCTGTTATATTTAATACTAAAAAATATTTTTCGCAATGCATTATTATTCAACTAAATGAACAAGCGCTCGGAGACGAAATCAGTTTCCTATATGAAACTTACATGCAAAAATAGGTTAAAAAAAGGGAAAATTTTTGGTTATTATATTTTATATTTAATGTTATTATTATAGGAATTTAGTAATATTTTCTATAATTTTCTCGGTCTCGCAGCTCGGGCTGCCCCGCGGGGCTCTGCGCGGGAGCATGCGTCAGTCTGCTTCGACGCGATGCGACGGGTATTTGTTTTCTTTGTCTAATTCTCAATGCCATTGGCATTGGCTATGCGATATGACATTTGGAATCGCTCAGGTGACGTCACCTAGCGAATCCAAATGTCAAATCGCATGCATAAAAAGTTATCGCTTCTACTCGCTATCCTTAGCGATGGCACTTGTCTACAGGCACAGGTCTTTTTGTTTTTGATTTATGGTCATCATTTTGTGTTTCGTTTTTATTTGTTATTCGGAAACATTGATTAAAACCAGACATTTATACCACCGCAATTATGTCTTTAACACCCGACCATGTTACAATAAGAATAGTAGTTTATGTGACTGATACATAATGGAGGGCATTAAAATTTGAGAGTGGGTTCATAATAATATCACTCGAGAGTTTTAATGCCTAATTATGTACAGTTACATACACTAGTTTATCTACACACATATGATAAGCTCTCTGATGTGTTCAGGAACCGCATGTTTGACCGGCATTGTGGCATTGAGTTGTTTAGCTTGTTCTGTAGTACCAAATTCACAGAAAAAGTAGGGGCGACACGCAGGCGGGCGTCGGCGTTCGAAATTGGAATGTCATAATATGTAGAAAATTTACACATTATGGTCATAATGTTCAATATTCAGATAAGAAATGAGTTTTTACAAAGTAGTTTAACATTATGCTGATCGTAACGTGCGGTTTTTGGACGCAGTAAAGAGGGTTTATGATACGTGTGTAAATAAAACAATATAGATCACACTCCGTCAGTGATCTCTCCACATCATCACTGTACGAGAATTCTAATGTGAGCCTACCATAAACCACAATAAATGATAGCCAGAACAACCCTGATATGGAACAGCTAAATAGGATAAGACATGACCTTACTTGATGCAGGAAATGAAATACAGAACCTAAATCTTAAGAGTGAGTGGCTGGAAGACGAACTAGCGAGGTGCCATAAAATTATTGACAGCTAAAAGGCTATTCAATTAACAGATACCGCCATAACCCCATTAACCGATAGAAAAAAAACTAAGAGATCTGCGGGGTCGGCGTAGCGCGTCATGTCACCCCTCCCGCACACTACCGAAACACTACCGCAGGACACCAACTGAGTTAAATGAGCATGCAAAAAAATTTACCTACATCGGCATGTGGTAAAATAGTGATAGTCGCATCTTTCAAGTAGGTCAATGACACTTCAGTAATCGCTCGCTCGATAGAGAGGTTGTAAGTACTCGTGTCGCAAATGTAGAGATAGGAAGTTGACAGAGGCGGCAATCTGACATCTGACACATATGCTATGCGATATTTCAGTGTTTGAAAAACTAAATACACGCAAGGATACTTTTCTTTATTCGTTCGGCTCAATGTCTGATTAGTTAACGAGCTAACGAAATAAACTGACTGCTTGAAATACGACGCCTCGTAAAATACATAGACATTAGAAACCAAGTAGGGGAAAACACACCCTCACACACATACACACAGTAGTGTTATGTAAGTTATTCTAGGTTAACGGAATTTGTACTCTGTAAATTTTTAATAGTTATACTTGATCAAGTATCATTGAATCCACCTCAAGATACGTTAGACGGGGTTCAGGGCCTCACATTCCTTAACACAGATTACGTACTAATCTAGCTAGGATGTCAGCTCGTCTCCCTACCTAAATGTACATGCATTTCTTATTCTTCCCTATAATACCTTTGTTCCTACCTTAATTTATGTACATTTCCTTTCTGAGAAATAAATGATATTTGATATTTGAATTTAAACGCAGCTAGTGACAAACGGCGAAATTTCCAAGTCTTGGAACATATCAGCTCTGATACACCCAAGGATTCCATTTTAAACTCGCTATTTAGGGTTCCGTACACGAAGGGTGCCAAACTCCGCTGTCGGTCTGTCCGCGCGTCCGTCTGTCCGTCAGCGGGCTGTATGTATCTCATACTATTGCCGCTGCAGTAATATAGTAGTTTATGTGACTGCTACATAATGGAGGGCATTAATACTCGAATTTCTCATTTTGTATGTAAAGTGCTTTTTATGGTGGTGGTAGAGAGTTTATTCCTAAGTTTGGTTTTCATAAGTTTTTTTAATTTATTTATTTATTTATCCACTAACGCCACCTCTGCAATTAAGCAAACCGTGCCTTAGACGTTGCTAAAATCGAGTTGTACGGGTTACGCAGCGAATAAAATAGATGGCGTAGTATTATATAGAAAAAACTATAGATTTGGAGGTCTGAACTAAAAACTGTGACGATATGGACAAAACTGTAAATCTACAGTTAAAACTGTAGAGTTGGCTACACTGGCTCACCCCCTTTACCCTTCGCCTAAGCTACCGCACCAATTCGTCCTGATATTTGCTGTGAAAATCAGTATTTTTGATGTGCGGTTTAATATTTCCCAATTAAATATAATTAAAGCTTCAAACTTTCATTGTATAATTAAGACAGGTGTTGCTTTAGCAGGGCGTCCCCGTTTTCACTTTATGCATATAGGTATTAAAAAAGATAAGAAAAAATAAATTTAGCTTTATTATTAAGCTTTTTAGGTGAAAAAAATATAATTTTATTGAATATAGTTTGGTAAAGTAAACGTGAATTTTAGAAATTCCATTCCAAACTTTCAATATTTCGTCACATTATAAATAATAGCCCCTAGGTACTCTAGTTCGGGCCGTGCCGTGTCTGCTTATTATCTAAGTCTACATAGATAGATGTACGCGTGAGTTTGCGCATGATTTCAATATAGATTATCGCTCGCTGTGTAACGGTAAATCTGCGCATACGCAGACTAACTGACATATACAGTTTTAGATGTTATATTTTTTATATGAAGGAAAACACTACTCCGACAGAACATTGCTCCGACAATACACTACTTCGACATAACTTAACACGAAGGTTAAAGTGGGTTCACTTTGTTCGACCCCCTTTATCCTAATACGTAACCTGACCCACCACTTCGCCCGATATTTCGTGCGAGTTCACAATTTACCGGTTTGACATGGATAGATAGTAATATCTTGTCGGAGTAATAAGTGTTTTCACACCATTATATGAATGTAAAAAACCCAGGTCATGGATGTTTATACACAGTCAGGTCATAAGTTCTGCACACAATAAAAACTTTTGAATTTAGAACGCTGGCCACAAAAAAGTTTATTGAATTCGAATTTCGAATTTTTCATGAAAATAAAAATGTGTACTTTTTAGAATTTTCCTCATTTTTAAATATGGAGTGGACACTTAAATGAGACCGTGTCGCAGTTATTGCGATGCATCGTTGCGGTTACGCGCCATTTCAGATTTTCGACTTACTGAAAATTTTGAATATAACCAAAAGATTCGTTTATCGTACCATAAAACGATACAATGAAGACTCTAGTATAGATGACAGGTCAAAAAGTGATCGCCCTCGCTCTGTTAGGACTCCAGCAGTGATAAAAGCTGTGAAGGCGCGAATTCAAGGAAATCCCATACGTAAGCAGAAACTGTTGGCCCTTCAGATGGGGTTAAGCAGGACCACGGTGAAAAGGGTGTTAAATGAAGACTTAGGGCTTAGGGCATATCGAAGAAAAACAGGAAATCGTTTGGACGCTCGTTTAATGGACCTGAGACTGAAGAGATGCCGCGCTTTGTTGAAGCGGTACGCGGGAAAAAAGCATCGGGAAATTCTTTTTTCGGATGAAAAAATTTTCACCGTGGAAGAGAGCTACAACAAACAAAATTATAAGGTGTACGCACACAGCAGTGAAGAAGCGAGCAACCGTATTCCGCGTGTCCAACGAGGTCATTTTCCATCCTCGCTCATGGTTTGGTTGGGAGTCTCTTATTGGGGCTTAACTGAGGTACATTTTTGTGAGAAAGGCGTAAAAACGAATGCAGTTGTGTATCAAAATACAGTCCTCAAGAACCTTTTGGAACCTGTTTCTCATACCATGTTTATTTAATAACAGGCACTGGGTATTCCAACAAGATTCTGCGCCAGCTCATAGAGCGAAAAGCACACAAGACTGGCTGGCGGCGCGTGAAATCGACTTCATCCGGCACGAAGACTGGCCCTCCTCCAGTCCAGATTTGAGTCCGTTAGATTACAAGATATGGCAACACTTGGAGGAAAAGGCCTGCTCAAAGCCTCATCCTGATTTGGAGTCACTCAAGGCATCCTTGATTAAGGCAGCCGCCGATATTGACATGGACCTCGTTCGTGCTGCGATAGACGACTAGCCGCGCAGAATAAAGGCCTGTTTTCAAAATCGCGGGGGTCATTTTGAATAAACTTTATTACCATAAGAATCTATGTTTTATTAAGTTCATTTTGCTATATAAATGTTTACATAAATAATAAACATGTCTAAATTATTTCATATTGCACATGTGACAGAACTTATGACCTGACTATGTATGTGTGTTATGTCGCTGTTTCTGGTTCCCACGACACTGGGTATCCTGTGGGGCCAGACGCAATACATTTGCCTGTATCAAAATAAATGTATTCTACTCCGATGGGACATTAATCCGACAAGACACTAATTCTATAAGAAACTTTATTAATAATAATAGTAATAATAATAATACCTTGGACAGTTTCCTGTATCTTGGGTACTAGACAACGATACACATACTTATATAGATACATATTATACTTAGGTAGATAAACAACCATGACTAGGGTACAAACATCCGTTCTCATCAAACAAATATTTGCCCCCACCGGGACTCGAACCCGGGAGCCTTGTCACTGCCGACTCGGCCATTCGGGTCGTCGAATTGCTTTTGTTCTTACTGTACATATCAACTAATTATTTTTTTCTTGTTTCAGATAACACAAAAATGGGACCCCTAATATAATACTTATAGAAATGTACTTACATAGACCAAAAAGTCTCACGTCAAAGTGAGATCTATTGTTATTGTTATAGAGTTTATTATTAAGCGTTAAATATGGATCCGGGGTATTTTGATATCGAGAGGAAACAGAATCCGAAGGAGAAAGCCAATCCTCTGTCGAAATTCACTTTCTGGTGAGTATTAATAATAATAATAATTGTTACAGATAAACGATTTTATACAAAATCCAATACACAAGGAACTACCTACATGCTACCTAAAGACCTCACAGATACCATAAACCCAGCTAAATATCGACCCATGACTTGTCTCCAAAACATATACAAAATAATAACAGCATGTCTTAGTCAACTCATATACAAACACGTAAAGACCAACTAGTTAGAAAGAAAGAAAGAAAGAATATCAATTTATTCGGACTACGCCATAACACACACAACATAAAATACACGATAATTATGAGAGGACAAGAAAAAAGTGAAACATACAATTGAAGGAGAAAGTAATAAGAACTAATATCGCAGACAATAATATACACACGCGTCACAAAAGTAAAAGTACATACCACACAGTAACTTATATGTATAGTACATACACAAGACAACAAGAAATAAATAAAAACAAAATACAATTTTGTAGCGACGAGTAGACAGTAACGTCGTGAAGTGTGTGCCTAGGCGGCGAATAGGTTCCGACTCAGCATGTGCCACAGAACCTGCAAGAGGTCCTGCAACGCTGGTATTCTGTCGGCACCTTATCAAGGAGGAGAAGATAAAGGGTGGGTGTTTAATAAACTACTTTTTATTAAAACTGCATATATAATTGATATGAAAATAAATAAACTATAGGAGAAAATTAGGAAAATTTAGTGGATGGATAAGCTAAGTAGGAGACGAATTGACATCAGAAATATAATTATAATTAATAAATAATAGATAAAAAAACACTAATTGCATAAATAGTTGAGAGTATAAGGGATATTAAATATTGTATACTATAGATTGTTCAGTGACTTAACCGAGTCACATACGTACATTAAAAAGACTTAGCTTTAAGATAATATAACTAGCAAACGCGGGGATTCACTGGGGCAGTTACTAGCTGAACAACAAAAAGGATGCCGCAAATTCAGTCAGGGATGCAAGGAGCAACTTATCATCGATGCGGTCGCATCGAAACAAGCTCTCCGTAAAAAAAGAAACATTAACACTATGTTTATTGACTATAAGAAGGCCTTTGACTCTGTACCGCACACATGGCTTATCTACGTATTACAACACTATAAAGTTCACCCCACTAACATCTCATACCTATCAACAACCATGCAAACCTGGAACACTATTCTTAAGTTATACAATGATAACAATACAATACAGACTGACAAAATCATCATTCGCAGAGGAATCTTCCAGGGCGATTCACTGATTCAAATAAAGTTTGATGACACACACCACACATTATCACATTTACTATATTTGGACGATATAAAACTTTATGGAAGTAACTTAACAGAAATACATAAACTTGCAGATCTAACACAACAGTTTTCTAATGACATACAGATGGAGTTCGGAATAGATAAGTGCAAAATACAATCAGTTCATAGAGGAAAAGTTGAGAGCAATACATACATATTAGAGAACGGAGATCAAATAGATCCAGTGGATAACGAGATAGGATATAAATACTTAGGTTACTATCAAACGTAACAGATACATACTTAAAACACAGTTGAACGCTCGAAATACCGTCAAATCATTAAACATATACGCCATCCCAATCCTCACATATTCATTCGTTATAATCAACTGGTCCCAATCAGACTTAATAAAACACCAACGCACCATCAACACACTTATGACTAAATACAGAAACCACCATCCACGCTCTTGCATACAAAGACTCACACTACCTAAAATTGTAGGAGGAAGGGGAATAATAGACTTAAAAAAATTACACAACAAACAAATCACCACACTAAGAAGGTTCTTTCACGCTAAATTGTCGCACTCAACCCTGCACAATGCCGTCGCTCAGTCCGACTTTAAACATACTCCACTTAACCTACAAGACCATCAAGCTCAAATAAATTAAACTATCATCAAACCGCAACAGAAAATCGACATCTGGACACAAAAATCCCTCCACGGCAGACACCGTTTAGACTTAACCACCCTAACGTCGACAAAACTGCGTCGAACGCGTGGCTTAAGAAAGGCGAGCTGTTCCCGGAAACGGAGGGATTTATGTTAGCCATACAGGACCAGGTTATAATTCCAAATTCCAAATGTCTTTATTACTGTAGATATTTACATATACTTAGCAATCGTCATTTGATACTCGTAACTACAGAAAACATATCATACACGACCGCACAATGGCAAGCGACATGTGCAGACACTGCCACAATAGTTCAGAAACAATACAGCATATCACAGGAGCCTGCAGATCACTCGCACAATCAGATTATAGACATCGCCACGACCAAGTTGCAGCCATCATACACCAAAACCTCGCATTCAGATACAAATTGATTGCACAAAAAACAGCCTACTATAAATACACACCTCAAACAGATTTAGAATCAACAGACTTTAAACTCTACTGGGACAGAACTATAATTACAGACAAAACTATTCATTTCAACAGGCCTGACATAACTCTCCATGATTAACAAAACAAAACAGTATTTCTCATAGATATAGCCATACCAAATACACACAACCTTACCACAACTTTTACAGAAAAGAACACAAAATACACAGACCTTGCCATTGAAATTACAACACAATGGCAGGTACAATCTGTCAAAACCATCCCAATAGTCATCTCATCCACAGGAGTCATCCCATACACATTACACACTAGTCTCAAAACACTAAATATACCCAGATCCACACACATACTTCTTCAAAAAGCAACAATACTAAATACATGTAGAATTGTACGGAAATTCATGGGCAAGGACCGTGATCTTTAGTAGATAAGCACTTGGCGTAAGCCCGTGTATCAGAACCTCTTTATTACAAGAGTGAAATGAAAAATTCATAAAAATATAATAATCATTATACCTTGGACACTATTTACACACATTGATCTAGCCGCAAACTAGGATTCCCTGTATCTTGGGTACTAGACAACGATACACACAGTTTTATAGATAAATATTATACTTAGATAAATCAACAACCATGACTAGGGTACAAACATCCGTTCTTATCAAACAAATATTTGCCCCCACCGGGACTCGAACCCGGGGCCCATGGTTTCGTAGGCAGGGTCACTGCCGTCTCGGCCATTCGGGTCATCATAGTAATAAATATAAGTTTATCATCATTCATTTATTTATCATAATTAATAATTAACGGCTAGTATTTAATCGCACATCAAAAATAATGATTTGCACAGCAAAAAAGGATCAGCAAAAACACTTTTTATGTTTTATAGTAGTTTATCTACACACGTATCATAAACCCTCTTTACTGCGTTCAAAAACCGCACGTTACGATCAGCATTATGTTAAACTACTTGGTAAAAACTCGTTTCGTATCTGGAAAACTACACATAATGGTCATTATGTGTAGTTTTTCTACATATAATGACATTCAAATTTCGAACGCCGACGCCCACCCGCGTGCCGTCCCTAGTTTGTCTGTGAAGTTGGTACTGACATTCAAATTTCGAACGCCGACGCCCGTCTGCGAGAAGTTGGTACTAAAGAACAAGCTAAACAATTGCAGAACCACAATGCCGGTCAAACATGCGGTTCCTGAACACATCAAAGAGAGCTTATGATATGTGTGTAGATAAACTATTGTATGTAACTGTACATAATTAGGCGTTAAAACTCTCGCCCATACTAAGCCCAGCAAGGCTTGTGTTATGGCTACATGACGACGATATATTTAAAAGAGATAAATAGTTTTGTAAATACATAGAATACATCCAAGAGTAAGATACAAACAGGCTCATCACACAAATATTTGCCCCCACCGGGATTCGAACCATGGACCGTCAGCTTCTTAGGCGGGGTCACTACCCGCTAGGTCCCGGTCTTAAAATGTAGATAATGAAGGGTGCTAAACGGGACCCCAAGTGCGTACCCAGGATTTCAGCTAGGGGGGCAGCTCATACCTGTTTCGAGAAGATGGTCGGTCAGGTATATTGAAACAAGAAACGCTGACGTTTATTCTATCTTCTGGGGGGGGGGGGGAGGGGGGGCAGCAGCCACCCCCTGCCCCTACCCCTACCCGGGTAGGCCCATGCGGGACCCTATCACAAAGCCTCCGTTGTCCGTCCGTCCGTCTGTCACCGGGCTCTACCGGATCAACCGAAATAGTTCGTCAGTTGAAATTTTGACAGATGATGTATTTCTGTTGCCGCTATAACAACAAATACTAAAAAACAGAATAAAATAAATATTTAAGGGGCTCCCATACAACAATTCTTTCAATACCCCATACCAACTTATGAATGCACCTGGTAACATACATGGATTGTGAAACTGAGCCACACCAATAACTTTGTAAACAACATTTTGCTATGTAAAATCCAAACTATTCACTCCACACCATCTCTACCATTTTACGGTGGTACCGAACCCTTCGTGCGCGAGTTCTACTTGCACTTGTCCGGTTTTATTAAAATTATATAAATAAAATTAGCACCCTGTCATTCATTTCTGGCAAAAAGTTATCGAAGAACCAAGTGAAATAGATTTTTCAAAATACTTAATAAAACCTTGGACACTATTTACACACATTGATCTAGCCCCAAACTAGGATTCTCTGTATCTTGGGTACAAGACTTCACATACTTATATAGATAAATATTATACTTAGATAGATAAACAACCATGACTAGGGTACAAACATCCGTTCTCATCAAACAAATATTTGCCCCCACAAGGACTCGAACCCGGGACCCTTGGCTTCGTAGGCAGGTTCACTGCCGACTCGGCCATTCGGGTCGTCAATTATTTAGCCTGTAGCAAGCCTATTTCCTGGTACTCGCTTGACGTTGAGTTACGGGGCACTTGTATGTGAGTGACGTCGCTATTCTGCATCCCACGACACATGGTATCCGGGTGTGGGCCAGAAGAAATGTATGTGCCTGTATATCAATGGTTAAGTTTTGTTCTCACCTACATAATTTACGCATCGGAAATCGAACAAAATTCATTATTCATAATTCTTTATTGAACACGGTTATTTAAAAAAGATACATTAAGAGAAAACATGTACAAAGGCGAGATTATCTCTAAAAAGAGATTTTTCCAGCAAACCAAGGCATGACAGGAAATTTTATCAATAAAGGGTAGGCAGTGCACAATATCTAAACAATAATAAAATACATATAAGTAAATTACATATCTATAAAATACGGTAAATAAAATACATACTCGTATATACCAAACTACTAAATACGTTTCAATACATACATAAACCTGTACATATAGTTTTCATATAATAATAATATACATACTACAACTATCACAAAAGAGAGAGGAAGTGCTCTTTTACCCTGTTTTTGAAAGCGAAAAGAGTGGGGCTGTCTCTTATCGTACAAGGAAGTGCGTTCCTCAGTGAACATAGCGCCACACCTTTTCCCATACGGCGTGGCAGAGACACAGTTGATACATTACAGGGGTTGAGATACTGATTGGCGATGACCTTTCACTGTTGCTGATAATGACACTGATTCCGTTAATGAGACTGATGCTGATGCTGATAACGACACTGATGCTGAAATTAATGCAGATTAAGATAAATAATAATAATACACTAATAATAGACACTATTTACACACATTGATCTACCCCGAAACTAGGATTCCCTGTATCTTGGTTACTAGAAAACGATACACATACATATATAGATAAATATTATACTTAGATAGATAAACAACCATGACTAAAACATCCGTTCTCATCCAACAAATACTTGCCCCACCGGGACTCGAACCCGGGACCCTTGGCTTCGTAGGCAGGGTCACTGCCGACTCGGTCATTCGGGTCGTCATGATGCCATGACAATACCACAGGTACACGAAGCCATTGTTCACGAAAGGGCGCAGGGGCGACCTCAGCTTATCGGATATGTACCGACTCATGGGAACTCATCGAGCCGGCGCGCGCGGCGATACTATGGCGGACTACTGACCCTGACGCATCATTATCGGGATGCTGACAATGACAGCACTGACGCACCACTATGGGGTCGCTGAGGTTGACACGAATGCTGACGCTAATACTGACGCTGACGCAAATAAGGATTGTCAAATGTTTATTTCCTCCCTCACAAGACAGGCTATTCCTAGTGTGAGGGTCAGCATACCTGTGAATTGTATTTCCTTATGGCAATAAACGATTTTCATTTAATTTTTTTAATTTTCAATGCCAACGATGACAATTCCAAGTTCAAATTCCAAATGTCTTTATTACTGTAGGAATTATGTTCAGGCTTCTCAGCACCTAATGACCTCGTAGGGGCCCATCAGCTACGAGGTAGCGTAACGATCAGTTGCCAAGAAGTGTGAACGTCGGCGATTCACCGAGCTGAAGTAAGTGGGGTCGATCTAACCTGGTCTGTGCTTCGGTCCCGTCAACCTCCTGTCTCTCTGCAAGGCCCGGGTGCACCCTAGGCTCTTCTTGGTAGACAGGTTCTTCAGCCAACCTCCTATGACTGGCGGGCCAGCTTCAATGAGCACAGTGTTCCAACACAGGTTATGTTACGTGGTAAAAACCAATCGGCCACGTAAATGCGAACTTTATCTGGTTCGGGGAACCACAACACACTCAGCTATATAGACAATCCTGAGGGAAACCCGAATACATTCCAGATGGCTTGCGATTTAATTTCAATACCCTAACCAAAACGCGTTTACATTGCGAGGGCTTTCGTCTGTCAGTTGTCAAAAAACTGCTAGGTTGGCAGCAACGTCAAATTCAAAATGGCCGTTCAGAAACCATCGATCGAATATCGATTTGGAATCGAACAATCACCCGCCCGGACAGGCACCCACCTGTCCCCTAATCTACTGGCAGCCGAGACAACGTTGCTACCGCTCGTTTTAGAACCGAGCCTCCTACTAGAACCTCTGCAGACCGGGGGGTCCCGTCCTTGCCAGGAAACAAGTTAACAATGCGCCCCCTGCGCCAACGTAGTGGCGGTAGGTTAGCATCCTTAACCAGAACGAGGTCACCAACACTAGGGGGGCTGGTTTTGTCAGTCCACTTAAGGCGCTGTTGTAAGATATGCAGATACTCGAGCGACCAACGCTTCCAGAAATTCTGAGTAAACTGCTGCAACATCTGATACCTTGACAACCGATACAATTTCACTCCCTCGAAGGGGTGCTCGGGCAACGCGTTAAGTGGCTGTCCTATCAAGAAATGGCCTGGGGTCAGAGCCTCCAGGTCATTTGGATCCGAGCTGAGCGGACACAACGGTCGCGAATTGAGAACGGCCTCGATCTTACAAAACAATGTCGCGAGCTCCTCAAAAGTCAGCGCGGTCTGACCTACTATACGCCCCAAGTGCGTCTTAGCTGACTTAACTACGGCCTCAAAAATCCCACCCCAGTGGGGGCAAATCGGTGGGCTGAAGGTCCACTGTATACCCCGACTGGAGAGGGCCGTTCCAATATCCACTTTATTTACATTCAAAAAGTTGACTATCTCTCGTAAGTATCGTTCCGCACCGATGTAGTTAGTGCCGTTATCAGAGCGGATCAAAGTTGGAAGTCCCCTTCGAGAAACAAACCTATCCAAACAAGCAATGAAAGCCTCTGTCAAGAGATCAGCAACGAGCTCGAGATGTACCGCCTTGGTGGATAAACAAACAAACACACATAGGTACGCCTTGTATTGCCTAGCGGTACGCAATCGTGAACTCTTCACCATAAACGGTCCTGCAAAATCCGTACCAACACCTGAAAACGGTCTGACCTCATTCACACGATCAGGGGGCAAGTCCCCCATGAGAGGTTGCATCGTGGCAGCCTTAAGTCGATAACAAGGCATGCACCGAAACACGATGTTCCGTATGACACGGCGGGCAGATAAGATCCAAAACTCCCGCTGGAGCGTGGCCAACAACGCGTTACAGCCGGCATGCGCGTTTTTAATATGACGATCAGTCACCAGCAATTCAACTAACTGTCCCCCCTTGGGGAGCAGAAGTGGGTGACGAGCCGAATACGACAGATTCGCATTGCGCAATCTCCCTCCTACCCGAAGTAACCCGGTCGAATCAACAAAGGGGTTGAGACGCGCGACGGCTCCCTTCAATTTCGAACGTCCACTTCGTATAATCTCCAATTCTGCCCCAAACTTCGAGGACTGTACCAACCGGACCAAATTCAACAGCGACTCGTTTCGCTCTGCCGGAGTCAGAATAGGGTTCAACGTTCGCTGATCGCGAGGAGTACGACAATTTCGAGCGAATCTCCTAATCCAAGTGGACACGTTTATCAACTTGTCAAGTGAGCTATACCGGTCCAGCAGAAACCCGGCGTCAGGGTCCTCAGCCTTCTGGGTAACATGCACGGCCGCTCTGGGGCCATGATCCGAAGATACTACTACATGGCTGTGGGGCCAGTCCGATTCTCTCTTGGCAAGCCAGGGTGGTCCCCACCACAAATGGTGTCTAACGAGTTCAGGAGCCTGACATCCCCTGGATGCACAATCAGACGGGTTCAATTCTCCTGGTACATGTCTCCAGGTCAGTGGGACCTCAGACGACACAATCTGGGAGACACGGTTCGCAACAAAAACCTCTAAGTTATTGACCGAAGCCTTCAGCCAGCACAAAACAATCTGGCTGTCCGTCCAAGCGTACACCGTATCCTCCAAAACCACTGACCCACGCAACACTGTTAGAGTGTGATTCAAAAGTTTGGTCAAAAGAGCAGCCCCGGACAGTTCCAGTTTTGGAATCGTCATCCTTGTCCGAATAGGCGCTACCTTGCTTTTTGCCTAAACCAAACGCACGTCGACCTCCCCGGTGGAGGTGACGGTTCGCAAATAAACCGCTGCCGCAAACCCTCGTTCAGAGGCATCACAAAACCCGTGAAGGGTTGCCCTGTAATCCCCAGCAGGGACCAATTTCCTCGGCAGCGATACATTATTTATGTCCGATAGCGAGGTGAACATTCGCGTCCAATCAGTCAACAAATCACCTGAGAGGTGGGTGTCCCAGGTCAACTGAGCCGCCCATAGCCTTTGCATAAAACATTTGAGAGCAAAGGTGACTGGAGAAATCCATCCATTCGGGTCGAACGTTCTCGCAATCGTTGACAGTACTGACCGCTTCGTCCAGGCCTTCGGTGTTTCTAAAACCACCCGATAGGTAAACTCATCATGGACGGGCCGGTACTGAATTCCAAGCACTGACAACATGTTAGGGTTGTCAGGATTCTCAAAAACGTGCGGGTCTTGTTGAAACTCATCTGGGAGACCAGCCATCAACTCAGGGGAGTTGGACATCCACTTGCGTAGTTCATAGCCGCCTCGTTCCAGCAATTGAATGAGCTCGTCACGTCGATCCAGAGCTTCCTCTACACTGGCTGCCCCTGTGCAGACGTCATCGACGTACAAATCTTGCTCCAGGAAAGCGGCGGCTCTAGGATAGCTCACACGGTCACGCGACGCCAACTCCCGCAGGGTACGCATCGCCAAATACGGGCTAGACCGTAACCCATACGTGTTCGTGTTTAACTCATAGACCTTGACTGGCTCGGCCGTGGACTCACGCCAAAGTATCAACTGATACCTTCTGTCAGCCGGATGAATTACCGTTTGCCTAAACATCATCCGAATGTCTGCGACAAATACAATCTGGTGCCTCCGAAAGCTCGTGAGAATATCCGAAATATCACGACTCAACTTGGGTCCCGAATGTAGACACTGATTCAGGGACATCCCGTTCGAGGTAGGTGCTGACCCATCAAAAACAACTCGAATCTTGCCGGTAGGGGTTCGTAGGACGGCATGGTGTGGAAGGAAACAATGATCCTCAGATCTCCAGTCCACACCCGATACCGACATGTGTCCTAACGACTCATACTCCCTCATGAAATCAACATATTTTTGTTTAAATACGGCGTCCCTTGTCATCCTACGCTCCATCGACATCAATCTCGTCTCAGCCATCTTCCTAGATTCTCCTAGTGGCGGTCGATCGGCCCTGAAAGGCAGTCGAGTTACAAAACGACCAGAACGAAGGCGACCAGTACTATTCTGGTAAAACAACTCGCACTCTACTTCGTCTGCGTCGACTCGACGAACGATGGGAGGTTCCTCTATCTCCCAGAAACGTTGGATAACGTCTGACAACGCTGAGCCAATAAGTATGCCATCTGACTCGGCAGGCCTAACCATTGGCAATGCCGGACCCATGATCACGTGACCAAACTTAGTATCCACAGCAATCAACCCGTCCGGCTGAAGAACTCGCCGATCCGACAACAGAAACCTACCCAGAACGTCTGCTCCCAGTAGCAGGTCGACCGGGGCTGGAGTGTCAAAATCGGGATCCGCCAACTTGAGTCCTGGAATCGAACGGCCGGATTCAACTTCACCAAGGGGTGTCTGCCCATGACATGCGTCATTACTAAAGCTTGCACGGATGTTTTTGTCAAAATGTCATAACGTGGAGAGAACGTGATCACCGATTGACCAACTACATTCGTAACCGTAACATTCCCCACGCCCCGTATTGATTTATTATACCTATTTACCTTGAGGCCCAACCATTTTGCTAAATCATTCGATACAATGCAGCCCTGAGCTCCAGAATCTAATAGGGCGCGAACGTATGTTGGGTTGCCCGCCAAACCCCAAACAAGCACAGAGGCGATCGGTAACACCACCGTCTCCGGTTGGGGGGCAACAAATGGTTGGGCCGCAAATTCCTAGCGAGGACCCCCGGGGCCCCACTGTGCCTGTAACCGATCAGGTATGCAGCTATACGCCAGAGGGTCCCATTGTACAAATGGCCCACGCGCCGGTTCCATTCCCAACCTACGATTCCCCGTAAAGGGGGGTGGGCGTGAATTCAACCGTGGCCGCTCCATGAGCGGGGGGGACATCACATGTGACCGACGAGGACGAGGCAACGAGCGGGGCGACAACTGAGGCGGCGTCCGAACCGCACCCGCATAGCTCAAAGGTGTCCCATGACACCCGCCCGTTACGGCCTGCTCAACACACCCAATGTCCCGCTGGGTCGGATGCTGAGTCGCAACCGAAAACTCAGGGCCCCCCATGTAATGGTCCTGAGTGCGGCCCTGCACCCTAGTACTGCCCTGTGCACGTGGGGACGTTGGCCCCTGAGTTGCGCTCCGAGTCGCAAACGAATTCTCAGGGCCCCATGCCGTGTCACCCTGGGTACGGCCCTGTGGACGTGGGGACGTTGGCCCCTGAGTTGCGCTCCGAGTCGCAAACGAATTCTCAGGGCCCCATGCCGTGTCACCCTGGATACGGCCCTGTGGATGCTGTTGGCCGGACCGGTTCATGCACAACAGATTGTTGTGGGCCCCACCACAATATCCGCACATTTTTGTGCGCGTGCAGTCCCTAGCCATGTGTGGCCCGAGGCACAGGAAACACCAGCTCCGCTGCTTGGCCATCCGGCGCCGTCCCTGAACCCTAAGTTCCCCGAACTTATTGCAATTGGCCACAGCATGGCCAATCTGCCTACAACATGGGCAGGTCTCACCATGTGGGGTCAATTCACTCACAGTCCCATACGACTGCCGGTTGGTGCGGTCCTTCCTCGTCGGAGGGCCCCTACTCACAGCGCTCCCGGCAGCTCTCTGTGGCTCCGAAGGATGGGTGACCGTCAACCCCAAATTCTCTGCCCGTCGAGCCTCCTCTTCCAAGAATCCGACCAAGTCGGAGAAGGCGGGCAGGTCCTCGGCCGACCTCCCGTGAGACTGTTCGAAACGAGTCTGCACGTCAGCGGGTAGGCGGGAAAGTACAATGTACAACAGTAGGTACGACCATTCACCAACCGGAAGTCCAAGATTCTCTAGAGCCTTGGTGACGGACAACAATGGGTTCAAAACCTCCGTCTGTATGGCCCCGACCTTGTTCACAACCGGGATACTAAACAAACGGTTCAGTTGGGCATCGGCCAACCTCCGTTTGTTATGGTAACGTCTGACCAACAATTGCCTGGCCGTTTCATAGTTACCCTCCGTAACTGTCAAATGAGCGACCAGCTCCCTAGGCTCACCCCTCAATGCTGCCACCAGCTGAGCCATCTTGACAGACTTGGTAATGTACGATCGCATGTGCACCAAACTGTCGAACAGATTGATGAAGCTCATCCATTCACCGGACACTCCGTCAAAAGTAGGCATAGTTATGGCAGGTAACCTGGACCCCGAACCCTGAAGCGGCAGAGGTGCTTCAATGTCACCACCATGGCTGGACTCGCGCTGTCTACGTATGTCCGCAGCCTTCTGCGTGATAGCAGCTGCCATCTCCATACATTGGTCGACATCCCCTAGCAACCGTGACAGCCTGTCAGGTGCGCAACCATCAACTGATTCCGACTGCGCGGACAATTCGAGCACCCTATTGTAACGTTCCTTAACGTCCATAGACCGCTCCAATACCACATCATGCCTATCTAAACGGTCTATCAGACCGTGTGCGGAGGAAAACCATCTGAGTTCCTTAGAAACACCCTTCTGGATTTTAGATAACGACATGATCGGAACGAGACTTACTCACAATTTGCAGTAACTCAATTTTATTGGACCCTCCAGTCTACAACCCAAACGAGGGAACCCTAAACCACAACTTAAACAATGTTGTTTTCCTTAAACAATAGGAACCGAGTTTTATATCTATATAAATTCTGTAAATACAATTTAGTTTCCCTTTATCATTATAACACACACAGATAGTCAATATTAGTTCAAGTTATAAATTGCTATAAACTAAAACAATGTAATAGCCTGCTATCAATAGATCACGATGCTATCACCTATGTTAACCAAACATTCATTCAATAGCACTACTAGACCACTAATAGATTGACTAACTGGTAATTCAATTCAATATCTGTCTATCTACTACCAGCAATAGACCTATAGCTTACAATACTACCAATCTATGTGGATATAGGAACACAACCAAGTTACCTAATAACCGCCTATACCTACAGATTGATAGTCCCAAATCGTGCCTTCCTGGAGCCCTTGACGGCTGCAAATCTCAGGAAGCCACGCTCTAGCTACCAAAATGTTCAGGCTTCTCAGCACCTAATGACCTCGTAGGGGCCCATCAGCTACGAGGTAGCGTAACGATCAGTTCAGATTCAGATCAGTCTGAAGTAAGTGGGGTCGATCTAACCTGGTCTGTGCTTCGGTCCCGTCAACCTCCTGTCTCTCTGCAAGGCCCGGGTGCACCCTAGGCTCTTCTTGGTAGACAGGTTCTTCAGCCAACCTCCTATGACTGGCGGGCCAGCTTCAATGAGCACAGTGTTCCAACACAGGTTATGTTACGTGGAAAAACCAATCGGCCACGTAAATGCGAACTTTATCTGGTTCGGGGAACCACAACACACTCAGCTATATAGACAATCCTGAGGGAAACCCGAATACATTCCAGATGGCTTGCGATTTAATTTCAATACCCTAACCAAAACGCGTTTACATTGCGAGGGCTTTCGTCTGTCAGTTGTCAAAAAACTGCTAGGTTGGCAGCAACGTCAAATTCAAAATGGCCGTTCAGAAACCATCGATCGAATATCGATTTGGAATCGAACAAATTATTCATATACTTAGCAATTGTCATTTTTTGCCACTTCTCTACGTTGGACCACTGTGGGAGAAGAAGGGCGTGGAAACTCCCACATACTATGGCGATACTATGGCGGTCTACTGCAACTGACGCATCATTATCGGGATGTTGTCAATGACAGCACTGACGCATCATTATCGGGTTGCTGACTTATGCTGACGCTAATGCCAATGATGACAATTCCACAGGTACACGAAGCCAGTGTTCACGAAAGGGCGCAAGGGTGACCTCAGCATATCAGATGTGTACCGTTGCATGGGGACTCATCGGGCCGGCGCACGTGGCGACGCAATGTCGGAGTCTTGGCAGAAGGAGCTTAGAAGAGCAGGTAATTAGCGGTTATAATTATTTGCTTTCCGCAAATGAAAATGTCGAAATGGATCACTCCACTGCAGCCTTCGTGCACGGGTTCAGAATCCGAGCCGTACGACTGTGGAATGAGCTTCCTTGCACTATCAGGGACAGTCGATCTCTAAATATATTCAAAAACCGGCTAAAGAAGCAATATCTCTCCCATTCCAGTTAGATATATATTTATAGGTTTGTATTAGTGTATTAGGCGGTTTCTATATATTGTTACGTTGTATTTAAGTAATTGTGTATGCAGTCTATTTTTAGCAATTAGGGCTATCAGTATAATGGCAACAAATATAATGTTTACCAAAATATTTCTTTCCTACCCAAAATGGATAAATGAACACCAAAAGTTGCAAAAAATATCAGCAAAAATACTGCGGTAGCTTAGGTGAAGGGTAAAGGGGGTGAGCGAAGCGAAGCCCCCTTTATCCTTTATTACTCGCCTTCGGCTCGTTTCTTAAACCCACTCTCGAGTATTAATGCCCTCCATTATGTAGCAGTCACATAAACTACTATAATGTGTATATTTATTTTCAGATAAAGGAAAAAAGCCATCGCTGCTTCGTACAATATTCAAACTGCACGGTGCAAGGTTTATCTTCTTCAATATTCTGTTTTCTCTCGCAGACTCCAGCTTTAAGTGAGTGTTAATATTTACATTTTTTACATTAACCCATAATGATCCCAGAGACATGTTCAATATGGCTTATGACCGAAATTACAGTTTTAATGCAATATTCAATTGATTTCTAATTAAGTTACTATAGTATTTTTTTGGCATCAACCTTCCCAATGGAACGAGGTAGGTAAGCGGATAACAAGGCTTAGGTGGACGTGATCTTGAATGGCGTGTACGTACCTGCCTGAGAAGGCCTATACTCTAAAGTGGGTTCCCTGACTGGCTGATGACGATGACAATGATGGAACATTTTGCCGCCAATTAACTGTCAGGGTCAAAAGGTCAGCTACCAAAAAAAATACACCTGTGTTGTTTATACCGTGTAGATTGTGCGTTCCACTCTGCCTCGAGGGACTGATCAACTACTTCTCTTCCTCTTCCTCTGAGGTGACCACCAAAGAGGCATACCTCTACGCCGCTGGTAAGAACAACTTATTTATAATATTTTTTATCCTGTGGGGTGTACAGGATAAGCATAATGTCGCCTATCTCAAATGATAAGTATCTACTCTGGCTCAAACGGCTAGGGTTGTCGTTTCGTTCAGGCGTCATACAGCGTGCGAATGCGAGGGCTATAAAAAGAGCAAGATGCAAGACAAGTTCACATCACAACTCGAATGAATGTATTGTACTCGAGCGCAGTCGGCCGGCAAACCTGTCCTGCGCATTACTTCTGTATCCCAAAACTAGGCAATAAGTGTGTGTGAGCATATAAGGACCATAAAATAATAAACGTACAAAGGAGGAAAAATTAGGATAAATAATAAAAATCTTAAATAAGAACTTCCTACAGTACTTTAACATTACTGCTCGAAACTTCTCGGTTCTCGTCGCTGAAAATGTTTAAGATGTTCTGGAAACTTGAAATTCTGCACAGAGGTGTATCATAAAAAGTATATTACGGAAAAAACAGTTACAGATAGACAAACTTATCTGTAGAATGAAGGGATGACGCCACCATCGAAAAGGGTTGCCACATATTACATAAATTGCTGCAATCGGTGCAAATAGTGGATGTAACACACGATTATTTATAGCGATTTATTAATTTAGGATTGATACATAAATATAGCTGTTTTGTTAGCATTAAAAAAAATATACATAAGTACATAACATTTATTAATAACTAAAATCCACAATATAATGCACTTGGCACTTATCACAACTTTTAACATCTAAATACGTATTTTACAAGAGGTCTACTCGACCAGACCGTACGATCGACAAATGATTAAGTATAAATATTGCTTATAAAAATATAATTGCTGACACATTGCATTTCACATTTTCGTTTTATTGAAAACTTTTCACACAGTAATTATGATCTAATGAAGCCGAAGTATGTGCACTAATGCCATATGTATGGTTGAGTGGATAAATTCCACTAATTTCCTCGAAATCTGAGTCACTGTCACTATCGGTATCAGAGCCACTGTCTAAATTGACTATAAAGGGCTTATCTAAATATCCGTCGTTTTGTCGATAATCCTCTTCAATTTTATGCACGTGTGCACAATATTTTTGCCATTCTAAGGCATCAATGGAACTGAACGCTTCGGTTACTTGTTTCGGCATATTTTCATGATTATCAAACAAAATACTTGTAATACAGTAGAACTCCAATTATCCGAATTAATGGGGACCGGGACCCATTCGGATAATCAAATATTCGGATAATCGGATTTTTAAAAAAAAAATTGCCATTGGAGAGAATAAAAGCTACGTTTTGATATTGCACTATTTTTTTATTGAATTAAATGAAAGAAATCTCAGGCAACTTCTTACCCGTTACACCTTTATCGAGTTGCTCTATAATTTTCAGTTTGTCCGCTAACGATAGCGCAACACGTTTTCTTTTCGAAGCCATGGTATAAAAACAATACAGTATTGTACACGCACAAACAAAAGTAAGCCGTAGCGAAAGAGTAGCGTCCTCGAGCAAGGTCAATAGCACACTGGCTAATCAAAACAAACAATGACAGGTGCGCCGTGACTGCAATGCGCCGGAACTTGTCTTAACTTGCCGTTGTGCCTACACACGCGGGGGGGAGTCAGTGTAGGCACAACGGCAAGTTAAGACAAGTCAAGTCAAGACTTAACGCGCAAACACTGGCTTCGCGGGGGGAAGAATAATAGCGCACTTAGACTTTTTTTGGACAATTTTTTGTGATTCGGATAATCGGCGATTCGGATAGTCAGAGTTCGGATAATTAATAATAATAATAATAATAATAATACCTTGGACACCATTTACACACATTGATCTAGCCCCAAACTAGGATTCCCTGTATCTTGGGTACTAGACAACGATACACATACTTATATAGAGAAATATTATACTTAGATAGATAAACAACCATAACTAGGGTACAAACATCCGTTCTCGTCAAACAAATATTTGCCCCCACCGGGACTCGAACCCGGGACCCTTAGTTTCGTAGGCAGCGTCACTGCCAACTCAGCCATTCGGGTCGTCTGGAGTTGGCAGTGACGCAGCAATTGGAGTTCTACTGTATTGGAAAAACTAATGGACTCTCAACTGAACAACACAACACAGCAACAACTGACAGCGAAGTGACATTTTCAAAATGGCGTCCGTAGTTTCCCCTTTCGCCATTCTACAGATAAGTTTGTGGCTCTGTATTGGACATATTTAGTGTGACGTTTGAATCACTCCGTTGCTCAACCGAGTCACTGATTTCAATGCGATTTTCTGTTAACACTTCCCTGTTTTAAGCCCGTTCAATGATTTGAAAGTTATCAGCTTAACAAGGAAGCTAGTCAGCGAAATGCTAGGCTTGAGGTTTCATTTAGTGTGTCGGGGTTGTGTTAAATATTATAGTTATTTCTGATATAGTTTACGGTGGATATCACGATCTCCATTTATTTTTTTAACCTACGCAGTCGCAGCAATTTATAACCTACGCAGTGGTGACTCGCTGAGGGAACTGTTCAAGGAAATTAGCATTATGACTATACCGTGTCAATATATTTATGAAAATATCATGTACGTTAAGAAGGACATAAATAGATTCACTAAAAATGTTGACAGGCACAAGCGAAATAATATAAGAAGCGGAAATAAAATTCAGCAACCTTACTATAGACTAGCTAAAGTTAGAACTTCATTTGTGGGTCTAAGTATACAATACTAAAACAAATACCGGAAGAGATATTAAATTTGTCAGAGAAGAAATTTAAAGGCATTATTAAGAAAACATTATGTTATAAAGCATATTATAGTTTAGATGATTACATTGATGACAAAGGGGTATGAAGCTCTGATTTTCCTGCGCACCACAAGAACCACGCACACGATTGTAACACAAGACCTATTTTTGCAAAAAAAAAAGAAACGGAAATGAAAAGTTTTGCCGTGTACCCATGATTATGGGTACACGGCACTACTCATTACAACTTCACCCGTCGATCCTGTATTGTATGATGGTACCATAATTACTTAAAGTGAGAAAGCTAAGAATCTTGCTGTTATATTTGACAACTTGCTGTCCTGGTCGCCCCATATTTGTGAGGTCAGCAGACGAGTCTTTGCGTCATTTCACTCCCTACGGAGATTGCAGCACTTCCTGCCACAGCAGACTAAAATACTTGCTCAGTCCCTTCTACTACCTTTAATAGACTATGCGGATGTTTGTTGGGTCAGCGCGAACGAAGAACAACTGAACAAACTCGAACGACTTCAAAATCTCGGGATTCGGTTTATCTACGGGTTGCGCAAGTATGACCGTGTCTCCCAGTATCGCAAGGAGCTGGGGTGGCTCCCGATCCGTCTTCGCCGTGACATGCACATTCTCTCTTATCTGTTCAATATATTGCGAAATCCCCGATACCCCACATATCTACGCCAACGTTTTGACTTTCTTTTCCCCAGGGATAGCAATCCGAGATCCCACACGGTGTCTCTTCTTTCAACTCCTCGACATAACACTGCCGCTTACGAACACTCGTTTAGGTTAAGGGCAATCCGACTGTGGAACGCACTTCCCTGCGCTATTAGGGAAAGTCCCTCAATTTTCACTTTTAAGAAAAGATTGAAAGTGTATTTCATTTCTCTTCCGTAAATACCATACCATATATATGTAGGTAGGTATATGTATGATTTATTATAGTTTATGTATGTGCCTGCTATTTATTGTATTTTATGTAGTTGAAGTACGTATTTTTATTTTATATTTGGTATAGGTTATATATATTTTAAAAGTAATTTTCATACATATGTATAGTGTTATTGCGAACTAGGACTTTCCTGTATAATTAACTCTCCTGTCTTGTCTAGGTTTGCTGGAAGAAATCTCTTTTTAGATATAAGCTCGCCTTTGCTTATTACATTTCTTTTAATTGTCTGTAATCTTACACTATCTATGCAATAAAGAATAGGAAAAGTAGCCCGTGTTGCAGTGTACGAGTTTCTTGAGCCGCTTCTTCCCCGCTGCCATAACACTTTTCGAGGCGGTAGTAGTTTTTCTTGCATCTATCTCCGCCAGTTTAGTTTATGTCCACTCATGTTTCGGCCTCCGCCGGTTGTTACACGTACCATTGTTTGCCATGGTAATTGCATGGAAACTATGGCTTGTTCTAAGTAACGAAATAAATGTTTCCCTGTAGTCGTACTTTTTAAACAACATAATAACTTTAAAGTTCCTCACAGACATTGAAGTTCTTATCAATACCTTGAACCGCGATTCATAAGTGATGTTAGGATCTGTTCAGTATCTGAAACGTGATCACTTTCATCGAGTTCAGTAGTTTTGCCGGAGTTGCTTGAATAAATTATCGCCTAAATCCTCAGTGCGTCACGGGTAGGTAGGTACATGGATGCTCTGGCATATTTTCAAATCCTGGTTATATTTTAAAATTACTTTATTTGATCTGGGTTCACCTCCTTAACTCTCTTTTATTTAGACTTTTGTTTGTGTCGCAGTTGGTTGGTTAAATTAGACCCTAGACCGTTAATTAACCTGGTCACTAGCATTTTGATTTAAATAAAGCATCATCGAAAACGTTTAATAATGTAAAACAAGATGGCGTCACGACAACAGCTGATTACTTTCAGAGTCTATCTTTTCACTAGTGATTTGCACAGCCCTTTATCCTTCGTGTTAGGTTGAACATGTAAGAACAACAAAAAATACTCAAAACATAAACATAAAATATTGTTTATGTGTACTTAAGTGTATTTATCTACACACGTATCATAAACCCTTTTTAATGCGTACAAAAACCGCACGTTACGATCAGCATAATGTTAAACTGTTTAGTAAAAACTCATTTCTTATCTGAAAAATTACACATAATGACCATAATGTGTAATTTTTCGACACACATTCAAATTTCGAACGCCGACGCCCGCCTGCGTGCTGCCCTTAGTTTGTCTGTGAAGTTGGCATTCAAATTTCGAACGCCGACGCCCGAAGTTGGTGCTACAGAACAAGCTAAACAACTGCAGAGCCACAGTGCCGGTCAAACATGCGGTTCCTGTACATATCAAAGAGAGCTTATGATACGTGTGTAGATAAACTAGTGTATGTAACTGTACATAATTAGGCATTAAAACTCTCGAGTGGTATTATTATGAAACTCGCCCCCACTCTCGAGTATTAATGCCCTCCATTATGTAGCAGTCACATAAACTACTATTATATTGCATATGTCTTGTTGCCTAGGAACGTTTAGTCAACTCGTTAAACATTTCGTTCACTCTCTTGTCTGACGGAACTTTAGCCACTTGGTTAAACGTCGGTCTTTAATTAACGGTCTAGGGAGTTAGTCAAGTGTCTGATTTAACCAACTGCGACATATGCATGAGGTTTTAATTTACAAAACAGTCGCGGGCCGCAGGCAGGATGTCTAAATTAAACTGTAAAACTGTACCTACTTAGTCACTAAGTAGGTACAGTTTTCAACTAAAAGACTTTTCTTTTACTCAAGCTACTTTACCTACCCGTTACAATTCCGTAAATATTATTAATGTGAAAGTTTGTGGGTATATGTAGTTTTTTTATTTTTTGTATGTTTGTTACTCAATCACGCAAAAATGGATTCGAGTATTTAGCACACAGTTTTTTTTTATCTACACACGTATGATATGACACAGTATTGCGCCCAAAAACCGCACGTTACGACCAGCATAATGTTATACTACTTGGTAAAAACTCATTTCTTATTTGAATATTGATACATTATGACCATAATGTATACATTTTCGACAAATTATGATATTCAAATTTCGAAAGCCCCGCCCGCCCGAGTGCCGCCCCTAGTTTGTCTGTGAAGTTGGTACTACTGAACAAGCTAAACAAGTGTAGAACAATTATTAATGCCACAATGCCGGTCGAACATGCGGTTCCTGAACACATCAAAGAGAGCTTATGATATGTGCGTAGATAACTAGTGTATGTACTGTACATAATTAGGTATTAAAACTCTCGAGTGATATTATTATGAACTCTCGAGTTGTAAAGCCCTCCATTATGTATCAGTCACATAATAGTAGTTTATGTGACAGCTACATAATGGAGGGCATTAATACTTCTATATGAAACTAACATTGCAAAAAAGTTTGAAAAATAATATTTCAACGAGTTCATAAATATTTTATATAATTAGTTAACTCGTGGAGCCGCGTGGCTCTGCGGGGCGGTGTGGTCATCCTTCTCCGACGCGTTGCGACGGGTATTTGTTTTCTTTGTCTTATGCTTAAAGCCAAGCCAGAGACAGCGAGCGTACTGTGTACCTACCGCTACGCTCGCTGCCTCACTCACACACTAACGCTTAAGATATTTTTGTCCCGGTAAACGATAATTTCTTAAGATTCCTCTACACAATGGCCCATGACGGGCGAGTACAGGCATGCACGATTGTGCTGAGAGCATAATCGTCTGTGAGTGGCGATCATCGCCTGTAATCGTGAATATTAGGTGGATCGAGGAACGCGTGCCGATGATCGTGCGCGTGTTCACACAATCGCCCATCAATGAGTGGCAAGTTCCAAGTTTTTATTAGCAGTCAGCCTTCGTCTACGAATATTACCCAATCACTACATCCAGATGAATCCAAACGACCCTACCTTCTTTGGCCACAGACTGAGTGCCCTGGCGGTATTTTAGTTAAGCCTTTAGAGGCTTTTAAACCTTTACTAATTAAAAATAATTACATTTAAAATATTTAGTCGATGGCTTTTTAATTAAAAATAATTATAACTAAAATATTGATTGATTAAATAGTGATGGCATTTTTGATGCACATTGCGATCATTAATAATCATACATACATATAAGTGTATAGAGCAAAAAGTGCATCTTCAACAGACGGCAGAGACTAAATGATCAGTCACGATTGTGTAGAGAGCATCCCATGATCGCGGCGATGATGGCCACTACTTTAATCGCCCATCATGGGCCATTGTGTCGAGGAGCTAGTGATAAAATGTCTACTGTTGTCGATTCCAGGCGTAGTCGGGTTCATGGCGATGAGTGCAACAATAGTCCACCCGTGGCTGCTATGGCTTCTCGAGATGAGCTTGAAAGTGCGCGTCGCCTGCAGCTCACTTATCTATAGAAAGGTAACGGACTCCCGCAGTAACGTTACGCACATCTTTCGCCCACTGGCCACTGCCAGTCATTGAACAGCTGATTTTGATAAACATTTCGAGTGCCACAGGACTGCTGAATAGATAGAAAGGTTACGGACGGTTGCCCTATACAAACTATCAAAAACTGTATGTGAAGAAGCTGTACTGATGGCATATAATGGCTATGTGGACTCTACACTAAGATTTGGAATAATTTTTTGGGGTAACTCAGTAGGTAAAGAATCTGTATTAATTGCACAAAAAAAAATGTGTCAGGGCCGTATGTGGTCTTTGCCGTAGAGATAGCGCTAAACAACATTTTAAGAGGCTCAATATTCTGACAGTGCCATCCCTGTATATTCTTGAGGTAGCTATGTTTGTCAAGACGAACATGCATCTATACACTAAAATTAATAGCAAAAGACACCTTAACAAAATTAGTATGCCCCAACACCATACAGCATTATTTAAAAACAGTATTTTTGGTATGGCACCAAAAATATTTAATAGATTACCTGATAATATACGTAATGTCGACAATATATTGCAATTTAAAAGGGAATTACGTAAGCTTCTAATCAACAAAATATATTACTCCATATCAGAATACCTTTTTGATAATAACTTGTAAGTTTATGGTAATATTTGACAAATGTAATGTAATATGAATCCAATTGATTTTTCTGTTAAAACTATTAATATGTACTTACCTACATTTGCATGAAATATTTGTATGCCCGATGGCTAGACATAGAGATACATAATATTTTTATAACACCTGAATGTACATATCCTACTACCTACCTATGTTTCACAAATAAATGATTTGATTTGATTTGGACATCCGTAAAAAGATGACTTCCATCTTTCCTACACATGATGTACCGTAACTCCAGCGCTACAGTTCCTCCTGTAGCACATGCTGAGCCGGAATTATTTCACCGTCGCCATACGCAACTCACTGCGATAGATTTGTATATTACTGATCACCCTGTTTTTTATCGTATGTAATTTCTTGTTGTTTCTTTTAATTGTTATCCTATTACGTGCCTACTTGTTGTATTTTCTGGGTTCTGTTTTGTGTATTTTGACGACTGAATAAACACTATCTATCTAAGTTAACGTCAAGTGAGTACCAGGAGATACGCCTGCTTACATAGGTCTGGAAAAATATTTAAAAATATCTATATCACTTTGTTCATCGATATTTTGTTGTCACAGTACATGTAATGTATGACAGGGTTCTTTCTTTTCTATTAATTGCACATAACAATATATATCACAAAGCAAAAACATAAAAGTTATGTACATGTCTTTTACATGAGAGTTCTTCCAGCAAGCCATGGCTTTCCCATAGAACTTAAATGATTACTTAAATGACGGGACTGTATTGGGTTAATCTAGCTCAACACAGACCTGGCTGTTAATAATTTTGTAATTTTTTAATTCCTGCTTATTGATCATAATGATTAATATCGTAATATTTGTATTAGTTAAGCAGTACCGATTTTTAAAAGAGGTCTAAATATCAATCTGTGGGAGTTTCTACGCCCTTCTTCTCCCACAGTGGTCCAATGTAGAGAAGACGCAAAAAACGACGTTTGCTAAGTACATGTAAATATCTACAGTAATAAATAACTTTGACTTTGATTATTACCACCTAAATAATAAGGCCGTTATTTGCAGTTGCTTCGTCTGGACCTCACCGCTGGCGGCAAGGCTTCAGAAGGTCTCGCCGGCTACGTAGTTAACCTTCTTACTACAGACGCACAACGCTTTGATATGGCCAGCTTATTCGTAGTGGACCTTGCCAGGTAATACTAGTTCCTAGTTCTTTGTTTTTGGTCTTAGTTCATAGTTAGTGGTTTTAAGTTCTTACTTAGAATATAGAACGTAGTTTGTAGAACAAAACATAGTTCGCATTTCATAGTTCATAGAACATGGTAGTTAATTTAACGGGACATATAGGTTGCAGTTCGAAGTTCGTAGAACATGATAGTTTATAGTTTATAGAGCATTGTTCAATAATAAGTATTTAGTATAATGCAAGTCAGAGGGTCTTGCCGGTTACGTAGTGAACCAGCCTGTTCGTAGCCAGGTGTACTTAGATTTTAGTTTGTAAAACATAGTTTGTGGTGCAGCACATTGCTCGCATTATGTAGGTCGTAAAACATCAAAATGCAGGACAAAACAAAGCACACACATGTTTTATTCGACCTCGCCGTATAAACTTAATTCTTAGTACCTAGTAGAACTTTTGATTACCAAAATTCTTCAAATAACAGCTCGTGTGAAATAATCGCGGTCCGATTCGTGAATAATCAATTTGAATGAGATGGGATACATGTTTTAATTAGAGAATAAGGGGGTGGATTCCGACGTCACAGGCTATCATAGTCTACACTAGCCCTACGGCCAGAAGCGAAGTATGTGCCTGTATATTAATGTCTATGTTTGTTGCAGGACGCCGATAGAGAGCATAGCCATAGTGTATCTAATGTACCGACAGATCGGTCCGGCCACTTTGTTGGGTGTCGGGCTGCTGTTGCTATTCATACCTTTGCAGGGTGAGTTCAGTTCATTTCAAAAGTATTAGTATGTTATTTAATCGACTGTTATTTTTAAATTTCCGGCCCGACCACCTGCGCTTACTCAGTATAATTATATTAATGGCGTGCTGACATGCCCGCAATGCGCGAGGGTCTTCACATGTACTGCACATGCTACTGGCATGTGCATCCACAACAGAAACCAGGACGGCCAGTTCCTAGAACACCCAGGCCTCCTACTCCAGCTGGTGCAGGAGTTGGGATGGCTGAACTAGATGTGCAGGCGAAGGGGACATGTACAACGGCTCCGCTCAAGTGGGCCAAATGCAGGCGCTACACCCCTTTTAGAAGATAGAAGATAAAGGAGGGTCTTCACATTGAAGATTGGCTACACAAGCCACATGCGAGCACACGAGCGAGTTCAAAGCTCATAGAGCTGTCGCCGTGAACGAAATCGGTCGGACCACTTACATATAATATATCTAACGGTAGCCGCTTTATGGTAGGAAAAGTACGTGCTGTAGTCACAGTTGGCTTATTTATTCATTACGATTATTCGAATAATTCCTATCCCGAAATTAATTATTTTTGAGATAATTGAAGAAACGTAACTTTTTTGATACGACGTTGTATACATAATGCGAAGAATATCAGAAAATATAAATATTTAAAGAATACGGAAATCATACGAATAAAATATAAACATTTAATTAAATAAAACTAAATTTGCAACATTTCAAGAAAAAAAGGGCGAATCCAACCGTCATTTTGGTCCAGTTGTTTTTTATTTCAGGGTTTAGTTAGTTGTTTTGGTTGATAATTTGCTCGTGATATCATTGTTTCTGGTATCCATGACGCGGGACAGGTATCCTAGTGTAAGGCAGGTGACAATGCCTTTTGAAATAAACCATATGTTAACCCGCAGGCTACCTCGGCAAGGTGTCCAGTCGCCTACGCCACAAGACCGCGGTGCGCACAGACAACCGCATTCGACTCATGAATGAGGTGCTACTTAGTATAGAAGCCATTAAGATGTACGCTTGGGAGAAGGCGTTCTCGAAAATTATTGACAATGCTAGACGGTGAGTTATTTTATGTAGATTTATCTTAAATGAGACCTCAAAATTGTTACGTAATGTGTTAGTACGTTTGACGTTAGACGACCTCTGTGGCGCAGCGGTTGTGGCTCTGTCTACCATGCGAGAGGTCCCGGGTTCGATTCCCGGCTGGGGATAAAGAAAAGAAAAACCCCAGGTCTTGGATGTTTATATGTGTGTGACGTCGCTGTTTCTGGATCCCACGACACAGGGTCTCCTAGTGTGGGGCCAGAAGCAATGTATATGCTGGTATGTCAAATATATTGTATGTCAAAATATATATAGTATTTTTCTCAGAACAATAACAAAAGCTTAAGTCAATCTCAAGTTCGTTTATACCATACGGGATTGATGAGTAAGAGAGAGACAAACATTACGAACTCACCAACCAAAATTAAAAAGTTGTGTCAGCCCTAATTCACTCTCTTGCTTCACGAAGTGAATGTTTTTGTGATCTGAATACGATGAAAACTACGATAAAATGTATCGATAGTATGCGGATTAACATTTGCTTATTAAGGTCAAAATTATGGGGTATAGATTTGCTGTAATTACACAGTCAGGTCATAAGTTCTGTCACACAATAAAAACTTTTGAATTTAGAACGCTGGCCACAAAAAAGTTTATTGAATTCCAATTTCGAATTTTTCATGAAAATAAAAATGTGTACTTTTTAGAATTTTCCTCATTTTAAAATATGGAGTGGACACTTAAAGAAGACCGTGTCGCAGTTATTGCGTTGCATCGTTGCGGTTACGCGCCAATTCAGATTTTCGACTTACTGAAAAATTTGAATATAACCAAAAGATTCGTTTATCGTACCATAAAACGATACAATGAAGACTCTAGTGTAGATGACAGGTCAAGAAGTGGTCGCCCTCGCTCTGTTAGGACTCCAGCAGTGATAAAAGCTATGAAGGCGCGAATTCAAAGAAAGCAGAAACTGTTGGCCCTTCAGATGGGGTTAAGCAGGACCACGGTGAAAAGGGTGTTAAATGAAGAGGGCTTAGGGCATATCGATCCTTCTCTTGCATGGAGTGCCAGAGGTAGCTGATGAGGAGGCTGATGAAACTGTTCGGGCAGTGTTGCGCAACCAAATGAAGTTGCCACCACAGTGCGCTTTGGATGTTGGTGTCGCCCATAGGCTTGGGTCAAAGAGCAAGGCATCAAAACCTCGTCCATTGCTTGTCAGGTTTATGTCCTTCAAGTCCCGGTCAGAAGCCTGGAAAGGCAAGACTGTATTGAAAGGGACAGGCATATCTTTGTCAGAATTCCTGACTAAGCCGAGACATGAGGTATTTGCAGCTGGCAGGAAGCACTTAGCACTATCTTTCCTCTAACAGGCTGTTGAATCAATTCCAGTCCGGATTCAGGCCGGGACATAGTACCGTCTCGGCCTTACTTAAAGTGACCGATGACATTGAATCGGCAATGGATATCAAGCAGATCACTGTGTTAGCGTTACTAGACTTTAGCAGTGCCTTTAACTGTGTTGATTTTGACATCCTCGTTGAGATACTGAAGTCCCTGAATGTCTGCTCGGCCGCTGCCAGCTGGTTTGGCTCCTACCTGAGAGGTCGTCAGCAGCGTATTAGGTCCGAGGAGACTTCCACGGAGTGGTGCGACCTTTCTTCTGGAGTTCCTCAGGGTGGTATTCTTTCCCCTCTTCTTTTCTCCGTCTTCATCAATTCCATTTCGGATGCCATTTCTTCTTCTTACCATCTTTATGCCGATGATCTGCAAATCTACCGCCATTTCTCTCCAAGTGATATGATTTCTTCTGTGGGTGCATTAAATGACGATCTCGAGAACATCAGGGGCTGGGCTCTGTCTCATGGACTACTTGTCAATCCCAGTAAGTCGCAAGCCATGATTGTCGGCTCCAGACACTCCCATAGTGTGTTACGGCATCTGCCTCTTGTTCCTGTAACTTATGATGGAACCATAATTCCGTACAGTACTAAGGCAAAAAATCTAGGAGTTATCTTTGACAATCAGCTTTCATGGTCTGCTCACGTCTGCGAAGTTAGTAGACGAGTCTTTGCCACATTTCACTCCCTCAGGCGCCTTCAAAACTTTCTGCCTCGTCATACTAAAATTACTCTGGCCCAGTCTCTTCTCCTTCCTCTCATTGATTACGCAGATGTCAGCTGGATCAGCGCGAACGAAGAGCAACTGAACAAACTCGAGCGACTTCAAAATCTCGGGATTCGGTTTGTCTTCGGGCTGCGAAAGTATGACCATGTCTCCCAGTATCGTAGGGAACTGCAGTGGCTTCCAATTCGTCTTCGCCGGGATACCCATGTTCTCATTCTACTCTTCAATATTTTGCACAACCCTCGCTACCCCAGCTTCCTGCGTGATCGGTTTGAGTTTCTTTCTTCGGATAGGTCTCGGAGATCAAACACTCGGTCGCTGCTTGCAACTCCTCAACACAACTCAGTCGCATATGGGCAAGGATTCAGGATCAGTGCTATCAGGCTCTGGAACAAGCTCCCCAGTGCCATCAGGGACAGTCCGTCACTTAACGTTTTTAAGATTCGCTTGAAAGATCATTACCTCTCTCTTCCATAGTATGTATATATAATTTGTATATGTATGTTATGTATGTATATAACTTGTATGTGTATGATATGTATGTATGTATATAATATTATATCAATTAGGTGTAGTAGTAGTATTAGGTATATGTACATACTTATATTATTATTGTGTATGAATAATTTTGTTGTGCAAATAGGTTTTACTCTCACAATCCACTTTCCTTTCCTATCTGGGTTTGCTGGTAGAAATCTCTTTTATAGAGATAAGCACGCCTCTTGTACATATATCTTTCTTTGTATATCTCTGTATGTTTGTTTTGTGCAATAAAGTATTCATTCATTCATTCATTCATCGAAGAAAAACAGGAATTCGTTTGGACGCTCGTTTAATGGACCTGAGACTGAAGAGATGCCGCGCTTTGTTGAAGCGGTACGCGGGAAAAAAGCATCGGGAAATTCTTTTTTCGGTTAAAAAATTTTTCACCGTGGAAGAGAGCTACAACAAACAAAATGTTAGGTGTACGCACACAGCAGTGAAGAAGCGAGCAACCGTATTCCGCGTGTCCAACGAGGTCATTTTCCATCCTCGCTCATGGTTTGGTTGGGAGTCTCTTATTGGGGCTTAACTGAGGTACATTTTTGTGAGAAAGGCGTAAAAACGAATGCAGTTGTGTATCAAAATACAGTCCTCAAGAACCTTGTGGAACCTGTTTCTCATACCATGTTTAATAACAGGCACTGGGTATTCCAACAAGATTCTGCGCCAGCTCATAGAGCGAAAAGCACACAAGACTGGCTGGCGGCGCGTGAAATCGACTTCATCCGGCACGAAGACTGGCCCTCCTCCAGTCCAGATTTGAGTCCGTTAGATTACAAGATATGGCAACACTTGGAGGAAAAGGCCTGCTCAAAGCCTCATCCTGATTTGGAGTCACTCAAGGCATCCTTGATTAAGGCAGCCGCCGATATTGACATGGACCTCGTTCGTGCTGCGATAGACGACTGGCCGCGCAGAATAAAGGCCTGTATTCAAAATCGCGGGGGTCATTTTGAATAAACTTTATTACCATAAGAATCTATGTTTTATTAAGTTCATTTTGCTATATAAATGTTTACATAAATAATAAACATGTCTAAATTATTTCATATTGCACATGTGACAGAACTTATAACCTGACTATGTATACCCTAAATAGTATCACCCTCAAACAAACTTTCATTTAATATCATTTCTTGCCAAAGTATAGGTTATTATTTAATAAATAATAGTCAGGTTTTAATGCATAGGTAATATGTTATATTAAAATTATTATTTTCACAAGGTTATACCATTAGAACTTATGTTTACCACAAAGTTTTGCCAAGATTTCTTATTTTCCTTGTTTTTATCGTTCACACTAGGCAAATGTAGTGTTGGAACAGCTAACTCTACAAATACAAATAAGTTTATTTTACGTAGACAGATTACATAATAGGGTAACATTACATTTAGTGGCATTGCACATCTAGCCACGTAGTGGCATGCAAAATAGCCCCCAATTAGTGTTTTATAATGCAATAGAAATACAAATAATAATATTTACTTATATTATTAAAAACAGGTGAGTAGTTATTTTGACGTCGAGAAATTGACTGACATAGTGTTGCTTGCTGATGATTCTTCACTGGTCTTCAAAATTGAAGGACAAAAAGAAGATTTTGATGATGTTAATGATCTTAGTCTTTAACCTTCAATTGGTTCACAGTTAATAATGTATTGTTCTCACTTCCAAATGTCAGGCAAGTTGAGACCAGTTTAGTGTAAAACAGCAACACTTTAGAATTAGTAAATTATTCAAGGTTTCTTGAATAACGGGACCTAAAATTGTAACATATCTAAAAATAAATGATTTGTTTTAATGTCAGAGTTAGAGATTTATCGGAGGTTGTCCATGTTTACAAGACTAAACTGACAATCTAAATCAACGTAAGGTTTTTTATTTAATTGTGTTTAGTTTATACTTGCAGTACGATCAATATTTTCACCTAACCATCACTCTATTCCAGGAAAGAAATGAACATCATCAAAAAGATGTCATGGCTGCGCGCCGTCATGATATCCTGCGTCAAACTCAACACAAAAATCGCCATATTTATCAGTATTATATCCTATCTATCTTTAGGCAACCAACTGACAGCTGCGAAAGCCTTTGTCATATTTACGTACTACGAAATGTTGAAATACACCTTAGTAGACTTTCTGCCTCTGGCCATTTCGTTTACGTTAGAAGCTTACGTATCGATTTTACGAATGCAAGAGTTTCTGATGTTGGCTGAGGTGGATAACAAAGATGGTGTTGATCTCGTGAAGGTGGATGACGAGAGGGCTTTGGCGCAAAGCAATGGGCTGTTTGAGAAGATTGGGAACGGGTGAGTAACAGTAGATTCTTATACATGGGAGGTAAGTCATCAACTGCACCCGAGGTATTCATGCGTACGAGCGAGCGAAACCAGTGAGGGTGCTTATGGTTCGATCACTTACTATCACTTACTTTTCATCACTAATGCACACTTTCAACAATATTTTCGTGGCGCTGATTTATTTTGTTGATGCGATTTTCTTGCTGGCCAGTGCAATCGTTTTAAAAAGAAAACCAATTGGACTGCAGATGCCATCAACTGTGTATCATACGTTTATCTTTGGGATTTAAGAGCTGTGAACCCGGCCTGAAAAAATACCCATGCAGCTGATGTATTATTTTGTGTCTCAAAACAACAAATATCATGTTAATTTTCCGAATGTTCCGCAGCCAACAAGCGTTCATCAAATCGGAAACGAACCTATTAGAAAAACCATTGAAACCCGACGTGCTCATATCTATGAAGAACTACACGGCACACTGGAGGAACGTAGACGATGACAGCTTGGACAAGCATATCGTGGCCTTAGAGGACATCAACCTGTGTGTGAGTGTCAACTGGAAACTACTAGAACACAGTTCTTAGTTCATAGAACATAGTTCTTAGAACACAGCTCTTAGTTCATAGAACACAGTTATTAGTTCATAGAACAGGTCTTAGTTTTTTGAACCTTGTTCGTAAAACACGGATTTCAGAACATAGTAGAATATTGTTCTTGGGGATTATTTCCTAGTATTACATAGTTCATAGAACACGATTCATAGGACTGAGTAGAATGCATGTTTTAGTTGAATGGTTGTTTTCTAAACTTGCATTACGAATTGTTAAGTGGGATTACTTTGTTAAGTGTCTGGTTGGTTACCTTTACGTTGAAGTGTCCGAGGTCGATGGTCCAAGAGGAATTCTTTACAGATGATCACACTCGGATTTCTCTTGATTTATTCAGGCACTACACAGCACGACCATTTTATTTTCACGAGAGACTCACACCATACATCAGTCCGTATCTGTCAAGCTCGAGGTGTTGTAATTTATGTAGGTAGTTGCATCCAAACAGAAAGCCGCAAAACGAAACGATTAAACACGAATCTTGTGTTTTTTTGTAAACAAAGCGATTTCATTGGCCAGTACAAACTATATTGAACTTCAAGAGCTCCGTGGTCTAGTGATGCAGACCATGTATATTCCAATAAGATAGGTAATTTATCTCAGGTACATAACAGGGATGTTCTAACGGTGATGGAAGACATCGTTAGTAAACCTTCAATCCCCACAGCTGCGGCAATGGGATAGCCCCATATCACTCAAATCGGAGTATTAAATAAGTGGCCAGACGCGGGCACGGTGCCTCTGCCACCTCGCATGGGACAAGGCGTAACGCTATTTCATGTTAATAAGGAAGTCAAAGTCAAAAGTTTTTTACTCGCCAGTGACATTTCTTTGTTTACGAAAACATCTCAAGATTAGTAATGCGAGTTTAGAAAGATATCTTGTGGAACATAGTTGAAGAACGCGGCTCACTGGAGTAATGTAGATTTATTGAGATCAATGAAAATAGACCTGTGCGTGAGTATCTGTCAATTACTCGTATTAGAACATAGTGAAGCGATGAGGGCGGCTATAGGTATGGGCTATATATATGATATCAGGTGGCTGCGTTGGCTGTGGTTATTTTATCTTTAAAAGTGGGGACACCTGTCCGACAGCTTATGCTCGGGAAGAAACTTCTCTTATGCGATGCAGGATCGATTGCCAACTGTTTATGCGATCCGTGATGACATCTGTTGACAACTTCTGTCAACTGATACGTTTGTTTGCTTGACATCCATCTTGTATGTTAGTATGTGGATCGCCTGATAGGTGTCGCCACAATACTTTTTAAAACACAGTTCATAGAGTAGTGTACATGAACCTTAGTTACTAGAATGATAAACCAGATAGGTACTACTCGGGCACTACACCTACCTTTTCTCGAAGCGCTTTGTCGGTTTTTTGAACCACCACAACTGGGGTTTGGATATGTGGTCAGTAGTAGACTTAATATACATATAATGTTTCAATGGCATAGCTCTTTATACTTTAGATTTTATGGATATCTAAAATACTCCGATTTCGTCACTCACTGATAATCATCAAATTTCTTAAGTACTTCCTTAAGTCCTAGAAAGAAAATTTGGTAATAAAGCTAGTATTAGTACTCAAACAACAAAAACATTCTAAAACTTGGACTTTTTACCCCCAACCCCTTAAACTAGGGGATGGAAGTTTGTATGAGACTTCCGTAAATTTTGATGCTAGTGGTCTGAAAAATTATATAGGGACTCCTTGTTGTAAATAATGAAATGCATATTTCAGGATTTGAAGTAAATTAACCTCCACCCTTTAAATTAGGGGATGGAGGTTTGTATACGTTTCACCATACAAACGGAATTTCATGCTAGAGATCTGAAAATTATACGTAATAAGTACAGAGTCACAGACTTTTATTTTCGTTTTTTGGGCATTCCAAACAAGGTTAACATCGTGGCACCATCGACTTAGGTTGTCGAAGTCTGCCTGCATGTCTCTCATAGCGATATTGATATCGTTATGAGAGACTATGAGACATATGTCATTGGCGAATTGGTATGAGGTGATGTTGGGCATCATTTACGTTAGCCAGGAAATGAAGTGGGCCGAGTACAGATCCCTGAGCAGTTCCTTCGGTTACCATTATTGGGTCGCTTAGGGTGTTGTTAATTTTGACCCGTATATGGCGGTTGCGCAAATAGTCCGAGCACCATTTCCCCTTATTACACCAGCGTCGAGGTTGTTTGCTAATTCATCATGTTTAGGTGTATCAAAGGCACGAGAAAAGTCAAGTTGTGAAGTTAGGGCTTGTACAGTTTGAGCGTGTAGAGATAGAAGCTTGGCTCTACATGAGATTTGTTAACTTTTTGACAGTGCGAGTCGTATGGTCTCTTCTTAAAACGTTTTACATAAAAATGTTTTAAGTGGGATTAGTTGTACTCACACACATAAATAGAGTATACAACACAGGCACGGATAAATGACAGGGGACTAGCCCATCATCGATGTGTTCTGCTGAATGCACCCAATGGTGTAACGCGCTAAACTGACTGACAGTGAGTGACAGACAACGCACAACCAAAACCTAATATTGATTACATACATCGAATTTCGATTTATTAATATGTACTGTACTGTACACACTGTACTTTGCCCAAACGTCATTAAAAAAACTCAAAACTTAAAACTCAAAACATTTATTGCAAGCAAAATAATGCACTTTTACAAGTCAAACTTACTTAGGTCTCACATACATAAAAAATAATTAAACAAATATGATCAGCTAAACTAATGAGTACATAACTGATTATGGTTTGAGTTTGAAAAAGGAAATTTCCCTTTCAAGTGGTGATCCATGAGTGAATCTCGCACAGGAAAAAGAAACTTCATTAACTCTACCAGTGCTTCGAGTCAGGTGCCTTCTTAGCGCGCCCGGGTATTATAGCCCACCCTGCAGCTATTAACCACACACGTTTTTGTTTCATTCCGACTATTTCTATAGAATCTTATCGGTAAACGGGGCAGAAGAGCGCTATTTATTCTTTATTTGGATAACAGTGAAGCGACGAGGGCGGCTTTATTAAAAGAGGTCCGGTGGCTGCGTCCGCTGTGGATATTAGGTCCGTAAAAGGGAGATCTCCGCTCCAGGTTGCTACGCCTGGGGACCACTGGTCGAACAGCCTATGCTTGGACGTTCTATAAATAGTTAGTAACCGAAGGAACTTCTCTTGTGCGATGCAGGATCGATTGGGCGATATATCAATTAGATGCTAGAGAATCATTAAGAGAAAAATTCAAAGAAATTAATATACTTACGGTTACCTGTCAATATATATACGAGAATATCATGCATGTAAGAAAAAACATAGCTTTATTTAAAATTGTAGGTGATAGCCATACAATTAACACTAGAAATAAAAATAGGTTAGCACTACCATTATTTAGACTAAGTAAAGTAGGCATATCATTCATGGGGCACTGTATTCGCTTCTACAATAAAATACCACAGGAATCATTGATCATTCCTGAAAAGAGGTTCAAAAACTATGTTAAAAATGAGCTGATAAGAAAGTCCTATTATAGTATTAAGGAATACTTAGATGACAAAACTGCATGGTCCATACCATCTCAGCGCACAGAAATTCGACGAGGGGCGATGGATCAAGTCTATCACTCGCCGGCGAATTTCCTTAGACCGAAACCAGTACCTGTTGTAAAGTCACTTTAAAAAAAAAAAGGTATGGGGGAGTTTCTTGCCGTTTCTACTTAACCCCGAGGCCCACCTTCCGAAACGGTGGTCTTTTTTATATAAAAAAAAATTGACTTGTAATTATAAGTAAGTATAATTTTGACGTTGAATAAGATAATTTATTTATTTATATTCAATAAAAAAAATGACTGACTCTGACTCTGACTCTGACTCTGATTGTCAATTGTATCTGCGATCCGTGATGACATCTGTTGACAACTTCTGTGAATTGACGCGTTTATTTGCTTGACATCCATGTTGCATGTTAGTATGTGGATCGCCTGATAGGTGACGCTACAACAGTATCTATTTATGAAATTCTCGAAGGCTTTAGTGGGGGTGGACAATAGGGCGGATTGTGTTGGGTATGCTTTTTCGTTTTTTTTTGCTAGAATATATAATTACCCTGGTCCTTCGACCATTTGTTCGTGATAGAGTATATCAATAGATAAATAATTGTGCCCTGCAACTGTGCTTTTTTCCCAGATAAAACCAGGCACCCTGACCACAATCGTGGGTCAAGTGGGCTCGGGCAAGACGACGCTGCTGCAGGCCATGCTCAGAGAGCTTGTCCCCTCAGAAGGACATCTAGAAGTGAACGGGATAATAGCATACGCCGCACAGGACCCGTGGCTGTTTGAAGCTTCGGTAAGTGTACTAACGAGCGAATTTTTAAGGGGTCGCCATTTTGAATTTTATGCCATGATAATAAAATTCGGCTGGTATTTGATCGCACATCAAAAATACTGATTTTCGAAATAATAAAGGATCAGCAAAAACACTTTTTATGTTTTAAATATTTATGAGTACGTAAGTTATAGAAATAGAAATAGATACACAGAAAAAATAGAATAAAAATCAACCAGCAATACGATAATCAGAAAAATTACAAAAATAAAGAAAAATATGTAGGTGTCATGACAAATTCTATGCGGCGTGTAACGTGACCGTGATGCGGTGCGGCTCAGCATACGCTACGGGGAACCTGTAACACTGACATTCTGCTGAACCATATAGTAGTAGGCAGTGTGAGTCAATACCGTGTGTGGGATGCATAAAATATAACGTGTGTCATACATACGGTGCAATATTATACGAAGGATAAATACAAATATGGTGGGTAAACATAACGAATAGTGAATGTTCTATCGCAGAGAACCAAAGATATATAAAGCGGTACCAGAAAATACAAGGAATAAGCGGGAAGTAAACGTGACAGAGGAAGACCTGACCATCCAGAAGCAAGCAAATAAACAAGGACTCGAACAGCATGAGCTAGCAAATAGCAAGAAAACAAGAACGTGCCACGCCACACCTCATTCTAAGCATCGCCCACCATGGGCTGACAGAACGGTTATGTTTTAAGTATTTTTTTGTTGTTCTTACAAGTTGAACCTAACACGAAGGATAAAGGGGGCTTATTTTCGCTCAACCCCTTTACCCTTCACCAAAGCTACCGCAACAAATTATATTTGCTGTGCAAATCAGTATTTTTGATGTGCAGTTTAATATTGCCTATAAAATTAAAAACATATTACGGCATTTTGGATACCCAGGGATTCCCTGGGTACCCAAAGTCAATCGAAGCGTTATGGACGTTTTTAATCAAATTCACAAAAGGAAAGAAAAGGAAGTTTAAAATTTGACGGCATCTGTTTTTTTATATATTTTATCTACACACGTGTCATAAACTCTCTTTACTGCATACAAAAACCGCACGTTGCGATCAGCATAGTGTTAAACTAATTGGTAAAAACTATTTTCTTATCCAAATTTTTCTACATTTTTCTACATTTTTTCTACATTTCTACATTTTTCTAAATTTTTCTACATATTATGACATTCAAATTTCGAACGCCGACGCCCGCCTGCGTGCCGTCCCTACTTTGTTTGTGAAGTTGGTACTACTGAACAAGGTAAATAAGTGCAAAGGAATTATCAATGCCACCATGCCCGTCGAACATGCGGTTCCTGAACACATTAAAGAGAGCTTATGATAAGTGTGTAGATAAACTAGTGTATGTAACTGTACATAATTAGGCATTAAAACTCTCGAGTGATATTATTATGAAACTCGCCACTCTCGAGTATTAATGCCCTCCATTGTGTAGCAGTCACATAAACTACTATTAATCCATTTCTCCAAGGCGAATGGGCCGATTTGGAAAATTGATGTTTTTTTTTAAAGGCTTTTCGATTGGTCCTATTAACGCCAGGTCAGAATGGGCATCTGAACTGCATAGTACAGGTTGCGTTATGATAACTTTATTAAGGTTGGTCAGTAATGAAGGCCAATAAATTATTTTACTTCGAGGCCAATAAATATTTCTATTCTATTCTATTCTATTATAAATGAATGCCCGTCATAATGCATAATGGCGAAATAATAATAATAATAAAAATGTTTATTTCGGGCTCATTCCCATAGATTAAATTGAATTAGTACACATTCAGCTTGAATTAAATTAATTAAAATTAAATTGAAATATAAATTACAATTAAAATTAAAATTATTATACACATTATTACTATCAATGGAAGTGATGGTGACGTACTAGAGGCCCAATTCCGGTTCACAATGACAGCTCCATGACAATTACAGGACGATTGCGGTCATCTTTAGATATCCGATATTCGGCGTTTGGAGAATATTTTTTTAGGCAATTATGCTAAAAATTAAGTTAATTGGTAAGAATAATAATTTAATTCATCAACAAAGGGAATGGGATTACAAAATCGTCAGATATTGGATATCTAAGGTTGACCGCAATCGTCATGTAATTGTCATTGAGCTGCCGAACTCCTCACCAACTGATCAACGTCGTTTCTTACAAAATTATTACAAACCATGTTTTGTTCTTTCATAAACATAACGACCGAATGGCCGAGTAGGCAATGAGCCTGCCTACGAAGCCAAGGGTCCCGGGTTCGAGTCCCGGTGGAGGCAAATATTTGTTTGATGAGAACGGATGTTTGTACCCTACTCATGGTTGTTTATCTATCTAAGTATAATATGTATATATAAGTATGTGTATTGTTGTCTAGTTCCCAAGATACAGGGAATCCTAGTTTGGGACTAGATCAATGAGTCCAAATTCCAAATGTCTTTATTACTGTAGATATTTACATATACTTAGCAATCGTCATTTTTGCCACTTCTATACATTGGACCACTGTGTGTAAATGGTGTCTAAGGTATTATTATTATTTACAAGATTCAAGATAATATACAGGGTGTAACAGATAGCCATAGTCATTCTTTAAGGCGTTGTTAGTTATATCGTTCTGAACAACTTTCACTATGAAACCGTTTTGATCAGAGCAACTTTATTTTTCACTTCCCATATTAATCCATCGGCCGCTCAGTCTAAAATAAATAATAATACCTTGGACACTATTGACACACATTGATCTAGCCCCAAACTAGGATTCCCTGTATCTTGGGTACTAGACAACGATACACATACTCATATAGATAAATATTATACTTAGATAGATAAACAACCATGACTAGGGTACAAACATCCGTTCTCGTCCAACAAATATTTGCCCCCACCGGGACTCGAACCCGGGACCTTTGGCTTCGTAGGCAGGGTCACTCGGCCATTCGGGTCGTCGACGTAACGTATCAATTAAAACTGTATGTAATCTAAGCTCAGTGAGTGGTAGTTTTTTTGCCAAGCAGTACCATATATTGCTTGGGAAAAAACCCAGGCTAGTGCGAATCGGACACGCGCAACGAGGATTCCGTACAAATCTCATTTTATTGGGATGGAACTACAAATTTACAAAAATATATTTGTTCATGTTCCCAGGTGCGGCAGAACATATTATTCGGTCAGGAGATGGACCTGCGTCGCTACAAGCAGGTGATCAAGTGCTGCCAGCTGAAGAGCGACCTGGAGATGTTCTCGCACGGAGACAAGACAACTGTCGGCGAGCGGGGTCAGTACTCAATGTAATAAAGTCGATATATTTCGACACAGTATTGGTTCCTTCAAACATAAGCTGGCCAATAACACTATAGCCAAATGATACCTATATGTCTTATACTCGTATTTATATATTATATAAATTTGATATGAAAGTGGTACCTATTATTATATATATATATATTATTGTATATATTTATTGATTTAATTGAATTGAATTGAAGTGTTTATTATATATATTAGGTAGGTATACGTTTATGCTAATTGATTTGTATTTTTTCAAGAATGTTGTGCACGTCTATAATAGACTTAGACACAAGTATTTGTTTGTTTGTAATGTTTGTCTTAATGTTATTTGTTCATGTTGTTGGTGTGCCTGTAAAATAAAAAATTAATTTACTAATTTTGGTCAACAGACATGCGTCTCGTCTGTTGACCAAAATGATTAAAAAATTGCATCCAAAAAAAAAACATCCCAAATTAACTAAATTTTCAACAACATTTTACCCTAGGGGGTAAATTGTATACTACACCACACGGGGTTGCTTCGCTCCGCTCCTCTTCGCTTCGGCTCCAGGTTATATTGTAAAGTTGTGACCTATCACAGTTAGCTTTAGTATTTGGACCGATAGTGACCTATAGGAAGCAATACGGTTCTCTGAATCTAAATGTGGGCACTAAATTTGGCAAACATTTAACATATTTGATAGTCAAAACTTGTATCGGTAAACAATATTTGTTGCCATATAATAATACTTAGAATGTATTTTGACACATATAACATTACTGCTTGTATTTGTTCAAGCTCTGTTTAAATTTCACTAAATGTGTGAGAAATAAATGTACCCCATTATGTCCACTCCGGGAGGCGCTAGCCTTTGCCGGGATAATATTGAGCCATACTCCTGCACGATGGCTCAGTGCGGATTTTTCGAGCGAGTTTGATAAAGACAAAAAATGGTTTACAAGAATGTATTTTGACACACCTAACAACAGTACTCGTATTCCTTCAGGCTCTGTTTAATTTCACAAAAAATATTTGACACGCCCGGCTTTATATAGGTACGCGATTTTTCCAAACAAGCCTTCGATGTACTATCGAACCATCTGAATCATGACCCACCATAAGCTTATTTTGCTAAACCCCTTAAATGCAAGTAGGTCGAAATTCGCTTGAAGGTTTATTTCCTTGGTAACGAACTTGTTATCATTTGATTAGACACTGACATTACGATACATCTTACAAGATTGAAAGTTTCAAACGAATTATCAGGCAAATGGGTCATGATTCAGTTGGTTCGATTGTACTTTAGCACATTTTACATTTGAGCTTAGTATCGAATGACCTTTTTGTATTTTATGAAATTGATTTCTAACACACCTTACACATGCACTCGGTGTGTCCCGAGACCCTTGTCATTGTTGTATTTTATAAGAAATCTAACGAACTTAAATCCAGATAATGACATACCTAAGTTGTGCTCAGTAAGCCCTGGCACAGCACCTAATAATAAGGAACTTTTTTGGCAGACATCACTTAGAGTACTGAATATTCTATTGTGGGCATTTGTGGGGCAACAACATAAAATTTGCCTTAATAGTTATGCCATATTTTTTTCTATTCTAAGTGAAAGGGATCTTTGTTGCAATGTTTTACCAGAATATATTGACACATTTAACACTTAGTCGGCAGTTTATAGTATTAGTGTACGAAAATGTATTTTGACAAACTCCACAGGCGTGTCTCTGTCGGGCGGGCAGCGCGCTAGGATATCGCTCGCGCGCTGCGTGTATCAGCGCGCTGATGTCTACTTACTGGACGACCCACTAGCTGCGGTCGATGCTAAGGTACATTGGACGGAATTGGTTAAGGGGATACCTCGTCCGTGCAAAGGTCCCCGTTACTCCAGGCGGAATGACCCGCAGTGTGAGAGGGACGGAATCGGGGAAAAATGTCAAAAAGTCGGTTTTTAGTTGATATAATAGTAGTTTATGTGACTGCTACATAATGGAGGGCATTAATACTCGAGAGTGGGTTTATGAAACGAGCCGAAGGCGAGTTTCATAATAATATCACTCGAGAGTTTTAATGCCTAATTATGTACAGTTACATACACTAGTTTATCTACACACATATCATAAGCTCTCTTTGATGTGTTCAGGAACCGCATGTTTGACCGGCATTGTGGCTCTGCAGTTGTTTAGCTTGTTCTGTAGTACCAACTTCACGGATAAACTAGGGCCGACACGCAGGCGGGCGTCGGCGTTCGAAATTTGAATGTCATAATATGTAGAAAAATTATACATTATGGTCATAATGTGTAATTTTTCCGATAAGAAATGAGTTTTTACCAAGTAGTTTAACATTATGCTGGTCGTAACGTGCGGTTTTTGTACGCAGTAAAGAGGGTTTATGATACGTGTGTAGATAAAATTAATTAAAATAGCTATGAAAAATTATATAATAGGTAATTTAGGTATTGTCAAAACCCATCTAAATAAATATTTTTGAATTCTTTGTGCTAATCCAATTTCTCATAAAATTTAAAAAAGTGTAAATTTAAACCTCATTTCAATTATTATTTATATCGAGCGAAATTCCTCCAATCGCGTTTCTGTCATTACCAAATCTAGAAATAGGTCCCAAAATATTTATATCAATTTATTTAACTTGGGTATTCTTTTGATCAGCAGAGAAATACTTCAAAATGTGTCGATTTTGTATCGACAAAATCGACACATTTTCGACAATCGACATCAAAAGTTAAGGTGATATATCGATATCACCTTAACTTTTTATGTTAGCTTATATCAATAATGATTATTTTCCTTCAAATTTATATTTGCTTTAATAATAAAATAATAATAAAAATCGTGTATTGATAAATAAGCTTACAACTTTTTACAGTGTCTCTTTCGCTTAATGTATTTTAAAGTTATCTTTTGGTGAAGTACCAGGAGAACAGGAAGTTGTAAGAAGTTACATATATACGCATTCTAATAGTACAGATCGGTTAACTAAAGCTGGCACGTTCAACACATTTCACGTTGCGCTTGTGTTGTCTCTGTGAATAAGCGCGCGGCGTGACGTTGCACTGCATGGGCATCAAGAAAAGTCTGTTTATCTCACTCGCGCGTGGTCAAGCTTTTGAGTATGAAAGAGACAGTTATTATTTTACTTTTTTTACCACTTATAAATAGAGTGATCTTTTTGCATTTGTGTCACGTGTCAATCGACGCGCGTTATTGTGATTTTTACCTATTTCGAGGTTAGAATAAAATATATATAGTGTATAGTGAAATTGCATAAGTGTGAGTACTGTGAACGTGCCAGCTTTAGTTCACCGATCTGTACATTACTGCCGTGGCGGGGAAAGTCGTGCAATTTCAGGTCGAGTAATGAGTTTGAAGTCCGAGCCGCAGGCGAGGGGCAATAGCTTTTTCCGCCGAGGCTTGTATTGTGCTTTTCTTAAAAAAATGCCAGGATATAAATGAAAATTCTATAAAAAAACCTTTTTCAATTCTCCGCCTTTCCCTGGATTTCTTCGGAAATTTTCCATAGCCAATTTGGCTTCCGCCCTTAAATTTGGCGGAGAACATTCAATGTCCCTTTCGCTCTCATTAGAACTCATTAATATTTATTAGATAAAATAGTTGTTCTCAACACTTTATTTTTAGCTTTTTAGTTTGTTTTCCCGCTAACGACCCGAATGGCCGAGTCGGCAGTGACCCTGCCTACGAAGGGTCCCGGGTTCGAGTCCCGGTGGGGGCAAATATTTATTTGATGAGAACGGATGTTTGTACCCTAGTCATGGTTGTTTATCTATCTAAGTATAATATTTATCTGTATAAGTATGTGTATCGTTGTCTAGCACCCAACGTGCGACGTATTTCCGAACGTACCTGATTTGGAAATATCCGCGCATATATGAGAAAAAGTGTATTACTTTGTCACCAGGTGGCGCAAGCGATCTACGACGAGTGTGTGCGTGTGTTCTTACGCGATGCGGCGACGGTACTCGTGACGCACCACGTGCAGTACGCGATCAGTAGCGACAGTGTGTGCGTGCTGCGCGCGCGCCGGGTATGTCAAAACACATTTTAATGGAAAAAAAAATTGGCTATTATTATTAAATATTAGCTACTAAACTAAACTAGTAACTGTTAGCAAATAGGTCATTGCTAACAGTTATTAGTACTTTCGTACCGATTCAATAGACCTTCTTATTAAAATATTTTCTTGGCTGCATATGAAGGCTGCAAGAGTTTTATGCCTTCTCTGAATTCTTAATTAATCCAATCTAAAAAATATATTTTTTTAATTCATATTTGATTTAATCAATTTAAAGTTCATTTCATAATTATCTAGAATGTTATTTAGGAGGTTTATATGTTAAAATAGCAACTGATTATATACCCTAAGTACTTACCTTCCGTTTACTTCATGAACTTTCGATAAATTGTAAACTGTACCACTATATTGCTTACAAAATATAACGCGTTAGTTTATAATCAAACCGGTAAACAGTGAACTGGTTTAAACTTGAATTGCAACCGAAACCAGGGCCAAGTTATTAGTCAGCATAGGTGAAGGCTAAAGGGGTGAGCGAACGAAATCCCCCTTTATCCTTCGTGTTAGGTTGACATGTAAAAATGATATTAAGGCGCTACCTCGACCAGGCGGAAAGACCCGCAGTGTGACAGGGACGGAATCGGGAAAAAATTCAATAACGTAGCGATAAATCACAGAAAATTTGTTTAAAAATAAACTACGCTATTTTGTTAACAAGTTTTTTAAGGAGATTTTGCTAATACATAATAGCTACATTTTGAACGCAGTTCCACAATAAAATTAGTTAGGATTTCAGAATTACAGGAAAACATAAAACAATTTAGAGGTGTTTTCGTAATTAAATTCTATTGAGAAAATTTCAACCAATCGCGTTTCCCTTTAGTGAAAATCTTAATCAAATACTCAATAAACGTTAACACAAAAATCAAATCTGTAGATTACTTCATGGTGGACTAAATCACCTTAACATACGTTTTACCCTCCAGCCGCTTTCGCAGCTGCGATTCGCGACCAGTTAAGTTTAATCCCATTCGTTCTCGTTTACAATTTGTCGACCAGTGTACAAACTTTGGTTCATAAACTAACAGCTCACCTTGGACAATTCAAACAACGCTCGTAAAATAATCACCTATTACTACTACATAACTAAATGACGTTTGTACACGTGCAAATGTGTGCGTGAACTCTACCTTTATTCGTTTCGTCATTCGCTGCCGAAAAAAATGCGGCAGTAATACCACTGTAATAGTAGTTTATGTGACTGCTACATAATGGAGGGCATTAATACTCGAGAGTGGGTTTATGAAACGAGCCGAAGGTGAGTTTCATTATAATATCACTCCAGAGTTTGAATGCCTAATTATGTACATTTACATACACTAGTTTATCTACACACCTATCATAAGCTCTCTTTGATGTGTTCAGGAACCGCATGTTCGACCGGCATTGTGGCATTGATCATTGTTCTGCAGTTGTTTAGCTTGTTATGTAATACCAACTTCACAGACAAACTAGGGGCGGCACGCAGGCGGGCGTCGGCGTTCGAAATTTGAATGTCATAATTTGACAAATTTTGGTACATTATGGTCATAATGTATCAATATTCAGATAAGAAATGAGTTTTTATCAAGAAGTTTATCATTATGCTGATAGTAACGTGTGGTTTTTGGACGCAGTAATAGTAGTTTATGTGACTGCTGCATAATGCCTAATTATGTACAGTTACATACACTAGTTTATCTACACACATATCATAAGCTCTCTTTGATGTGTTCAGGAACCGCATGTTTGACCGGCATTGTGGCTCTGCAATTATTTAGCTTGTTCTTTAGTACCAACTTCACGCAGACGGGCGCCGGCGTTCGAAATTTGAATGTCAGTACCAACTTCACAGACAAACTAGGGACGGCACGCGGGTGGGCGTCGGCGTTCGAAATTTGAATGTAGAAAAACTACACATAATGACCATTATGTGTAGTTTTCCAGATACGAATCGAGTTTTTACCAAGTAGTTTAACATAATGCTGATCGTAACGTGCGGTTTTTGAACGCAGTAAAGAGGGTTTATGATACGTGTGTAGATTATTTTTAACCGTAAATACAAGACTAGTATCCCTAAAAACCATTTGTATACCGAGGTTTTTTTTTTTTTACTTATTCAAGAAAATAATTTATAAAAACAACGACGTAGTACACACATTTTTTCCTTGAAACTTAAATGGTATCTATTGGTTTTTACGTATTGACAACACTGTGTCGTGAGGCCGGTTTACACTGGAAGAATGTGGCGAACGGAAGCGAGTGTCTAACAAAAAAAGGGTGTTTCCTTATTCTTTATATAATGATTTCGTCTGATAAGCGTTATGTTTTATTTTTCCACGTATCGTAAGCACTGAGGCAAAATCTTTCACACTCCATGTACATAACCAGGTGCATTTATGAGTTTGTGTATGGTATTGATGGAAAATGGAGTCGGGTTATTTGTTTTCATAATAATTCCACTTGTTTGAGTACTAAATTGTACTCGTAGCCACATTTTGATTTCTTTCATTATTCCTTAAAAAACAATAACCGTGTGATCTATGGATTATTATGATTAATTTAGCATAAACATGTTGAGTCATAGTTTTGTGACGAAAAGCAGGTATTTACCATCTTCATACATGTTTTCACAACTGAATACAACACAAACGATTGCTCTGTCCGAAGGAGATCTTGGTTCCTACAGCCCTTCATGTCCTCCAGGATAGTGCTGAGAAGCAACAAATTATTTTCAAGACGCTAATTTCCAGGTTCTCGTTATAAAATTGTGGTCTTTCAGATACACTTGACACTGGCAAGTCACCTAAAAAGAGGTTGGTACGCCAAATAAAAAAAAAAAGAAGGATTTCTCTGTTGAATTGATAATAACTTCTTATCGGTCCAACGCGAGACTTCGATATCTGCTTACCTGTTTACCTCGGCATTGTCACAATGGATACCGATCCAGCACCCTCTACTACTACCCATTCTGTTACCCAAAGAGAATGTTTATTATAAATAAAAATATATATTTACACTTGTATTTTGGTTATTTTTATTTATGTTTTATATAAAATTGCAATTTACTTTCATATAGAATACAAATCAATGGATAGTGCAATTAATTTTGTTATTAGATATTCGCAACGCGCTATCTTCATCTTCGTCTTGATATATGTGCACGGCATTCTCGTAAAACCAAATCAATGTTTCTTTCTTTCAGCCAAAGACAGTGCTTTACCTATATCTATCTATATGCTCACTAGTGCTCCTGACTGTATCGTGTGTGCTAAGAACTGCCTTCACTATGCTTCGGCTGATATATTACGGTCGATCGAAGGTCGTGCTTTTATTAATCACTGCTTCGCATCCCATATCTACTAGTTAACACAATCAGGCAAGGACCGCAAGGATAAATACACCACTTTATTTACTCTAATACACCACACACTAAAGTCAGTCGCGTTCGCCGCGGCTCCTAGTCATCACTCGTCCAGTGTAGACGTGCCATGTGTCAAATGTCGAAGTGGCAGTACTTTTTTTCTGCAGAGGACTAAGAAATAAATATTAGGGCTGGTGGCGCGGCAAATGCGTCGGGCGAACCGAACCACAGCCGAACGACGACGGCGCGACCCGAACGCAAGCTTACGTGCATTAATATGAAGTGACCTTGTACCAGCGTCGTTCAATATAGGTAGTCGGGTCCTCATTGAAATAAATAGTAGATTTCCTACGAGTTCGCAAAGGCTTATATTTACGAGCCGAGAAGTTTACGGCACGAGCCGAAGGCGAGGGTGGTAGCGGGGTTCGTAAAGAAGCCTTTTCGAACGAGTTACGAATATAATTTTTCCGCCAGAGAGCCCAAATTCAAGCGGCGAAGGTGCTATTTTGAGGTTAGAACGCGGAAAAATATATTATAATAGTTATTAAGTAAGAGACAAAAAAGCTAGGTAGGTAAATATTGCTTATACCAAAATAAATGAGAGACAAATGTCTCTAAATAATCGACTATTAAATCGCACGGTACTAAAAATACGAAATCCTACAAACAGTTTTTGTAACTACGAATTCAGAAAACATGAACATATTTCCTCGATGACGAACACACCCAAATAATGCACAATATCCAACCATCGTGATCCAATTATAATTTTAATATCGCAAAATTGTGTATCTGCGGCGTCAGGCGTCAGCCCTTTAGAATGAGTCGACGATGAATGCCATGAAGTGCGGGGTGAGGTGCGGTAACTGAATGAGCGCGGGGAAGGGAGTGGCCATTCTGTACGTAGTACTATTATATCTTCTGTGCTAGCACATAATTTATTTATTTATTTCGTTCACCATCAGATGATACAACAAATCGCACACTTAATTCCACGTACACTTTTTGAAGATGTTCATCTACTTATACGCAAACTCAGCATGCAAAAGTAGACAACATTAGATCGCTAAATATATATATATATATAAAAAGTTTAATGACACTGACGAGCATAGAAAAAGTTCCAGTGACATAGCACCAAATTACTCCTAAACGGGACGCCGTCTGCAATATTGAAGTACATTTAACAGCGCATCAGAATATTACCAATTAAAAAAAATACTTTTTAATGTATGAAGCTAGTTTCTATGTCTGAGATATCAAGGTGTTTGCCGGCATTTTGTATGTGGAACTTTTTCATTGCTCGTCAGTGTATAATATTAACAATTTAAATTTAAATTAAGATTTTAATAACATTACTAAAGGAATTGAATGACTGATCAACTGATACATATTAATGTTTATATTTTCGCCCTGCAGATAGTGGCGCAAGGGAAATTCTCTGAGCTCAATGGAAGAGAATTCGACCAACTTATCGAATTGGGCGAGAAGGCGGAGGAGGATAAACATAAAAAGTCGGGATACGAGAGTTTGGACGGAGTAGTGGTAAGTGCTTTTAGAAACATGGCGATTTTCCGGTTAGAAATTTCAGAAGGGGCCACCTTCTAGAATTTCAACAGTCGATTTATTTAATTTTCAAAAGGGCCCTCCTAGAATTTCAACAGTCGAGTTATTTAATATTTATGTTCTATTTTACCTGAAATTGACAGTTCTATTGATGTGAATGAGAGAAAGTGATCGCCACTACTGCAGTCTGTTCAAACAAGGCATTTTTACCCAATAATTCAATGTTAATAAGGACTTGCAAAAGACGTCACGCTTTAAGAGGCATAATAAAAGTGCTTCTTTGCCTGATTGCGTTGCCCTGCCAAAATTAAAAACAATGAACTTCAAACACGAACAAGTACGTTGTTTTTTTTGTTTCTTCCTCAACGCATCACAGAATAAAATGTCATTTCTTTTGAACTGCAATGACTTTCTATCCAAAAAGCATTTAAATAAGGTATCAATAGCACTAGTATGATAACAATAAATAAATTTTATTTATTTTATTTTTCGTACCTCTTCAAGTTTTAATTCAATATAAGTGCCCATTAAACTGTTTGAAAACAAAAGTTATGCCGGAAGCAAAGATTAATCGCGTTGCTCTATGGCCGGAAGTTAGGATAAGTGACAGAGTAACAAAACTGCTCAAGTTACATTCTTAAAATATTTTGCTTTTTTACCTGGCCTCCTCCGAATTTGAGAATATATTGAAAAAACCTGTAATATTACAAAATGAAGTTTAGTCTAGGTGTCTCATTAAGACGCTAAAAAAATCCCAACTATTTTTTCACCATTGCTCTTTGCTGCATCCAATTCCAAATGCGTTCCGTGAATAGCGAAATTGATAAATGAAACTTGACTGTATTTTAATTTTCTTTTCACACCTTTCATTCGGAAAACTAAGTTTTTCTCCACGACGAGAGGGAGCAAAATGCTACTTTTCTGTTTTAGCTACTTTTTTATTTTATTTATTGGCTTGTAGCATTTAAGCAATGTGCTAATTGAACACAGATCATAATGAAATAATCGATTGTAATTTCATTGTTATCGATTAAAAACGAACATGTTGCAAGTTTTAACATTAACAACGTTATATGAAAATTTATGAATTTTTCGTAATATTAAAAAAAAATGTCACAATAAATTATATGTTTAACTGAAATCAAAACTATATAATGAATATTGATATCCGATACCATTGTAATATTCGATTCGATTATTTTTACATATTGGTAAAAGTAGCACAGGAATATTTTATATGTGGTGAACTTTCCCTAATCCGCCATCATAAAAAAAAAATTTCGTTGTTCGATTAAGTAAAAGTGGTGAAAGTATTATTCAAAGTATAGTTATTTCATTATTTTTAGAGCATTTTCTTTCAATTTTCCTCATAGTCGGTGTGAAAAGTTGTATTTGTCACTCAGGAGCAAAATTGTTTTCGTCATGGGCGTTTACGCTAGAATCCTTCGTTACGCTCAGGATTCTAACTTAGAATCACTCGCTACGCTCAGGATTCTATCGTAGAATCCTTCGCTTCACTCTGGATTCAATGTACCGCCCTCGCCGTAAATAAATATTTTGCTCCCTTGAGACACAAATAACTATTGTGGTATGCAACTTGACAATATAAGCAGTGGTTCTATTATAATTAGAAATAGATAGAAATAGAAATAAATTTATTCAGACTACAAAACACACACAACATTACATACAAAAAGAAACAAAAAAACATAAACAGGTGAAACATACAATTAAAGGCAATATTAACAGCAACATATAAACAGAAGAGAATAAAAGCACGCACAACAGAAGTACAACATATTATGTGTAAAATTTACTTTTAATACGCAATATTAAATTTTGCGGCCACATTCACGTCGTGCAGTGTGTGTCGAAGCAGCGAATAGGTTCCGACTCAGCATGTGTCACAGACCCGCACTGCAGGTCCTGCAACGCTGGTATTCTGTCGGCACCTTATCAAAGAGGGGATGATAATATAAGGGTGGGTGTTAATGAACTACTTTTTATTAAATCCGAATACATAATCGTAAATAAAAAGACAAATTAATAAAATAAATACATTTCGATGAATGTTTAGTAAATATGGGGGGGGGGGGGAGGGTAAGGAAGTAATATGCATTAATAAACACTTAATACAAAAATACAACAATGACAGACAATTGAAGGGATATTGAGTAATAATTAATGCTAGCATGATAATTACATCATGAATAGAGGAAAGAGCTCCGTGGTATAATGGGTCTCACGCTTGCTTCTCAAATTGCTGGTTCGATTCCTGACGATGTACCAATGAGATAATTAATTTATCTTAAGTACATTATACGGACGCTCTAACGGTGATAGAAAACATCGTGAGGAAACCGTTATTACTCATATTAAAATTACGCATATATTTTTAAGTAGATAAATATTTTGAAAAAAAAATGTTGCAAGAGGTTGTTAGGTAAATATTGTCTTAATACGAATACGTTGAAATATTCTCGAATCGATAATTATTGTTAAGTTTGTATGGAAAATCCATGTTCGCCTGCATATTATTACTGCCACGTGATGTTGGGGCGGGAATCTCGCGGGAATTGTGATGTAATTTTTGATTGTCATTGGAATTTCTGCCTTATTTTTATTGAAAATAAAAAGAAATTAAATTACCAGTCTCCCGACAACTTGGAATTTATATTTTTTCATTGGAATTTCTGCCTTATTTTCATTGTCATAAAGTGAAATTACCGATCTTCGATTTCCGCATAATGGCGGAAAAGATAATATCTTGAAATTTCATATAACAGCGTTTTCCCTGTTACGATGACTGAGTTAGATAGATTTTCGCCCCCAAAGCAAGCTTTCGTTTTTGAGAAATCAAAACATATATAAATATTCTTTGTTTAATAATAGTGCAGTGCATATCCCGATAGATAAAAATATTGCATTAATTATGTCGTTTTTTATTCTTGTATTTTCACTAGCTTCAAATTAAGAAAACATGACACCCATAATTTTATAACTATTTGTTCTCTAGGTAACAACTTACAACGTCACTGTGAAGTCAGAACCATCGACGATTCTTACAAGAAGTGTTAGTCAATTCGTTATTTTTAATTCTGTTATTATTATCTTATCAGCTTCCTAGTAATTTATGTAGTTTCTTTGAACTTACACATTAATTAAGTTAAGGTAATTTTTAGGGCAATTTATGTTTATCCAAGTCACAATTTACTGCCTAACAAATATATTCAGTATTTTTTAGCAATTTCGCTTTGTAGATAATTTAGAAATGTTCAATAAATCTTGTAGATTTTTCATACCTATATAGATCTAAACAAGTTATAAATACAAATCATACACCAATTATTTAGTTAGTGCGTTAGAATTCTGACATTCATGTCAAATGTAAAGTGTGTCTATTTTTCCACAGGAGCAAAAAATACGCTCTCAGAGGTCTATGTCGTCCGCGTCACAGAACTCTTTCAACCTGGACTTGGACAACAAGGGCAGCCCCAAATACGAAGGTTATTATATACAGTCTCTGTTTTTATACTTGAGCTGATGATGTCGTCTTTGTCTTATCCCATGATAGCGACCTCTGCCATCTTCTTTCGTGTTTTTTTTTGTTGGAGGGTAAAAAAATGTAATTACCCATGCCCAGGAGTCAGACCTCCCTGCTATGTCCGGGTCCCCAAATATTGAGCGGGCATCAGCTCGTGTGCTATACGGACTAAAAACAACCCCTTTCTGTTTACAGTTATCGATAGTCGATTTAACTGTGAGCCATGGTGACAACTTGCTAGCTCATTACCCAACCGAACCAGCCCTCCCTGATTCCCTCAGTCGCCTTTCAAGATCATAATAGTTTAATTTATTCTGAGGGCATGTCTGATGTGGCTCGCGAATCTGAACTTGCTTTATATAGTATATCCTGTTGCTTGGGCCAACGTATAGTTGCCCCTCATCAATGTTAGTGTAAGTGTAGAAGGGCTTATGGCGAGTTTTTTTTTGTCTGACGTTTCGTTTCTTGGTCTGCCAGTCGTGTTTTCTTGAATTTGTCAAGACCTTTATGCGCAGCAACGCCATTCTGGGCTCGTTTGGGCAAGAAGCTCCCTTCGATCAGGTGTTACGCTGATGTGGATAGGTGATGTTTGAGCACGTCCTTTTAGCGCAGTTACTGTCCGCCTGGGTTCTGTCTCACGAATTCATTAGTCAAATTAGGTTTTCGCCTAAGTTTTTTATTTGAAAGTACAATTTAAACGATTATTCAGTGGTAATTATTGAGTGAGTGTTGAAGATTTTTCTGTAACTTATTAATTTTTTCGGTATGTCGTGAAATGTGATCGAGTGATCTTTGTTTACTACTTAGCTCAAGTATAAAACACACCGAATTTCAAAACATACACGAACATACCTATAGACTGACCAGAAAAAAAACTCATATACCTATATACAGGTGGCCCAACTTCAACTTCAGTGGTCAAAAATGTTTTTACATATATATTCAGTCCATACTATGTATTGACAATGTTTGTCTGAGCTTTTTTTTAGTTAAGTAAGTTTTGTACCTACTAAGTTTTATGTGTTCTAACTGTTAACATTTCTATGTACTTACTATTTGTTTATGTATTAATTTGTATGTATAATAGTCAAACACGTGTATAGCTGGGCAAAGGCGCCTTGATTGTACACACAAATCCTACAAAAATGGAAAATAAAAAAATTCTAACTACTAAACAATAAAGATATAAAATACTTTTTTTTCTGGACTAAAGTACTGTAGTAATAGTGTAATAGAATAGTATCTGTGATTCTAGGCAGATATTGTTTTGGGACCACTAAAGTTGGGACCTATATGACGTCGAAAAATAGAAAATTTAATTATTTTTGTTCGAAACACTGCCTTTAAACTACAGTTCGCCATATTTATTAATAACGTGCCCCTTGTCACTCCCACGTTGCAGACGAACAACGGCTTTTATTTACCAAAGTAAAACCACGATTATCCTACAAAATCGGAATTTTCCTTCATTAGGGCCGTCTTAATGTGGAAGTGTTCCAACATGGTCCTTCGAGCCGGTTATGCTTAAAAAACCTTATCCTTCTGGCGCATCATCATCTCATCCTGTTAACCTCAGGGCCCTGTGCTATCAGTACGGTATATTTGTTCCGATCTTGGGCCATATGCTCTAGCTCCGCCCAATCTGAGCTCACAGTCCCCGTTGAACGTCGCCAAGTCTGAAGCAGTCTGGTAAAAATCTAATTACTATTTTACAATTTGTACACCCCCGACACAACAAATAAAAGCGTAGGTCTAAAATTTGGCTGAATTCTTCATTTTTGAGCTGATAACTTTTAAACCACTGAACCGAATTTAAAATGAAACATGCAACAGGCAAAAACCATCGCAGAGAAAACTAGTACTATTTATAATCAAATCAAATAAAAACTTTATCGCACCATAATGTATAAATAAGGTCTTAAAATTAAACAACAGTCTCTATTAAGGACCCTTTTTGGGTAATGCAAAAACACTTATCTAAAAGAATATATTAAATCTTAACTAGGTTAACGATTTATTGAAGATAATCCTCAATTGTGTACAGACACATATTAATAAGGTATTGTTTAGTAAATAGTAGCTAGTTTAGCCTTTTAGTAAATAGTAGGTGGTTTCCTATATTTTTAATATCAATTGTCAATTTGTCAAACAGTCTAATTGCCATGTAGTAAGGGGTAAAATTGCCATGTAGTAAGGGGTAAAATTGAGCATTTTTATTCGGAATTGTGCTAAATTTAATCTTATGTCATGTATTTAAATTATGTGTGTCTTTTACTTGGGGAAATAATCGGCGGTTATTAAATACGAATAAACATGTATCGAATACATATATGGCAGGAAGTGTCATTAATTGATATATTTTGAAGTAGGGTTTACAGCTTTGTTTGTTGTTAATTTTTGCAAGTATTCTGACCATTTTCTTTTGAATAATAAATATTTGTTTTGCATTCACACTGTTCCCCCATAGCGTTACTCCATACTGAATGGCCGAGTCGGCAGTGACCCTGCCTACGAAGCCATGGGTCCCGGGTTTGAGTCCCGGTGGGGGCAAATATTTGTTTGATGAGAACGGATGTTTGTACCCTAGTCATGGTTGTTTATCTATCTAAGTATTAATATTTATCTATATAAGTATGTGTATCGTTATCTAGTACCCAAGATACAGGGAATCCTAGTTTGGGGCTAGATCCATGTGTGTGAATAGTGTCCAAGTTATTATTATTACTAGAAAACCGCATTAAAATTTGTTAGACCGCAAGGGTGCCACGGACAGACACACACAGTCAGAGAGACGCTTCGAAATTATAACTATTCTCAATTTCGTTGGAGGTAAAAACTAACCATGATCCCTGTGCCCCCAGGCGAGACCCAGCAGGTCGGCTCCGTGTCCCGCGGCGTGTACCTGTCGTACATCCGCAGCGGAGGCTCCAAGGGCTCCATGCTGGCGCTGTTCGCTCTGTTCCTGTGCGCGCAGCTCCTCTACTCCGCGATCGACTGGTGGCTGAAGGACTGGCGAGTGCACACAGACACAAATTATAAGCGACACCGAAATGACAAGTGACACCGAAATGAATAATGATACTGAACTTAAAAATGGCGCTAAAATGACAAGAAACGACATAAATGATACAGAAATTACAAATGAACACTAAAATGACACAAATGTCACTAATATTGAATAGAATCTTGACAACTATGAAATTGAGATAAATAATACTTTAAAAATTATAATTGAATGGCTTGATAAAAATAATCTTATAATTAATCTTGACAAAACGAAATTGATGACATTTGCATTAGGGCGTAAACAATAATTGACATTGAATATGAATTATTTAGGGAAAAAAATTGAACAAACAGAGACTATTAAGTTTTTAGGCTTACACATCGATCGCAACATGTCCTGGAACACGCATATCGAAAAACTACAAAAACAACTTATCAGTTTTCGTATGGCCTGTACATGCTCGCCAAGACTGTAAACACTGATGCCGTAATTTCCGCGTACCATTTGAGATACGGTATAATTTTCTGGGGCAATGCCACAGGCAATGACAAAATATTTAAAGCACAGAAGTGTATTAGGGCTGTGTGTAAACTTGTCCCTACGGATAGCTGCAAACCCTTTTTTAATAAACTTAAACTTCTGACCTTGCCATGTCTATATATATATGAAACATGTGTATTTGTACACCACTATAAAACGTTAGAAAGCAAACGTCATGCAAATAAGCTATGTGCTGAGCAACATAGAAGTGCTTACTATGGCAAGAGTATATTCAATATGTCAACCCGAATATTTAACAAGCTTCCGCAAAATGTTAGAGAAACCGAGCATTTACATGCCTTTAAAAATAAATTAAAAACTCTGCTCGTTAATGCAACTTTTTATTCAGTCAATGAATACTTTTTTTTTTTTTTTTTTTTTTTTTTTTTTTATTATTATAATTTTAATAATTTTAGAAACAGTTTTTACCTATTACATATTATAAACTAAAACTAAACTATAACTGCACTAAACTAAATTAAAAATTTCCCTGAGTTCACTGCCGGGCGGGAGGGTGCCCAAGACGCTGGCACTGTTACCTCGCTGTATCGCAATACTGATGCGTTGAGCGAGGTAGGCGCCAGCTCTGCGGTCCCCTGACGCTTCGACGAGCCTCTTAGAGATGTCTTTGAGGACTCTTCGAGCGTCAGGGCCCCACGGCCCGAGGGTCTCAAAGCCGAACGGAATAAACAAATAGTCGTCGCCGAGAGCGGCGTATTTGCGGGTTTTGAGACACTCTGCTGCTGCCGCCGCAGCGCCGGCTGTGGCTGAGGTTGCCGAAAGGTGACACGGTGCCAGCGTATCTACGCAGGTCGCGTCCCATACTAGCGGCCTCCCGCTCTGCCAGGGAATGAGCGTCATTCCGTCTGGCCTCTTGCCATCGTCGCGTGCCAGTCCATTGGGTTCAAGTATTGCTGGCACGCCACAGCTGGCAAGGGCCCGACGGATGACGTCATTAAGATTGGCATGACGGGACCACCGACCGGCGCTGCGTTGGCAGGAGAGGCCGTGGTGACCTAGTTGGTCCACCCTAGCACCGCAGCGGCACCGATGGATTTCGTTTGTCTTTACGCCGAGTCGCAGGCAAACGGCGAGGGTAAGGGTGGTACGGTCAAGCAGGGTGCCAATGTGCGTTGATGGGATTGCGCGCAGCCAGTGTCCTGACTCCTTCTCCCTGGTAGCTAGGAGACGAGCGCGCACTGCTGGACCACTAGCCGTTTTTACCAGATCTTCGCGGGTTTTAATGCATAGCGGCTCGTCCCATAGCCGTTGAGATTTTAAATTTGTTGGAAAATTTTGCCTCGGACAGGCTTGCGTCCAGGCATTCCTGGCCTCGACCAGACACGTGACCTCCACATCACCGAGTGATGGGTTTATAATTTTACCATAGAGATCATGTGAGCTATGGGTTGAAGACAGGAAGGCCGGGAGCGCCACATCTGAGATTTTCCGGATCCCCAAGCCACCGTGTCTGATTGGAAGGGCGGATTGGGTCCAGCTTCGTTCATCGAGATTAATGTTTAAAATTTTGGTTAATGTACTTTTGGTAATATCGTCTAAAAGGTTGAGAATGGGAGGGTATTTCCAAAGAGGAGAGCATCGAAGGAGGTAGGTAAATTTGGGTACAAAAAGGCAAAACCGTATGATAGACAGGGCCATGTGGGGATTTAGGTCAGTCAGTTTGATAGAATTTTGATTGAATTTAGAGATTTGTTCATCCACGAAGCTGGGGATCCCGTCCTCTAGAACGGGGGCCCCTAGGAGGCGAAGTGAGTCTTTGTCTAGAATTTTAATGTTAGGGGCAGCTGAGTTGAATTTAAAGATGATCTCAGTCTTTTCCGAGAGGGTAATATTTTCGGATATGAACAATTCGCATTTCGAGAAATTGAATTCTAGGCCTATTTTTTTTAATTCTGATGTTAGGTGTTCTAAATCTTGTAATACGTCTTCGACTTTGCCTCCTATGGTCCCATCGTCTAGGTACCAAATGTTGAATTTGGAATTTAGGCTGGTAATGATCGGATGGATAGCCAAACTGAATATTGCCGGTCCGAGTGGGTCGCCCTGCTGACAGCCGACGGCAGAATTTATAAGATGGTCCCTGAAGACTAATTTAGAATGTTTACTGTAACATTGCCACATATAATTGTAGATAGATGGTGTATGCTCTTTAATTTGGGATAGCAGGGCGCCTCTGTCTACCGAATTGAAGGCGTTTTTCACGTCTACCTTCAGCAGCACGTCACCTCCTCCGTTAGCTAGGAAGGTGCGAGTCGCGTGCACAGCGGCCTCGCAGCCTCCCCTGCTACCGAAACCCAGCTGTACCGGTTGTAAGGTAGTGCAAAGATCTGGTAGGATATACCTACAGCATATCTTTGACACTATGCGGCGGATGGTATTGCCTACAGCGATGGGTCTGATACCCCCGTCCTTCTTTATGAGGGCACACAGATTAGCTCCGTAGAGCACGTCTGTTATGCCTTCGTGTACCTTTCCAGACAACATGAGGCTCGCCAGTTCAGCGATATCCGCCAGGAGAGTCTGCCCGACGTCCCCGACGGCTCCACAGATCAGGTCTTTGTAGTGTTGCGGGGTCATGCCGTCGAGGCCGCCTGCGGAACCACTTCTGAAGGACATCACCGCAGATGCGATGTCCTCGGCTGTAGCCTGGGGGGTACGTTCAGAAGGGTTGGGGGGATCAGGGAGGTGCAGTGTTGGTGAAGGTGCTGGGTGCTTTGACTCCAGCGCGTGCAGAGTGTCCGGGGAGTCAGGGGCGACAGCATCGCTCGAGAAAAGAAGTTGAGCAGCTCCCTTTAAATCCCCGTCACTTATTTTATTCTCTATTGTTTTCGTCATGTTAAATTTGGATCGAGATCTATTGTTGAGAATTTGGCCCGAAAAGGTTGGTGATTGGTTCTTGCAGTTGTTTTTAATTGATTGTGTAAGGGATCTGCTCTTGCTTCCATCCTTATCTACGTGCAAAGTCCGGTATGCGAAAGTAAGCAGCTGTTCCCAACTGGGGCCATCATTGTTTAAGATGACCTGTCGTATGGAAAGGGACAGAGAGGTCGCCACGCATGTCCTGGCACCACGAGGGATTCTTTTAATTACTGGGCACATTTATTTAAGGCGTCCTAAGGTTTCCCAGAATGTGCCCGTTGACGGCTGTGTTCTGCTGCTATCATTGGGCGCAACCTGAGCGCCTTGGTTGCCCTGTGGTGCGAGGTAATGTTTTTTATGTGTTTTGGAATTGTGTATCTTTAGACCTCTCTGTCCTTTGAACAGCCGCTGCTGTGTGCATTCCGGACACTGCACGAGATCTGAAAGTGATGTGTCGAAGGTCTGGCTGCAGACGGCACCTGCTGACGGCCCGGTTGACTGCGACATCGGCGTAGCATGAGGGAATAAGAAAGCTACAAATATAATTTGGTACTACTGAAGAATAGAAAAAATATGTATATATAAATAAACAAACAAAAACTGTTCATCACGTCGCACTATATCTTCTTCGTGCTGTGAGAAGCCGCCGACGCCGCCTGCCTCGGCAGGTTCCGTGTGGCGGCGGCGTTCTAAATAGATGTAGGCTGGATCAGTGCCCCATTTCAGGGATCAATGATCCAAGAGCGAGCTAGAATTTGATCGAGGTAAAGTGGATTGAGCTGTCACTTTCTTGAACTGTTAACTGCAATCTGCGGGCTGTGGGATCTCTCCTGCAGGTGGAAATCACCTTCAAGCACTTCTTTTACATTGAAATTTTGAGCGTGAGAAAAATAAATAGGTGTCGGTCGAAATGTCACAACAAACTGGATACTTGAATACTTGACTTACACATGAGAATAATAAATAATTTAATTTTATTATGGACTGACATTACAATCATATTTTATTAACCTACATTTGACTTGTAATTAAATTGTGTACAGAATGTAATTTGCATACCTATGGTTGTATCATGTGAAACTAACATTAGATATTTAAGACACCTTATGTACACCATGATAAGCAAATAAAGTTTCTATTCTATTCTATTCTATTCTATTCTATTCTATTCTAATATTACACAGTATTGATACAAATGACCCAAAAGTGATACTAAAATGACACAAATGTCACTAATATTACACAGAAATGACACTTAAATGACAAAGAAAGGACACAAATGTCACTAATGTTATACAGAAGTAATACAAATGACCCAGAAATGACACTAACATGTTAAAGAAATGACACAAACGTCACTATATTACACAGAAATGATACAAATGACACAGAAATGACACTAAAATGACAAAACGAGACTGAAATTACAAATGTCACAGAAATCACAAACGATGTGGTGGCTCAGCAATGAGCTCGCTAAGTACTGAAGCATATGAAAATTATTGCTTGTCTTCTTCTTTACTTTCCATATAAGAGTCCACTCTACGTGTTGTTTACATACACTACAGTATACAGGGTCAACAAACAACCAGTTATATCGTAAATCCGCAATGGAGGTTCCAAGGGCTCCGTGCTGGCGCTGTTCGCTCCGTTCCTATGCGCGTAGCTCTTCGTCTCCGCGACATAAGTGATAAAATGTCAAAAATTACTAAAATGACACAGAAATGACAAATAACACTAAAATGACACAGAAATGACAAAAAACGCGGTGGCACAGCAATGAGCTCGCTAAGTACGAGACAGGCATTACAAACAGACACTCCTTATTTTCCCATCCGGGGCTGCCTCGGCATAATGTCGGGGCGCGCTAGTAGCAGCAAGTCGGCTCCGTAACCAGCGGCGTGTACCTCTCGTACATCCGCAGTGGAGGCTCCAATGGCTCCATGCTGGCGCTGTTCGCTCTGTTCCTGTGCGCGCAGCTCCTCTACACCGCGATCGACTGGTGGCTGAAGGACTGGCGAGTGCACAAAGTCACACAAATCATAAGTGACACCGAAATTACACAGAAATTAACCATATAGAAATTACAAATGACACTAAAGTTACAATGAAATGACAAGCGACAAAAAAAATAAAAATGACACAGAAATGATAAGTGACACCGAAATGACAAACTACACAGAAATGACAAGTAACACAGATATGATACGACTAAAAACTCATCCTGATCCTGACTCAGAATCAGGATGTGATGGAGTGTTATATCAGTGCTGTATATAATCAGACTTCTTCACTACTATACCAAGTATTACTTGTACCTAGAGTGCATTTCAGATAATTTTTCCCTTCGCTGAAAAGTTGGTAGCAATGAAACTGGTGTAGCTATCTGAAAAATGTGTTCCCCAAAAGTTTGGGATAAAAAGTCATAACTATAGCTAACTAACTAACTACTATGAATGTTCATATACGTTGCCGATTCTTATAAGCATCATTTGTGTTTCATATTGCGACGAAGTTGTATTCGTAGCAGTAGGTACAAACCAGCTATCAAATTTTTTGAAAGCGGAGAATCGCAATATATGAAATCCAGACAGTTGACAGTTGTGCACTACAGCCAACGTAACGGCGAATAAATAAAATAGGGTAATAAAATAACTTGTTGTATTACAGGGTGAACATAGAGGCATCGCATAGTAAAGCTATCGAGAAAAGCAATACAAACACAACATCGGTGCCTCCAACGCCGCCTCCAGGTAAATAACTAATTATTTAATGATTTTTAAATCTGTAATCATGTGATTCGGACATCTTGTGTGATTTAAAAACGATTGATTTTTTTTAATCACATGATAATGCTACTAGTCCTATGGCGGTCACATTGAGTGCATAAATTATGGTCTAATACGTGTAATGGTGAGATTAATACCTTCTTTCGTTATTCGATAAGGAGTTCTAACGTATTTATGTATTAGCCAATATAAATATTGATATACACCTAGCAGCTAAGTTGCCTAGCTAAATCTAGTGCCGATGCCGTTATACAGTGTTAGTCATTGCAAAGTGAACAATATCGAACAGGATTGAAAAAGATGAAATTTTATTGAAAAAAAAGTATTTGAAAAAAATTCGAAGGGAGGGTAGCCTCCCTATTTTTTTAAGGCATTTTAATAAATTTTTTCGTTCACTGTGTACTAACTTCCAAAAGCATATCTAATTTCGAGTTGGAAGGGTTTGTCCGGTTAAAATTAACTGGATATTAGTAATGACGAAGGAAAGGCGGTAAAATAACTATAAATTACGCTTTGTTTAAGAATAAACTCCTATTTCGTAAATATTTTTGACAAAACAGCTTTTTATGTAGTTTGGCGCTACATTATTTTAGTTTAAGTCGAGCGCATTGCGCTCTCTTTTCTTTCTTATGTGCAATTGATTAACGCTGTCACTTTCGTTTACTTCCCTTTATATATATTTTTTCTTATCACCTTAACCTGTAGACTCGCGTTAACCCTAGAACTGAACTGAACTGACGTCACCTAGAGTACTGTAGATTCTATTGTGGGCATTTATGGGCAAAAAACACAAAATTTGCCTTAATTGTTGTATCATTATTTTTTCTTTTCCGGCCAGCAGAGAAGCTAAAGGGTTAAAACAAGTCTTGGTATTAGGTTAATGGAGCCCATTAAGGCGTATTGGAATGGCAATCGTTTCCATGCTGATGTTCTTGTTTTAAATTTAGATTAGATTTATTTGACCCTGCCCACGAAACCAAAGGTCCCGGGTTCGAGTCCCGGTGGGGGCAAATATTTTTTTGATGAGAATGGATGTTTCTAAGTACAGATGTAGTGAATAATCCTTTCCTTTCGTATTTTCTCGGAAATGTTCGTTTTTGTCTTACTACTTCACTCGCACTCAGTACCCATCGAGAAAACGTAGGGAACGGTCGCATTGCAAGAGGAAGTATCTATATAGAGTAGTTAATACCAAAGAAATATTTTGTTGATATTTATGTTAGATTTTGTGATAAACTTCATGGACTCGTGTATTAATGCAGGCCACCTATATATTTTTTTTTGACTTTACATTTCACTCTTGTCTGTCATTTTTGTAAATAATAAACATTGATTTTATTCGATCCACATTAACAATTTATAACAGACATGCCGAAAGCACTAAGAAAAGGGAAACGTTTAGATCGGCAAGCCTGCGAAGTTATTTTCAATATTTATTTATATTTCTTAACTGAAAATGATAAATTCAAACATACCAACTATACTGCTTACTTTTGTAAAGTCCAAAAACGAGTTTCGGAGGCCAGTGGAATTTCTCAACGAACAGTAAATAAAATATTGCAAAAAGAATACATAAATCAATCCACCTCCAATAGTCCGAAGTCGGCAAAGTTGGCAAATTTATTGTTATAAAAAAGGTCTGCAAAATCCTACTGTAGTTTTGACTTATAGTTAGACTTTTGGGGTTCCAATCCTTATAGAATCATTAGATCATCCCAACCGGAATTTGGTTTTTATCAGTGCGTTTTATTGAAATAAAACGTCCTCAGTAACTAGTTATATTTTTGTTTACCTAACGAATTCTTTATATGATAGAATCGTGGTGGTTTTAACATCTCAGTGTAATATACGTCAAGCGGGCAATTTGACATTTGACATTGATAAATAAAGAATGCGATTTATTTGATACCTACACGTAATTTAATAATACAGTAATTCATAGACACATCTGCACCATTCGGGTGTTATCGTTGTTCCGAGTTTTGCCGATAGGAAAGGATTATTCACTACATCTGTATAATATTTATCTATATAAGTATGTGTATCGTTGTCTAGTACCAAGATACAGGGAATCCTAGTTTAGGGCTAGTTCAATGTGTGTCAATAGTGTCCAAGGTATTATTATTATATTATTATTATTTTAGTTTTATTTCTCCCGCAGCATACGAAGACCTCCCGACCAACTATTTCCGTATATCTCGGCAACAGTGCATCTACATTTACGGCGCGCTCATAGCCGTAGCCGTGGTGTTCACTTGGAGCAAACTGGTTCTGTTCTACAACACTTGCATACGCGCCTCTCTCGCGCTACACTCGCACATGTTCCGGTAAGTGTGACAGAGACAGCTGGCTTGTTGTCGCCGTCGTCTGCACTCGCTTATGCTGCTGAAAACGTGACAGTGAGCTAGCTCCAACAATTTCGGAATGAATCAAATCTTGCTTTAAACGAAGATGACGCAGAATGGGTCATGTAAAAAAATAATAAAGGTTCCAAACTGAGAAAACTATGTCGAGATAATTGTGTTCCTAACTAAATTCTGTTACTCCCATCAAAAAATATGACAGGATTATTGAAATATCCGTAAAAACATAATGATCTTCATTTGTCCTTTACGGCGTAGTTTGTTAAAATTCCCTTCGCCGTTAAGTTGGCTATTCTGTAAAACTGTCTTGTATCAACAGTTTTCCTGTCAGTTGATATCCACTCGTCTGTGGGTAGATGGAAGTCAGGAAAACTGTTGAAACTTGACAGTTTCACAAAACGACCACCCAAATACCCAACCAGGTAGTTGAACTGATGCTATCCATCAGCCAACCCTTACAGTAAAAATCGTGATGATATGCTGTTAAATAAGAGAGACAGCCCGACTCTTTTCGCTTTCACAAACCGGGTAAAAGAGCACTTCCTCTCTCTTTTGTGATAAATGTAGTATGTATATTATTATTATATGTAAACTATATGTACAGGTTTATGTATGTATTGATACGTATTAGTAGTTTGGTATATACGAGTATGTATTTTATTTAGAGTATTTTATAGCTATTTAATTTACTTATATGTATTCTATTATTGTTCAGATATTGTGCACTGCCTACCCTTTATTGATAAAATTTCCTGTCATGCCTTGGTTTGCTGGAAGAAATCTCTTTTTAGAGATAAGCTCGCCTTTGTACATATGTTTTCTCTTAATGTATCTTTTTTAAATAACTGTGTTCAATAAAGAATTATGAATTATGAAATAAGATACAAAACTTGCGTACCATCATGGCATACAAGCTGCATATGATAACTTTATGCATTTACATCATGAAAGAAATTGAACAACCATGGTTGAATTAGAACTTTCATTGAAAAAATCAACGCTTGTAATATTCACTTTTTTTAATTAAATTAAAATAAAACAAATACTTAAGGGGGGCTCCCATACAACAAACGTGATTTTTTTGCTCGTTCTAGCTCGATATTAGGCGCTCAAAATATTCACAGAATATTGAGTTATATTATTCACTTGAAAAATCAATAATTAAATTAAATTAAAATTGTTTTTTAAAGGGAGCTCCCATACAACTAACATAATTTTTGCCGTTTTTAATGATAATGGTAACGGAACCCTTCGTGCGCGAGTCCAACTCGCACCTGGCCAGTTTTTTTTGCATGCGATTTTCTTGCTTACATGAAAAAGATAACCAATTTAGTTTGTCTCTATCTAAGCGTCGTGCTGGGGTCTTACCTCATGTTAGGTCTTGGCCCAAAAAAAAAACCGCGTTCGATTTTCAAATTTACTAACCTCCTTTGTTGTAAATCGCATTTACTGGTTTTCAAAGAATTAGTGATGAAATTATTGATTTACACAACTTACAGTCTTCACAAAATAAAATTCTAATTTTATGGTGTTTGTTCACAGCGGCGTAACAAATGCCCCAATGTGGTTTTTTAACCATAATCCTTCTGGTCGGATCCTGAACCGGTTCTCAAAGGACATGGGCCAGGTGGACACACTACTGCCTGTCGCTCTGGTCGACTGTCTGGGGGTAAGTCTCGCGACATTATACACAACATACAGTTTTAAAATGATCCCTAATGAGAATGACAAGACATTTTAGTGATTTATTAGCATGTTATGCTCATTTCTGTCCTAGGTTTGCTGGAAAAAATCATTTGTTAGAGTTCGCCTTAATATTTCATGTATGTATTTTCCATGATTATCGGTTGACCATTGTGTCGTAAATTAGAGTTTAATGTAAGTTTACTTAACCTGATCTTAAACACTCCGGTGGGTTATATGGGTTTTGTGAGTAGTTTTCGTGTTAGTTCGACATGAATAACATAAATCACAAGTATTGAAAAAAAATAGTTTAAAAAAACTAAAAAAACACGCTTTTATAGCTAACCGAACTAAAAATTAGAAAATATTTTTTTATTTCAGAGAGTTTATAATACAGTAGTAGAAGATCGAACAATCAATCAGAATTTATCATCTCAAAATAAAATTATAATAAAGTTTAAGTAATTAACAAAAGAATTCAATTCAGAGTAAACAGCGTGGGGTGCTTGATAAAGTAAATGTAACAACCATTCTATTGGCAACTATCTATGAGAGGAGAGTTATGAAAAGTAGTAAAATGCACCCCACGCTTTTTACTCTGAATTGAATTCTTTTGTTAATTAATTAAACTTTATTATAATTTTATTTTGAGGTGATAAATTCTGATTGATTGTTCGATTTTCTACTACTGTATTATAAACTCTCTGAAATGAAAAATTATTTTCTAATTTTTAGTTCGGTTAGCTATAAAAGCGTGTTTTTTTAGTTTTTTTAAACTATTATTTATTTTTCATTTTTTAGTTCGATTTATCAATTAGTTATTTGTTGACATGTGGTATTGAAATTTCTCACAAATTATTTCGCAATCTCATCATTTCATTCAAAGCTTCACTGTTGCATGGGGTTTTTCGTGTTAACTTAGAACAATCGAGTTCTTCAATCCGAATACCGTCTAAAGATCTTACACGACTAAGTGCTACATAAACTTGTCCAGCAGCAAACAGTCGCGAGCCTAGATAAATGACTGCATGATCGACTGTACAACCTTGCATCTTGTGGACGGTCGAAGCCCAACTCAGGATTAATGGCAACATTCGTCTCTCAGCAGTTCCATAACTGTATTTCGCTGGGAACTGTATCGATATTGGTTTAATCATGTGCACACCATCTGATCCGAAATCGATACGGACTGACGGGATGTCTTCCGCGTATAGTTGGCCTCTGCGAAAATTTGGCCAGATAATTTCTGTGATAAAACCCATATTGCCATTCACTAAACCTTTCGACACGTCAATGTTTGTCCTCAACATCACTTTAGCTCCTACGAATATTTTCAATACATTCGGAAGACCTCCGGTTTTATTAATATCGCTAGTTATCACAGAATCTAAGTCCTTGTTACCTAGATTTCGAGTAGCATCAATGAGTTGGTCTTGTGCTTTTATTGTATAACTAACTGTCACTTTATTCTTAAAACTCTGGAGAACTTTTTCGTTGTGTCTAGCAACCTGATCATTCGTTGGGTAAATTCTTAACGCACTCTCGATTGAGAATTCATTAGTCGCATCTGTTGAAACTTTTTCAAGTAGAATTTCAAGATGCCTAGACGTCATTTCTACAACTCTAAGGGCGTTAAGCACATCTATAAATGTCGTGTCTCCTTGTTGACGCATATTTTGTTTAAGTTCAATCAGACCGAACTGTCGCCACAAATGTGTAGCTGGTTCATGTGTTCTGGTTGTTGAAAAACTTGATGTCCTCGAACAGTTAGTAACTGCATTAGATCACCAAAGAGAATCACGTTTATGCCTCCAAAACAAGCGTCCGAGGTTTTCAGCTGTCGCAAACGAGTTAAATCAATATGTAAGGGGGCGTCGATACAATAATTCTTTCAATACCACATACAAACTTATGAATGCACCTGGTTACATACATGAACTATGAAAGTAGTCGCACCAATAACTTTGTAAACAACATTTTGCTATGTATTAATCCTGGCCGTCCTAATAAGGATAATGGGAAACTGTTATCAAATTATTGCATTGTCATCGGTCCTTGATACGTATGCAAAGTTTCAAATTAATCAGACTTCTGGAATCTGGTGAAAATTAAGTTCAAAGATTCCGTTACATACATAGATACATACATACATACAACCCAAGCTAATAAAAGCGTATTAAAAAAAATGAAAACGCGTGCTAAATGGCCATACCGTAAAATTGATAATCTCATTATGTGGCCATCGTTCATGAAAACGTGTCTTAAAAACATTTTATTCAGCTTTACGTGGTGGCGCGTGGTGTTTTTTGGTTTATGAACGTTGAACTAACACAAACTCTCTTCTCTTAAGTCATCTAAACTACCGCAGTGTTTCGCCCCAATATATATATTCGTTAAATGATACTTCACGGTTAGTCAATAACAAATTTTAGGATATCACCACGAAACATACATAAGCTCGAAAAACTTTACCAGCAACTTCAATAAGAGTGCGTGTTCCGTCATTTCAGTTCTTCCTCGAAGTGGTGGGAATCCTCGTCATGGTCTGCCTAGTCAACTGGTGGCTGCTGCTGCCGACCGCTGTCATAGCGGGCCTGCTGTTCCTGCTGCGAGAGCTGTTCCTGTGCACCAGTCGCGAGCTCAAGCGGATTGAAGCGATCGGTGAGTGCGCGGTGTGTCGGAATGGATTTACAGAATATAGTTACGGTCACTACAAAAACTGTAAATACGAAACAATAAAAAGGAAAAAACATGTACTAAGACGAGCTTATCTCTAACAAGAGATGTTTTCCAGCATATCTAGGATGTACGGTGACGGGGACAGTGAAGGGATTGCTCAGTCAAGTGTAATCTCATGATAAAACTTACATACAATACCTACAAAGACGACAACATTGACGACCTCGGTGGCTTTGCAAATCTAGGCTTTGCCTCCCAAGCGAGAGGTCCTGGGTTCGAATCCCGACTGGAGAGAAATAAAAATAAACCCCCAGGTTTTTAATGTTTACACACACATGGTATCCTAGTGTGGGGCCAGAAGCATTGTATGTGCCTGTACATTTGTTGTCTGCCATTTCCCATACGGGGCGGCAGGGGCACAGTATGCCCACTTTTAGCGGGTTATTAAATACTCCATTTTGTGTGACAGGGGGCTGGCCCATCGCCGCAGCTATACAGATATAGAAATCTCCTCACGCTGTTTTCAATTGCCATTAGATCGTCGTTATGGAGTACCTCAGCTTAATTTACTATCTCATTGATACATGTTCAGCATTCGGCTTCGAACCCACATCTACTGCGCGGCAAGCGAGTATGTTACGACTAGACCAAGGAAGCTCTCCGTATTAATAAAGTGTATTATAACTATACATTTATAATTTAAAAGGCCCACAATGAAAAAACCTTAAAATTGGCCGACTTGTTTCCTTGCTAAGCTGATAACTTTCGAGCCAATGATCTGATTTTAATAAAACATAGCTAAGAACCATCGCAGGGAAGTCTACTACCATTTAAACCGCACTACAATCCGTCCACCCGTTTGAGCGCTAGAGACAGACAGATAAACAGACAGACAGACAGACAGTCAGCCACTTCTAACTTATAACACCCCTCTTTGTTCGTCGGGGTCAACTAGGCTCTGTTTACTATATTGCCACCATATTTTCAACCGTACGGCTCGGTAATAAATACCAACACCAATAAAAAAATTGCTTATGTTTAAACGATCACCAAAAACGCACCTATTTTACTACTAATAAATTCGAAACGACCGCCAGTATTAGTAAATGACCACCAAATTGTGTTTGGATAAATGATCACCAAACTTCTTTTTATGTTTTGTGTACTTAAGTATATGTTGTATGTATTTTTTGATGTTCTTACATGTTCAACCTAACACGAAGGATAAAGGGAGCTTCGCTTCGCTCACCCCCTTTACCCTTTACCTAAGCTACCGCAGTATTTTGCCCTGATATTTTCGCAACTTTTGGTGATCATTTTCCCATTTTGGGTAGGAAAAACATATTTTGGTGATCATTTTCCCAAAACAACTGCATGCTTATGCCTATGCTTATTTTGTATGTTCACAGCTCGTTCGCAGTCGCTTAATCATGCCGCTGCCACCGTTTCTGGTCTCACCACAATCAGGTAACTCCAAAACTGACAGTGCGCAGAACAATCTTCGCCAGTTGTGATAATTTCATAATTTCTTTATTGCACACAAATAATTATATTGACAAGATATACATTAAAATAGTGTACAAAGGCGAGCTTATCTCTAACAAGAGATCTCTTCCAGCAAACCATGTTAGGATGAGATAGGTTAATCACAGAGCACGGGTAGACCGATGTGTACAACATACCTTAAATTACAACTCAATAAACTACTTTACATTACCACTAAATAAACTACTTTAAATTACCACTCAATAAACTACTTTAAATTACCGCTCAATAAACTACTTTAAATTACCACTCAATAAACTACTAAATTTATATACATATTTACTATACATTTTATGTACAAACTAAATATAAATAAATATTTAATATATATATTAATACATAAATACTACCTATATTTCTAAAGAGATAGGAAGTGCTTCTTCACGCGACTTTTAAAGATATTGAGAGTAGGACTATCCCTGATGGTGCATTCCACAACCGAATGGCCCGGAGGCTAAACCCGTGCTCGTAAGTTGCGGTGTTATGTTTCGTATTCCCGAAAACACCCGAACCAGATTGTATGACCCTAAAAATTGCACTTGCAATTTGTACCTTGCCCGAAAGAAATAGGATTCAATGTCATTTGTCTAACTATTACATTTCGTGAGACACAGCCCACAGACGGACAGGCAGATAGCGGAAGATTGCGTCATTGTGGTGCAATCTTCCGTTCCGATGCCCAACTGTTCTGTCGTAGATTGCGGCATTGTGGTGCAGATCTTCCTTCCCGATGCCCAACCGTTCTGTCGTTGATTGCGGCATTGTGGTGCAGATCTTCCTTCACGATGCCCAACCGATCTGTCGTGGATTGCGGCATTGTGGTGCAGATCTTCCTTCCCGATGCCCAACCGTTCTGTCGTTGATTGCGGCATTGTGGTGCAGATCTTCCTTCACGATGCCCAACCGCTCTGTCGTGGATTGCGGCATTGTGGTGCAATCTTCCGTTCCGATGCCCAACCGTTCTGTCGTAGATTGCGGCATTATAGTGCAGATCTTCCTTCCCGATGCCCAACCGTTCTGTCGTTGATTGCGACATTGTGGTGCAGATCTTCCTTCACGATGCCCAACCGTTCTGTCGTGGATTGCGGCATTGTGGTGCAGTTCTTCCTTCCCGATGCCCAACCGTTCTATCGTAGATTGCGGCATTGTGGTGCAGATCTTCCTTCCCGATTCCAAACCGTTCCGTGGGGATTGCGGCATTGTGGTGCAGATCTTCCTTCCCGATTCCAAACCGTTCCGTGGGGATTGCGGCATTGTGGTGCAGATCTTCCTTCCCGATGCCCAACCGTTCTGTCAGGGATTGCGGCATTGTGGTGCAGATCTTCCTTCACGATGACTAACCATTCTATCGTGGATTGCGGCATTGTGGTGCAGATCTTCCTTCCCGATGCCCAATAGTTCTGTCGTGGATTGCGGCAATGTGGTGCAGATCTTTCTTCCCGATGCTCAACCGTTCTGTGGGGATTGCGGCATTGGATAAAAGGGATATTACAATGTTCAAGATTACTTAAATGACGGCACTATATGGGGTTAATCTAGCTGAACACAGACCTTGCTGTTGATATTTTTGTATATATTTATTCCTGCTTATTAATTATAATAAATAATAATGTAATATTTGTATTAGTTAAGCACAACCAATTTTTAAAAGAGCTTTAAAAATCAATCTGTGGTAATTCGTACGCCCTGCTTCTCCCACGGTGGTCCAATGTAGAGAAGGGGCAAAAATGACGTTTGCTAAGTATATCTAAATATCTACAGCAATAAATTTGACTTTGTGGTGCCGATCTTCCTTTCCGATGCCCAACAGTCCAGTCGTGGGTTACGTCATTGTCGTGCCGATCTTCCTTTCCGATGCCCAACAGTCCAGTCGTGGGTTACGTCATTGTGGTGCCGATCTTCCTTTCCGATGCCCAACAGTCCAGTCGTGGGTTACGTCATTGTCGTGCCGATCTTCCTTTCCAATGCCCAACAGTCCAGTCGTGGGTTACGTCATTGTCGTGCCGATCTTCCTTTCCAATGCCCAACAGTCCAGTCGTGGGTTACGTCATTGTCGTGCTGATCTTCCTTTCCGATGCCCAACAGTCCAGTCGTGGGTTACGACGTCATTGTCGTGCCGATCTTCCTTTCCGATGCCCAACCGTTTTGTCGTGGATTGCGGCTGTTGAGGTGCTAGTCTTCCTTCCTGATGCCCAACCCTTCCGCCGTGGTGTTTGGTTACCAGCTGGATGTCCTGTGGTTCTCCTTGTGTGTGTATCGGCGATGTGATGATAAATGATAAATGATATTTATTTGCAAGAAATATGGTACAGACAGCTGTTTCCAAATTATAATATAAAGATCACATAATTCACGTACAATACAGGCATGCAGAATTGTTATTACATTAACATTCATTCTTATGTCAGACTAAAAATGTCCAGGTAAGAATCATACAAAATACAAATCATGTCAAGTTAATATTCTGTTAAAAAATCATTTAAACTACAATAGGATTAATTAATCAATATGTCACGAAGTTTAGTTTTAAAGGAAGGCAGTGGAAGATTTTTTATGTTTACCGGTATTTTGTTGTTAATTTTAACACACATAGGGAAGCAGCTTTTATGGGACGTCTGTAGTCTAATTCGTGTCGGAACCTGCATCTTGTATGTTGTATGATGATATGTTGTTCCGCTTCCGGTGATGTGGAATCCGGGGTTACAGGTCTCATGGTTGTCTCGTCCAATATTCATAGAACGCCGGGCTTCCGGAAATCACAAAAATCTGCGTCGAGATCGGGCGCGCGCCGTCGCACACACACAGTCGCATTCCTTTCCGCTTAAGCACCCGCCGCTACACGCACACATTGCCGAGTTTCGGAGTGCAGATCTGGTTTTCCAATTCGTCTTGTCCGGCCGGCTGCGCTCAAGTACATTCATTCCAGTTGTGATGTGAACTTTTCTTGCATCTTGCTCTTTTTATAGCGGAACGACAACCCTAGCCGTTTGAGCCAGAGTAGGTTGTTATCATTAGAACAGGGGCCTTGTTAACTTACTTAATCTTATTAAAATATGTTATTACTGTGTTGTCAGGTCGACGCGGCAGCAGCAACGCACTCTGGTGAGGGAATTTGACAAACTGCAGGATCTGCACAGCGCATCGTGGGTCATGGTACTCGTCACTAACAGGTGAAGCCTCAAGATGATTTAGTGTTCGCGGTATATAAATATTTATCAGTTTAACGACTACCAACACCGAGTAGCGATAGCCGGGACCTACAGCTTGACGTGCCATCCGGAAGGTCCCGACACAAATGCCACATAGAAACGGCCTCCCACCCAGTTCTCATCTAGGCCAGATATTGCTTCCTGCACGTTTGCAATCGTTTGCGATGTGCGAATACCGCCGAGCCACGGATCTGCCACGGAGGCGTCTGAAGTGTGTGCCCCCTCACCCCTCAGCTACCACCGGCGTTAGCTAACGCCACTTTTCCGTTGTGGGTTTTAGATTTTATGGACTTTATGGATTTACTGGACGATTCGAATGGCCGAGTCGGCAGTGACCCTGCCTACGAAGTCAAGGGTCCCGGGTTCGAGGCCCGATGGGGGCAAATATTTGTTTGATGAGAACGGATGTTTGTAACCTAGTCATGGTTGTTTATCTATCTAAGTATAATATTTATATAATTAAGCATGTGTATTGTTGTCTAGTACCCAAGATACAGGGAATCCTAGTTTGAGGCTAGATCAATGTGTGTCAATAGTGTCCAAGGTACTATTATTATTTTTATTAAATAAATAATAGGGTGCTCATACAACCACAGGCTGCTCATCACATATAGAATATAATTAATATCCCTTCGCAATCCAGAGATGGCGCTGGGAGTAATTATTGTAATTTAAACGTCCTGGTTTCAGTCAACAATTCAACATACTTCTAGATGGAGACCCTAATCTTAGAATCTAAAAATACAAAATCCAAAAAACAATGTCAGAAATATCCAGATATGTTGATGTTACCAATTTTTGATCTATTTAATGTTAATAAAAGTCTCCAATAAAATAGGTTGTTGTTCTCTTGAAACCAAATCTCGTAGCGCCGTCTTGTGGTATTTGCCGAATTGCAATAGCACTGCACCGAGCGATATAGGCCTCAAACTAAAGATACCTTTCGTAGCATCTCTGATTACGCCGCTGACATATTGTGTTACACGTAGACAATCTGTAAAAGTATAATTTTATAGTATCTGTAATACAATTAAAAAGCAAAAAACAAGGAGTTAACACTGTGATTATTGAGATTCGATTAAACTATTAAAGTACAGTTTAAATTAATTTAAATTAAAATGCAAGCGGAACCACTCTATTAGATGTGATTGGTCCAGATAATTATATATTTTTGTACTCAACACAAAACAAGCAGATAAGACTTAATGTGATTATTGAGATTCGATAAAATTATTATAGTACAGTATTAATTTAAATAAAATTAAAATGTAAGCGAAACCCGTTAATTAGATTTGATTGGTCCAGTATATGTCTCCGTACTATAATAACAGGTATATATTTCCGTAATCTTCTTTAAAAAGCCCTTTGTTTTGATACACCACTCGAGGGTATATTAACTTACCTTAATACCTTGGACATTATTTACAGACATTGATCTAGCCCCAAACTAGGATTCCCTGTATCTTGGGTACTAGACAACGATACACATACTTATATATATAAATATTATACTTAGATAGACAAAAAACCATGACTAGGGTACAAACATCCGTTCTCATCAAACAAATATTTGCCCCCACCGGGACTCGAACTCGGGACCATTGGCTTCGTAGGCAGGGTCACTGCCGACTCGGCTATTCGGGTCGCCAAATTTTTGGGCGGGCTAAGAATGTATTACAAATTTATATTCTTAGCCCGCCCACTACAAGCAAATAAAATCCGCCATTTATCATATTCGGTTGAGCCGTTGAGTAGTTACGAGCGGACATAGTAACGAACACACACTCATACATACCCGTCAAGTATATAATACTCTTTTTGGGCAGTCGATTTTTGAGTTCCGCCGCAGTCGCGTAAAAATGATTTTACACGCACAGAAAAATCTCCCCTGAACCGCTGTTATCTTCGCAGGGCGTTTGGATTCTGGATGGACATGGTGTGCTGCCTGTACCTCGCGTGCGTGACTTTCAGCTTCTTCCTGTTCGCCAGTTCAGGTAACCTCAAACCCTTTGCCCGTTTGCCAAAATCTATAACTACCATTATTGGTATATTGATGTTTATATATTGTGTCTATGGCGCAGTTAGTTGGTTAAATCAGATACTTAACTAACTCTCTTGACAGTTAATTAAATGCCGACGTTTAACCAAGTCACTAGGATTTTGATTTAAATAAAGCATCGTCAACAAGATGGCGTCACGACAACAGCTGACTTGCACAGCTTATATCAGGGCAAAACACTGCGGTAGCTTAGGTGAAGGGAAAAGGGGGTGTGCGAAACGAAGCCCCCTTTAACGTTCGTTGAACATGTAAGAATAACAAAAAATACTTAAAACATAAACTTAAGTACACATAACATTATTTATATTTTATATGTCTTTGTTGTTTATATGTAACTCGTTAAACGTTTCGTTCACTCACTTGTCTGACGGAATTTCAGTGACTTGGTTAAACGTCGGTATTTAATTAACGGTCTAGAGAGTTAGTTAAGTGTCTGATTTAACCAACTAACTGCGACATCTATACTGTTTGGCAATAGATCATTTTCCTTTTAGGGTGACCGTACCATAATAGGAAAAAGGGACCCTTTTAGGGTAACCGTACCATAATAGGAAAAAGGGACCCTTTTAGGACCACTTCTTTGTCCGTCTGTCTGTCAAGACCCTTTTCTTAGGGAGAGGTCTTCAAGTTGAAATTAATATAATTATTCAGGTCCCTTGAAGCCTTGAAAAAAATAAACTAATAGGCCAATATAAAAATAAAAAATAAAATGCCACAATTTTGCCAAATTTCCTTGATATTCGTAACCGAATCAAAACCTATAGAACTCGAGAATTCGAGTTGACCTTGATTCCAGAATCATGCAATTTGACACGAAGCAAGGAAAAAGGCGATTTCTGCGCAAACCTCTGTGAGCGAGTCCAACTCGCACTTGGCCGGTATTTTTTTTACTTGAAAGCCAAATTCCGCTACATTAGTTGACGTTCCACCACCACCCCACAGACACGGTCGGCGGCAGTGTGGGCCTCGCCATCACGCAAGTGATCGGTCTGGTCGGGATGTGTCAGTTCGGGATGAAGCAGACCGCCGAGGTGGAGAACCAGATGACGTCTGTAAGTAGACCCTAACTCTTTTTTTTACATTTCTTTCACACAGGCACACATACTTCTGGTCTGGTGGATGGTCATAAAGTAACCCTTTCAGCAGCCTTATGGCGTAACTCTCTGAAGTTCATAGCGTGTGTCTATGGTTCATCTCATGCTCATACAATTTCATCGATTGCGGGGTATCACCGAAGGCTTCTAGGCTTCATTCAATGAGCTTGGGTTCGGCCTCCATTATGATGCTACTTGCGTGATACCAATTTGACAGATGAAGCTGGTGCAAGGTGTCAAACGTAAAAGTCTACATGAAGTTCATAGCTCAGACGACTTACGCCGTAAGGCAGCTGGTCTTGTCCAGTACCCTGTTCTTGCCAGGAGTTTGCGACTTCTATGGCTCGTGGCGTGGCGTCTTCGAGGTCTTCTGGAGAGCATCTGTGTGGGCACAACGGACACTGCAGTGCTTTCACTGCTGAAGTTTGCGTTTCACCGCATTCGCATTTTGTACTCCCTTGCAGATATCACCATTTATGTAGGTTGTACCTAGCGTGCTACTCCTGTTCTTAATCGGTTCAGACATTTCCATATCGGCCACTTCTCTTTGCCACCGGCCGGGAGTTGTTCAGCCCGCTTAACACTAAGTTTAAACTGGCCCCACACTAGGATACCCTGTGTCGTGGGAACCAGAAACAGCGACGTCACGCACATTTAACACCCAAGACCTGGTTTTTTTTCCGAATCCCCAGCGGGGAATCGAACCCGGGACCTCTCGCATGGTAGGCAGTGCCACAACCGAAGGTCAACAGAGGTCGCCCAGACCGAAGCGACTTGAACTGTTTACCAAGTATTGTAAACAACACACGACATTTTATCGGCTGCTTGCTGTACTTTCGAAAAGTTTTGTCATAGTTTTTACAACTGTTATGTGCAAGACTGCACAAATTTTTTTATAATCTTACCTTTTTTACTTGTTTTGTTTATGGTTTTTTGATAGTTGATTGTCTATTTTTATTAGGCAACAAATATAATGATCACCAAAATATTTTTTTCCTACCCAAAATGGATAAATGAACACCAAAAGTTGCAAAAAATATCAGGGCAAAATACTGCGGTAGCTTAGGTGAAGGGTAAAGGGGGTGAGCGAAGCGAAGCCCCTTTTTTCCTTCGTGTTAGGTTGAACATGTAAGAACAACAAAAAATACTTAAAACAAAAACATAAGTACACAAAACATAAAAAGAAGTTTGGTGATCATTTATCCAATCATTTCGAATTTATTGGTAGTAAAATAGGTCCGTTTTTGGTTATCGTTCAAACATAAGCCTTTTTATTATTGGGGAGTTTACATTGTGTTTCTCCAAAAAATAGTGCCTTTTATTAATGTCGTATATAACATTGATCCAGACTAATATTATATATCACGAGGAACCTTCATATCTCCATTGTTGAGCCTTCATGTCTCAGCCTGATGAGCCTCCCTCCTGTCATGCGATGAAGTGTTGAACTACTGGCCAAAAGTGGGCACAACTGTCACTCTACTCGGGAAACACTTGATGCTATCCGTTTTAGTTTATGTCAACTGTTATGATTTTTTATCTACACACGTATCATAAACCCTCTTTGCTGCGTACAAAAACCGCACGTTACGATCAGCATAATGTTAAACTACTCGGTAAAAACTCATTTCTTATCTGAAAAATTACACATTATGACCATAATGTGTAATTTTTCAAATTTTCAAATTTCGAACGCCGAAGCCCGTCTGCATGCCGCCCCTAGTTTGTCTATGAAGTTGGTACTGACATTCAAATTTCGAACGCCCGAAGTTGGTGCTACAGAACAAGCTAAACAACTGCAGAGCCACAATGCCGGTCAAACATGCGGTTCCTGAACACATCAAAGAGAGCTTATGATAGGTGTGTAGATAAACTAGTGTATGTAACTGTACATAATTAGGCATTAAAACTCTCGAGTGATATTATTATGAAACGAACCGAACTCTCGAGTATTAATGCCCTCCATTATGTAGCAGTCACATAAACTACTATTACAGGATAAAATTTTTGGCTGCTGTCAATTTTTTGACAACTGTCATAACTTTTACAAGTGTCACATTTTGTCTTATTATTTCAGGTGGAGCGAATTCTCGAGTATACTAATCTACCAGCAGAAACTCCGGTGGATGTTGACGAGAAAGCGCTGAGAGAGAAGCACCCGGGGCTAGACTACACCAAGTGGCCATCTAAAGGTAAATGTTAATGTAGCCCAATTATGTGCTCACCGAGGGATACAGGCTTACTCTAACATCGAGTAAGACTGAGCCGTATTCCAGCACACTGGCTCAGTGCGGGTTGAGGGGTGGCTGCTAGTGGTCAACCCACAGATATCGAGAGATAGGCCCTTGGCGCTAAGCTTGTATCGGAACCAGTGTCGCCGAAAACTAAGAACACGCATACATTTACACCACTCGTACATAAATCCCTCCGCTTTTATTGGTCAGTGCAATGTCATGCACCTATCGTCCGAACACACCCACACTACCGCAGGTATACTAGCTAGTCGAGCTAGTGTTGGGACAATGCAAGGACAGCGTGTATCATCGATCGATTATAATTTATAGACACTGGTATAGACAATCGTATACAATGCCGGGTTCTATAAATAAAATAGTAAATTGTTTGTAAATACGACATATTTATACGACATACGACATACGAGACCCCTTTGCCTCTCTTCTTTTTTTCAACAGAATCCTTACAGCTAGAAAGAGAGGCAAAGAGGTTTCTGAAGGTAGAATAACTGTGAACTCTTCGGACCTGACTGAAAGCATCGGAATTTCCGATCAATACTTATAACACCCCATTATCCTACTATTCGTCGGGCGAGGTTTTAAACAAACATAAAATCTAAACTGCCTGTTTGGCAATCATTGGAAAAACTAACAATAAACTTACGTATTATGAGCAAGAAAATAACTATATTATTACATTAACTATATTAGTAATTGCGGAATGATAAAATCTATCGATTCAAAAACATAATTCTCCTATCACTATCCCCATCACTATATGTCGTCTCTGTGTGCGTGTAACAGTTCGCCTCCGTATCGCGATGCATCTTTGCTTTCGTACTTAGATAAGTGTGAAATATTCATTGCGTGTTAGCTTGGCAATAAGTAGTGAAATTAAGATACAAAACAAGCAATGTATAGTAAACTTAGCGAGAAGAACATGACATTGTCACTTTAATGTCCGCGAATGATTTATTTTCGTAATAATGTTTATTTCTTGTGTTTTAAGAAGAAATAATAGTTGGAATGAGACTTACAAGTGATATGTGATACCGGCGTTCTTGGAGTTCACAATCTCGCTTCTATTTTTGCACGTGAGTATTGCACAGGTCAGCATTTTCGAAAAACAACGGAAATGAATTCGTCACTGCGGTCGCCCGGTGACTACCGAGAATTTTTAATATCTAACCTGTCGGAGCTACATTTGTTCGCACGTGCCACGCCCCTCAACCTATCTCTCGATATCTGTGGGTCAACCCGACTTTCACAAATTTTTAAGCTGCCCTAATACGGCTCTGACATAGCTAAATGTTATATTTTATAGAACAATGTGTTTGATCTAATTTTGGAATAGAATGAGTGGTTTCTGGCAGGTGAATAAAAAAGTTAAATTCAAGTCGCACAAAGGGTCATGGAGCGTTCCATGATAGGCATTAGACTACGTATTCGCAATACAGAAATAAGACGTCGTACTAAGATCGTCGATGTCGGCAAGCTAATCACGGGACCGAAGTGGGGGTGGGCAGGACACTTGGCGAGGAAAGATGACGGAAGGTGGACCAAAGCGGTTACAGAGTGGCTACCCAGAAGCGCACGACGACCAGTCGGCAGACGGCTGACGTCATCGCCATAGCGGGTAGGCAGTGGATGCGGGAGGCTCAGGACCGGAGTGGATGGCGTGGTGAAGAAGAGGCCTATACCCAGCAGTGGGTGAATGTGGGCTGATTGATGATGATGATGAATAAAAAATAATCTGCTTCTCTTCAATACACCATAAACTTTTATTATTTACGGCAACAAATACATTGTTTACCAATATACGTTTGGACTTCCAAATATAGTAGTATGTAGTTTCACAGAACCGGGTCACTTTCTGTCTGAATAGTAAAGTTAGGTTTGTTAGTTCACAACTTTATAATATACAACCTGGAGCCGAAGCGAAGCGGAGCGGAGCGAGGCGACCCCATGTAGCTTAGTATAAAATATAATTTTGGGACGTTTTTTGGGTTCCGTACCCGAAGGGTGCCAAACGGGAACCTATTACTAAGCCTTCGCTGACCACCAGGCTGTATCTCATGAACCGTGATAGTTAGACTGTTGAAATTTTCACAGATGATGTATTTCTGTTGCCGCTAAAATAACAAATACTAAAAAGAAGAATAAAATATATATTTAAGGGGGCTTCCATGCAACAATTCCTTCAATACCACATACAAACTTATGAATAAACCTGGTTACGTACATGGAGTGTGAAAGTAGCCGCACCAATAACTTTGTAAACAACATTTCGCTATGTAAAATTCAAATTATTCACTGCACACTATCCCTACCTTTCGTATGGTGGTAAGGAAACCTTCGTGCGCGAGTTCGACTCGCACTTGACTGTTCTTTAATGTACTGTTTGAGTCAATTTGATAAAGACATAAGCCATTATTTGCAGGTGAGATAATATTCGAAGACGTGTCCCTCGAGTACGAGAAGCCACCAAAGACGGACGCATCACCCACTGCGCCAAAAGAGCCACCGGCGTATGCGATACGTGGTGTCAACTTTACCATACAGCCCGCTGAAAAGGTAACACATATATATTACAAACACACACAAATACTGGTTAATTTTTAATTACTAATCCCTCTATCAAGCCAAATAGAATGGCTTGTGTTTAAACGATTACCAAAAACGAACCTATTTTACTACCAATAAATTCGAAATAACTGCCAGAATGGATAAATGTCCACCAAATTGTGTTTGGATAAATTATCACCGTACTTATTTTAATTTTTTGTGTGCTTAAGTTTATGTTTTAAGTATTTTTTGCTGTTCTTACATGTTCAACCTAACACGAAGGATAAAGGGGGCTTCGCTTCGCTCACCTCCTTTACCCTTAACCTAAGCTACCGCAATATTTTGCCCTGATATTTTTTGCAACTTTTGGTGTTCATTTATCCATTTTGGGTAGGAAAAAAATATTTTGGTGATCATTATAGGTATTTGTTGCCAAATAGAATTCTGGCATCTTCCGTTTCATGTCACACCTGTGAACAACACATGCTTCGAGGCGTGTACGACCTGAGATGGAAGATGCCTGACAGGAACCTAGTTGGCTTGGTAGAGTAGTAGCTGACAAATGGGAACTGATGGTAACCATTACTTAAGAAATACTGGTAACTCAATGGGTGGGTGGTGCATTCGGGAAACTAGACGAAGTCTTTAAGCTGTCCACTCGCGTATGAACACCTAGTATGGACTTGGAATAATATTTATATTTATTTTTATAAAATAATTACTACTACCCTCTATTCTTTTTATAACTGGCAATACTGATCGGAAATAGAGGATAAACATACCTTCTCTCGGTATCTCACACTTGATTGGTCGACTGACTGAGTAAATGAAAAAAAAAAACTATAATGTGGCTGGCCGCCATGACAATTTGGCTTTTTATAGCCATTTTTTTGGCTATTGAGAGGGTTAAGTCCAAACTACCACAATGCCTGAAGACTAAGGTGTATAACCAATGTGTCTTGCCTATCTCCACCTATGGAGCCGAAACATGGACGTTCACTTAGCAAATCGTGCACGAAGTCAAGGTGGCCCAACGAGCAATGAAACGTTCCATGTTAGTTATCTCTCTCGTTGACCGCGTGCCAAACGTCGAAATTCGACGGAAGACGAAGGTCGAAAATGTAGGTAAGCGGATAACGGGACAGGAGGAGATGGGCGGGACACTTGGCTAGACGGGATGACGGACGGTGGACCAAAGCAGTCACGGAGTGGTGGCCAAGGGGAGCGACAAGGCCTGTGGGCAGACCACCTGCGCGATGGTCCGACGATATACTAAAGTCGACAGGATCTCAATGGATGCGGTTGGCACAGGACCGCAGGGGTTGGCGCTATAGAGAAGAGACCTGTGCCCAGCGGTGGGTTGATGTGGGCTGAGCATGAATGAGATAAATCAGGATATTTTGGTCCGATCAGTTACTAAGAAAGACCCGAAAAACTTTTTCCGCATTCTAACCTCAAAATAGCAACTTCGCCGGTTGATTTTGGCATCTCATGCGGAAAATTTCTATTCCTAACTCGTTCGAAAAGGCTTCTTTACAAACCTAGCTACGACCCTCGCTGTCAGCTCGTGCCGTAAACTTCTCGGTTAGTAAATATAAGCCTTTGCGAACTCGTAGGAAATCTACTATCGTTTCCTACCATTATGTTCCTTGTAGTAGTCGTAAAACTGCTTCAGAGGCCCTAACAGGGCAGCTTGAAAACTTCTGGCAGCGGTGTTGGCCACCAAGCCGGTCCACCGAACAGCACTGAGCCAGCGTGGTGAGCCGGTGCCTCTCGGTGGGGGCATTCATAGGCTGGATTTATTATACGTAATTTGTTATCAGGTAGCAGTGGTGGGCAGGACGGGCGCTGGGAAGAGTTCACTTATAGCCGCTCTGTTCAAGTAAGTTCAAAGAAAATTGTCTGTTTGTTGGCTTGTTCAATAAGTCACCAAAGTAAACACTTATAAAATAATGCCATATTTCTTCCCCCCCGGTCGGAATTCGAATGTCTTCGAAATGCTTCTCAAGTCAATGACCACACCCCTTAATAGGCACAGCATTACAAACTTACGCAATTTCGTTTATATGTCTGACAAATTTATTCCAGGCTTTTTATTTTCCTAAAAATCTTATTAACCTATTTCTAATTTTCAAAAAATAGACCAATCTAGAATTCCTTTGGAACAAAAATGCTTTTATCTACACACGTATCATAAACCCTCTTTACTGCGTACAAAAACCGCACGTTACGATCAGCATAATGTTAAACTACTTGGTAAAAACTCTTTTCTTATCTAAATTTTTCTACATATTATGACATTCAAATTTCGAACGCCAACGCCCGCCTGCGTGTCGCCCCTAGTTTGTCTGTGAAGTTGGTACTACAGAACAAGCTAAACAACTCCAGAGCCACAATGCCGGTTAAACATGCGGTTCCTGAACACATCAACGAGAGCTTATGATATGTGTGTAGATAAACTAGTGTATGTAACTGTACATAATTAGGCATTAAAACTCTCGAGTGATATTATTATGAAACTCGCCTTCGGCTCGTTTCATAAACCCACTCTCGAGTGTTAATGCCCTCCGTTATGTAGCAGTCACATAAACTACTATTATGAAATCGGTTCATAAATAATAACAGTTTCGGGGTGCCACAAATTTAAAAATACAACTGAAAAATAGAATACAATACAATTCTGTTTTTTTTTCCAATACAATTGAAAAAAAAACCGACTTCAAGGCCCATTTCTTTGTCCTCTAGGAGGCACCTTGGTGACTCAACCATAAGCGTTATTGGGCTTCAATCAATTCAATTTGATTTCCTTTCCACATTTTCTCCGCAGATTCTTAGAATTTCCAAAAATTACCAAAAAGTTTTTTGGATAAATATTTTTTTATAAAAAAATAATCATGAGGATACCTTCGTTACTCCATAGCTGCTGCGATGGGCTAGCCCCCCCTGTCACGCAAAATGAAATATTGAATAACTGGCTAAAAGTGGGCACAATTGTGCCTCTGCCACCACATTTTTTTCTATTGTTTTCTAATTGTCAATTATTATATTTTTAACTTATTTTTTTTTACAGTACAGTGTAGTGCCAACTTGAACATACATGTTGTACGATTTAGCAATCGCACAATGTGCACACTCTGCCAATTTACCTAACAAGTCAGTGTCACGATATAACAAGGTGGAGTGCGCTCGTGTGCATTAGCGCAATTAAATCAATTTACGTAAATCGGCCGTTTTACTAAACAATCATCATCAATATATCAACAAAAGCTGTAGTGTCTACCAAGAGATCCTACATCTTTATGGTCCTTCGAGCATAAGTTTGGCGACATTTGTGAGTTTTGGAACACGGAAGCCACACCGACGTCAGACTATCAAGAGCCAGCAGCAAGGCGAGACTTACCAAGGAGTCAACTACTACTACTACGGTGGATTCTTTGTATGAAGACAGTTCGAGTCCATTGAAATCAGCAAGAATACTATCAATAATCAAGATATCAAGTTAAAAGCAGGTACCTACCAATTATCAAGTCAGAATCCAGAATACTAGTGCAATCTGGAATTCATTAAATACGAAGGCAACAAGTTCGTAACCCAAGTATCAAACAAGTGATCAGCAAGACAAACATGCATCAAGAAAACAATGACATGGAAAACATAATCCAAAATCAAATCACGCTTGAACGAGGCATCGAAAAAATTTTGGTCAACTTCAAGAAAGAACCAAGAGATTACAACAAGCTTCTACCAGTTTTGCCACAGGACCATGACTACCTAGTAGGCAAGTACTTCGAAAAAACAAGGCGAACGTACCTAGAGACCAGGGAGTACATCGAAAAAGTATGCTGCCAACAACGAGTGTATCAAGAAGTAACTAACGACAACATCGACAAGGATGAGCAGTTAAAAGCCACTACCAGCACAAATCAAGATCAACAAACATCAACCATTGCGAGCAAGACAAGTGCGAGCAAGATTAGTGTTGGGAGTAACAGCAAGCTGGACGAGATGTTGAAAAAGCAACTCAGCAATTTCAAGGCCTTTGCAAGAACAGTCTCCAGCATAAACATAGAAATCATGAAAGAAAAATGGGAATTCGAGGACACCTTGAAAACACTGCACGAGCGATGGACAGCTATCGACTCCAATCATTGGTCAATCGATAGTGAGTTGAACGGTTCAGACAAGATATACGAGGACCGTTTCACAGAACATGAACAGAAATACTTTGACATGAAAAAAGCCATAAATAGCAAGTTATGGTCAGTCTCTCATCGGGAAAAATCAACCCCTAAACTCGACATCCCTGTTTTCAACGGCAATTACCAACAATGGGTGTCATTCAAGGATTTATTTTGTGAAGCTATCCACGTCAATCCGTCGATATCAAACGCCCAGAAATTACAGTTCCTTAAGAGCAAGCTTAAAGGAGAAGCAGAGCGTTTGATCCAACATCTTCAGATCAGCTCAGAGAATTATCTTACCGCGTGGGAAATTCTAAACCACCGGTACAATAACAAGAAATTGATTTTCTCTACCCATATGAGTACTTTGATGAATCTTCAAACCATGCAGCATCCATCATCGCACAACATCAAACGCATCCATGACGTCACCACAGAATGTCTAAATGCAATAAAAAACCTGGGAGTCAATATTGAAACATGGGACCCAATTCTGGTACATATTTTAGTGCAGAAACTCGACTCAGAAACTCACGCCGATTATCTGGACTCTCTGAAGCAACCAAGAGAACTACCCTGTCTCAGCGAGTTTTTGTATTTCATGGAGAACAAGTTTACCACCATGGAGTCAGCGCGCAAGAAACAAGAGTACAATCAATCAAAATCGGCGCCATCAGGTTCTACTAAACAAGAAAGAGTAGTAAAAAACTACAATTACTACTCCAGCAACAAGGCTACATCAAGACCGGGCAAAATTACAAGTATAATTGCCCAATTTGTACAAGCAATGAACATGGAATTTCCTACTGCAAACAATTCCTAGAACAAACGCCGTCACAAAAACGGCAAACAATTGCGAAGTTAAAATTCTGTGCAAACTGCCTCTTCAGTCACGGCGACAAACCCTGCACATCAAACAAGAGATGCCGCGAATACAACGAGTCTCATAACACATTACTGCATGCGGCTTTTTTAAAAGGAAACTGTGTCGAACTGTGCGGCGGCGTCATGTTTTTGTCAAGTCACAAAAACATGACGCCGCCGCACGGAATGACGCCAAAGAACGGCCCCAGTAACTATACCGTAGACACGAGGTCGTGGAGTGAACAATCAAAACCAAGCAATTCCTCACACGTGGCTCAAAATAATGACGTACACGAAATACTTTTAGCTACAGCCCTTATCAAAGTACAAGGGGCGGATGTAGTCTACAGAACCATGCGAGCACTGGTCGACCAAGGCTCACAAGTGTCGCTTATAACAGAAAACGCAGCCCAACTGTTGCGTTTACCGCGTCGCAAATGCAGAGGAATGATAACAGGAGTTGGCACCAAGGACAACAAATGTACAGGATTGATAAATATCAAATGCAGCTCGACAGCAGAAGAGTTCGTGTTCGACACAGATGTTTTTATAATGAAAAGTTTAACAAGAAACCTTCCTAACTACACTTTCGCAAGACCGCCATGGGAGTACCTACAAAACAATCCATAGGCTGACCCTGATTTCAACAAGAGCCGTGCCGTTGATATACTTTTGGGCGCAGAAATTTATTCAAACATTATATTATCAGGAATATGCAAGCCCAGTAATATGACGCCGGCACCGGTCGCACAACAAACGCGACTCGGGTGGATTTTGTGCGGCAAGTTACAAACATATTGCAACAATACACTCTGCAATGTGATTATAAATAACACCGACGAACTGCACAAATTCTGGGAAATAGAGGATATCGCAGAAACACCTACCTACTCGACGGAAGAAATGGACTGTGTCAACTTTTACAAATCCACAACAGCAAGGTTGGACGATGGAAAATATCAAGTAAGACTACCCCTAAAATCAAGTATTGAGCAATTGGGACATTCCAAGAACAAGGCTGTTGTACAGTTTCTTCACTCGAGAGAAAATTTAACAAGGATCAAGAAATGGCGAAAGAATACAAGTCTTTCGTTCATGAATATCAAGATCTGGGCCACATGAAGTTCGCCGACAGTTACAAGTCACTGGGATTCTACATGCCACATCACTGCGTGCTACGCGAAGATTCAACAACTACGTCTCATCGCGTAGTCTTCAACGCATCCCAAAAGACATCAAACGGCGAGAGCCTAAATGATTGCATGTATAAAGGTCCAAACCTACAGAAAGACCTCTTAACACTCATTTTGTACTGGCGGCAATACAAGGTCGCCTTCACCGCCGACATAGAAAAAATGTTTCGGCAGATATGGGTGCATGAAGAAGATCAAGATTTACAAAAGATTGTCTGGAGAGATCACCCCCAGCAACTATTGCAAGAATACCAACTGACGACTGTCACTTACGGCACCAAGGCCGCGCCCTTTCTGGCTATGATGACACTACGCCAGTTAGCGGCCGACGAAAGAGATAATTACCCAGAAGCAGCACAGGTCGTCGAAAACAGCTTTTATATGGACGATTTACTCCACGGCAGTCACTCACTGGAATCAGCGCAAAAATTGAAACAAGATTTACTCGACTTGATGAAATCGGGAGGCTGTAATCTGAGAAAGTGGAGCTCTAATTATCAAGAATTACTTCTGGGACAAGAGCAGCAAGATCAAGAACAATACAGTTTTAAGCAGATGGAGTCCACAAAAACGCTCGGGCTTTACTGGAACCCCAATCAGGATATGTTTACATTCCAAACAAGAATACATAATGATGAGAAAGAGACGAAATCTGATACAAAAAGAAGTCTTCTGTCAGATATTTCGAAACAGTTTGACCCACTGGGTTGGTTGACTCCACTCACGACTTCAATGTAGGTGCTGTTTCAAGACGTCTGGAAGTCAAACATAGCATGGGATGACAAGCTCCCCGAAAACATCGCCTTGGCATGGCATAAAATCAAGGGCGATATAAAAAACATTAACCAAGTAAAAGTAAAACGTTGGCTCGGCTCAGACGAAACATGCGCGATCGAGTTACACGGATTTTGAGACGCCTCGCTAAAAGCTTATGCCTGCGTCATTTACAGCAAAATTGTGAAACAGGGACAACAAGCAGAAATCAATCTAGTTGTCGGTAAATCAAGACTTGTGCCGTGCAACAAAGAAATTTCATTACCACGACTCGAACTTAGTGGAGCACTCCTCCTCTCAAAGCTGATAAAAACTGTCAAACAAGCGCTTTCGTCATACCAAGACATAAAGGTTTATGGATGGACTGATTCGACCGCAGTTTTGGGGTGGCTACAAGGCAATCCCGACCGCTGGAAGCCGTTCTTCACTAACAGAGTTCGAGAAATCACGACAATAATGCCACCGGACAGCTGGCATTACGTAAAGTCAGCAGAAAACCCTTCGGATCTGTTTATTCATGTTTGGTTTTTGTTTTTTGCATTTCACACATTGGCGTATGTATTTTTTGGTGGTCCTGTTGCCACTCAAAATCCAGTATTTTTGTCGCGTAAATGCTAAAGTCACTCTGGCGCCGCCGTGTAACGTGAGCTCATGCGCATGATTTATAATTAGCTCGGTAACGCGATGGTTCTGTGCTAAAATGGCAGGATTTTTCATTTCGGGGCTAATGTGAGCATGCAATAGCCTCCCCCCGACTCGGAGAATTTGATTTTCATCCAAGAAAGGGTTAAGGGTGCATATCTTGCTTTTTGAAGAAACTTGTTTTCCTTCTTTCAGCTCTTGTATTTCTTTCAGGAAATCTTCAGCTTGTGCATATTTTACCAAGCATTCTTTTGCATTGCGTATTTCTGATACTGTTAACCATGATGTGCATTTTCTTGTATTGTTTTTTCGTGATGAAGCGGCGTACCCATGCTAATACTCGTACGACTTTTTTGAAAGAGCTGTTCTTGTCTAACAGATCTTTGATTATACTTGATAGTGGGCTTTGAGTTACCACGTTGACTTGCTTAGTCCGTATTTCTTCTTCCTTTGTCGTGTATACAGGTTGTTTGACATTGGCTTTGTAAGTGGGCAACCAGTGTGGTCCTTGCCACCACAAAGGATAATCTATCAGTTGGCTTGCTGTTATCCCCCGGCTTGCGGAATCCGAAGTGTTTTCTGCTGACTTTACGTAATGCCAGCTGTCCGGTGGCATTATTGTCGTGATTTCTCGAACTCTGTTAGTGACGAACGGCTTCCAGCGGTCGGGATTGCCTTGTAGCCACCCCAAAACTGCGGCCGAATCAGTCCATCCATAAACCTTTATGTCTTGGTATGACGAAAGCGCTTGTTTGACAGTTTTTATCAGCTTTGAGAGGAGTGCTCCACTAAGTTCGAGTCGTGGTAATGAAATTTCTTTGTTGCACGGCACAAGTCTTGATTTACCGACAACTAGATTGATTTCTGCTTGTTGTCCGTTTCACAATTTTGCTGTAAATGACGCAGGCATAAGCTTTTAGCGAGGCGTCGCAAAATCCGTGTAACTCGATCGCGCATGTTTCGTCTGAGCCGAGCCAACGTTTTACTTTTACTTGGTTAATGTTTTTTATATCGCCCTTGATTTTATGCCATGCCAAGGCGATGTTTTCGGGGAGCTTGTCATCCCATGCTATGTTTGACTTCCAGACGTCTTGAAACAGCACCTTCATTGAAGTCGTGAGTGGAGTCAACCAACCCAGTGGGTCAATCTGTTTCGAAATATCTGACAGAAGACTTCTTTTTGTATCAGATTTCGACTCTTTCTCATCATTATGTATTCTTGTTTGGAATGTAAACATATCCTGATTGGGGTTCCAGTAAAGCCCGAGCGTTTTTGTGGACTCCATCTGCTTAAAACTGTATTGTTCTTGATCTTGCTGCTCTTGTCCCAGTAGTAATTCTTGATAATTAGAGCTCCACTTTCTCAGATTACAGCCTCCCGATTTCATCAAGTCGAGTAAATCTTGTTTCAATTTTTGCGCTGATTCCAGTGAGTGACTGCCGTGGAGTAAATCGTCCATATAAAAGCTGTTTTCGACGACCTGTGCTGCTTCTGGGTAATTATCTCTTTCGTCGGCCGCTAACTGGCGTAGTGTCATCATAGCCAGAAAGGGCGCGGCCTTGGTGCCGTAAGTGACAGTCGTCAGTTGGTATTCTTGCAATAGTTGCTGGGGGTGATCTCTCCAGACAATCTTTTGTAAATCTTGATCTTCTTCATGCACCCATATCTGCCGAAACATTTTTTCTATGTCGGCGGTGAAGGCGACCTTGTATTGCCGCCAGTACAAAATGAGTGTTAAGAGGTCTTTCTGTAGGTTTGGACCTTAATACATGCAATCATTTAGGCTCTCGCCGTTTGATGTCTTTTGGGATGCGTTGAAGACTACGCGATGAGACGTAGTTGTTGAATCTTCGCGTAGCACGCAGTGATGTGGCATGTAGAATCCCAGTGACTTGTAACTGTCGGCGAACTTCATGTGGCCCAGATCTTGATATTCATGAACGAAAGACTTGTATTCTTTCGCCATTTCTTGATCCTTGTTAAATTTTCTCTCGAGTTGAAGAAACTGTGCAACAGCCTTGTTCTTGGAATGTCCCAATTTCTCAATACTTGATTTTAGGGGTAGTCTAACTTGATATTTTCCATCGTCCAACCTTGCTGTTGTGGATTTGTAAAAGTTGACACAGTCCATTTCTTCCGTCGAGTAGGTAGGTGTTTCTGCGATATCCTCTATTTCCCAGAATTTGTGCAGTTCGTCGGTGTTATTTATAATCACATTGCAGAGTGTATTGTTGCAATATGTTTGTAACTTGCCGCACAAAATCCACCCGAGTCGCGTTTGTTGTGCGACCGGTGCCGGCGTCATATTACTGGGCTTGCATATTCCTGATAATATAATGTTTTAATAAATTTCTGCGCCCAAAAGTATATCAACGGCACGGCTCTTGTTGAAATCAGGGTCAGCCAATGGAATGTTTTGTAGGTACTCCCATGGCGGTCTTGCGAAAGTGTAGTTAGGAAGGTTTCTTGTTAAACTTTTCATTATAAAAACATCTGTGTCGAACACGAACTCTTCTGCTGTCGAGCTGCATTTGATATTTATCAATCCTGTACATTTGTTGTCCTTGGTGCCAACTCCTGTTATCATTCCTCTGCATTTGCGACGCGGTAAACGCAACAGTTGGGCTGCGTTTTCTGTTATAAGCGACACTTGTGAGCCTTGGTCGACGAGTGCTCGCATGGTTCTGTAGACTCCATCCGCCCCTTGTACTTTGATAAGGGCTGTAGCTAAAAGTATTTCGTGTACGTCATTATTTTGAGCCACGTGTGAGGAATTGCTTGGTTTTGATTGTTCACTCCAAGACCTCGTGTCTACGGTATAGTTACTGGGGCCGTTCTTTGGCGTCATTCCGTGCGGCGGCGTCATGTTACAGTTTCCTTTTAAAAAAGCCGCATGCAGTAATGTGTTATGAGACTCGTTGCATTCGCGGCATCTCTTGTTTGATGTGCAGGGTTTGTCGCCGTGACTGAAGAGGCAGTTTGCACAGAATTTTAACTTCGCAATTGTTTGCCGTTTTTGTGACGGCGTTTGTTCTAGGAATTGTTTGCAGTAGTAAATTCCTTGTTCATTGCTTGTACAAATTGGGCAATTATACTTGTAATTTTGCCCGGGTCTTGATGTAGCCTTGTTGCTGGAGTAGTAATTGTAGTTTTTTACTACTCTTTCTTGTTTAGTAGAACCTGATGGCGCCGATTTTGATTGATTGTACTCTTGTTTCTTGCGCGCTGACTCCATGGTGGTAAACTTGTTCTCCATGAAATACAAAAACTCGCTGAGACAGGGTAGTTCTCTTGGTTGCTTCAGAGAGTCCAGATAATCGGCGTGAGTTTCTGAGTCGAGTTTCTGCACTAAAATATGTACCAGAATTGGGTCCCATGTTTCAATATTGACTCCCAGGTTTTTTATTGCATTTAGACATTCTGTGGTGACGTCATGGATGCGTTTGATGTTGTGCGATGATGGATGCTGCATGGTTTGAAGATTCATCAAAGTACTCATATGGGTAGAGAAAATCAATTTCTTGTTATTGTACCGGTGGTTTAGAATTTCCCACGCGGTAAGATAATTCTCTGAGCTGATCTGAAGATGTTGGATCAAACGCTCTGCTTCTCCTTTAAGCTTGCTCTTAAGGAACTGTAATTTCTGGGCGTTTGATATCGACGGATTGACGTGGATAGCTTCACAAAATAAATCCTTGAATGACACCCATTGTTGGTAATTGCCGTTGAAAACAGGGATGTCGAGTTTAGGGGTTGATTTTTCCCGATGAGAGACTGACCATAACTTGCTATTTATGGCTTTTTTCATGTCAAAGTATTTCTGTTCATGTTCTGTGAAACGGTCCTCGTATATCTTGTCTGAACCGTTCAACTCACTATCGATTGACCAATGATTGGAGTCGATAGCTGTCCATCGCTCGTGCAGTGTTTTCAAGGTGTCCTCGAATTCCCATTTTTCTTTCATGATTTCTATGTTTATGCTGGAGACTGTTCTTGCAAAGGCCTTGAAATTGCTGAGTTGCTTTTTCAACATCTCGTCCAGCTTGCTGTTACTCCCAACACTAATCTTGCTCGCACTTGTCTTGCTCGCAATGGTTGATGTTTGTTGATCTTGATTTGTGCTGGTAGTGGCTTTTAACTGCTCATCCTTGTCGATGTTGTCGTTAGTTACTTCTTGATACACTCGTTGTTGGCAGCATACTTTTTCGATGTACTCCCTGGTCTCTAGGTACGTTCGCCTTGTTTTTTCGAAGTACTTGCCTACTAGGTAGTCATGGTCCTGTGGCAAAACTGGTAGAAGCTTGTTGTAATCCCTTGGTTCTTTCTTGAAGTTGACCAAAATTTTTTCGATGCCTCGTTCAAGCGTGATTTGATTTTGGATTATGTTTTCCATGTCATTGTTTTCTTGATGCATGTTTGTCTTGCTGATCACTTGTTTGATACTTGGGTTACGAACTTGTTGCCTTCGTATTTAATGAATTCCAGATTGCACTAGTATTCTGGATTCTGACTTGATAATTGGTAGGTACCTGCTTTTAACTTGATATCTTGATTATTGATAGTATTCTTGCTGATTTCAATGGACTCGAACTGTCTTCATACAAAGAATCCACCGTAGTAGTAGTAGTTGACTCCTTGGTAAGTCTCGCCTTGCTGCTGGCTCTTGATAGTCTGACGTCGGTGTGGCTTCCGTGTTCCAAAACTCACAAATGTCGCCAAACTTATGCTCGAAGGACCATAAAGATGTAGGATCTCTTGGTAGACACTACAGCTTTTGTTGATATATTGATGATGATTGTTTAGTAAAACGGCCGATTTACGTAAATTGATTTAATTGCGCTAATGCACACGAGCGCACTCCACCTTGTTATATCGTGACACTGACTTGTTAGGTAAATTGGCAGAGTGTGCACATTGTGCGATTTTTTTTTTTTTTTTTTTTTTTTTTTTTTTTTTTACGTAAATTGTTACGTAATCATACCAACCATTCTATTATTGATTAACTTAAATTGCATTAACGGTGCACATTGTACGATTTAGCAATCGCACAATGTGCACACTCTGCCAATTTACCTAACAAGTCAGTGTCACGATATAACAAGGTGGAGTGCGCTCGTGTGCATTAGCGCAATTAAATTAATTTACGTAAATCGGCCGTTTTACTAAACAATCATCATCAATATATCAACAAAAGCTGTAGTGTCTACCAAGAGATCCTACACATGTTATTAATGTACCACTTAATAGGGAAGAACTGTCTCCCTAAATACAGTATTTTACAAGTTAGGCAGACAGGGAAACAATTTGTATTGCGTACTAACCTTCTTGTGAATAAATATTTTTTACTTTACTTTTTTTTTACCACCCCATATGGCGTGAGATATGGTGTGACGCTATGATGATGATGATGATGATAATCAAAAATGGGATAATAAAAAAAATCACGATTAAATATGCTAAGATTAGACTATACCTTAACCCCTCGTACTAAAATAAATGTGTCGAATTCCCAATCCTCTTTCAGTCGGTATCCATTTATCATTAGTTTTAAATTTGATTCTACCCTGCAGCCTGAGCAAAACGACCGGCACGATCACGGTGGACGGCGTCGAGGCCCCCACGCTGGGTCTGCGCGCGTGGCGCTCCCGCCTGGTGGCCCTGCCGCAGCGGCCGGCGATGTTCGCCGGGTCCCTGCGCACCAACCTCGACCCAGACCAGAGATACAGCGACGCGCAGATCTATGACGCGCTGAGACAGGTGAGGGAGAGGGGGGGAGAGATAGAGGTAGAGGGGGAAGAGAGTAACAAAATTGTTTATTTCATAGTAAGAACGTATCAGGAGATTCCTACCTTCCACAATGACATATATCTTTTGAAATAAACACTATCACACATTTACAATCTACTTGATTATTATCAGTTTGATAGTTACCTTACTTAGTTAAACAAAGTTTTTTGTAATAAAAGTGACAAGTTGTTTTACAGATTGTAAGGTTTAAGTTATTTTATCATAGTTTTAAGGTAATTAATTAATTCTTTACAAGTTATGTTCTACATTATTATTTAAGTTACAGTATTAGTGCTAAATTGTATATGTATATATATATATATATATATTTATAAATGTATATAGGCTATTAAGATACATTTTTATACAAAGACACTATTTATATGGAACGTTTGAACAAAGATTCGACCTCATCATAGTCCAGACTTGTAAGCCATTTTGTAAGCAATTGTTTAGCTTCTCTAGTAGTGAGTTTGTAAATACTTAATGTTTTATTTAATTTGTTGTAAAAATAACTTGCCTGGATTTTGTACTGTCTTTGAGCAACATTAGATTTATACTGAGCAATATCTGCGACTGTATAATGTCGACGAGTTTTAGGTAGCATTGGGTTAAAGGGTAACTGTCTGTGCTTTTTAATAATTGTATTAAGAATGTAGATTTTCCTTATTGAAAGTAAGTTGGATTTAAGATAGAGTTGAGTGGTGGGGAATCTATGTGGTTGAGAGTACATGACCTTTATGAGGGATCGCTGAGATCTTTCAAGTTCCAAGAACCTCGTTTTAGCTGCTCCACCCCATATTGGGATGCAATAAGAGATAATGGATTGAACCAATGCAGTATATATTTGATTTAGTAGTGATTCCGATGTAACATGTCTAAGTTTTTTGAATATCCACATCATTTTTCTTATCCTATTGGTTATTAGTTCAATATGATCAAACCAAGATAATCTTTCGTCCAACATAACACCCAAGTATTTTACTTTAGGAAGCTTGTCTAATACCACCAAACAATCACACGTGTCAGATAGTCGGTTACAACTATGAATTTTAATTGTGTAGTCAGATTTAGGTTGTGTTCGCCTGTTCATAGCAAAACACATATAATTGGTTTTAGATGTATTGAGGGATAACATGTTATTTTTTAGCCAGCAGTTAACACTTAAGAGCAATAAATACATAATGAAGGAATCAAGGACAGAAGGAGGGAGAGGCATGAGGAAGAGATGAATGAAAGGGAGATTTTAGCTTCTAAACTCAGTATATAGAATGAGAGAATGAGGGGTGGTGGGATAGATAGAGAGAGAGAGGGAAAGGGAGATAGAGTGGGGTTAGGAGGTAGAGAGAGAGAAAAAATATAACGTCAGAATGAAACAAGGAAAGAGAAAGTGAGGAGTGCTAGTGAGAGGGAGGTAATGAAATAAAGAATGATTGAAAGAGATATTTTAGCATCCAAACTCATTACGTTAGTGTGCATGGCCTGTGTATATGTCTAGTATACGAGCAGCCCCAGTGTGGGGGGCACCGCGACCACTGGGGCTGCGCGCGTGGCATATCATACATATACTTACATAAATATGATACCGATTACGGAAGAGAAAGGAAATACGCATTCATTCTTCATTTCATTCTTTCCCATTCGCTCTGTGTCTCTCTCATGTGTGAACGATATCTAAAGCCAACCCAGACAAAACTATTTGTACTAGATAAATACAATCTATTTTAAAAAAAGGTTCAATCAATCTGTTGGAGTTTCGTCCCCCTGCTTCTACCACAGAGGTGCAATAGAGGCAAAAAGTAAAGTTTTCTAAACATAATGTTAATATTTACAGTTTTTTTTAGGGTTCCGTACCCAACGGGTAAGAACGGAACCCTATTACTAAGACTTCGCTGTCCGTCCGTCTGTCACCAGGCTGTATCTCAAGAACCTAGCTAGCTAGAGAGTTGAAATTTTCACAGATTATGTGTTTCTGTTGCCGCTATAACAACAAATACTAAAAAACAGGATAAAAGAAATATTTAAGGGGGCTCCCATACAACAATTCTTTCAATACCACATACAAACTTATGGATGCACCTGGTTACGTACATGGAGTGTGAAAGTAACCGCACCAATAACTTTGTAAACAATATTTTGCTGTGTAAAATCCAAACTATTCACTCCACACCATCGCTTCCATTGAACGGTGGTACGGAACCCTTCGTGCGCGATTTAGACTCGCACTTGACCGGTTTTTTCAAATATATTATAGGTATTCGGACAGTTTGGAGTCCACCTTAATTTATTCTTGATATTTCTCGGCGGCAGTCACTGGAACTTTCTCACAGAGACGTGACAATTTCGGACGCCTTTTGGTTTGAACATGTGTGTTCTATCAATTTACGCGTTTAAAATAGGAACATGTGTTTTGACACAGCGGTAACTTTTCGTGAAAGATCCCCGCGTGCGAGCTTATGACCCCCGCTCCGGGGCATTAATCATGCAGAGGATTTCCTTGGCTTTGCAGCGGGTTAACGCTGCCGGTGTCTTGAGAAACTTTGGCAGGGAGATGTCCTGGGACATTTTGTTTATTTATTTTAGTATGTTGATATTTTATATTTTACTAGCCGCCCGTGGCGCGGCTTCGCGATGCGTTTTTCGTATTCACGTAGTTCCTTGTCATGCAACTATTCGTTTATCATTTTAGAGGCGCTTTCATAGGTTTCTGAAAATCATATCGACATTATCGGGCCCGTTGTTGAGCATAATTCGCATCAGACCTCAGATTAACGAAACTCTTTGCTTATAAACTTCATGCATCGCACTGTCATATATAAGTTCCGCTATCAACGAAGAGGTTGAATGTTTAATCATCGACGAAGGAGTTTCAGTGATGCTCGATCTAGCGAAAGAGGCTGAACTTTCCATACAACATATTTTTGAGGTTTTTGGCTGTTTGTTTGCATTTTTCGTAATTTTATTTTTATCTTAACCTCCTCTGGAGTGCGGACAATAAAACCAAATATTTATTATAAGAATAAGAATAATTTATTTATCAATTTAGGTTTTACATTATATCTTTGTTACTGTTACCTAAACTAGGCTTAAGACCTGTAAGATAGGCAACAGCTTCTGTACTATTGTTGACAAAAATATTGAATTGGTGTACACATAATTGTTAGTAACCAAGATAATTACTCTTAAATAACAACAATAAACTAATAAAAAGAGACTAAAGGATCATCAAAAAGAAAAAGTTATAACTATAAATTATACTTCTGGAATACATTGGTATAAGTGAGTAGTGTGGATGTATCGTTGCATCTAGATGTGTGCGCATGTGCATATGTAAGTGTGTGTGTGTGTGTGTGTGAGCGTGTATGTATGTAAGTGCGAGGGTGTATTTGTGTGTGTTTAGGGAGTGTGTGAGTGTATATATGATGTGTGTGTGTGTGTGTGTTTATGTGTGGTGTGTGAGGGTCTATGTGTGTTTGCTTATTTGTGGTTTAGGTGTTATATAAAGTAATCTTGATGTTACCCGACCACGTTCAAAAGTTCTTCGGTTTGATCGTAGTCAAGTAATATCAGCCACTTTATAAGTGCATGTTTTAATTCATACCTATTTTTCGTATACATTTCTAATGATTTACTTATTTTATTGTATAAATGGGGACCAAGAAAGCACATAAACCTATTAGCAAAAAATGTTTTTAACCTTACAGTTTCAAAAACCAAATTCTTACGACGGATTCCATCTAGATTTAATTTAGTCATTAAATTCAGCTCCTTATGCTTTTGGGAAATGGCTTGGGATATGAAAAGCTGCCTAACGGTGAGCACTTGACAATCTTGGTATAGTTGTGTCGTTGGATAGAGGTATGGTAGGGAGTAGCTCACCTTCAGCACAGCTCTTTGGGCCCTTTCTAGTGGCAGTAATATAGATTTACACGCTCCACCCCATGTAGTTATACAGTATGACAGTAAAGACTGGCACAGGGAGATACACAACATCTTTATAATAGGCGTGCTAGCTATATTTCTTATGTTTTTAAACAATGCGATCAGTCTGCGAATGCGTTGGGTTTGCATTATACAAACCAGTCGGGCCAGTTTAAAGATTTAGTAAGACTAACGTACAGTACGTTTCATAAGTATATATATTTATTTGTAGATAATAATTAGGTATATTTTTTGACGATGCATCATGCAGTGCATGCATTAATTATTTATGAGTATGAATTTGTGATTCTCGTCGCCAGGTGGAACTATACGACATGGTGTCTTCACTACCCGGGGGACTGAGCAGCAAGGTGGGTGACGGCGGCGGCAGCCTCTCATCCGGGCAGAAACAGCTGGTATGTCATCCATCACTGATACTGATACTGCTACTTAAAGATAATGCGATTTTAATTAACTTGGTTGGTTGATCTCTTACTAGAGACAAAGACTAATAATATAAGAAGACTAGCCATCCTGAACAAAAAATCGTATTGCGGAAGAAAGCTAAAATTTCCGCACAGATGGCGTTAGCTCTGTTTGCTGCCTGCGTAGACAAAGACAGCTGCCTATTTGTCCCTATGCTTCAAGTTCAAGGTTGAAGATTTTTATTCATAATAGCACAAAAATTGAGACTTAATGAACGTCATAACATAATCAAGCAAGCATAATAAAACATTAAGTAGGTGCCTAATTATTAGTACATAATAAATATAGGGTGCAATGAACTGGTTTAATGCCAGATGTCGGTGTCTTGTATGAAGTCATTAATTTTGTAGTAGGCCTTCGTGCACAAAGTTTGCTTTATACATTTTTTGAATCGAGCTTCAGTTAACTATTGTATTTCTTATGGAATTTTATTGTAGAAGCGTATACAGTGTCCCATAACATAACTACTAACTTTTGTTTGTCTGAACATTGGAAAACAAAGTTTATGTTTATTTCTAGTTTGCACATTGTGGCGGCTATCAATGGTTTTAAAGCCACTGATTTTTTTCCTCACATACATTATGTTTTCATAGGTATATTGACTTGCAACTGTTAGGATGTTGGTTTCATTGAAGAAATATCTCAGAGAGAATTACCTAGCTTATAAACAAATCGGATCGCTCTCTTCTGCAAAATGAAGATGGTCTCAATGTCAGCAGCCCGTCCCCATAGTAGTATGCCGTAGGACATAATGCTATGGAAATAACTAAAATATACAAGCCTATCAGTTGGAACGTCAGTCAATTCCCTGATTCTTTTTAACTGCATTATTTAATGCCCTAGATGCCGTCAGAGATGTATAAGACTACACTAGCGCCACCAGCCAGACTCAGATTAAACCTCAATATCATTCAAAACATGATCGTAAATTTCGTGACTTATTGAAACAATGTGATGGCGCAATTGGTTTGATATCAGTTGCGCAATCTGTAGGTGCTGGGTTCAAATCCAAGTTTTTTTTCTTGTTTTTTTAGTGCTTAATTTTCTTGTACAATGGTACGGAACCCTACGTGTGCAAGTCAGAGCCGCACTTGACCGGTTTTTTAAACCGTTTCGACAAAATTTCTCCATTTTTTTTTGTAAAATACACAGTCAAGTGCGAGTCGTACTCGCGCACGAAGAGTTCCTTACCACCGCACAATGGAAGGGATTGTATGGAGTGAATTGGTTGGAACAAATATAGCAAAGTGTTAATTACAAAGTTATTCGTGCGGCTACTTCCTTGCTCTGTAGTACGTAATCAGGTAATTTATAATTATAAGTTTGTATGTGGTTTTCAAAGAAATTGTGCCCCCCTATTTAGACCATATCCGTGTTACCACAAAAAATATTAAACAGCGTTTAACCTCAAAAGAATCGTCAAATCCCATACGTTTTCGTTTTTAAACAAGTGTTAAACACTCGTTTATTTTTTTGTGGTAAGACCCTATATGTCTCTATAGTTTATCTGTAATATTAAATAATAACAAGACAAGGTTTTGACAACCGCGCTAATTCTTATTAAACTATGGCGCTGGGGCTTTCCTGGTCCAGAGGTTCTCGCTCGCTGTGCAGCGCGGTAACGCTGCCAGTGTATTTGTATAATTTTTCCTTTTTAAGGTAACCCTAGAAATACGCGTGAAGCACCGTACACGTGTTAGAAAGTTCAGAACAAAAGTTGATCGCAATACTATTTGTAGCACCTACATTAAATAAATAAAAAAAAACTGGCTCAATAAATAAAACCTTATAAAAACATAAACTCACTGGGGATCGAACCACGATCAACCACATGAAAGTCTGACGATGAACCGCTCGGCCATCCACCTCGCTGATAAGAACGGCGAATATTACAAATAAGTTCTTTCGTTCGGCAATGAAAGCATTGAGATTGTGGTGAAGACTGTAATTATAATTTAGTGATGAAAAATGAGCGACACCTAGGTTGTTACCAATGAACTATTTTTCGTTGTACGGTGCTTTGAATGGCGATGGAAATATCAATAATAAAAGAAAATAACTATAATAATCATAATTTAATAAATGTAGCCCACTAATGTCCCCACCGAGGGACACAGGCCTTTTCCCGGATACGATTAAGATTGAGCTATAACATAACCATTACCATTTAGCCTAAATAATACTAGTAAATGACACCCTTAGTCTATTTGGATGTTTAATTTCTTTGATAAGCTGGTAACTCTGGAACTACTTAACCGAATTTAATAAAACATCGCTAAGAACCATCTCGCAGAAATCTTCTGCCATTTTCAGAAAACCGCATTAAAATCCGTCCACCTGTCTGAGCGCTAGAGTGCCACAAACATATATACACAAAGATATACACACAGATAGACGCCTCAAACTCTTAACACCCCTATTTTTTGTCGGGGTTTAATCAAAGGTCGCCTAACCACTTAGATTTATTTCACAAATATCACATCCAATCGCAACTAATATTATAAATAAGAAAGTAGCGATGTTTAGATGTTTGGATGTTTGTGTTTGTGCCTCAATCACGCTAAAACGGCTGAACGGATTTGATTGAAATTTTGTACAGAGATATTTTATGAGTTAGATTAACATACAGGATACTTTTTATCCGACTGCCCCAGAAGGTGGGTAACGTTATCCCCGTAAATGATAATTCCTAGGAACGAGCAGATGAAGTTGCGGGCATCAGCTAATGTTTTTGTATACTCCACTGTATTTGGACAAACTCTTGCAAAAACCTGGAAATTTTAGTGTAGATTTACCGCTCGTTAGCAATGCCCAAGGGGAACGTGCAGGGGTGTGGAATACAGGTGAGTGCTGCGGAAGTGAGCGACTACAGTCTCCTGATCACTCTAAGCTGTACCTAAACGAAATACTAACGGCGTGAGTTTAAACAATTACCAAAAAATTTTACTACCAATAAATTCGAAATGACTGCCAGAATTAGTAAATGTTCACCAAACTTCTTTTTATGTTTTGTGTACTTCAGTTATTTTTTGTTGTTCTTACATGTTCAACCTAACACAACATTTAATTTAAATGTTTTAAGTATTTTTTGTTGTTCTTACATGTTCAACTTAATACGAAGGACCTTCACCTAAGCTACCGCAGTATTTTTCCCTGATATTTTCTGCAACTTTTGGTGAACATTTACCTATTTTTGGTAAGAAAAATATATTTTGGTGATCATTATATTTATCGCCAATACTTACTAACCGACTGTTTTACTAACTGACCCACATTCTCATAGTCTCATAGTTGCACTGTTAGTGTTTTAGTCGCTCGATTTGTATTCAAAAGTGGAGTCATTCTTAGAAGTTGCTTTTGACATCTGTCAATAGAAGGGCCAAGGCATAAGCGAGCGTCTTTTTCTCCTTGTATCGCTTAAAAATGGAAAGAGACCGACGCATACCTCTGTTCCTACTGATAACAGCTGTCAAATGCGACGTATATTCTTGGCTCCACTGTAATTGCTAGGTTTATAGCTTATTTTTCCTTTATTAGAACCTGAGTGACTGCTCGTTGTTTGCAAAATTAAAGGCCAAATTAATGATATAAGGAATTGGGGATAAAACCCACGATGAAGATTTTCCATCACATGCGAGGTTTGAATCCATAGAATGTAATGGTTGGACCGTTTTGGATCAACCTTTTTTAACCATTCGTTGATGAGATGAATAGAATGGGTAAAAAAACGGTCTAGTGCGATTCGAACTCTCGCACAAAGGGTTGTAATACCGTTTAATGGTAGGGATGATGTGGAGTGAATAGTTTGGATTTTACATAGCAAAATGTTGTTAACAAGGTTATTGGTGCGGCTACTTTCACACTCCATGTACGTAGCCAGGGCATTCATAAGTTTGTATGTGGTATTGAAAGAATTAATGTATGGGAGCCTCCTTAAATATTTATTTCATTCTGTTTTTTAGTATTTGTTGTTATAGCGGCAACAGAAATACATCATCTGTGAACATTTCAACTCTCTAACTATCACCAGTGGGTGCTAGTCCCTTAGAGCTTAGAATTAGTAACCCTTCGTAATACAGAGATGGCGCTAGCAGTAACGATTGTAGTTTATCGCTATGGTTTCAGTCAACACAGGAGTAGAGATGTAAGGTCGGTATTAAACCGATTGTTTAAATACCAACTATACACATTTAACCGCACATGTGCGGGTAACCCGTTTTGATCGAGGGTTTGGGTTTAATTCATCTTTTATCGCAACTACTTGAGTTACATCTTTATTTGCATTGTTAGTTCCTCGTGGATTGCTAAAGAGTTCTATAGACGGATATCCTGATGATAGTTACTACAGGAATAAAAGTTATCGATTTAAATAATCATAAGGGTTCTGAAACCTAAATTGTTCCGCGGTTTGGAAATAATTTCTAAGTATATACATACATAAATAATTAACCAATTTAACTGCACAAAAGGCACAGTAACGAGCATTTAATCGTGCACTTTTGGGTTTAACGATTAATTTATAATTCTAATCAGGAGTAACATTATTTATACATCGAAACGTGATCTTAGCCAGAAAGTGTGAAATCAAAATATTTTGTGTGTCGTGAGTGTTAAATGTGACCAAAAAGCCAGATTTGTGTGTAACTTAAGCACTATGAAGGCTTGTGTTTAAAGGACCTATTTTACTACCAACAAATTCGAAATGACCGCCTGAATGGATAAATGACCACCAAATTGTGTTTCACGAAATACTGTAGAAATTAAGCTATTTTTCTTTTATGTTTTGTGTGCTTAAGTTTATGCTTTAAGTATTTTTTCTTGTTCTTATATGTTCAACCTAACACGAAGGATAAAGGGGGCTTCGCTTCGCTCACCCCCTTTACCCTTCACCTAAGCTACCGCAGTATTTTTCCCTGATATTTGCTGCGACTTTTGGTGATCATTTAGCGACTTTGTCGCTAGAAATGGCTACTATTGCGTAAGTCCGAGACAAAAAAAAAATGGATTAACATCAATTAAATGCCGGTTTGCATGCATTTTCCATTTTTATTTGTCTGTTAGCATTATTTTGTGCAATGTTCTTACATTTTTATTTTATATTTGCAAATTATTCATACATTTTTAGGGTTGATTACAGTCGTATTCAAATATTACTGGACCCTACCTCAACGATAGCTATTGCAGGGAATTAGCTTTTAGAACTGTGGCCTTTACATATGATTCTGACATCTACGAATATCAAACGCTTTTGAAAAAATTTACCAATCACAACAAGATTATTTGACACGAGCTGTATTATAGGTACTTATAATTCCACTTTGCTGTTTAAAAGCGATGTTCTGATTAATAATTTCTTCAAAAGCCATAAATTTCCTAGATGTCATAATTACATGACTATGGTTGAATGAATCATCTAGCGTATTTTCGTGGCGTGGCTAGCGACATGGAATTTTCGGAGTTGGAAACACTGTTTCGAATCGATGTGATTGACAAGCATGACGCTGCTCACGCTCAGCCTTCTCTATTTAATTATAATTACAAGCCATCCATGGATGAACAGAGAAGTATGGCAACGCCGCGGCGTGTGGTCCGGCACAAACAACAAAGTTCTATTTCAACTTTTCCAAGTCGAATACTGATGCTGAGATTCGGTGTCCGGTATTCGGAAGCCATCGTCTTTTCCAAAGGGTCCATATCGTAGGCAGAAGTCGAAAAAGGTGAAGGAAACTAGTAGTAGGGAGGTAAACGAGGAGCACATAAATCCAAATCCACTACATAGTCAGCCATTGATATTAGAGTAAGTTGGTCTTTGGATTTGGAGTAATTACATTTGCATAAAATAGAGTTGACTGATCGTACATTTTAGGTAGGTAGTATCTAATAAATAAGCAATACCTACAGAGCAATACCTATTGACATTGACTTGACAAGAAAGGAATCAGCTGCATTAGCGCCATCTCGTGGCATCCGCAGTAGGTAATTAAAGTTCCTAGCGCCATCTCGTGGTATTTGCAATATTGCGATGGTGCTGCACCTAGCGATATAGGCTTCGAACTAAAGATGCTTCCGTAGCATCTCTGTTTACGCCGGTGACATTTTTTGTTCTACGTTGTCCATCTGTACTGTATAGTATTATAGTATCTTTGCTATCACGGTTCATGAGATACAGCCTGGTGACAGTCGGACGGACGGACGGACGAACGGACAGCGGAGGTTTAGTAATAGGGTCCGGTTTGGCACCCTTCGGGTACGGAACCCTAGAAAATACTTATCTCACTGGTCAGCAGCGAGATTTGAATCCACACCTGGACTGTATTTAAATCAACTTTTTTTAAACTATTCGTTAAAGTCTTGGGAAGGTTCTTACGGTCAGAAAAATGTTTTAAACGCACAGGGAAAGCCAAAAACCATTTAGTATCGGGATTTGCTATGAGAATTCAAGACATTGGAATTTTATTTTTCTATATAAATAAAAATTAATCCCAATGTGAAAGCGCGAAGCTCGCAAACGGATGGTCCCATTTGGAAAAAAAAACTATTCGTTGAAGTTGAGAGTATTTTTTTTAAATGCAAAGGGAACAGCCGAAAAATTGAAATACAATTTGGTGTGGCGATTTTCTATGAGAATTCAAGACGGCGCGGCGGACGCCGGGGGGTCGTGCATACAATCCGAAATTAAAAATTTGTTTTTTTGTCCAAAATTCTAAGCGGCCAGTTCTCTAGACGGGAACTACTAGAAATCGAAAAACGCGATTGAGAAGCAGCGCGGCGGGAAGCTAGTAATTTCATTAAATAAACATGTTTGTTTGTCGGCAGGTGTGCATGGCGCGGGCCGCCCTCGCCAGCTCGAAGGTTCTGGTCTTGGATGAGGCGACCGCCAACGTGGATACTGAGTGAGTATCAAATTCTACTGGCCCCACGCTAGTGTACCCTGTGCCGTGAGGACCTTAAACAGACACGAGGAAATCGTTCATTCATTTAATCTTATCCACAGAACGGACACTAACAAATATTTGTTTATACATCCATTCAATACTGTCCACAGTATGGACAAGAACATATTACATGTAATAGCATTGCATAGCTTTATTTTCATTCATTCATTCGTTCATTCATTTTTGTCCACAGATCAGTCAAGCACATACTCATATTATTTATTCATTCTTGTTAACAAATCAGTCAAGCAAATATTAATATTATTTTATTCAATCTTGTTTACAAATCAGCCAAGCAAATATTCATATTATGTTATTCAATCTTGTTTACAAATCAGCCAAGCACATATTCATTAATTCAATGTTGTTCACAGATCAGACAAGCCCACGCATTCCTTCGTCCAATTTTGCCCACATAACGGACACGGTCAAATTCATTCACCCGTTAAATGTTGTCTATTCAATCAAGTCCACATAACGGACACGCACTTATTAATTAACTCAATCTTGCCCACAGATCTGACACGCACATATTCATTTAATTTCATATCATCATTTGTAAATTCATTTATTCCTCAAAACGGACAAACATATATTCACTCATTCAATGTGGTCGATAGACCGGCCAAAAACGTATTCATAAATCCATCAATTGACACTCATTCAATGTTGTCCACAGATCAGACACCCACATCAATCATTCATTAAATCTTGCCAACAAAATGAACAAGAGCATATTCATTCATTAATTCAATCGAGTCCGTAGATCGGACAAGTACATAATGATTCGTTCATTCATCCATTCAATCGTGACCAAAGAACGGACAAGTACATAATAATTCGTTCATTCGTCCATTCAATCGTGTCCGTAGAACGGACAAGTACATAATAATTCGTTCATTTATCCATTCAACCGTGTTCACAGAACAGACAAGTACATTATCATTCGTGCATTCATCCGTTCATTCGTGTCCACAGAACGGACAAGCACATAATTATGCGTTCATTTATCCATTCAATCATGTCCACAGAACGGACAAGCACGTTTTCATTCATGTATGCATTCATTCATTCTCCCCACAGAACGGACAAGCACATATTCATTCGTGTAGGAAATGATTGAATGGATGAACCATTCAATCATTTCCTCAGAACGGACAAGTACATAATCACTCGTTCATTCATCCGTTTAATCGAGTCCACAGAATAGACAAGTACATCTAATTCGTGCTTTCATCCGTTCAATCGTGTCCACAGAACGGACAAGAACATAATCATTCGTTCATTCATCCGTTTAATCGTGTCCACAGAACGGACAAGTACATAATAATTCGTTCATTCATCCGTTCAATCGTGTCCACAGAACGGACAAGCACATATTCATTCGGTATGCATCCATTCAATCATGTCCACAGAACGGACAAGCACATATTCATTCGTGTATTGATCCATTCAATCATTTCCAGATACATTTATTATCTTTGTTTCAAGGTTCAAGGTTATTTTTTTTATTGAATATAAATATATAAATAATTTTATTCAACGTCAAAATTATACTTACTTACCACAAGTACATTTTTTGTATAAAAAAAGACTACAGACTACACCGTTTTGGAAGGTGGGCCTCGGGGTTAAGAAGAAACGGCTAAAAACTCCCCCATACCACAGTATAATCTATACTGTGCCCATACCTTCTATTCAAAAAAGTGACTTCACAACAGGTACAGACCTATCAACTTAAGCTGATAATTGCATTTGTGTGAGTGCACACCGATAGTGTAGAGTGGCAATCGGCTTGAGGCGCGGCCCGTCCCGCGCATGGTTTAAACTGGTTTATACTAGTTTATAGCAAGCGGCCTGAGGCGCGGCACGTCCGCTACGCACCGCTTCCCTGCCGCCCGCTCACGCTCACCTCCGGTACTGGTAGCAGATAGACGTGTAATTTTATGTGATTGATTGTGTTTGAAATATTAGAATAGAATAGAATAATAATTTATTTGCGAGACAGGCACTTACACTAATATATAGTACAAAATTTCTAAAACAAGCTTGTGTGTCGCAAAACGGACGCTGACTCAGCATAATGCTGGCTGGTTTGCAACCAACGCTGGTCTTCCGTCAGAGCCGGTCGGTGATGCCACGGACAATCTAACCACTAAAACAGGATTGTACTGAGTAAGGTACGTATAGAAGAGAAAGAGAAAGAAAAAAGAGTGAAAAGAAAACGGCTTAAAGATTATAAAAAACTAGGTACTTAATACTAGCAAGGAAATAATTAATTAATTTGAATACAACTTTTTTGAATACAACTATTAGTGAAATGGCTCCTACTGTAAGTGAATTTCCTGTACGAAAACCATTAAGCAGCCAAGTGAAAGAAATTTTATGCAAATTGAATACGTATTTTAAAGGAGTGAACGAAAAGGATGTGTCAAGTGTCGTTACATCGGCCCAATTGGTAGCGACATCGACGGGAATTCCGCTGTCAACTGTACACAGAGTTTTAGCAGAAGGTAAACGTGCTTTGGAACATGGAAGTAAATTTAAATCTCCGAAAAAAACAAGATGCAGACAAAATACCATCGTCATTGACGATTTTGACAAAGCAGTAATACGGAGAACAATCCACAACTTTCACGTCACTGACAAACAGGTTCCCACCATGAATATATTGCACGAAAAGTTAAAAACAGAAATTAATTATCCGGGTGGAGTTACGACGCTGAGAAAAGAAGTGGCTCTGTTGGGATTTAAATGGAAAAGGACAGAAGACAATCGCAGAATCCTTATGGAGAAGCACCAAATAAGATATCTGCGAATATTGTTCCTGATTAAAATAGCTGAATATCGTGCCCAAGGCCGTCCAATCGTGTATACTGACGAAACGTATATCGACACGTGTCACACTTCGTCGAAGTCTTATTCAGATGGAGGCACCTCTGGCTTAAAGAAACCAATTTCCAAGGGAAATCGTTTAATAATAGTTCATGCCGGCGGAAAGGACGGTTTTATATCCAATGCCCTACTCATGTTCAAGGCAAACCAAAAAACTGGCGACTATCATCATAATATGAACACCGAGAATTACACAAAATGGTTGCAAACGCAGCTGATTCCAAATTTAGAACCGAATAGTGTTGTGGTGGTTGACAACGCTGCATATCATAATACGTTACATAATCCCGCCCCCAATTCAAACCATCGTAAACAAACTATCATTGATTGGCTAAAATATAGAAATATTGACCACTCTGCAGAGATGCTCAAACCGCAACTTTATCAGTTGATTCTACAAAACAAAGCAAGATTTGTTGAATATAAAATTGATAATTTGTTCGAAGAACATGGTCACAGCGTTCTACGTCTACCACCCTACCACCCTGATTTCAATCCCATTGAAAATATATGGTCAATGGTAAAAGGATACGTAGCCAAAAGAAACGTGTCAATGAATATGGACACTATAATGAAATTAACAAAAGAAAAAGTTGACGCGATCACTGCACAAGAGTGGAAAAATGTTTGTGACCATGCAATTACAAAAGAAAAAGAATTCCAAAGTCGAGAAACCACAATCGACGATATAACGGAACGATTAATTATTAACACAGGCTCTGACTCTGATGAATCATCAGACGAGAGTGAAGATGAAGATGCAATGAGCGGAGTAGAAGAGTTATAAGATTCAGTCATTATGAGGTCGAGAATTGGACAGTTGGTAACATTGTGTTTTATGGACTTCGTTTAAATAAAACATTGATTTTATTTGTATGTGTTTTACTAACTGTACTTTTGGCGATCACTCACACAAATGCAATTCTCAGCTTAAGTTGATAGGTCTGTACTACTAGTTTCGGTCTAAGGAAATTCGCCGGCGAGTGATAGACTTGATCCATCGCCCCTCGTCGAATTTCTGTGCGCTGAGATGGTATGGACCATGCAGTTTTGTCATCTAAGTATTCCTGAATACTATAATAGGACTTTTTTATCAGCTAATTTTTTACATAGTTTTTGAACCTCTTTTCAGGAAGGATCGATGATTCTTGTGGTATTTTATTGTAGAAGCGAATACAGTGCCCCATGAATGATGTGCCTATTTTACTTAGTCTAAATAATGGTAGTGCTAACCTATTGATATTTCTAGTGTTAATTGTATGGCTATCACCTACAGTTTTACAAAAAGCTATGTTTTTTCTTACATGCATGATATTCTCGTATATATATTGAAAGGTAACCGTAAGTATATTAATTTATTTGAAATTTTCTCTTAATGATTCTCTAGCATCTAATTGATATATCGCCCTGATCGCCCTTTTTTGTAAAACAAATATCGTATTTATATCTCCCCCAGAGCAGTATTCCATAAGACATAATACTGTGAAACTATATGAAACTATAACTAAAGTAAACCAATCTGGCAGTTTCAACATATGTAAGATATCTGATTTGTCTGACCGCAAAAGCGGCTGAGCTAAGTCTTCGTGCGAGATTAGTTATGTGAGGACCCCATTGAAGTTTCGAATCCTTAGTGATTTTGTGTAGTTACTGATAGATAAGTATCAGTGCTGCAGTAAATGCAACTATTTAAAATTAATGTGTAGGTAAGTATGTATTACATTAATTTTGAAATTATCCTTCCCGGTTCCAACATACAGTTTTCATAGTAGTTTGGGTGCCCACTCGAAAAACTTGTTTTGAGGAATGAATCAAATGTCTTGGATATTTTTGATAGATTATATTGTGTAGATTTCATATCCGTTTGTTGCCACTCTGCTAGACTTGCACATTTTGAGTAATTGAAGACGGCGTCCAACATGGCGCCCAAATAATTCGCAATTGTGTTTTTAAGCAAAGGTTTTTTTGGTTGAGGAGTAGAATTATGGACTCAATCTTTTTCGAAGAAATTTATCAGTCTTGCCTGGTTTACCACACTTAAAAAAGCACTCTTCTTCTCCCTGACTGGTTGACAATTTAATTTGTTCAAATCGCCACCTGCAAAAAAAAAAGTTTACTGGAGTAACCTATGAAATATGTTTTCCTAACTTAGACTGGAGTCTTTGATAGGCAATAACCTCGTTCGTATTACTTTTATGTAAAAACTGACTTCATATTCTTGCTCCTCGACCAAAAAAACATTTGTAACGACATTGGACGCCATCTTTAATTACTCAAAATGCTCAAGTCTGGCAGAGTGGCATCAAAGGCATCTGAAATCTATACAACATAAGCTATCAAAAACATCCAAAACCTTTTATTCATACCTCAAAACAAGGTTCCCCTATATTGAGGATTTGGCTATGACAAATTGGCCTGCGAACTTATCTATGCCATGTTTTTCCTCGTCTTTTACAGTGTTTTTCTTAGAGCATATATGTTGTTTAATCATTCCCAGAGAACGGACAAGCACATATTCATTCCTTCATTAATTCTCATTCATTCAATGCTGTCCACAGATCAGTCAAGCACATATTCATTCATTCAATGTTGTCCACAGAACCGACAAGCACATCCAGCGCACGATCCGCTCCAAGTTCGCGGACGCCACCGTGCTGACCATCGCGCACCGACTCAACACTGTCATGGACTATGACAGGGTCATCGTGATGGACAAGTATGTAGGGCGTAGACGTCATAGTAGTCTTAATAGTGACTTGATCACACGGTGGGCTTAGTCTCAGAGATAGCCTGGACTTTGAGGCTGATGTCAGGGCAGTCACAACCACAACTATACTAATTAAAAAGCTAGTTTGACAAATCGCGAGCGACACAGGAACTTTGGTTTTTACTTTTTCATTTGATTTCACCCCGTCACTTCCCCGACACCTTGAAGTTTATCGGATAACAAGTGTAATTATTTTAAAAACAACATTGCATAACCCACCAGCATTTTATGCCAATACCAAATGATACCTTGGATACCTTAATACCTTGGACACTATTTACACACATTGATCTAGCCCCAAACTAGGATTTGGGTACTAGACAACGATACGCATACTTATATAAAAAATATTATACTTAGAGAGATAAACAACCATGACTAGGGTACAGACATCCGTTCTCATCAAACAAATATTTGCCCCCACGGGGATTGGAACCCGGGACCCATGGCTTCGTAGGCTAGGTCACTGCCGACTCGGCCATTCGGGTCGTCAAATACAAATACAAATACAAGGTTATGAATGCACCTCGTTTCTTACATGGTATGGTAAATAACATTTTGATATCTTAAATCTAACCTATTGACTTTTCAGTAAAATTATATGTGGGAGACACATTTATATCAGGAATCGGATTATTAAGGAAAAGGTAGTGACGAGAACAGGTGTTTTGGAAAACGGATAGCATGTTCCGGAGCCAAAAGAACCTATGGCCGAGTCGGCATTGACCCTGCCTACGAAGCCAAGGATCCCGGGTTCGAGTCCCGGTGGGGGCAAATATTTGTTTGATGAGAACGGATGTTTGTACCCTAGTCATGGTTGTTTATCTATCTAAGTATAATATTTATCAATATAAGTATGTGAAGTCTAGTACCCAAGATACAGGGAATCCTAGTTTGGGGCTAGATCAATGTCTGTAAAATAGTGTCCAAGGTATTATTATTATTATTATTATTATTTGCAAATAACTTAGTTTAATTTTATTGGTTTATTTAATTCCTGAGATGAGATTAGATTGTGGCCTGTGATAACAAGCTTGTTTGTCCGCCGGTCTGCAGAGGCCGCGTCGCTGAAAGCGGACATCCGTATGAGCTGTTGACGCATACCACACACGGAAGAGAGCGGAGACGATCGCTGCTTTCTAAGAGTTCGGTAAGACTGCTGTAACGGTATTATCCCCTCCATAAGCAAACCACAGGTCACGGCCACAAAAAAACATATATTACCACCACAACTTCTGTGGCACTGCGGTAAAGGCTCTGCATACCATGCGAGAGGTTCCCGGCTTCGATCCCCGGCTGGGAAAAAAAAACCAGCTCTTGGATGTTTATATGTGTGTATTGTCGCTGTTTCTGGTTCCCACGATACAGGGTATCCTATTGTGGAGCCAGAAACAACGTATGTGCCTGTATATAAATGCCTGATGTTCTCGAGTAACTCCCACTAGTACAGTACCAGGACTTGCCCTAACCTATAGCTATCTATATAACCTGAACTATATATATGCTACAGTAAAGTAAAGTAAAGTAAAGTAATAAATATTTATTCACAAAAATTCCTTATTGCATATTGGTAGATCCCTGTCTCCCTAACTAGTTTAAACTGTATCTAGGGAAACAGTTCTTCCCGATTATAGTCACAAGATATCATGTTTGTGAAATTAATAAAGTAGTTAAGCATGTACATTAACTACTAAAACAATAGTAGTTTATGTGACTGCTACATAATGGAGGGCATTAATACTCGAGAGTGGGTTTATGAAACGAGCCGAAGGCGAGTTTCATAATAATATCACTCGAGAGTTTTAATGCCTAATTATGTACAGTTACATACACTAGTTTATCTACACACATATCATAAGCTCTCTTTAATGTGTTCAGGAACCGCATGTTCGACCGGCATGGTGGCATTGATAATTCCTTTGCACTTGTTTAGCTTATTCAGTAGTACCAACTTCACAAACAAAGTAGGGGCGGCACGTAGGCGGGCGTCGGCGTTCGAAATTTGAATGTCATAATATGTAGAAAAATTTAGATAAGAAAAGAGTTTTTACCAAGTAGTTTAACATTATGCTGATCGTAACGTGCGGTTTTTGTACGCAGTAAAGAGGGTTGGTTTATGATACGTGTGTAGATAAAAACATTTTTGTTCCAAAGGACTTCTAGATTGGTCCATTTTTTGAAAATTAGAAATAGGTTAATAAGATTTTTAGGAAAATAAAAAGCCTGGAATAAATTTGTCAGACATATAAACGAAATTGCGTAAGTTTGTAATGCTGTGCCTATTAAGGGGTGTGGTCATTGACTTGAGAAGCATTTGAAGACATTCGAATTTTTCAGATAAGAAATGAGTTTTTACCAACTAATATATTATGCTGATCGTAACGTGCGGTTTTTGTACGCAGTAAAGAAGGTTTATGATACGTGTGTAGATAAAAAGATTTTATATAGTGGACAGAAAATTTGAAAATAATAATAATTAACCAGAATTATCAAGTGTATGTAGGTGTAGTTGTTAGTGTAGGTGTAAGTGTTAGGCTTGTAGTGAGTGCAGTGTGGTGAATGTAAGTGTAATATACTTATCTTAATGGTTTTAGAAGGCAGAGTCCATTAGGCTTTCGGTGCCCTCATAATCGTAGGATCTCAGCCAGGTGTAGACGCTGTTTTAAAGTGTAGTTTCTTTCTTTTGTGATATTTAATTTATTGTGTATAGTACACTACAAGCGAGGTGTTACATAGTTGTAGTGCCTACGTGCAAAAGCACTTATGGCACGTGGATCTGGAAATCGATAAATCCTCTTGGTACTCCCAGGTAAGAGCGGGACTGCACGGCTATCTCCCATATCTTATCTCAAACTGCCGTCTGGCACACGCCATAAAATAAATAGGTACAGAAATCAATCTACATACAAGCGCGCTCGAGCAACGCACACATAGATACTGCTCACGGACACGATATCTCAAAGCAGTTCAAACCAGTGCGAGCGTGAGTGCCATCCGCTTGACACGCGCGTCTGTTAATGCAAATAATGCAACAATGGAGCAACGGAAAAAAAATATATTATAACTGTTCAGTGGACGGTTAATAGTAGTTTATGTGACTGCTGCATAATGCCTAATTATGTACAGTTACATACACTAGTTTATCTACACACATATCATAAGCTCTCTTTGATGTGTTCAGGAACCGCATGTTTGACCGGCATTGTGGTTCTGCAATTGTTTAGCTTGTTCTTTAGTACCAACTTCTGGCAGACGGGCGTCGGCGTTCGAAATTTGAATGTCAGTACCAACTTCACAGACAAACTAGGGACGGCACGCGGGTGGGCGTCGGCGTTCGAAATTTGAATGTCATTATATGTAGAAAAACTACACATAATGACCATTATGTGTAGTTTTTCCAGATACGAAACGAGTTTTTACCAAGTAGTTTAACATAATGCTGATCGTATCGTGCGGTTTTTGAACGCAGTAAAGAGGGTTTATGATACGTGTGTAGATAAAATAAATAACAGTTGCCTATTTTTCAATCAGTATAATAAAATAAGCATTAACAAATTTTTTGTTAGGTAAATTCACGCCACCTTAGTTACGTAAGTTGAAAACATGTTTTTTTGTTTATGTAGATATTGTGTTGTTTTTCATGTCATTTGACAGGTGAGGTCTAAAACGGGCAGGGCAATAGAAATTTTGTAACTCGGGTAGTCCGTTTAGAAGTTTTCAGGAATTTTTGATAGTGAAAATTGACAAACGTAAAATTGTGTAGGAATTTTTCTGTTCTGTAAACGTCTTGTATTGTAATAGTAGGCAGGTCTATTGTTTTGTTTTTTGGAGCGCCAGTACCATGTTAGTTTTTCGTGCATAAGCCGTAGTTAACAACCCTAGAGCGATCGCCGAGCGTAGCTATAAAAAGTGAAGTACATACATGTGGTTGACTTCTGTACCTATTTATTTTGTGCCCACGCCGACTTGCGTTCTGAAGTTGAATGTTGTTGCCAGGCGCCGCTCGCGATCCCCGAGCACTACGCGTCCCACACGCGGCTCGACGAACAGAACGAGACGGTTGTGTTGGCGCGGGACCGAGTGCGCACCTACAGCCACAGGTACGTGTAGCTACTGTGTAGGTATAAAATGATAGGCTTCAGAACTGGAGGAGGGCAAGCGAAAACATGGCGGGCAGTTTCTCCGATACAAAGATGTTCAGAAGCGACACATGAGAAGATGCAACATAGAGCCCTCTCAATGGGAAGGTTTGGCAGCACAACGACCAGAATGGCGCAGGCAAGTAGGCAAGTACGCGAGTTCGAGGATCAGCGTAAAGCTGACCTTGATATGAAACGCGACCTGTTGAAAGCCCGTCCACCTGCTGCCATTACCTACAACTACTCGGGCGGCGTACTGACGTGCCCCCAATGCGCAAGGAGTTTCGCTGCGAAGATCGGCTACATGAGCCATGTTCGGGCGCACGCGCGCGAAACCGACTCGGAGTAGAAGTGGTCGCCATGACCGAAATCGGTCGGAATCAATCATCATCATAAAATGATAATACAGCGGGCGTCCATTATTTACGTGAGACGTTTTTGACGCTTTTCTGACCCCCCCTGGTGAGATTTGAGTTGACCCCCACCCGCCAATCGTACGTGCAATAAAAAATAATATAATTAAACTCAATTTGCTTCATTATTTGTATAAAAGCCTAGTCTAAAGGATTGATTACCAAAGGCGGGCGTGGCGAGCAGCTCCAGAGCTAGATTTGTTAAAATTAATAATTTCACGTCGCGAAAAGCCCCTTATCCACTCTGCTGTGGGGCCCATCAACAGATGACTGATTATTTTCATAGATTTTGAACGTTATTACCAAGCACTAAATATGGTTTAAAATCGCGGGCCATTTTTTGACCAGACGAGTTATTATTTATCTCTGACAGGTAGTGTGACTTGGAATTTGATTGAAATTTTGAAATGACAGCTGTCTCACTTGCGATTTCGTTCATTCAAATCCGGATAAAAACTGGGGGCTCTACAATACTGAAGCATGGTAGTCGCCATCAGAGATTGAGAAGATAGTTGTACCTCTGAAATCAATCGCAATACTTTTCAAATTACCAATCGACCAATTAGAACACTGTTGTTCTACGCGAGCTGCGATGTAATTAGTCGATGAATCAATTGTGATTGATGTCAGAGATACACAATAAGACCTTTTTAGTTTATCGACTCAATAACTATGTGAACATTTAATGCGTCTGGCGCCGCCCGCGCCCTCTTGATTAATTTCTAATTTTGCTCAATACTCGAATTGCTAGCCTAGACTTTCATCTCTGACAGTTTTTAACTTCACATACATTTGGGGGGCGTTTAGGAGGAACATAGTGAAAAAGGTTGGGAACCTATGTATTATAGATGGTAGTCGAGAATCACAGTGATAAAATTTAACAATAAAATACACCCACACACAACACGGTATCCTAGTGTGGGAATCAGGGACAACAACTGTATCAAATGTATTCAATAAATGATTATTATTGAATCCATTGTTATTATTATTTACTTTATTATTACTTATTTTAATCAAGTAACCGTTAATTACTTTCATTTAACCCATTTTTCTCGCAATTTTAAACTATTAAGGGCAAAATATGTGCAGAGACCCCCCCTAAACATCCCACGCAATTAATGGACGCCCCCATAGTATTTTTTTCTCGTAGCAGTCAGGTCGTACAACCTGAGCAAGACGGGTTATATGGCGCGCTCTCTCGGACTCACAGGACTCATAGACGTCCCGAATGGCCGAGTCGGCAGTGACCCTGCCTATGAAGCCTAGGGTCCCGGGTTCGAGTCCCGGTGGGGGCAAATATATGTTTGATAAGAATGGATGTTTGTACCCTAGTCATGGTTGTTTATCTATCTAAGTATAATATTTATCTGTCTAAGTATAATATTTATCTATGTAAGCATGTGTCTCGTTGTCTAGTTCCCAAGATACAGGGAATCCTAGTTTGGGGCTAGATAGAAATAGAAATACCTTGGACACTATTTATTTACACACATTGATCTAGCCCCAAACTAGAATTCCCTGTATCTTGGGTACTAGACAACGATGCACATACTTATATAGATAAGTGTTATACTTAGATAGATAAACAACCATGACTAGGGTACAAACATCCGTTCTCATCAAACAAATATTTGCCCCCACCGGGACTCGAACCCGGGACCCTAGGCTTCATAGGCAGGGTCACTGCCGACTCGGCCATTCGGGACGTCGACCGTCGTAGATCAATGTGAGTAAATGGTGTCCAAGGTATTATTATAGGGTGATTACGTAGACCTATGAGTGCAAGAGAGAGCGCTATATACATAGTCAGGTCATAAGTTCTGTCACATGTGCAATATGAAATAATTTAGACATGTTTATTATTTATGTAAACATTTATATAGCAAAATGAACTTAATAAAACATAGATTCTTATGGTAATAAAGTTTATTCAAAATGACCCCCGCGATTTTGAATACAGGCCTTTATTCTGCGCGGCCAGTCGTCTATCGCAGAACGAACGAGGTCCATGTCAATATCGGCGGCTGCCTTAATCAAGGATGCCTTGAGTGACTCCAAATCAGGATGAGGCTTTGAGCAGGCCTTTTCCTCCAAGTGTTGCCATATCTTGTAATCTAAAGGACTCAAATCTGGACTGGAGGAGGGCCAGTCTTCGTGCCGGATGAAGTCGATTTCACGCGCCGCCAGCCAGTCTTGTGTGCTTTTCGCTCTATGAGCTGGCGCAGAATCTTGTTGGAATACCCAGTGCCTGTTATTAAACATGGTATGAGAAACAGGTTCCACAAGGTTCTTGAGGACTGTATTTTGATACACAACTGCATTCGTTTTTACGCCTTTCTCAAAAAAATGTACCTCAGTTAAGCCCCAATAAGAGACTCCCAACCAAACCATGAGCGAGGATGGAAAATAACCTCGTTGGACACGCGGAATACGGTTGCTCGCTTCTTCACTGCTGTGTGCGTACACCTTATCATTATGTTTGTTGTAGCTCTCTTCCACGGTGAAAATTTTCTCATCCGTAAAAAGAATTTCCCGATGCTTTTTTCCCGCGTACCGCTTCAACAAAGCGCGGCATCTCTTCAGTCTCAGGTCCATTAAACGAGCGTCCAAACGATGTCCTGTTTTTCTTCGATATGCCCTAAGCCCTAAGTCTTCATTTAACACCCTTTTCACCGTGGTCCTGCTTAACCCCATCTGAAGGGCCAACAGTTTCTGCTTACGTATGGGATTTATTTGAATTCGCGCCTTCACAGCTTTTATCACTGCTGGAGTCCTAACAGAGCGAGGGCGACCACTTCTTGACCTGTCATCTACACTAGAGTCTTCATTGTATCGTTTTATGGTACGATAAACGAATCTTTTGGTTATATTCAAATTTTTCAGTAAGTCTAAAATCTGAATTGGCGCGTAACCGCAACGATGCAATGCAATAACTGCGGACGGTCTTCTTTAAGTGTTCACTCCATATTTAAAAATGAGGAAAATTCTAAAAAGTACACATTTTTATTTTCATGAAAAATTCGAAATTCGAATTCAATAAACTTTTTTGTGTGGCCAGCGTTCTAAATTCAAAAGTTTTTATTGTGTGACAGAACTTATGACCTGACTGTGTACATGACTCGAACTGCAGGCACTGCAGCGAGAAATTCATTCCGATCCCAGTAACCGTACGGAACACACGTTACTTTGCTCGTCATCCAGGGGTTCTCAACCTTTGTACCTTACATCTTTCTAATATGTTGTGCTTCGAGTGTAACGCGACCATCGGCGATGGTGCCACATGCGCCGGTTGCTCCAAGGATATATGTTTCTCTTGCGCAAACATTACGGAAAAAGGATTTCGTAACCTTGGGGTGGAGCGTAGAGCTGCCTGGAAGTGTCCCAAGTGCCGTATTGCATCGCCAAGCCCTGTTACTACCGAGAAAAAAGAACCTACTTTGGGAGATATTCTCAGTCGTCTGGATATTCTTACATCAAAGCTGGATGTACTGCCTAAATTGATTTCCGATGTAAATGATCTGAAGATGAACATGCAAGAAGTAATCAAGAGTTGTGAGTTCTCTAGTCGTAAAATTGATGATTTTGAGCTGAAGCTTGTTGGAGTTAATGGCCGCTTATCTTCACTAGAGGAAACACATCAAGCCGCCAAATTCACCAAGTCTGCAGTGGATGCTCTGCAACAGGAGCTGAACGAGAAAGAGCAGTGGTCAAGGCTCAATAATGTCGAAATTAAAGGTATTCCGCTGAAAAGTATCGAAAACCTATTTGATATAGTGGAGTCTCTAGGTAGGCATATCAACATACCTATATCTAAATCTCAGATCAACTTTATATCACGCGTTCCTGTATACAATTCCAAGGATAAGTCCATACTGCTTGGCTTCGTAAATCGCTACGCAAAAGAAGATTTTATTGCAGCTGCGAGAATAAAAAAGCATTCTCTAAAAGCTTCTGACATCGGTTTTGCTAGTGATGAACGCATTTATGTCAATGATCACTTATCACCCGGAAATAAAAAGCTTCTCTCCAAGACTAAGCTTGTAGCGCACGAGAAGAACTACCAATACGTATGGGTCAATCATGCTAAAATACATGTCCGGATGAATGATACGGCACCTGTCATGACAATTAGGTCTGACGGGGATTTAAACAGATTGAAATAATCAGTTTACTAATTATAATTATTCCGTTCAACATATTTATTGAATTTGTTTTGAGCTATTCATTTAAGTTGACAACCCCTGGCTGTTTATTTTTTGCTCGCCTAGTGACTCTTTTGTTCAATCCTACTACCTGCTATCGCTCGAGCGAGCCGGACACCTGTGCTGATAATTGTATTGAGCATTCAATGCGATCTATGTCTATACGCATTAGAGACTATAATGGATTACTTTATTTTTGCTATGTTACTTTTCCACATTGGTACTTCACGAACGAAAATAATAATTTATCTTATTTAACTTACTGCCTATTTGAGCTTTTGTTTAATAGTGTTTTACTCCACGATTTAAGAAGCATTACTAAATGCGTACTAAGTATAATATTACTACTTGCCATATGTTTGTGTAGCTACCGTCTTTATGAGTATATTTTCAAGTGTATCGAACATATTATAGTGTTAATGCGAGTTGGGTACGAGTGCGAGTTCACAGAGGAAACGAGATTTTTTGCTTTGCTTATTTATTTAGTTAATTTTGCCCTTGATTTGGTGACTATACAGTTATTATTATGTTTTGACTACCTAAATGTTTAATTTAAAAGTTTACTATCAGAACGTAAGGAACTCCGGACTAAGACTGATATTTTTTCTGGGAACGTAGGACTAAATGATTACGATGTCATAGCACTAACGGAGACTTGGCTGCACGAGGGAATTTACGATGAGGAATTGTTCGACGGTCGGTACGTAGTGTGGCGGCGTGATCGTGATTACAAACGTACTCAACAAGAGCGCGGAGGGGGTGTCTTGATAGCTGTCAAGAGGGATCTCATAGCAACAGGATTACCTGACTGGCACTCGCCCGCTGAGGATATATGGGTCTCGGTTACGTTGCGCTGTCCCATTTCAAAAAGTGAATATAAATTATATATTTGTACTTTGTATTTATGTTCTGGAAACCTGGGCTTTTCGTTTACAGATCAATTACATAACTTTTGCAATAAACTCGAGTCTATAGTCACGGAGCATGATTCTCATAAATTCATCCTTTTGGGTGATTATAATATGAGCTGCATTGAGTGGGTTGTATCTGAGGATGGGATTGAGGCAGCTAGTTTATCAAGTGAACACATAAATAACTTCTTAGATACGGTTAGTTTTTGTGGTCTGCAACAATTTAACCCAATTGTCAATAAGTTCGATCAAATACTAGATTTAGTTCTCTCAACTGACCACGTTTCAGTTTCACTGTGCACTGACCCTCTGGTAACAGAGGACCCGTATCACCCAGCTCTTTATATTACTGTCTCATTTGTAGAACTCGAACCACTTGTACCATGCAAACGCTCAATGTATTGTTATAATCGTGCTGACTTTACTAAAATTAATAATGAAATTAATTCAACTGACTGGCAAAATACACTTAGTGCGGGCTCAGTTGACGAAGCTGTGGGCAAATTTTATGATATTTTATACGAACTTCAGAATAAACATATACCTCAGCGTGTTATAAAAGTAGACAAATATCCGCCATGGTATAATCATGCCATTATTAAAGTAATTAACGAAAAAATTAAATTCCACCGAAAGTTTAAGAAATATGGTAACCTATGTGATAAACAGACCTTTGATTTTCTAAGAGAAAGAGTAAAGCGGCTCCAAACCATATGTTTCAATGATTACATAGCCCATATCGAAAGTTCATTATCATCAAACCCTCGGGCATTTTGGTCTTTCATTAAAAGCAAACGGAAGGGATTTTCATTTCCATCGTGCATGAAACACTTAAATGTTTCTTCAACGTCAGGACCTGAAATAAGTAATTTGTTTTCTGAATTTTTTCATTCTACATTTTTACAATCAAACTCTGGGCCCGTACAAGTGGACGAAAACATGAACGATGGTATCCCAACTCCGCTAGCTGATATTGCGTCTATTGAAATATCTGTCGACATCATTTGTAAGCTCCTTGGAACTTTAGATCTTAAAAAGTCAGCTGGCCCAGATAAATTACCAGCAGTATTTCTTGTCAATTGCTCTAAAGCACTTGCAGTCCCTTTAGCCATTTTATTCCAACGATCATTAAGCGAGGGCGTAATGCCATTATTGTGGAAGTCTGCCTTTATTAGTCCGATCCACAAGAAAGGTCCAAAAAACATCGTCAGCAACTATCGACCAATTTCTAAACTATGCCTTATTGCTAAGATATTTGAGCGCATCGTTTATGATCAGGTTTATGCATCGTTGAAGCTAACTTTTAACGCATTTCAACATGGTTTTCTAAAGAAAAGATCTACAATCTCAAACCTTCTAGTTTTCAATGAGTTTATCACAGAAAAAATGGATAACCATAATCAAATTGATGCCGTTTATACTGATTACAGTAAAGCATTCGACCGAATTGACCACGAAATGCTGCTCAAAAAGCTACTACTAGCCGGAATACGTGGCGATTTATTTCGCTGGTTCAAGTCTTACATATCCAACAGGACGCAATCGGTGGTATTGAATGGTTATATGTCAACATGGAAAAATATTCCTTCTGGGGTACCACAGGGATCTCTATTAGGACCCCTCCTATTTATTATTTTTATTAATGATATTGACATTTGCTTTAATCATTCCGAATTCCTCCTATTTGCTGATGATATGAAGGTGTTTAGAGTGGTCAATAGTCCGGAGGACTCTGATTTACTACAGGACGATCTTAATAGACTTGATACGTATTGCAGACTGAACAGTTTGGATATAAATGTCTCAAAGTGCTTCTCCATTTCATTTGGGCGTAAAAGAAACATGTATCGGAGTTCTTATAGTCTCAGCGATAAATCTATTTCCAGCTGTAATGAGATAAGGGATTTGGGTATAATAATGGACTCAAAATTACTTTTTGATAATCATATTGATACAATAGTAAAGAAAGCATATAAATTACTAGGATTCCTTATACGCTCCTGTAAAAATTTCAAGTTGATGAAGTCTATTAAGATAATTTACTGCACTCTTGTAAGAAGCAACTTGGAGTACGCATCTCAGGTGTGGAACCCACGTTATGACGTCTATATTTCAAAAATTGAGTCCATCCAAAAAAGTTTATTCGCTATCTATGTTACAAATTTAGAATTCCAAGACGGAGCTATGAGTTTCATTGCAATCAATTCCACCTTCTCCCTCTTCAAATCAGGCGTGAAGCTGCAGATATAATATTCCTCACTAGGCTGGCTCAGAATAGTATTGATTGTCCAGATTTGCTGAATAAAATCCATCTGTTAGTCCCCGCAAGTCAATTACGTCTCAAATCACTGTTGCATGTTCCACTCGTTCATACCAACTACAAGCAGAACTCGTTTCTTTTGAGAGCTTCGCGCTCTTTCAATTCACTTAGTTTTGACTGTATGGACATAGACATGCTTTGTAGTAGTGCTCGGTCTGTCAGCTATTATCTGACCAGTAAGTTTAGCTCAACTATTTAAGTTTAGTGCTAAGCAATATTAAACTATATCCTTGTATTAACTGTTTATACGTCTCGCGTATCTCTCTTAATGTTTTAATTTACAAGTAGAAGTAGGTATATATGTCTCAATATAGGCTTATGTTGTTTCTTTGTAATAATTAACGTAATATGCATAGTTAGGTACTCACTCATGTAACATTCATAAAAATGTAGGTATTAATAATATTGTATTTTATCTGGTTTCGTGTTTCCAGTTAGGTATGTCTGCATTCATAGGAATCAATTTGTTATTATACTCTGTCGTCAATTAGTGAAAACTTGTAATTGGCTATCAACTGTACATTTTTAGTGTTAAACTGTAAAATTTTAGCTGTAAGTTTTCCATACAAGAAAAATAAAATAAAAATAAAATAAAATAAAATGAATAAGCGCGCAGCGTGACGTTGCACTGCATGGGCATCAAGAATAGTCCGTCTGTCTCTCTCGCGAGCGGTCAAACTTATGAATATGAAGGAGACAGTTATTGTTTTGCTTTTGCCACTGCTTATAAATACAGAGTGATCTTTTTGCATTCTTGTCACGTGTCAATCGACGCGCGTTATTGTGTTTGTTGACCTATTTCGAGGTTAGAATAAAATGATAGTGAAATTGCATTAGTGTCAGCACTGTAAACGTGCCAGGTTTAGTTAACCGATCTTATAGAGTGGTATTTTTTGCATCTGTGTCACGTGTCACTCGATGCGCGTCATTGTGATTGTTCATCTATTTCGAGGTAGGAAAAAAGCGATACACTAGCCGAAATTACGCCACTTTTTGGCGTAAAACCGAATTTCGATTGGGCGTATTCTCGCGGCAACTTATCTTTGTATTATACATTTCTGTCGCGTAATTTCAGCGCGTACGGTGCGTCTACATCGAAAAATAAAAAGAACAGCGGAACTTCGTTTGTAATTTCGTAATTTATGCAGTATGCATTTCACTTGTAGCATTTCAAACTGATCAGAGTTAGTACCCCTTTGTAATCGAGATGGCGCTAGGGGTAACGATTGTAATTTGAAAGCCATGGTTTCAGTCAATATACTTCTAGATGGCGCCACAAGGTGTTGATTCCATACAGATAGAATGAGTAACCTTTTTTAATCCAGAGATGGCGGTAGGAGAAAAAATGTCAACATACTTCTAGATGGCGCTTATCTTAGAATGTGAAAATAAAAATGTTACAGATTTGAGAATAGGTTGATTTGTTTTGTAGCCTCCGTCTAGTAAATCGATATCATTGAATGTAAATAAAAGTGTCAAAATGTGATATTGGACCTCAGAATCATAGAATTTACATATCAGATTAATATAACGAACTAAATAAGATTTGGCTGTATGGTCAGAAGAGTTTTGCCGGTCCCTGTGACCGTGTAGTATTTTAGTATCTTTGCTAATAGTTAACACCATTGTCGATCAGGTCGGAAATCAGCGAGCCCACGGAGGGGGGAATCTTCAAGGCGCTGGTCGAGCAGACTGGCAAAGAGACGTCCGCCATGCTGCACTCTATGGCCGAACAGGTAAAGAAGAGATAAGCTCGCCCTTGTATATGTATTCTGCTGATAGACATAATGGGGAAGTAATACAAAGAGTTTTTCATTCATCAAAGTTTGTAACTTGATAAACATTGTCAACAGCAACGAAGAGTTTCTTTCATCTGAGGTCATCATTACTACTAAATATTACAAATTATAGTAGTAATGATGACAAACACCCTAGAAACGGAGTAGCAATCATAATTAAAGAAGAACTTAAGTCATCAATTACCATTTTTCTGCCCAAATCCGACCGCGTAATATTACTCCAATTAAAAGCCAAACCAAGCAATGTTATCATAGTGGAGATATACGCACCTACAGTGAATAAGAGCGACGCCATTGTGGAAGACTTCTACAAAGACCTGAAGACCGTTCTCGCCACATTGAAAAGTCAAGAATATACAATCATCGTGGGTGACTTAAATTCGAAGATCGGTGAAGGTCACATACAAGATGTCGTAGGGCAATACGGCTTGGGAGTGAAAAACGACCAAGGAGACCGTCTAATTCAATTTTGCCACAAAGAATCTCTCGTGGTTATGAACACCTTCTTTAAGTTAACACCTCGTCGTCTTTATACATGGAAATCCCCGGCTGATTCACCGACATACATAGTGAGAAATCAGATAGATAGATAGTTAGAGATGCCGCTATAGTTTTATATATGTTAAAGCCTACCCTGGAGCCGACATCGGCTCTGATCACAACCCTCTCATTGGATTATTTAACATCAAACTGAAAACACTGACACCACCCAAAGCGAACCCGAAAATTGATGTCTCTAAGCTGAAAAAAAGAGACACCTGGAGGAAGCTTCATTGTGTACTTCATAACAACTTCCATGAGCTAAAGCTACAAATAAAATTATAGATGCCCATTACATCTACGGAACAAGTGTGGAAGACAATCAAAGATGTCATTATAGATACAGCAAAGGAAACGTTAACACTGGTCGAAGCTGTCAAACTGAAATAATGGATAACAAGACAAATCTTGGACGTTATGACACAGTGAAGACTCGTTAAACATACATATTCTACGAAATACAAAGAAATCCACAATGAGATAGGAAAAAAATGTGATAGGATAAATGATAAATGCATAGAGGTAGAGTTACTACAAGCAAAACACGATACATTCAATATGTACAAAAAGATCAATGAAATAAAGAAGAGACCAAACTGTACCATTCTTTTGGATAGAGATAACAACTACGCCATGAATACGGAAGATCGTCTAAGAATGTGGAAAGAATATGTCGAGGAACTCTTTCATGATCAAAGATGTGACAGAATAAAGACAAGTAAACAATTATATGGACCACCAATCATGAAGGATGAAGTTTGCTATGCAGTTAAGTCTGCAAAAAAACGGAAAAGCAGTAGGGCTAGACGAAATACCCGCTGAAATCCTAAAACTACTGAAATACGAACAACTCGATATACTTGTACACCTTTTTTATGCCGTGTATGATAGTGTAACTATACCCTCAGAATGGCTTCATTCCACCTTTATAACTCTACTTAAAACCAGTACATCAAAACGTTGTAATGAAAAGCGTTCCACTTTGCTGATGACCCACGTCTTCAATTATTTTTAATGGTTATTCACAAAAGGATATACCGGAAATGTGAAGAGAATATATCAGTCACACAATTTGGATTCCGAAATGGCTACGGTACACGAGACGCACTCTTTGCCTACCAAGTGCTGATGCAACCTTGCTGGGATATGAATCAAACCGCATACGTCTGTTTCATCGATTACGAGAAGGCATTTGATCGAGTGAAACTTGAAAAAGTTATCCAGATCTTGGAAAAAATTGGTCTCGATTCCAAGGACGTGTCATAATAAAACAACTTTACTGGCACCAGACTGCAAATGTACGAGTAGAACGCGAACTCACAGATTCTGTAGATATTCTAAGAGGAGTGCGGCAGGGATGTATTTTATCGCCGTTGCTGTTCAATATTTACGCTAAAGAGATTTTCTCGGAAGCCCTGGAGGACGCAACAGAAGGGATTGTTGTAAATGGGCGACCCCTCAACAACATCCGATACGCCGATGGTACGCCGAAGATAGTATTATCTTCCTTGCCACTTCAATTGAGGATCTACAACAACTGCTAAATCGGGTTGAGACGGTCAGTGCGCAAAGTGGTCTGAACATTAATATGAAGAAGACAAAATTCATGATCGTTGATCGTACGCAGACAGCTAGTAATCTCCACGTCAAGAACCAGCCGTTTTGGAGCGAGTTCGCTCATATAAATATCTGTGTTGTATTGTGAGCGAACAAAATGACTACACTGTAGAAGTCAGCAATCGCATCGAACAGGCCAGGGCTGCTTTTATCAAAATGAGTCACCTTCTCTGCAACCGAAGTCTGAAACTCTCCACTAGATGCCGCCTAGTGCGTTGTTACAGATTTTCAGTTCTCCTGAACGATTTAGAAGCGTCAACATTAACACAAACATTAGGTCAGAGATAGGAAGCTTTCGAAATGTGGGTATACAAGAGAAGGTTAAAAATATCTTGGACGAATAGAGTCAGGAAAGAAAATGTGTTGCAGCGGATGCACAAGGGTTTGGAGCTACTGAAGACCATTAAGATTAGAAAACTTCAGTAAATGGGCCACATAATGCGTGGAAACAAATACCACCTTTTCTAATTAATCCTACAATAGCAGGCCGCCGAAGACCTGGACGTAGAAGAACCCACTGGCTTCTCAGAAACTAGCATAATGGTTAAATTCAACCACCACCAATATTTTCCGAGCCACAAGATCACGGCCACAAATAGCCATAATGATAGCCGACCTCCGATAGGAGATGGCACCCAAAGAACGATATTTCTTCACACTTGACGTTGGCAAAATTAACCTCAAAAGAGGTTAGCAAGCCAAATAAAAAAACCGGTCAAGTGCGAGTCTAAATCGCGCACGAAGGGTTCCGTACCACCGTTCAATGGAAGCGATGGTGTGGAGTGAATAGTTTGGATTTTACACAGCAAAATATTGTTTACAAAGTTATTGGTGCGGTTACTTTCACACTCCATGTACGTAACCAGGTGCATCCATAAGTTTGTATGTGGTATTGTTGTATGGGAGCCCCCTTAAATATTTATTTTATCCAGTTTTTTAGTATTTGTTGTTATAGCGGCAACAGAAATACATAATCTGTGAAAATTTCAACTCTCTAGCTAGCTAGGTTCTTGAGATACAGCCTGGTGACAGACGGACGGACGGACGGACGGACGGACGGACAGCGAAGTCTTAGTAATAGGGTCCCGTTTGGAACCCTTCGGGTACGGAACCCTAAAAAAAGAAGAAGAAGAAAGGCCCCCTCTTTATTACGACATTTATTGCGTTCCTTGGCCAACCTGATCCACTGTTTCCGGGCTGTTTTGGCGATATCACCCGACCGTTGGGCAGGTGGTCTCCATCTCGGTCTACGCGCTTTCCTTAGCCATATTCCGCCACCGCTTTGGTCCATCGCGTTTATTAATTATATTTATTGTTTCAGAGCTACAACAGGATGCTTGAGAAGAAAACGGCCTGAGGCTCAATTTTTTGAAACCATTTGTAGTAAGGACTGTTTTAGCCGAATGCGAAACTGCAGCTCAAGTAAAGTGCAGATTAAATTGTGATTGCGTTGTCATTTCCCTACGTCATGAATTTGAGTGACAGTAAAACATTGAGTTAACAGTTGTGCATTAGTCTGTTATTTACATTCCGTGTATTTACCTCGCATTATACTGTTCTGCACGTAAAGCTAAGGACATTTACACACAGAGCTATTGAAGAGAAACTGATCAGTCTGAGTCGCTTCTTGATACACCACACACGGCGATAATGGTTGTGGACTCTTCTGTAATTCAGTCAGCATCTTATGGGTCAGCGACCTGAGTTACCAACCAGTTTCTCTCCAGTTTCTCCATTGGGCTATTACCAAAATTATATATACAGCGAGGCCGCGGAGAATGAGGGGATTTCTGACAGATGATTAAAAAAGAACAAGAACAAGAAATTTCTGTCTCAACAGATGATGCTCGTATCTGCGGAACCAATATTAATCAATGTCAAAGTACAGTTTTTACTCTACTATGGCGAAACCTAAAGAAGGGTCTGATTTTAGCCATTATGTAAGTATGTAATAGGTAATATTTGACATCTGTCTGTCTTAGCTTCGTCGTGCTTGCACTAGCATAATATATGTAACGATTAAATTGAATGAATCGATACGGACTTCGAATATTTGTGAATTGAACGCAGTCATCAACGGCTTTCAATTATTTGTGATAGATCGATCGATCGATTTTTGGTGTTTCCCTAGTGTTTAAAAAGAAAAAAAAGGTTTCACTGACGTACAATCTTTTCACCTCGTAACAATGTTCAGTTTTGTAGATAGAACAAAATAGATTATTATGATGTTAGAATGGCTTATTGGTCAAAGTAAATCGTAAAATTGCCTTTTTTGTCACAATTAAATTAATAGGTATTTTTTACTGAAATAATATTCTGAAGTAACATTTGTTTAACTTGTTTCCTTGTAGGCTGACAAATTTTCTAGAACACTGAAAAATGAGACAAATCGGATCTGTTCCTAATATTTTATTCGGTTTATCCTAATTACTAGCAGTAAAACTTAAAAAATATATAGCCATGTAATTAAAGATATTCCGTTTGCTTAGAAGAAATTAAAAATATTCTGTTTTTATTGAAATTATCTTTGTTCCACAAAATTCCTAACACATTTATAAAACACTCCGGCACTTATCAATATTTGGTCGCATGTCCTTTGACAGAAATGATAGCACGACATTTCTTGGGCATGGAAGCGATCAATGGAAGCGTTCAAATGACCGGCAAATTTTGCTGGGCATAGGGCAGCATGGCCTATTCTAATATGTTCTTGTACTGAAATTTATCTCTCTTCCCTTCTATTTTAGTGACAGGTCCAACACCAAATACTGAAAAACTGCCTCACACTTTGATATTTCCGTCCCCATGTTTGACTACTTTCTTGGTATACTTTGGATCCATTTGTTTGTTCGGCGGGTGTCCAAAACGTTGTTTTCCGTCAGAATTAATCTTATAATTTTTTGTTTCATTAGAAAAAAGCACATGTTTCCACTCCCGTTCAGTCCGGTGTTTATTATTGTAGCAAACGCTAATCTTGCCTTAATATTTTACTTTTTCAAAAGTGGCACCTTCCGAAACACTTCCGTACAAGTTTGCCTCACATAGTCTCCGTCTAAATCTCCTCTAAATGTTTTTGCAGACACACCCTTCGACCTTCCTGCACCAAACTACTCCGAACGTATCAGTTCTGATCCCTTGAAAGGATCATTTTTTTGCCAACAATACCATATTAGAGTCTTCCCGCAAAGTAGTTTTCCTTGATCTTGTTTTGCTAGATACGTTTGCGGTCGTGTTGAACTTCTTGAAATGTTTTATAGCATTCATAACCATATCCTTAGAACAGTGCAAGTTGTTTGCTATTTTTCTTTACTTTCTTATGAAAATTCAAAATAATCTTCCTAGTGCATGAATTGCAACTTTGGTTTGGTTTTATCTCATAGTGATTGGTTTAAAAAGTATTAATTTTAATTAAAAAGGTAAGGTTTTATAGATAATATCGACGTTGCATGAAAATACGCGGCAAAACAAATTTTCGTTTCGTTTTAGATTCGTTTTCTTAAAAAAAAAATAGAACACAGCTTTTATTGTCTTTAATTAGCTGGCAAGCTACAAGTAAAGTACGTTAAAAAAGTTTGTGTTACGTGCCTAGAGTGAGCAGTGTCTGAACTACTAACGAACACAACTATTTTTGTTCCACATATTAAGAACACAACGTTGTGTATGGTTTTATAACAATTACACTAGCTTAAATACCTATTTTACCATAATTAAGTTTTTGGTGGTCAATAAGAGGGTGTATTTATTTATGTGACCACCACTGTATGTTACGTCATACTAAATTCAATATGGCGTCCTATAGAAGGCGTAAAGGCATAACAATTAGATGGGCCGTGTAGGGGCTAGATATAAAGGAATTATTCTTAAATTATAGATATCCGTAAGATTGTCAAATCCGTTAGTTTAAAAACTAATTAGTTTGTAAACTATCGACAAATTCTAAACCAGACCGACAGGGTTTAGAATTTAGGTACGTTTCTTTTGTTCTTACATGTCAAACTAACACGAAGACTAGAGGGGGCGAGCGCAGTGTTTGCTCTGGAGTTTTCTTTGCTATTCAAGTTTAAATCAGTTCACAATTTAACGGTTTTATTATAAACTAACGCGTCATATTGTAAGCTCTACAGTACAGTTTACAATTTATCGAAAGTTTGTAAACTAACGAGAGAAAAAAGCGTTAGATTATATCCTAACGGTTTTGACAATCTTACGGTAACATATAAAATGAGATTTACCTATGAAATAAGCGTTTTGTATGGAGAAAATGAAGTTATATCAATTTTCAGTACATACTTTTTTGCATTTTTTTAGGAATGACAAATCCTAATTTTAAAAAACTGTGTTGAGATAACATTTAGACATAACAGAAACATAACATAAAATTCGATAGAATTTTCAAAAGTGTCAGCTGTAAAAAATATTGCGAATCTTTTCATGGAAATGGATTTTGAAGGTTAAATTTTAGTTATCAAACCGAAAATTAAAATAAAATTTAATAAGTAGATGTAAAAATTAAAAGTGAAAATACCCTTTGAATTACACGAATTATGAACTCCTGAATATGTAAGAAAATTTCGCCAATTTCATAGGTAAGCATCCAATATTATATTAATACCTGTGCTCGCTACTTTGCTTGCATTCATTAGAATCTTTAGAATCGTATTGACGGTTCGGAGATTATAGGTTTCGTACTTGTTAGAGTTGTGGCAGACAGGTTTTAGTTGTCTTGTAAAATGATTGAACTTATTGCCTTTGAATAAAACATTAGTTAAAATAAAAAGTTGATCATTTTGTCGTGTACCTTTTTGGTAAATACCGACATCGACTACATCACACATACAAAATAGTCTCATCCCATCCCAGTTGTTGTAGTTATGTTAGTTGTTGAAAAATTTAGGGCGAAATGAAATCCATAAATTGGGATTCAACTTTAAACCTCCAATTGTGGGAACGCAAGATTACATTGTAACAGCAAAATAGATGAGCAAATAGAGTAACGCCATCTTACTAGTTTGGAAACATTCACTTTTTTAAACATCTGTCAGAAAAACTATCATAGGTATTTGATAAATTAATTAAAGTTACCAGTGGAGATAATATGTATTTAAAAAAAATGTTGCCAACAGTATTCCCTAAGTGATAATACTGAAATATTTTTATTTAGAACTCGAATTTATACAAAAAAAAACTTAATTTGTAACAGATGTACTTATATTTTTATGTTTATTCTATCTAAGTTTTATCTTTGTTAAATGTCAATTTTACACTCAGATGCCTTATATTGTTGCCTGTGTATTGATAAGATTATTTTTAATAAAATAAATGATGTGATTTGAGTAAATAAAAAATATTCAAATAATTCACAACTTGGTATCATTTGGCCAAAGATAAATAAGATTTTTGGTTTGGATTCATAAATAATCGTGCCTCACTGGTAAGGATAATTCAAGATTTTGAAAATGTGTTCAAACGGGGAAACATCACTGCTTGTTGTTCCTGCTTTTAAAAATAGTCAGTAATTTGTTCAATACGGAAGGGGTGTATAGGAGCACTTGTGACACTGTGATATATGTCAGTCGCGCGATTTTCATTAATATGGAAATCAGCTGAAGGGCACAATTCTGAACTGGAGATTGCATCGTGATCGCGTCGCGAGCGCTCCAAAGGGCCAGAAAAGCCGCATTTGGCGTGCCGGCGGCGCCTATTTTGTATTGAGACTGACAGTCAAATACGGCATTTTGCTCCCTTCGGAGCGGTCGCGATGCAATCTCCTGTATAGAATTGGGCCCCTGAGCAGCGCGTCAGTCGCGCGACTATCGCGCTGCATAGTGTGAAAAGTCAAAACTGTTGCAAGAGTCAACAGCATCAGTATGGTGGACCGAGGGGAGGGGCATCGAAAATTGGCATTCGGCATCGGCATTGGACACAGTGATGCGGTTTTTTCCAGGTACTCAGAACTACAAGTAGGTAGTGCTCTAAAGAAATTATGATATGTCACGATGTCAAAGTTATAAGTCAAAGTACTTTATTACTGTAGATATTTACATATACTTAGCAAACGTCATTTTTTGCCTCTTCTCTACATTGGACCACTGTGGGAGAAGGAGGGCGTAGAAACTCCCACAGATTGATTTTTAGATCTCTTTTAAAAATAGGTTGTGCTTAAATATTACAAATATGTTTTTTTTATATTATTATGATTAATAAGCAAATAAATACAAAATTATTAACATCAAGGTCTGTGTTGAGCTAGATTAACCCTACACAGTCCTGTCATTTAATATCTTATCGAATGCCGCTTCAACGAATGTCACGACTAGGCAACCAATCCTGCATCAAAATCGCAATCCGGCAAGGCTGTCGGATTGAGGTCATCAATCATGGGTTTTGCGGAATTCCGTTTTTGTTATAGTAAATTTAAAAAAATATACGCGTGCAGCATGGAACACGTGTTGGAAAGTTAATTACAGGATCCATACACTTATAAACCGAAGAAATATAAATAATAATTGGCTGCATTATAGGAAGACTTTGGCCTGTCCAGATGAATGAAGAATATTTAAAAAAAAAAAGAAAAAAAAATATAAATAAAATAAAAAATGCGCCCGATATTTTTTTAATGACACCTGAGCCCTTTTTATTAAATATAAGATTCTTTCGATTCCGCAACGGTGCGGGATCTCACATGAGTAATCCCGCAATCGTGATCCTAAAAAAAGGTGCGGGCTCCCGCTTTTCCGAAAACGCCAGGTCGATGGTACGCCACATTGAATGTACGTCACCTTGATGGCCGCCCAGCGAATGTATTGATATCGATAATAGATCCAACCACCAGGATAATTTTAAATGACCTTTACAGGCGGCAGGTGGTGTTGATATGCGTAATAGGCATTTGTGTAGGACAAAATCCTACTAATTATGATGTCGTTGAAAATTGATTGAATTAAATATTAAAAAATGTGTGTTCATTAAATAGTTTTCTTAGTTAGTTCTTTTTTTCCGTTTCCGGGTGTCAAACCTACCAGACGTGTTACAAGTGCTCCAGCTTTTATTTACCGAAAAGTGTGCTAAAAGTGCTTGTAGTGCCGTGTAAATAAGTGACTAGTACTCATTTAGTGCCAATTAATTTAGACAATGTCAGATGTGCCGGGTTCAAATTGAAATAAGCTCGTAATAAGCGAAAGCATCCAGCTAAATTCTGTTGATAAAGCCAGCCATTTTTGAAATTAATCAGTACTACCAACATTTCATCAAACCATAGACAATAAATCGTGGTCGTTTCCGGTTCGCAAATACCGGTTGTGTTCCGATTTTTATCGTACATCACTACCATTTTTTCAATTCATTCACTCATCAAGATGTCAAAACAAATCATCAAAGCAATCTCTTCACATGTGCCTCCACTACATGATACTGGCAGAAATTGTCTGGCAACAGCAGGACAGATTGCCATTAGTTAAAAAATGAAATGAAATGAAAGTGATAGAAGGATTGTAAACAAAACAAAAAATGCAAACCAACAAGCAATTGGTCCAACAAGCGCTACATAAAGGGCTTTTCCACACCCGTCCGAGGACCCAATCTCTTGGCGATGTGTCCAACTTGCAAAATTCGACGCAAGAACAACAAAACTCTTCCGTCAAAAATGGCAAAAGAACTCGCAGCCCCCGGGAATGCTATACCAAACCACCTCACAAACAAGCCAAAGTGGACAACTACTGGCTTAGTAACCCCATACAATTGTCAAACAGCTTCACTGGTCTAGATACTGGACCAGAACCAGCACAATTAGAGGGTGAGAAACAGCAATCTCAACATGCAGTTAAAGAACCAAGACCGCCCCCAATATTCGTAGACAGAGTGGGTAATATCCAACCTCTTATTGACCTCCTCAACGAGCATGCCAAAGACAACTACTTGATTAAGGTCTTGCGTAACGACCAAGTCAAAATACAACCTAAATCTGGTGAACACTACAAAAATATTGTTAACCAACTTGAACTCAAGGGTACAGAATTTCACACATACAAACCTAAGCAAGACAGAACGTACAAGGTAGTTTTGAAGAATATCCACCCATCAACTGATACTGATGATATTAAACAAGCACTAGGCGAGCTTGGTCACACCGCCACTAATATCTGGAACATCAAGGCAAGGTCCACCAACAAACCACTGCCCATATTCTTTATATATTTTTTTTTTTTTATTTATTTTAAGCAGAAATTATAAATTTACATCTGATAATAGGTCCACGGAAACCATATAGGTTTGTATGTGGATCCTTATTACGCTAAAATATATGTACAATGTTTAACACATCTTGTTTTTGTTTATGTAAGTACACACAAAATTTTAAAAATAAATTAAAAACATATCAGTTATGTATTTTTCATGGTTACACAACTTAGGTATTGGTTAGGGATAGGAAAGGGAGGAAAAGTATTTTTTAAGTTTCGCTTTTATGTTTAGCGGAGATATGATGTTTCTTATGTCAGTGGGTAGTTTGTTTATTAGTCGCGGAATGCAGTAGGCGCGCGTCCGTGTACCGTAGAAATTATTTGCGCGTGTAGTGGTTAGTTTACCTTGGGCCGCACTACGCGTACCTACGGGGTGATCTATTCTGTGCTGTAGGGTATTGTTGAAGAACTCCTCTTTCAGTAATGTATAATGAAATTTGGTGTGAATAGGGAGTGTATTACAGTAATGGAATAGTTTAGATGAGTTACCTGAATATTCGTATCTGATATTAGGTGGGACAATTATTTTAAGAAGTTTGATTTGCAAGGTGTGTATTTGGTCCAGATATGTTTTGTGGGTACGTCCATAGCTGGAGAGGCCATAAGACACTATGGAGTCAAAGAATGCATTGTATAGCATTATTCGAGTTTTGAATGGTATACGATTTCTACCTACATAAAATGCGGCAATGAGTGCCCTGAGCTTGTTGCATACTCGTTGGATGTGGGGACCCCAGTTAAAAGTACCATCAATCACCAACCCCAGGTAAGTGTGTCTGTCAACTATCTCAATCGATGGACATTGACAGTCTTTCTTGATGTGCTCATCGTGCATAAAATCGTGCGTATGCGCAACAAGCTCATCCGACAGGTTACCCTTTAAATATGGCGATTTAATGAGCATTAATTTGGTCTTTCGGGCATTCAGAGCTAGGCCTACGTCATGGCACCACTTATTGAGGTTGTCAAAATCAAACTGGAGGCCTTGAAGTGCTATGTTTATGTTACTATTGGCGATAATTAGGCATGTGCCGTCTGCAAATTGGTAAGGGGTGCTGAAGCTTAGGACATTTACCATATCGTTGACGTATGTTATGAAGTGGAGGGGCCCTAGTACAGAACCCTGAGCAGTTCCCTGGGATACCGTGGTGGTACGACTAATACTTTCGCCGACTTTAACACAGTACTGTCTATTTTTTAAGTAATTAGCGCACCAGGTCTGTAACGGGCCTCTGATGCCACATTTTCCAAGTTTGTTTGTGAGCAGATTGTGATCTAATATATCGAAAGCGCGCGAAAAATCTATGAAAAGGGCTAGTACCTGTTTCTTATTGTTAAGCGAGCTGTTCACGTGATCCGTGAGTTTGGATAGTAACGATGTTGTACTTTTTTTTTGCTGGAAGCCAAATTGGTGAGTGTTTATAATATTATTAGATTGGTAGAATTTATGTATCTGCTCACAAACAAACTTCTCAACTATTTTGTCGACCGACGACAGTAGTGTGATGGGACGGTAATCAGCAACGTTGTCCCTTTTACCTTTTTTAAATATAGGTCTAACGCAACCCAATTTGAGATCATCTGGGTACTTACCCGTGTTTATGCTAGTGTTTATAAGATGCGCGATCGTACCCGCAATATTGTCACCGATAGCTTTGATGTCGAGGATTTTGATTTTATCTAGACCCGACGCTTTTCTGCTGTTCAGGCCGCGAATAAGTTTGTGGATTGCTCGTGGGGTAGCTTTTTTGAACCTCATACTGACGTCCGCGTTATTGCTGAAGCTGTTTTCGTCGAGAATGGTATGTTTACATTGCGGGAGGATCTTTTTTACGGATTCGTCAAACTCAATAGCGAATTCATTTGCTATTTCAGTATTTGTAAGGTTTTTGGTTTAAAAGCGTCCGCTATCGCATCGTCAATACTTTTTGATATTCTGCCGCATATCGAATTTATTATTGTCCATAAATTCTTTGGGTTACTATAGTTATCTTTAATTTTATTTTGGTAGTATAGGTTCCTGTAGTATTCAATTATTTTATTGGATTTGTTTCGTGTCTTGTTATACTGTAGCCTAATTTCATGGTTTGTTGGATTCTTCCTCCAGAGTCCAAAAAGAATGTCTCTTTTTTCGCAAAGGTTTACAATTTTTTGGTTCATCCAGGGTTCGCGATTTCTAATAAGTTCACGATTTTTCTTTAGTCTTATGGACGACTGTTAGGCCTCTTGGAAGGATTTTTTTATGTGTTGAAAAATCTCATCTGCCGTCTGCAAATTATAAGTAAAGTTCCAGTCAACATTGCCTAAGTTTTTGAGTAACTCATCACGATTATGTATGACTTTCGCCTTAGCAGCAGCCTGTATATGAGTCATTGAACTACAACCATGCAGCAATAACAAGGACATTTATAACCTAAAATACCTGCTACACTGCCAAGTCAAGATAGAAGAGCAAATTCCAAAAAGGGTGATCCCGCAGTGCGCCAACTGCCAACAATACGGTCACACAAAGACATACTGCAGAAGACAACCAAAATGCATAAAATGTGCTGGTGAGCACATGTCAGTAGATTGTCCCAGGAAGACTAGATCAAATGATGTCAAATGTATTCTATGTGAGGGGAACCACCCAGCTAACTACAAGGGATGTACAGTCTACAAAGAGCTCCAAAAAATAAAATACCCATCACTAAGACCGAAAACCATACCAGGAAATAAGGCAATTAAAGCACCTGGTAACCTTCTACCAAAGCCCCAAATATACTCTAACCTTCTACCAAAGCCCCAAACATACTCCTATAGTGACGCTGCTAAAGCAACTCAAAAGTCTGATGAAATATACCAGGACAATCTAAACCCCAATACACCACCCAACCCTACAAAACCAGACGAGATGAAGATGCTCATGTCAATGATGCAGCAAATGATGCAGCAACTTACTACTGTAACAAATCTACTATTGTCCATAACGTCCAGACTGCCAAATTCGATTCAATTAAATTAGTCCTATGGAATGCCAACGGCCTACCAAACCACAAGCTAGAAGTAAAAGCTTTTCTTGAAGAAAATAATATTGACATCATGTTAATAACTGAGACACACTTCACTGATAAGAACAACTTCAGTATCCCTAAGTACAAAGTTTATCACACTATGCATCCATCCGGGGCAGCACACGGAGGAAGCGCTATCCTAGTAAAACAAAACATACGCCACTATGAAATGGAGCCATACTGCACAGAAATGTTTCAAGCTACAAATATTTCTATAGAAGATTGGCAAGGCCGACTAACGCTGTGTGCTGTCTACTGCCCACCAAAACACAAACTTAAAAAGGAAGACTACATCAAGTTTCTTGACCATCTTGGCAGAAGATTTGTTGCTGGAGGTGATTATAATGCTAAGCACACATCTTGGGGGGCCAGAACAACTACTACGAAGGGACGGCAGCTACTGCAAGCCATAAACTTGCTTAACTTAAGCGTGGTCTCATCTGGAAAACCGACTTACTGGCCTACTGACAAAAACAAGATACCAGATCTTCTAGACTTTTACATAATCAAAGGACTAAGCAAGGATAAAATAGAATGCAAGGGTAGCTATGAACTCTCATCTGATCATTCCCCAGTATTTGCTACAGTCGACATGAATGTCATTATCACACCCAGACCCTGCAAGTTACACAATCGACAAACAGACTGGAAACACTTTCAACAACTAGCATCCGAAAGAATCTGCACATCTGCACCGCTAAAAAGTGACAATGATATTGAAAAAGCTGTGGAACACTTCAATCAATGCATACAAGTGTCAGCATGGGAATCAACCCCAGAGCCGAAAGCAAAAGATCAATATATACTTGCAGAGAAACGCAGAGCAAGGAAAGCGTGGCAAACTCACAGGTGTCCCAGCAATAAAAAGACACTGAACTATATCACCAATAAACTTAAAACACTACTCGAAGATGTAAGGAATAAAGGAGTTCAGAAATACCTTAGAAGTCTTGATGGAACAGCAGGAACTGACTACTCGCTGTGGAACGCCACTAAAAAGCTAAACCAGCCTCAGAAGCATCACCCCCCCATATGCAAACCTGACCAAACATGGGCGAAAAGTGACACAGAGAAGGCTGACACTTTCGCGTACCACCTAGAAAGGGTATTCGTCCCAAACCCAGACAACGGCTCTACTAAAACCAATGAAGTAAATGAGCTACTTACTAAAACTTACCAGCTTGATCTTCCAGTTGAAAATTTTTCTAAGAACGAAGTTGTTGCAGCAATAAAGAATCTAGCTAACCACAAATCTCCAGGGTTTGATCTTATAACTGCAACCATCCTTAAACATTTGCCAGTGGAAGCTGTGGAACTCCTAACATATATATTTAATGCCATTCTACAGCGCAACTTCATCCCAAGGCAATGGAAAGTGGCACAAATAATAATGATTGTTAAACCGGGAAAACCAGCAACGGATATAAAATCATATCGTCCAATAAGCCTGCTGCCAATCACATCAAAATTACTGGAAACATTGTTCCTAAGGAGACTCATGCCTATAATCCACCAGAAAAACATCATTCCAGAGCACCAGTTTGGCTTCAGACAGAGGCATAGTACAATAGAACAGGTCCACAGATTGATAGAAAAAATAAACACCACATTCGAAAAAAAGGAGTACTGCTCTGCAATATTTCTGGACATCTCTCAGGCATTTGACCGAGTATGGCACGAAGCACTACTCTACAAAATTAGATTGTACTTACCCATTAATTACTACTTATTCCTCAAATCATATCTGAGTGAGAGATACTTCTTTGTCAAGCTGGGAGAGGACTCAACTACTTTACACCCAATACAAGCAGGAGTGCCACAGGGAAGTGTTCTTGGACCTATACTATATATCCTTTACACCGCAGACTTACCAGTCAGCACTGATGTTGTTACTGGAACCTTTGCTGACGACACGGCAGTCCTAGCCTCAGACCAGAGCCCAACAGCAGCTTCAGCCAAACTTCAATCAAGCATAAATTCCATAACAGACTGGCTCAGGGACTGGAGAATAAAAGCAAATGAAACCAAATCTGTTCAAGTTACCTTCACCACCAGAAGAGACACATGTCCTCCAGTTATGATGAATGGGAATCAAATACCTCAAGAAGATGAAACCAGATATCTCGGCATCTTTCTAGACCGACGCTTAACCTGGAGAAAGCACATATTCACGAAGCGTAAAGCCTTAGGCCTGAAGCTCCACAACTTATACTGGCTCCTAAACAAAAAGTCGCAAATGTCACTGGAGAGCAAGTTGCTAATCTACAAATGCATCATAAAACCTATATGGACCTACGGCATACAACTTTGGGGAACGGCTGCCAAATCAAATATCGCGATCCTTCAAAGGTTCCAATCAAAAACTCTACGACTAATCACAAATGCACCATGGTACATTACTAATGAACGCATTCATCGAGATTTGAAAGTCCCAATGGTACAGGAGGAGATTGTATCCAACCTCAAGAGATATAAAGCGAGACTAGAAAGGCATCCTAACTCACTGGCCCTGAACCTGATGATGGAACCGATAACCCTCAAAAGACTAAAAAGAAGAGCACCACAAGATCTGCTAAACTAATCTTAGAATAAATTTAAAGGATGGTACACTGGTCCCATACCTAAAAGCCTGTCTACACATCAAATCTATAGCTGAATGTCCTAGATGACAGATTGCTGTAAAAAAGGAAGACATAAAAAAAAATAATAATTAAATAGTTAATATCATACCCAATTACCAACTGGGACTGACATGACGAAATACTGACAGCTCAAGCACTTATGTCACTGCGTTTACGATTCAACAAATAAAAAATAAAATAAAATAAAACAAAATAAAAAATTCAACCATTGGGATACAGTGCCATAGATGCCAACTATCGGGACACGCTGCGAAAAAAAGCGATGTCACTGCCTTTATGTGAAGTGCACATTCATTCTTCAAAGGATAGTCTAAAAACAGACCGTTCACTCTCAGCCCGCTGCTGCAACTGCGATGAACATCGCCCGGTTAATTAATGAAAATGTAAAGAGCGTATTGAATACTTGCAGCGCACCCATAAAAGCCGGGGTACTAACTTAGCCAGTGTTGATAGCGCCATCACAAAATATCTGCACATAATTACATTGAATAATAAGGAAGCATGGGCAAATGCTATTCCAATGCCGACACAGAGGAGCTACGCTTATGTTACCAGACATCAAGATCCAAACGAGCCCTTAAGGAGCCGGCGAACAATGAATTTTCCATACTAACTTAATATCATAATAATTTTAAATTAGTTTCAAACATTTCAACGGTATCATCATCAATCAGCCCAAATTCACCGACTGATGGGTATAGGCCTCTTCTTTTCCACGCCATCCACTCCGGTCCTGAGCCTCCCGCATCCATTGCCTAGCTGCTATGGCGATGATGTCATCCGTCCATCTGGCTGATGGTCTGCTGACTGGTCTTCGTGCGGTTCTGGGTAGCCACTCTGAAACCGCTTTGGTTCACCTTCCGTCATCTATCCTTGCCAAGTGTCCTGCCCACCCCCACTTCAGTCTCGTGATTCGCTTGCCGACATCGACGATCTTAGTATGACGACTTATTTCTGTTTTGCGAATACGATCCCGAAGTTTTATGCCTAGCATGGAACGCTCCATGGCCCTTTGTGCGACTTTAATTTGGTGCATATTCGCCTTTATTAGCGTCCATGTTTCGGCACCGTAAGTAAGTGTGGGCAGGACACATTGGTTGTAAACCCTGGTCTTCAGGTTCTGCGGGATCTTGGACTTGAAGACGTCTTTAAGCATCCCAACTGAATCCGTCTGGTAATCTCATTTACTTGAGAGTCTCGGTCAAAAGACAAATAATGTCCAAGATAAACATAACTGTCCACCGCCTCCATTGTACTGTTACCGACAATTATGTTCGGTATCGATGAGTGACTCATCATTATTTTCGTCTTGGACATGTTCATCTTCAGGCCAACCTGCAAAGATGTTGTGTGCAGTTCGTCAAGCAAATTTTATAGAGTACCGACGTCTTCAGCTATGAGTACTAGATTGTCTGCGACCTCAGGTGCGTAAGCTTGGCACCGTTAATGTTGACGTCTTTTTCATCCCACAATAGAGTCTTCATTACGTCTTCAAGGACATTCGTGAAGAGCTTAGGAGAAATAGAGTCGCCTTGGCGCACACCCCGGCCTAAAGCTACGGGATTGGTTGGCTCATGCATACGCTTCCGCATCGTAGCGCAATAGTAGATCTCCCGGAGGATACTTTCTTACCTATCGTCGATTCCGCACCGATGGAGAGAGCGGAACACCGCCCAGTGCTTGACTGTGTCAAAAGCTTTTTCCTTGTCCACAAAAGCCAGGCAAATGGGCTGGTTATACTCCCTACATCTCTCCATCAGTTGCTTGATAGCGTGTTTATGATCGACGGTAGAATATCCACTCCGGAAGCCGGCCTGCTCCACTGGCTGGTATTCGTCTAGTACTCGGGTTAGTCTATTGCACAGGACCTTAGCAAACAGCTTGTACACCTGGGATAGAAGGCTTATAGGTCCGTAGTTTTGTAGCAATCTCTTATCTCCCTTATTGTGTAGAATAGTTACTACTGCATTTTTCCAGGCGTATGATGTCGTGCTGTTTAGTACTACAGTGTTGAAGAGCTCTACCAGGACTTTCAAAACGGACTCTCCTGCCGCGTGTAGCATTTTCACTGTAACACCATCCTCTCCAGAAGCCTTTTCCCTTTTCATTTGACTCAAAGCAAACTATATTTTGTCTGGAATTATAGGGGGCACTGTTCGGTTGGTGGTGCTCTGGGGTCTAAAAGCTCTGTTGTATCAGGTTCTGCTGCTTTAGATGTATATAAATCCTAATATTATTCCTCAACAACAGTGAGTAGTTGACTATGATCGGTGACCAGATTTACTGCATTATCTTTTAATTCGCAGATTTCAGCTTTATTTATATCTGTTTTATTTCGAAAAACTTTTGGACCTCGATTTTGTTGAATTGTGTCTTCTATTATTTTTGTATTGTATGTCCTTATGTCCTATCTAATTGCTTTTGCAGTCTCATTTTTCTTCTATTATCCAAAAGAGATAGTGTGTCCGATGATACTTTTGATTCTAATTGTCTGTGACCACCAAAATATGTCAAAATTAATAAGTTTATAAAAAAAAACAAAATCATGCTAAAAAGTCAAAAAAGGTTGTAACAAAGCTTCTTAATAAAAGAAGGGTTTTAGATAAAATTGAGCTGTGTACCGCTCAGCTTAATTATAACCAGATTAGCTATGAGGACAACATGACCACTGCATTGGCCTCTATGACAAAACCAGAGCGGAAACCAGGGAACTGAACCTAGCTATGGATGCAGTTTTCAGAAGCCAGGTTAGCCTAGAAACTAAAATATTGGAGAGCTGCTGTTGTGTGCCGGACTGTGCTCCGTCAGCTACTTCCCTTCTGGATGTCAGCGCTTCATATCCAGGTATAAAAACAATTGTGTACAGCGATGAACTTGGAAAAAATATGTGCCAATGATTAAATATGTACCTATATGGAGCATACGGTAATAAATAATTGTTTAACAAACTGTAATCGGCATGATATTATGCAAAAAGTAGATAACGCTACATATAGTGATGACTCTTATTTAATCATATGCCTCGGTAATAGGGGTAATTTGAACAAGGCTGACTTAATTAAATATTCAGACAAGCTCTGATCTTTAAAAGTAAAACAAATAACCCACATTCACGAGCGTAATGGGGTAAAATAAATAAATAACCTTCGTTTGTACTAAGATTTTCGTACATTTAAGTAAAGTGCGTGGTCTAAAATGTACTATTGATATTACTGAGCTAGGATGAACTACATATATCTAGATATGTATTGATATTTTTTCGCGATATATCGAGGCCGACGTTGATATTTTTACAAATATCGATATTTTTTTTTTTTATTATCTTATCTCAAAGTTGTTCACAAAAAATATCTATATGATATAAATCGATAATATTTGTGAAAATCTACACAGCTGACTCACTGCTTTATTGTTTAAAATGGCTACTTAATTATTAGATACGCCTGTAACTAATACTTGTATTGTGCTTACTCGTGATGATAGAAAAGCCGGGGTAATGTGAATCGGGCGTCAATGCAATGTTTTGTTTGTTGTTTAACATCTGGAAGCGAGCTCTCGCTCGAATATGTCCTATCTGCTCGCCCCCAGTTACATTCCCTTACAGCGACAGCCTGCCACAATCAGAAAACAACCTGCAATAACAATATACATGTAATGGATACTAACAGTTTTGTTAGTAGAAATAAATATTATTTGACTAAAGGTAAATATTACCTTCCTAGTTATTACAAAAGACAACTTGCAAATTCGCTATCCTATTATTTTAATATAAAAGCCAAAAATTTGGCTACACATAATGCCTCTATTGAGCATTATACTGAAGTTTCAAACAAAACCTTGGAAGTTTTTTCAAGTCATTTAAATTAGATACAACGTCAATACAGGAAGTCTCTAGTCCGTCAAATAATATTAATAAAATACATAATAAAAACATAAAAAATCAAAATTGTAAAATAAATGCAAAGTTTACTAATCTGGTCCACCAAAATATTCAAGGTAGCAGCAGTAAATTATTAGAGTTGGAATTGTACATTAACTCTTTTAATATTGATATTTTATGTCTAACAGAACATTGGCTAAAAAGCCATCTTCAATTTCAGTAACCACCAGGTTTGTAGTTCTTTTTGCAGATCACATGCTGCTCGTGGAGGCTCTGTAATATTTCTAAATAAACACTTAAAGTTCAAAAATCGTAAAGACATAGTATGTTTATCAGTTGAAAGCCACATTGAAGTAGCAAAACGGAACCTTGCAAAAGTTGTTTCTTTTAACAACAAACTTTTTGCAACGCTATTGTGCATGTGTTGAGTTGGAGCGCATAATTGTAATAAGCGTTAACAGCCCACCCTCAGCTTCATTTGATTTTTTTGAAAAAATCATGGATGACATATTATTTCAAGTATCAAAATGTAATAAAACTCTTATGATATGTGGAGACTTCAATGTAAATTTATTAGAAACTTACTCCCTTAGTACGAGACTAACTAACTTATTTAATTCTCACAACTTAAAGCCACTTTTCATGGAACCTACTCGAATAACTGAAACCTCAGCAAATTGTATAGACAATGTATTTGCTTATCCAAATGAAAAAAATGTGCTTAAAAAAATTATAAGTAATTTAAAGTCAGACCATTTAGGTCAATACATTAGACTAGAAATTCAAGTTCTACAAGAAAGATAACATACATACCTGTGACTGCACATCGGTTTAAAGGTTTAAATAAGAGTTATTAAGAGTACAATTCTTGTTTTGCTGGACTTCTCCAGAGCCTTCGACTGTTTAAATATTTCTCTTTTGCTTTCGAAAATGTCGTATTATGGATTTGACAGTTCTGCAGTGCGCTGGTTTGGTAACTATCTAACAGGCCGAATGCAGACGGTAGTTTTGCGAAGGCAGAATGGAACCCAGAGTTTTTCTACCACGAAGCCATTGACGAGGGCGTACCACAGGGTTCTACTCTTGGTACACTTCTGTTTATTCTGTACAGTGCAGACATTGTTACAAGCATAGAGAAGTGCCAGTATCATCTCTATGCAGACGATGTTCAACTTTATACATCAACCAAGCCTACCGATGCAGCTGCAGCAGTATGTGCAAATTAATCATTGGTCTGTCACGTAATCAAATATGACCGCGTAAACAAAGGGCCTGTCTGTCACGTAATCAAATATGACCGCGGTCTGAAGTAAGCATATTTTGATCGAAAGTAAGAACAAAACATAGGACTATCCCTTGCACCAAAATGTAGCCGAAAGAACAAGGATGGCATACTTTCTATTGATTAGCCTCTAAAGACAGCCATCGGCGGTTAGTTAAGGCAATGAAGTGACGAGCTCGCCAGTGGCAAAGTATTTCTTGATCGTCGCCTGCGTCGACTCCAGATAAATAATTGCAAAAAATTGTATGAGGAGAAATGTTATATTTATTGAATTCCTTGGTTTAAATATGTGCATAAAACACTAACATTTAGAAATAATGGTTTATTTTTTATTTATTACGACCTTTGTACAATAAATTGGGAAAAATTCACTGACCCTTGATTTCAAATTAGAATTTATAATATATTGCTAAGCTAAACTGGACTAAACTATTTTTATTGGTTTAGCTTATTTAATATTCTTTCCAACCACAAAACATTCAGGTATAGGTCCCATAGAAAAAAAAACAGAGTTATCGTCATTTTTTATGAAACGGGCCGCAGCGCGCCATGCTCCCTGCAGACCCCGTGACATGGCAGCCATTTTGCATATGCGCTCTTTGACAGTTCAATGGTTAATTTAGAGTTAAACAAAATTGCTTCTTGGTCTGACAAAAATTGCCTTGTACTGAATCCAGCCACATCCAAGAACATGGTGATGGGCTCAAAGCATCAAATCTATAATACGTCACAAGCCATGAACTCCAGGAATATAGTCATCGTGGGCGAACCAGTGGAACGGGTGGTGGAAGCCAAAAACCTTGGACTACTGATGGATGGTGAATTTCATTTCGAAAACCACATAGTTAGGATCGTGACCAATGGCTTCTACCGCTTAAAGGTTCTTTATAATATACGCGATTACCTTAGTACTCATTTGCGAATCAGTCTTTGTGAATCTCTGATATTATCGAGAATTAACTACTGTGATGTCGTTTATGGTGGCTATATACTTAGACGGACGAAGAAACTGATACAACGTGTCCAAAACGCGTGTGAACGTTTTTGCTTCAAAGTCTCTCCTAGATCCCACATCACCCCGTTCTTGAACGCCGCAAAACTGCTGAATATGGATGTGCAGCGAAAACTTCACCTCGCAACGTTGCTGTTTGGTGTTGTGCGCTATGAAGCCCCTATCTTCCTGTTTAGAAGGCTGGAGTGGTCGGCGAGTCAGCGACGAATGAATAGAGATTTATTTAGAGATAAGCTCGCCTTTGCTTATTACATTACTTTTAATTGTCTGTAACTTTATACTATCTATGCAATAAAGAATAAAGGAAGGAAGGATTCTTACACCTGCACATAGAACGGCAGCGTTCCGTGGTAGTTTCAGATTTGCGGCGTCCAGGTGCTGGAATGCAGTCCGTGAAGCAACAAGTAGGTACACCTTTCGGCGCAAGCTAAGGGTATACCTGCTTAATAAGCAGAGATTACCATATTCCTGATAACCCTTCCGTTAGCTTATGACCTTCCGAGTGGACTGGTAAACGCATTTTCTAAATTTTGTTTTTGCTAATGGCTTTAATGTCTAGAACCCTAATTTTACCCAGGCCTGATGCTTTTCTGCTATTTAAATCACATATAAGTTTATGGATTTTTCGTGGCGTGGCTTTTCGAAAACTGACATTCGCAACAGTGTTGAATCTGGTTTCATCGAGAATGTTTATTTTGCACTGAGGGCTGATCTTTTTCACGGATTCATCAAATTCTGCAGCAAATCGATTGGCTATTTCAGTATTTGAGATGTTTAGAGGACTGAACGCCTTTATTATTGCATCATCGATATTCTTACAAATAAACTGCTTACTGTTCTAAAAGACGGCATAAATTTCCAAGGTAGCAGAGAAACTCTTCGTAAATTGTTACGAACAATTGGCTTTCGTTTCCAAAAACATAAAGCAATCGCAAGGTTTTAACCGAGCGCAATGATATTTCTGCGTGGAGAGCTAAATATTTGCAAGAAACGCTTTATCAGCTAATCGTCGACCAGTTGTATTCTTAGACGAGACTTATATACATTCCTCATATACCACTAAATAATGCTGGCAAAGTCAAGAAACAGATGGATTTCTAGAACCTGTATCTAAAGGGTAACGTTTTATTATTGTTCATGCCGGAGGAGAAACGGGGTTTGTCCAAAACGCAGACCTTGTATTGAAATCAAATACCAAAAGTGGGGACTACCTACCACGACGAAATGAATAACACAAACTTCAAAAAGTGGTTAACCGAAAAATTACTACCCAATCTTGAAGAACCATCTTTGGTAGTAATGGACAACGCTGGACAACGCCGGACAACGCCACTGTCAATTTAGACAGTGGCTCTGATACCGATAGTGACAGTGACTCAGATTTCGAGGAAATTGTGGAATTTATCCACTGGACCATACATATGGCATTAGTGCACATACTTCAGCTTCATTAGATCATAATTACTGTGTGAAAAGTTTCAAAAAAACGAAAATTTGAAATGCAATGTGTCAGCAATTCTATTTTTATAAGCAATATTTATACTTAATCATTTGTCGATCGTATCAGATCAGAGGGTGCGAAGAATCCCCGGCAGAGATCCGACCTGCCAGATCACGACCAGCTACATTTAATGCACGTACATTGTGTACTGTCGAACGGTTTATTGCATTATTAGAAGAAACAAATAAAATTAACTGGGATGTCCTGGGGCTGTCAGAAGTCAGACGAAAGGGAGCGAACCTCACTAAAATTCCATCCGGAGAGCTTTTCTATCACCGTGGCTGTGATGATTCCACCTACGGAGGAGTGGGCTTTCTGATTAATAGAAGGTTGACCTCTGCTGTACAAAACATAGCAAGTGTTTCGACACGAGTTTTCTATGTTGTACTGAAAGTAAGTAGTAGGTATAGCCTAAAGATAATCCAAGAGTATGCGCCCACCTCTGATCACTCGGAAGAGGAAATTGAGGTTATGATCACCTTCTTTCAAAAAAGACCTGCTAGAAAATGAACTTGGGTCAGACCCAATTAAAAAAATAAAAATGAAATAGACTACTTAGTAAGTTCTGATAAACACCTGGTCATTTATATTCACATTGGTCATCAATTATTTTAAGACTAGCAGCGACCATCGGTTATTGAGAGCCACGTTAGTTCTTGACATACGTAAAGAGAAGAAGAAGATGGTGATTTCACAGAGTAGGAAGTACGAAAATACAGACTACAAGTACAAAAGGAATTCAAGATAGAGCTAAAAATAAATTCGAAGTGTTGCAAGAACAGAACCTAGACGTGGGCTCACGAACGATGGAACTCTGCAAGATAGTCGTAAATACTACTAGAAAATTCATTCAAAATTCAAAGAGTTTATTTCCACAAGAAACACATAGGTTACACTTGGAGAATGTCAAATCTTAAACTAACACATATATAAGGTATAACTCAATTTGAATTCCGTCACCTCAATATTTTAGATGCTGAAAGCAAAGAGGCGACTAGAAACCTCCAGCTTTATACGTTATATTTTACGGAATTGGAGCAAACACCTTCCAAAAAATAATCTGATATTTTATAGTAAGCCTTTTTACATAAGTGATTTTTAACAACAATTTTAAATTTATTTACAGACAATTCTGTAACTCAGTTGGGATTTTGTTGTAAAAGCGAATACATTGCCCTTTAAAAGATACATTAACCTTATGGAGCCTAGTAGTAGGTATAGCTAGTTTATTCCTTTTTCTAGTGTTGACAATGTGCCTGTCGCTATTCTTAGGAAATTTATCAATATTTTTGTAGACATACATTAGGTTTTCATAAATATACTGACACGGCACTGTCATAATCGGCTGCTTACTAGTAAGGCTGGGTTTAGAAGTGCCTATAGAAAGTATTTGATACTACAGCAGAAAACTTAGGGAACGGCACGAAGCTAATCTACCTGTTACCTGTGATATTTATATTGTTTCCAATTATATTATTACTATGATTAATTCCCTTCTGATTATTATTATTTTATAATCCTAATGACATTTTCAATTTAATCTTACTTGTAACCCTGACATAAATTTTATTACATATTGCTATATATTTTTTTTAATTTTATTTCTTTTATTACTATTCATTTTAATGATATAATTTTAATGCTATAATTTTAATACAATCTTCTAGAATACAATTTATTTTATTCAACAATTTTATTAAAATCATCATATTTTACGTTGTTAAATGTGTACTTGAGCAAACCGTTGTCTCGTCCGTACTGGCTCTGGCAGAATATCAGCGTCACAGATTCGTCTGTGACATTGCTGAGTCAGGGCCATTTCATTGTCGCGGTACAGTCACAATACCACATAGTTATCCTTACCGTACCTTAATGTTTTGCTTGTATAATTTTATTATTTATTGTTTGTTTTATTTAACTGCTGTGTTTTGTTTTAATTTGCAGATTTTTATTCTTAAAATTTGAGTTAAAATTATGTATTTGTGTGTGTACCATGTTGCAATGAATAAATTAATTTATCTATCTATCTATCTATCTATCTATCTATCATAATGTTAATTTCCTTAAATTTACAACGCAGTGACTCTCTGGGACCCACATTGTAGATTGCACGAACAGCCCTCTTTTGCAGCACAAATATTATGTTAATGTCTGCAGCGTTCCCCCACAGCAGTATGCCGTAAGACGTTACCCTTTAGATACAGGTTCTAGAACTCCATCTGTTTCTTGACTTTGCCAGCATTATTTAGTGGTATATGAGGAATGTATATAAGTCTCGTCTAAGTATACAACTGGTCGACGATTAGCTGATAAAGCGTTTCTTGCAAATATTTAGCTCTCCACGCAGAAATATCATTGCGCTCGGTTAAAACCTTGCGATTGCTTTATGTTTTTTGGAAACGAAAGCCAATGTTCGTAACAATTTACGAAGAGTTTCTCTGCTACCTTGGAAATTAGTGTCGTCTTTTAGAACAGTAAGCAGTTTATTTGTAAGAATATCGATGATGCAACAATAAATGCGTTCAGTCCTCTAAACATCTCAAATACTGAAATAGCCAATCGATTTGCTGCAGAATTTGATGAATCTGTGAAAAAGATCAGCCCTCAGTGCAAAATAAACAATCTCGATGAAACCAGATTCAACACTGTTATGAATGTCAGTAAGCGCTTCCGAAAAGCCACGCCACGAAAAATCCATAAACTTATATGTGATTTAAATAGCAGAAAAGCATCAGGCCTGTGTAAAATTAGGGTTCTAGACATTAAAGCCATTAGTAAGAAAATAGCAGGTACAATAGCGCATCTTATTAATACCAGCATACATACGGGTAAATACCCTGATGATCTTAAAATAGGTTGCGTTAGGCCAATATTTAAAAAAGGAAAACGAGACAGTGCCTCAAATTACCGTCCTATCACCTAATAGGTTCTCGACTATTTTGTCTATTGACGATAATAATCGTCAATAGACAAAATAGTCGAGAAGTTTGTTTGTGAGCAGATGCATACATTTTATCAATCTAAAAATATTATAAACCAATTCGGATTCCAGCCAAATAAAAGTACGACATCGCTTCTATCAAAATTTACAGATCACATAAACAACTCGCTTAGCGACAAAAAACAGGTTTTAGCCTTATACATTGATTTTTCTCGCGCATTTGATACATTGGATCACAATCTGCTTACAAACAAACTCGCAAACTGTGTAATCAGAGGTCCGTTACAAGCGTGGTGTGCTGATTACCTGAGGAATAGGCAATACTGTGTCAAAGTTGGAGAAAGCACTGGCCGTATCATACCAGTAACCCAAGGCACGGCCCAAGGATCGGTTCTAGGGCCTCTTCACTTCATTACCTATGTTAATGATATATATGGTAAATGTACTATCCTTCAGCACCCCGTACCAGTTTGCAGACGACACATGTCTGATTATAGCAGATAATAATATAGACCTTGCACTGCAAGGCCTACAGTATGACTTTGATAACCAGTGTCAGTGGTGCCACGATGTGGGCCTGGCCCTTAATGCGCAAAAGATAAAATTGATTCACATTAAATCGCCATATTTGAAAGGTACTCATCCAACAGAGCTGATTGCGCATACACATGATTGTATGCACAATAAAAATAATTGCCAATTCCCTCCAATAGAAATAGTTGACAAACACACTTACTTAGGCCTCGTGATTGATGCAAAATTCAATTGGGGTCCCCACATCCAACGGGTATGTGAAAAGCTTAGGGCACACATTGCTTCCTTTAATATAATTAGAAACCGCATTTCATTTAAAACAAGATTAATGCTATATCATGCATTCTTCGACTCCATAGTATCGTATGGCCTCTCAAGCTATGGACGCACCCACAGAACTAACTTGGATCCAATACAATCCCTACAAACCAAACTCCTTAAATTAATTGTACCACAAAACATCAATCACGAATACTCTGGAAATGAATATAAACCTATTCACACCAAACTACAGTATCTCTTACTTAAAGAGGATTTCTTCGACAATTGCTTTCAGCAAAAAATAAATCACCCCATAGCCACACGCAGTATGATTCAAGGTAAAATAACCACCACACGCGGAAACAACTTCTACGGCACTTAGACGCGCGCCTACATGATTCCGCGATTAATAAATAGTCTACCCACAGATGTTATTAATTCACTTTCACCAAAAAATATTAATTATAGACTTAAAAATTACTTTTCCTCCCTAGTCCCTCCTTAACCCTGCCCTTACTTTTAAATAGTTCATGTGTTATTTAGTTTTGTAATAATTAGTGTAATTATATTTATGTACTACTTACTCATATCAAATATTTAAGTTAGCGTAAGCACGGATCCACGAACAAACCTACATGGTTTCTGTAGGTCCTACAGACTGTAAATTGTTTTTTTTCTTGTTTATAATAAATAAATAAAAATTGGTGGTAATTCCCTTTCATGCTAAAATGCTAAAATTCATGCACTTTTCGCTTGATCAAACCTAGATCGAAACTGTCAACTTCTATTTTGCCACGTGTCCTTTTTCTCGATTTTCCTAGTGTGGTTATTTTCGTGCCCAATTCTGCAGCGGTTTTACCTTCTGCAACAATTTTATAAATTGTTGACATACCAATACCTAAAAGAAAAATAAACTCATCATTAGAGTAATAAAATTTGACAAAATGTAACCGAATTCTAGGCGGCCGAAGTCGCGGGCACCAGGCTATATATAATCTAAATTAAATTGGAACTAATAAATACCTACAGCTGTTTTAGTTAATAACGTATTATCAAACTATGTCGAGAATTTATTTAATAATAATCTGGTAACACTAGCCTGAAGCGGCTGCAATGCGTTTGTATTCTTTTTCAAACGGCATTATTGGAGCTTTTTGCAGCTTTTCTGCATCAAAGAATAATTTCATTTTGAGAATAATCTCCCATACACCACCTTTGATTGCTTTCGGCATGATTATCAAACAAAATACTTGTAATATTGGAAAAACGAATGGACTCTCAACTGAACAACACAACACAACAACAACTGACAGCGAAGTGACATTTTCAAAATGGCGTCCGTAGTTTCCCCTTTCGCCATTCTACAGATAAGTTTGTGGCTACCTCTCTAGACAGACGTCTCTGTGCGCAACGCTCGACGGATTTCAAAATTGCGGACTTACTTTTTGTATGATTTTATTTATGGAATTGATAGTCCTAATTAAAGCAATCATATATGTTCTCAGATCACTTTTTGATGTAAAAGTTATAATTTGCGAAAAATATTTTTTTAATAAGAATAATGTATGAAGCTATATCTAATTTGCTCTATAAGTACTAAGTCTTAAAAGTGCTCAAGCTGGTTTTTTGTATTCTAAATCTACGGGTGTTTACCACCACATATATAATCCACAGGGTCGGAAGACAAAAGAAGATTATGCAGTATGTCCTTATTTGACGCATACCTGCTTACTTTTCTGGAATGTCCTTCTCCATATTTTCTAAACTCTTTGTTTCTCGCTTCTGAAGCTTCTTTAGAAATTTTTTCGATGGGCCTTAACCCAAAATGTTCTATTATATCTGATCCATATATACGTATCTCATGGACGATTGCAGGCATATTATAGGCACATTTATAAACAATGCTGCTGTTTCTCGGCAAAACTGAGAAAATTTCACAACATCTACATGATATCCACATGCTATTGTTTGCAGTATAATAAGAAACCGTTTGATTCAATCTTTATTAATGCCTGTAAAACTTGTGGTTATTTTTCTATCTCCGAAAAACTTTCTAGCCGTGTTGCCATCATTTGTCGTCCCAGTATCCTGTTTAACGATGTCAAACTGCAAATTGCATTATTTTGGAACGATTCTTGATTTTGATTTATATATCTTTATTTTCTTTTATTTCAGTCCATTGTAAAAAGTCTAACCTGTAAGCTAAAATTTATGGTATTGACATTATCGTGACTTCTTATTAAGAATTTTAAGTGCAGTATTATTGTGAAGAAAACATTCCATGAGTCTGATCCAGTCATCTAAAGATGAAAGTCCGAACTTATATTTTTTACAATACTCTGTCCTGCAATCATTCAATGATGATGATGTAAAAAGACGGGTACGGCGCGGATGTTTTATTATTTTAAGACGTTATTGTCTAAATAAAGCCAGGGATCGATGCCATTGTTGGAACCCCACTGAATGAATGCCGTATGACATCTTTGAAATTAATGGCAGCCTTAAGTTGCCTGTGGAATCTCTCCACGAGTCCGTTACAGGCTGGATGGTACGCTGTCGTCCTACGGTGTTGGAACCCGGCGATGGCTGATAAATGCTGGAATAGGGCCGACTCAAACTGACGTCCTCTATCCGTCACTATGTCAGTTGGACAACCAAATCGGGATATCCAGCCGCTCAGAAATGCCCGTGCCACCGTCTCGGCCGTCATGTCTGCCAACGGTATTACCTCTGGCCATCGCGTGAACCTGTCGACGGCTGTGAGGCAATATCGGAACCCTTGGCACAAAGGTAGGGGCCTATCAGGTCTATGTGAACAAATGAAAGTCTGGCCCTAGGTAGTTTAAAGCTACCTAATGGGGCAAAGACATGGCGAGTTACCTTAGAGCGTTGGCAAGCTAGGCAGGTACGAACCCACTCGCGGCAGTCTTTCTTGACTCCTGGCCAGACGTAACGCTCCGCAACCAATCTGGCGGTGGCATTGGCGCCGGGGTGGCTTAAGGAGTGAAGACTGTCGAACACTGCCTTGCGTAGCTCCTGAGGTACATACAGCCTCTCGGTAGTGCCGCTCACGTCGCAGTATAGGTAAGTTTGTGAACCGGGGATTTTTACCTCGTCCAGCCGCAGTGACGATCCTGCTTCTCGTAGGTGTTGTAGTTCCTGGTCAGCCTGTTGTGCAGAAGCAATTCTCTCAGCAGTGACTGGTTGTGAGATCTCCTCTATGCGAGAAAGTGCATCCGCCACGATGTTATCTTTACCTGATATGTGCCTGATATCAGTCGTAAACTGGGCTATCAGGTCTAGATGCCTAAACTGTCGTGGGGAACATTTCTCTTTACGAGAGTGGAAGGCAAAATTCAGTGACTTGTGATCGGTGTAGATCGTAAAGTCACGAGCCTCCACCATATGCCGGAAATACTTCACACTCTCGTAAATCGCTAGAAGTTCGCGATCATAGGGTGAATATTTTACCTGCGCTGGACTCAGCTTTCGTGAGAAGAATGCCAACGGCTGCCACTCGTTCTGCCTCAACTGCTGGAGTACTGCCCCGATGGCAATGTCGGACGCTTCTGTCACCAAAGCGAGCTTCGTGTGGCAGTCTGGGTGGGCCAGCATAGTGGCCTGGCAAAGAATCTCCCTACAGGCCTGAAACGCATCCGCCTCTTGCGTAGAAAAATAAACGGGATGGGAACTTTTTACTGATCCTACCAGCAGGGCGTTTAGGGGTGCCTGATGCTTAGCCGCGCCTGGAAGGAACCTGCGGTAAAAATTGATCATCCCCAGAAAACGTTGCAACTCTTTCACTGTCTTTGGCGTAGGGAAGCTCTGTATAGCCTCGACCTTGGAAGGCAGTGGTGTGGTTTCTTCGGCTGTTATACGGTACCCGAGGAAAGTTACCTCAGATACGCCGAAGACACACTTTGCTGCGTTCACCACCATGCCGAAATCTTTGAACCTGCGGAACAGCTGATGGAACGATGGGCCTTAACCCAAAATGTTCTATTATATCTGATCCATATATATGTACGTATCTCATGGACGATTGCAGGCATATTATAGGCACATTTATAAACAATGCTGCTGTTTCTCGGCAAAACTGAGAAAATTTCACAACATCTACATGATCTCCACATGCTATTGTTTGCAGTATAATAAGAAACCGTTTGATTCAATCTTTATTAATGCCTGTAAA